>JARJEI010000014.1:8469634-9708518 GCA_029955415.1 Lottia scabra | reverse complement strand
AATCGGCAACGACCCGCCAGAAAAATGCCTATAGAATGTCTACGGCCATACCACGTTGAAAGCACCAGTTCTCGTCCGATCACTGAAGTTAAGCAACGTCGGGCTCGGTTAGTACTTGGATGGGTGACCGCCTGGGAACACCGAGTGCTGTAGACTCTTTTTGCGAGCGAGCGACTCTCTACACGACTTTTGTTTGAATTTGGTCAATCGGCAACGACCCGCCAGAAAAATTCCTTGAGAGTGTCTACGGCCATACCACGTTGAAAGCACCAGTTCTCGTCCGATCACTGAAGTTAAGCAACGTCGGGCTCGGTTAGTACTTGGATGGGTGACCGCCTGGGAACACCGAGTGCTGTAGACTCTTTTTGCGAGCGAGCGACTCTCTACACGACTTTTGTCTTTTTGTTTGAATTTGGTCAATCGGCAACGACCCGCCAGAAAAATTCCTTGAGAGTGTCTACGGCCATACCACGTTGAAAGCACCAGTTCTCGTCCGATCACTGAAGTTAAGCAACGTCGGGCTCGGTTAGTACTTGGATGGGTGACCGCCTGGGAACACCGAGTGCTGTAGACTCTTTTTGCGAGCGAGCGACTCTCTACACGACTTTTGTCTTTTTGTTTGAATTTGGTCAATCGGCAACGACCCGCCAGAAAAATTCCTTGAGAGTGTCTACGGCCATACCACGTTGAAAGCACCAGTTCTCGTCCGATCACTGAAGTTAAGCAACGTCGGGCTCGGTTAGTACTTGGATGGGTGACCGCCTGGGAACACCGAGTGCTGTAGACTCTTTTTGCGAGCGAGCGACTCTCTACACGACTTTTGTCTTTTTGTTTGAATTTGGTCAATCGGCAACGACCCGCCAGAAAAATTCCTTGAGACTGTCTACGGCCATACCACGTTGAAAGCACCAGTTCTCGTCCGATCACTGAAGTTAAGCAACGTCGGGCTCGGTTAGTACTTGGATGGGTGACCGCCTGGGAACACCGAGTGCTGTAGACTCTTTTTGCGAGCGAGCGACTCTCTACACGACTTTTGTCTTTTTGTTTGAATTTGGTCAATCGGCAACGACCCGCCAGAAAAATTCCTTGAGAGTGTCTACGGCCATACCACGTTGAAAGCACCAGTTCTCGTCCGATCACTGAAGTTAAGCAACGTCGGGCTCGGTTAGTACTTGGATGGGTGACCGCCTGGGAACACCGAGTGCTGTAGACTCTTTTTGCGAGCGAGCGACTCTCTACACGACTTTTGTCTTTTTGTTTGAATTTGGTCAATCGGCAACGACCCGCCAGAAAAATTCCTTGAGAGTGTCTACGGCCATACCACGTTGAAAGCACCAGTTCTCGTCCGATCACTGAAGTTAAGCAACGTCGGGCTCGGTTAGTACTTGGATGGGTGACCGCCTGGGAACACCGAGTGCTGTAGACTCTTTTTGCGAGCGAGCGACTCTCTACACGACTTTTGTCTTTTTGTTTGAATTTGGTCAATCGGCAACGACCCGCCAGAAAAATTCCTTGAGAGTGTCTACGGCCATACCACGTTGAAAGCACCAGTTCTCGTCCGATCACTGAAGTTAAGCAACGTCGGGCTCGGTTAGTACTTGGATGGGTGACCGCCTGGGAACACCGAGTGCTGTAGACTCTTTTTGCGAGCGAGCGACTCTCTACACGACTTTTGTCTTTTTGTTTGAATTTGGTCAATCGGCAACGACCCGCCAGAAAAATTCCTTGAGAGTGTCTACGGCCATACCACGTTGAAAGCACCAGTTCTCGTCCGATCACTGAAGTTAAGCAACGTCGGGCTCGGTTAGTACTTGGATGGGTGACCGCCTGGGAACACCGAGTGCTGTAGACTCTTTTTGCGAGCGAGCGACTCTCTACACGACTTTTGTCTTTTTGTTTGAATTTGGTCAATCGGCAACGACCCGCCAGAAAAATTCCTTGAGAGTGTCTACGGCCATACCACGTTGAAAGCACCAGTTCTCGTCCGATCACTGAAGTTAAGCAACGTCGGGCTCGGTTAGTACTTGGATGGGTGACCGCCTGGGAACACCGAGTGCTGTAGACTCTTTTTGCGAGCGAGCGACTCTCTATACGACTTTTGTCTTTTTGTTTGAATTTGGTCAATCGGCAACGACCCACCAGAAAAATTCCTTGAGAGTGTCTACGGCCATACCACGTTGAAAGCACCAGTTCTCGTCCGATCACTGAAGTTAAGCAACGTCGGGCTCGGTTAGTACTTGGATGGGTGACCGCCTGGGAACACCGAGTGCTGTAGACTCTTTTTGCGAGCGAGCGACTCTCTACACGACTTTTGTCTTTTTGTTTGAATTTGGTCAATCGGCAACGACCCGCCAGAAAAATTCCTTGAGAGTGTCTACGGCCATACCACGTTGAAAGCACCAGTTCTCGTCCGATCACTGAAGTTAAGCAACGTCGGGCTCGGTTAGTACTTGGATGGGTGACCGCCTGGGAACACCGAGTGCTGTAGACTCTTTTTGCGAGCGAGCGACTCTCTACACGACTTTTGTCTTTTTGTTTGAATTTGGTCAATCGGCAACGACCCGCCAGAAAAATTCCTTGAGAGTGTCTACGGCCATACCACGTTGAAAGCACCAGTTCTCGTCCGATCACTGAAGTTAAGCAACGTCGGGCTCGGTTAGTACTTGGATGGGTGACCGCCTGGGAACACCGAGTGCTGTAGACTCTTTTTGCGAGCGAGCGACTCTCTACACGACTTTTGTCTTTTTGTTTGAATTTGGTCAATCGGCAACGACCCGCCAGAAAAATTCCTTGAGAGTGTCTACGGCCATACCACGTTGAAAGCACCAGTTCTCGTCCGATCACTGAAGTTAAGCAACGTCGGGCTCGGTTAGTACTTGGATGGGTGACCGCCTGGGAACACCGAGTGCTGTAGACTCTTTTTGCGAGCGAGCGACTCTCTACACGACTTTTGTCTTTTTGTTTGAATTTGGTCAATCGGCAACGACCCGCCAGAAAAATTCCTTGAGAGTGTCTACGGCCATACCACGTTGAAAGCACCAGTTCTCGTCCGATCACTGAAGTTAAGCAACGTCGGGCTCGGTTAGTACTTGGATGGGTGACCGCCTGGGAACACCGAGTGCTGTAGACTCTTTTTGCGAGCGAGCGACTCTCTACACGACTTTTGTCTTTTTGTTTGAATTTGGTCAATCGGCAACGACCCGCCAGAAAAATTCCTTGAGAGTGTCTACGGCCATACCACGTTGAAAGCACCAGTTCTCGTCCGATCACTGAAGTTAAGCAACGTCGGGCTCGGTTAGTACTTGGATGGGTGACCGCCTGGGAACACCGAGTGCTGTAGACTCTTTTTGCGAGCGAGCGACTCTCTACACGACTTTTGTCTTTTTGTTTGAATTTGGTCAATCGGCAACGACCCGCCAGAAAAATTCCTTGAGAGTGTCTACGGCCATACCACGTTGAAAGCACCAGTTCTCGTCCGATCACTGAAGTTAAGCAACGTCGGGCTCGGTTAGTACTTGGATGGGTGACCGCCTGGGAACACCGAGTGCTGTAGACTCTTTTTGCGAGCGAGCGACTCTCTACACGACTTTTGTCTTTTTGTTTGAATTTGGTCAATCGGCAACGACCCGCCAGAAAAATTCCTTGAGAGTGTCTACGGCCATACCACGTTGAAAGCACCAGTTCTCGTCCGATCACTGAAGTTAAGCAACGTCGGGCTCGGTTAGTACTTGGATGGGTGACCGCCTGGGAACACCGAGTGCTGTAGACTCTTTTTGCGAGCGAGCGACTCTCTACACGACTTTTGTCTTTTTGTTTGCATTTGGTCAATCGGCAACGACCCGCCAGAAAAATTCCTTGAGAGTGTCTACGGCCATACCACGTTGAAAGCACCAGTTCTCGTCCGATCACTGAAGTTAAGCAACGTCGGGCTCGGTTAGTACTTGGATGGGTGACCGCCTGGGAACACCGAGTGCTGTAGACTCTTTTTGCGAGCGAGCGACTCTCTACACGACTTTTGTCTTTTTGTTTGCATTTGGTCAATCGGCAACGACCCGCCAGAAAAATTCCTTGAGAGTGTCTACGGCCATACCACGTTGAAAGCACCAGTTCTCGTCCGATCACTGAAGTTAAGCAACGTCGGGCTCGGTTAGTACTTGGATGGGTGACCGCCTGGGAACACCGAGTGCTGTAGACTCTTTTTGCGAGCGAGCGACTCTCTACACGACTTTTGTCTTTTTGTTTGCATTTGGTCAATCGGCAACGACCCGCCAGAAAAATTCCTTGAGAGTGTCTACGGCCATACCACGTTGAAAGCACCAGTTCTCGTCCGATCACTGAAGTTAAGCAACGTCGGGCTCGGTTAGTACTTGGATGGGTGACCGCCTGGGAACACCGAGTGCTGTAGACTCTTTTTGCGAGCGAGCGACTCTCTACACGACTTTTGTCTTTTTGTTTGAATTTGGTCAATCGGCAACGACCCGCCAGAAAAATTCCTTGAGAGTGTCTACGGCCATACCACGTTGAAAGCACCAGTTCTCGTCCGATCACTGAAGTTAAGCAACGTCGGGCTCGGTTAGTACTTGGATGGGTGACCGCCTGGGAACACCGAGTGCTGTAGACTCTTTTTGCGAGCGAGCGACTCTCTACACGACTTTTGTCTTTTTGTTTGAATTTGGTCAATCGGCAACGACCCGCCAGAAAAATTCCTTGAGAGTGTCTACGGCCATACCACGTTGAAAGCACCAGTTCTCGTCCGATCACTGAAGTTAAGCAACGTCGGGCTCGGTTAGTACTTGGATGGGTGACCGCCTGGGAACACCGAGTGCTGTAGACTCTTTTTGCGAGCGAGCGACTCTCTACACGACTTTTGTCTTTTTGTTTGAATTTGGTCAATCGGCAACGACCCGCCAGAAAAATTCCTTGAGAGTGTCTACGGCCATACCACGTTGAAAGCACCAGTTCTCGTCCGATCACTGAAGTTAAGCAACGTCGGGCTCGGTTAGTACTTGGATGGGTGACCGCCTGGGAACACCGAGTGCTGTAGACTCTTTTTGCGAGCGAGCGACTCTCTACACGACTTTTGTCTTTTTGTTTGAATTTGGTCAATCGGCAACGACCCGCCAGAAAAATTCCTTGAGAGTGTCTACGGCCATACCACGTTGAAAGCACCAGTTCTCGTCCGATCACTGAAGTTAAGCAACGTCGGGCTCGGTTAGTACTTGGATGGGTGACCGCCTGGGAACACCGAGTGCTGTAGACTCTTTTTGCGAGCGAGCGACTCTCTACACGACTTTTGTCTTTTTGTTTGAATTTGGTCAATCGGCAACGACCCGCCAGAAAAATTCCTTGAGAGTGTCTACGGCCATACCACGTTGAAAGCACCAGTTCTCGTCCGATCACTGAAGTTAAGCAACGTCGGGCTCGGTTAGTACTTGGATGGGTGACCGCCTGGGAACACCGAGTGCTGTAGACTCTTTTTGCGAGCGAGCGACTCTCTACACGACTTTTGTCTTTTTGTTTGAATTTGGTCAATCGGCAACGACCCGCCAGAAAAATTCCTTGAGAGTGTCTACGGCCATACCACGTTGAAAGCACCAGTTCTCGTCCGATCACTGAAGTTAAGCAACGTCGGGCTCGGTTAGTACTTGGATGGGTGACCGCCTGGGAACACCGAGTGCTGTAGACTCTTTTTGCGAGCGAGCGACTCTCTACACGACTTTTGTCTTTTTGTTTGAATTTGGTCAATCGGCAACGACCCGCCAGAAAAATTCCTTGAGAGTGTCTACGGCCATACCACGTTGAAAGCACCAGTTCTCGTCCGATCACTGAAGTTAAGCAACGTCGGGCTCGGTTAGTACTTGGATGGGTGACCGCCTGGGAACACCGAGTGCTGTAGACTCTTTTTGCGAGCGAGCGACTCTCTACACGACTTTTGTCTTTTTGTTTGCATTTGGTCAATCGGCAACGACCCGCCAGAAAAATTCCTTGAGAGTGTCTACGGCCATACCACGTTGAAAGCACCAGTTCTCGTCCGATCACTGAAGTTAAGCAACGTCGGGCTCGGTTAGTACTTGGATGGGTGACCGCCTGGGAACACCGAGTGCTGTAGACTCTTTTTGCGAGCGAGCGACTCTCTACACGACTTTTGTCTTTTTGTTTGCATTTGGTCAATCGGCAACGACCCGCCAGAAAAATTCCTTGAGAGTGTCTACGGCCATACCACGTTGAAAGCACCAGTTCTCGTCCGATCACTGAAGTTAAGCAACGTCGGGCTCGGTTAGTACTTGGATGGGTGACCGCCTGGGAACACCGAGTGCTGTAGACTCTTTTTGCGAGCGAGCGACTCTCTACACGACTTTTGTCTTTTTGTTTGCATTTGGTCAATCGGCAACGACCCGCCAGAAAAATTCCTTGAGAGTGTCTACGGCCATACCACGTTGAAAGCACCAGTTCTCGTCCGATCACTGAAGTTAAGCAACGTCGGGCTCGGTTAGTACTTGGATGGGTGACCGCCTGGGAACACCGAGTGCTGTAGACTCTTTTTGCGAGCGAGCGACTCTCTACACGACTTTTGTCTTTTTGTTTGAATTTGGTCAATCGGCAACGACCCGCCAGAAAAATTCCTTGAGAGTGTCTACGGCCATACCACGTTGAAAGCACCAGTTCTCGTCCGATCACTGAAGTTAAGCAACGTCGGGCTCGGTTAGTACTTGGATGGGTGACCGCCTGGGAACACCGAGTGCTGTAGACTCTTTTTGCGAGCGAGCGACTCTCTACACGACTTTTGTCTTTTTGTTTGAATTTGGTCAATCGGCAACGACCCGCCAGAAAAATTCCTTGAGAGTGTCTACGGCCATACCACGTTGAAAGCACCAGTTCTCGTCCGATCACTGAAGTTAAGCAACGTCGGGCTCGGTTAGTACTTGGATGGGTGACCGCCTGGGAACACCGAGTGCTGTAGACTCTTTTTGCGAGCGAGCGACTCTCTACGCGACTTTTGTCTTTTTGTTTGAATTTGGTCAATCGGCAACGACCCGCCAGAAAAATTCCTTGAGAGTGTCTACGGCCATACCACGTTGAAAGCACCAGTTCTCGTCCGATCACTGAAGTTAAGCAACGTCGGGCTCGGTTAGTACTTGGATGGGTGACCGCCTGGGAACACCGAGTGCTGTAGACTCTTTTTGCGAGCGAGCGACTCTCTACACGACTTTTGTCTTTTTGTTTGAATTTGGTCAATCGGCAACGACCCGCCAGAAAAATTCCTTGAGAGTGTCTACGGCCATACCACGTTGAAAGCACCAGTTCTCGTCCGATCACTGAAGTTAAGCAACGTCGGGCTCGGTTAGTACTTGGATGGGTGACCGCCTGGGAACACCGAGTGCTGTAGACTCTTTTTGCGAGCGAGCGACTCTCTACACGACTTTTGTTTGAATTTGGTAAATCGGCAACGACCCGCCATAAAAATGCCTGTAGAATGTCTACGGCCATACCACGTTGAAAGCACCAGTTCTCGTCCGATCACTGAAGTTAAGCAACGTCGGGCTCGGTTAGTACTTGGATGGGTGACCGCCTGGGAACACCGAGTGCTGTAGACTCTTTTTGCGAGCGAGCGACTCTCTACACGACTTTTGTTTGAATTTGGTAAATCGGCAACGACCCGCCAGAAAAATGCCCGTAGAATGCCTACGGCCATACCACGTTGAAAGCACCAGTTCTCGTCCGATCACTGAAGTTAAGCAACGTCGGGCTCGGTTAGTACTTGGATGGGTGACCGCCTGGGAACACCGAGTGCTGTAGACTCTTTTTGCGAGCGAGCGACTCTCTACACGACTTTTGTCTTTTTGTTTGAATTTGGTCAATCGGCAACGACCCGCCAGAAAAATTCCTTGAGAGTGTCTACGGCCATACCACGTTGAAAGCACCAGTTCTCGTCCGATCACTGAAGTTAAGCAACGTCGGGCTCGGTTAGTACTTGGATGGGTGACCGCCTGGGAACACCGAGTGCTGTAGACTCTTTTTGCGAGCGAGCGACTCTCTACACGACTTTTGTCTTTTTGTTTGAATTTGGTCAATCGGCAACGACCCGCCAGAAAAATTCCTTGAGAGTGTCTACGGCCATACCACGTTGAAAGCACCAGTTCTCGTCCGATCACTGAAGTTAAGCAACGTCGGGCTCGGTTAGTACTTGGATGGGTGACCGCCTGGGAACACCGAGTGCTGTAGACTCTTTTTGCGAGCGAGCGACTCTCTACACGACTTTTGTCTTTTTGTTTGAATTTGGTCAATCGGCAACGACCCGCCAGAAAAATTCCTTGAGAGTGTCTACGGCCATACCACGTTGAAAGCACCAGTTCTCGTCCGATCACTGAAGTTAAGCAACGTCGGGCTCGGTTAGTACTTGGATGGGTGACCGCCTGGGAACACCGAGTGCTGTAGACTCTTTTTGCGAGCGAGCGACTCTCTACACGACTTTTGTCTTTTTGTTTGAATTTGGTCAATCGGCAACGACCCGCCAGAAAAATTCCTTGAGAGTGTCTACGGCCATACCACGTTGAAAGCACCAGTTCTCGTCCGATCACTGAAGTTAAGCAACGTCGGGCTCGGTTAGTACTTGGATGGGTGACCGCCTGGGAACACCGAGTGCTGTAGACTCTTTTTGCGAGCGAGCGACTCTCTACACGACTTTTGTCTTTTTGTTTGAATTTGGTCAATCGGCAACGACCCGCCAGAAAAATTCCTTGAGAGTGTCTACGGCCATACCACGTTGAAAGCACCAGTTCTCGTCCGATCACTGAAGTTAAGCAACGTCGGGCTCGGTTAGTACTTGGATGGGTGACCGCCTGGGAACACCGAGTGCTGTAGACTCTTTTTGCGAGCGAGCGACTCTCTACACGACTTTTGTCTTTTTGTTTGAATTTGGTCAATCGGCAACGACCCGCCAGAAAAATTCCTTGAGAGTGTCTACGGCCATACCACGTTGAAAGCACCAGTTCTCGTCCGATCACTGAAGTTAAGCAACGTCGGGCTCGGTTAGTACTTGGATGGGTGACCGCCTGGGAACACCGAGTGCTGTAGACTCTTTTTGCGAGCGAGCGACTCTCTACACGACTTTTGTCTTTTTGTTTGAATTTGGTCAATCGGCAACGACCCGCCAGAAAAATTCCTTGAGAGTGTCTACGGCCATACCACGTTGAAAGCACCAGTTCTCGTCCGATCACTGAAGTTAAGCAACGTCGGGCTCGGTTAGTACTTGGATGGGTGACCGCCTGGGAACACCGAGTGCTGTAGACTCTTTTTGCGAGCGAGCGACTCTCTACACGACTTTTGTCTTTTTGTTTGAATTTGGTCAATCGGCAACGACCCGCCAGAAAAATTCCTTGAGAGTGTCTACGGCCATACCACGTTGAAAGCACCAGTTCTCGTCCGATCACTGAAGTTAAGCAACGTCGGGCTCGGTTAGTACTTGGATGGGTGACCGCCTGGGAACACCGAGTGCTGTAGACTCTTTTTGCGAGCGAGCGACTCTCTACACGACTTTTGTCTTTTTGTTTGCATTTGGTCAATCGGCAACGACCCGCCAGAAAAATTCCTTGAGAGTGTCTACGGCCATACCACGTTGAAAGCACCAGTTCTCGTCCGATCACTGAAGTTAAGCAACGTCGGGCTCGGTTAGTACTTGGATGGGTGACCGCCTGGGAACACCGAGTGCTGTAGACTCTTTTTGCGAGCGAGCGACTCTCTACACGACTTTTGTCTTTTTGTTTGAATTTGGTCAATCGGCAACGACCCGCCAGAAAAATTCCTTGAGAGTGTCTACGGCCATACCACGTTGAAAGCACCAGTTCTCGTCCGATCACTGAAGTTAAGCAACGTCGGGCTCGGTTAGTACTTGGATGGGTGACCGCCTGGGAACACCGAGTGCTGTAGACTCTTTTTGCGAGCGAGCGACTCTCTACACGACTTTTGTCTTTTTGTTTGAATTTGGTCAATCGGCAACGACCCGCCAGAAAAATTCCTTGAGAGTGTCTACGGCCATACCACGTTGAAAGCACCAGTTCTCGTCCGATCACTGAAGTTAAGCAACGTCGGGCTCGGTTAGTACTTGGATGGGTGACCGCCTGGGAACACCGAGTGCTGTAGACTCTTTTTGCGAGCGAGCGACTCTCTACACGACTTTTGTCTTTTTGTTTGAATTTGGTCAATCGGCAACGACCCGCCAGAAAAATTCCTTGAGAGTGTCTACGGCCATACCACGTTGAAAGCACCAGTTCTCGTCCGATCACTGAAGTTAAGCAACGTCGGGCTCGGTTAGTACTTGGATGGGTGACCGCCTGGGAACACCGAGTGCTGTAGACTCTTTTTGCGAGCGAGCGACTCTCTACACGACTTTTGTCTTTTTGTTTGAATTTGGTCAATCGGCAACGACCCGCCAGAAAAATTCCTTGAGAGTGTCTACGGCCATACCACGTTGAAAGCACCAGTTCTCGTCCGATCACTGAAGTTAAGCAACGTCGGGCTCGGTTAGTACTTGGATGGGTGACCGCCTGGGAACACCGAGTGCTGTAGACTCTTTTTGCGAGCGAGCGACTCTCTACACGACTTTTGTTTGAATTTGGTAAATCGGCAACGACCCGCCAGAAAAATGCCTGTAGAATGTCTACGGCCATACCACGTTGAAAGCACCAGTTCTCGTCCGATCACTGAAGTTAAGCAACGTCGGGCTCGGTTAGTACTTGGATGGGTGACCGCCTGGGAACACCGAGTGCTGTAGACTCTTTTTGCGAGCGAGCGACTCTCTACACGACTTTTGTTTGAATTTGGTAAATCGGCAACGACCCGCCAGAAAAATGCCTGTAGAATGTCTACGGCCATACCACGTTGAAAGCACCAGTTCTCGTCCGATCAAAGAAGTTAAGCAACGTCGGGCTCGGTTAGTACTTGGATGGGTGACCGCCTGGGAACACCGAGTGCTGTAGACTCTTTTTGCGAGCGAGCGACTCTCTACACGACTTTTGTTTGAATTTGGTAAATCGGCAACGACCCGCCAGAAAAATTCCTGTAGAATGTCTACGGCCATACCACGTTGAAAGCACCAGTTCTCGTCCGATCACTGAAGTTAAGCAACGTCGGGCTCGGTTAGTACTTGGATGGGTGACCGCCTGGGAACACCGAGTGCTGTAGACTCTTTTTGCGAGCGAGCGACTCTCTACACGACTTTTGTTTGAATTTGGTAAATCGGCAACGACCCGCCAGAAAAATACCTGTAGAATGTCTACGGCCATACCACGTTGAAAGCACCAGTTCTCGTCCGATCACTGAAGTTAAGCAACGTCGGGCTCGGTTAGTACTTGGATGGGTGACCGCCTGGGAACACCGAGTGCTGTAGACTCTTTTTGCGAGCGAGCGACTCTCTACACGACTTTTGTTTGAATTTGGTAAATCGGCAACGACCCGCCAGAAAAATGCCTGTAGAATGTCTACGGCCATACCACGTTGAAAGCACCAGTTCTCGTCCGATCACTGAAGTTAAGCAACGTCGGGCTCGGTTAGTACTTGGATGGGTGACCGCCTGGGAACACCGAGTGCTGTAGACTCTTTTTGCGAGCGAGCGACTCTCTACACGACTTTTGTTTGAATTTGGTAAATCGGCAACGACCCGCCAGAAAAATTCCTGTAGAATGTCTACGGCCATACCACGTTGAAAGCACCAGTTCTCGTCCGATCACTGAAGTTAAGCAACGTCGGGCTCGGTTAGTACTTGGATGGG
The DNA here is from genome assembly GCA_029955415.1 of Lottia scabra. Lineage (NCBI taxonomy): Eukaryota > Metazoa > Mollusca > Gastropoda > Lottiidae > Lottia > Lottia scabra. Next base: position 9,696,751 of record JARJEI010000014.1, on the reverse strand, counting down.
TGACCGCCTGGGAACACCGAGTGCTGTAGACTCTTTTTGCGAGCGAGCGACTCTCTACACGACTTTTGTTTGAATTTGGTAAATCGGCAACGACCCGCCAGAAAAATGCCTGTAGAATGTCTACGGCCATACCACGTTGAAAGCACCAGTTCTCGTCCGATCACTGAAGTTAAGCAACGTCGGGCTCGGTTAGTACTTGGATGGGTGACCGCCTGGGAACACCGAGTGCTGTAGACTCTTTTTGCGAGCGAGCGACTCTCTACACGACTTTTGTTTGAATTTGGTAAATCGGCAACGACCCGCCAGAAAAATTCCTGTAGAATGTCTACGGCCATACCACGTTGAAAGCACCAGTTCTCGTCCGATCACTGAAGTTAAGCAACGTCGGGCTCGGTTAGTACTTGGATGGGTGACCGCCTGGGAACACCGAGTGCTGTAGACTCTTTTTGCGAGCGAGCGACTCTCTACACGACTTTTGTTTGAATTTGGTAAATCGGCAACGACCCGCCAGAAAAATTCCTGTAGAATGTCTACGGCCATACCACGTTGAAAGCACCAGTTCTCGTCCGATCACTGAAGTTAAGCAACGTCGGGCTCGGTTAGTACTTGGATGGGTGACCGCCTGGGAACACCGAGTGCTGTAGACTCTTTTTGCGAGCGAGCGACTCTCTACACGACTTTTGTTTGAATTTGGTAAATCGGCAACGACCCGCCAGAAAAATGCCTGTAGAATGTCTACGGCCATACCACGTTGAAAGCACCAGTTCTCGTCCGATCAAAGAAGTTAAGCAACGTCGGGCTCGGTTAGTACTTGGATGGGTGACCGCCTGGGAACACCGAGTGCTGTAGACTCTTTTTGCGAGCGAGCGACTCTCTACACGACTTTTGTTTGAATTTGGTAAATCGGCAACGACCCGCCAGAAAAATACCTGTAGAATGTCTACGGCCATACCACGTTGAAAGGACCAGTTCTCGTCCGATCACTGAAGTTAAGCAACGTCGGGCTCGGTTAGTACTTGGATGGGTGACCGCCTGGGAACACCGAGTGCTGTAGACTCTTTTTGCGAGCGAGCGACTCTCTACACGACTTTTGTTTGAATTTGGTAAATCGGCAACGACCCGCCAGAAAAATTCCTGTAGAATGTCTACGGCCATACCACGTTGAAAGCACCAGTTCTCGTCCGATCACTGAAGTTAAGCAACGTCGGGCTCGGTTAGTACTTGGATGGGTGACCGCCTGGGAACACCGAGTGCTGTAGACTCTTTTTGCGAGCGAGCGACTCTCTACACGACTTTTGTTTTAATTTGGTAAATCGGCAACGACCCGCCAGAAAAATGCCTGTAGAATGTCTACGGCCATACCACGTTGAAAGCACCAGTTCTCGTCCGATCACTGAAGTTAAGCAACGTCGGGCTCGGTTAGTACTTGGATGGGTGACCGCCTGGGAACACCGAGTGCTGTAGACTCTTTTTGCGAGCGAGCGACTCTCTACACGACTTTTGTTTGAATTTGGTAAATCGGCAACGACCCGCCAGAAAAATTCCTGTAGAATGTCTACGGCCATACCACGTTGAAAGCACCAGTTCTCGTCCGATCACTGAAGTTAAGCAACGTCGGGCTCGGTTAGTACTTGGATGGGTGACCGCCTGGGAACACCGAGTGCTGTAGACTCTTTTTGCGAGCGAGCGACTCTCTACACGACTTTTGTTTGAATTTGGTAAATCGGCAACGACCCGCCAGAAAAATGCCTGTAGAATGTCTACGGCCATACCACGTTGAAAGCACCAGTTCTCGTCCGATCACTGAAGTTAAGCAACGTCGGGCTCGGTTAGTACTTGGATGGGTGACCGCCTGGGAACACCGAGTGCTGTAGACTCTTTTTGCGAGCGAGCGACTCTCTACACGACTTTTGTTTGAATTTGGTAAATCGGCAACGACCCGCCAGAAAAATTCCTGTAGAATGTCTACGGCCATACCACGTTGAAAGCACCAGTTCTCGTCCGATCACTGAAGTTAAGCAACGTCGGGCTCGGTTAGTACTTGGATGGGTGACCGCCTGGGAACACCGAGTGCTGTAGACTCTTTTTGCGAGCGAGCGACTCTCTACACGACTTTTGTTTGAATTTGGTAAATCGGCAACGACCCGCCAGAAAAATGCCTGTAGAATGTCTACGGCCATACCACGTTGAAAGCACCAGTTCTCGTCCGATCACTGAAGTTAAGCAACGTCGGGCTCGGTTAGTACTTGGATGGGTGACCGCCTGGGAACACCGAGTGCTGTAGACTCTTTTTGCGAGCGAGCGACTCTCTACACGACTTTTGTTTGAATTTGGTAAATCGGCAACGACCCGCCAGAAAAATTCCTGTAGAATGTCTACGGCCATACCACGTTGAAAGCACCAGTTCTCGTCCGATCACTGAAGTTAAGCAACGTCGGGCTCGGTTAGTACTTGGATGGGTGACCGCCTGGGAACACCGAGTGCTGTAGACTCTTTTTGCGAGCGAGCGACTCTCTACACGACTTTTGTTTGAATTTGGTAAATCGGCAACGACCCGCCAGAAAAATGCCTGTAGAATGTCTACGGCCATACCACGTTGAAAGCACCAGTTCTCGTCCGATCACTGAAGTTAAGCAACGTCGGGCTCGGTTAGTACTTGGATGGGTGACCGCCTGGGAACACCGAGTGCTGTAGACTCTTTTTGCGAGCGAGCGACTCTCTACACGACTTTTGTTTGAATTTGGTAAATCGGCAACGACCCGCCAGAAAAATTCCTGTAGAATGTCTACGGCCATACCACGTTGAAAGCACCAGTTCTCGTCCGATCACTGAAGTTAAGCAACGTCGGGCTCGGTTAGTACTTGGATGGGTGACCGCCTGGGAACACCGAGTGCTGTAGACTCTTTTTGCGAGCGAGCGACTCTCTACACGACTTTTGTTTGAATTTGGTAAATCGGCAACGACCCGCCAGAAAAATTCCTGTAGAATGTCTACGGCCATACCACGTTGAAAGCACCAGTTCTCGTCCGATCACTGAAGTTAAGCAACGTCGGGCTTGGTTAGTACTTGGATGGGTGACCGCCTGGGAACACCGAGTGCTGTAGACTCTTTTTGCGAGCGAGCGACTCTCTACACGACTTTTGTTTGAATTTGGCAAATCGGCAACGACCCGCCAGAAAAATGCCTGTAGAATGTCTACGGCCATACCACGTTGAAAGCACCAGTTCTCGTCCGATCACTGAAGTTAAGCAACGTCGGGCTCTGTTAGTACTTGGATGGGTGACCGCCTGGGAACACCGAGTGCTGTAGACTCTTTTTGCGAGCGAGCGATTCTCTACACGACTTTTGTTTGAATTTGGTAAATCGGCAACGACCCGCCAGAAAAATGCCTGTAGAATGTCTACGGCCATACCACGTTGAAAGCACCAGTTCTCGTCCGATCACTGAAGTTAAGCAACGTCGGGCTCGGTTAGTACTTGGATGGGTGACCGCCTGGGAACACCGAGTGCTGTAGACTCTTTTTGCGAGCGAGCGACTCTCTACACGACTTTTGTTTGAATTTGGTAAATCGGCAACGACCCGCCAGAAAAATGCCTGTAGAATGTCTACGGCCATACCACGTTGAAAGCACCAGTTCTCGTCCGATCACTGAAGTTAAGCAACGTCGGGCTCGGTTAGTACTTGGATGGGTGACCGCCTGGGAACACCGAGTGCTGTAGACTCTTTTTGCGAGCGAGCGACTCTCTACACGACTTTTGTTTGAATTTGGTAAATCGGCAACGACCCGCCAGAAAAATTCCTGTAGAATGTCTACGGCCATACCACGTTGAAAGCACCAGTTCTCGTCCGATCACTGAAGTTAAGCAACGTCGGGCTCGGTTAGTACTTGGATGGGTGACCGCCTGGGAACACCGAGTGCTGTAGACTCTTTTTGCGAGCGAGCGACTCTCTACACGACTTTTGTTTGAATTTGGTAAATCGGCAACGACCCACCAGAAAAATGCCTGTAGAATGTCTACGGCCATACCACGTTGAAAGCACCAGTTCTCGTCCGATCACTGAAGTTAAGCAACGTCGGGCTCGGTTAGTACTTGGATGGGTGACCGCCTGGGAACACCGAGTGCTGTAGACTCTTTTTGCGAGCGAGCGACTCTCTACACGACTTTTGTTTGAATTTGGTAAATCGGCAACGACCCGCCAGAAAAATTCCTGTAGAATGTCTACGGCCATACCACGTTGAAAGCACCAGTTCTCGTCCGATCACTGAAGTTAAGCAACGTCGGGCTCGGTTAGTACTTGGATGGGTGACCGCCTGGGAACACCGAGTGCTGTAGACTCTTTTTGCGAGCGAGCGACTCTCTACACGACTTTTGTTTGAATTTGGTAAATCGGCAACGACCCGCCAGAAAAATTCCTGTAGAATGTCTACGGCCATACCACGTTGAAAGCACCAGTTCTCGTCCGATCACTGAAGTTAAGCAACGTCGGGCTCGGTTAGTACTTGGATGGGTGACCGCCTGGGAACACCGAGTGCTGTAGACTCTTTTTGCGAGCGAGCGACTCTCTACACGACTTTTGTTTGAATTTGGCAAATCGGCAACGACCCGCCAGAAAAATGCCTGTAGAATGTCTACGGCCATACCACGTTGAAAGCACCAGTTCTCGTCCGATCACTGAAGTTAAGCAACGTCGGGCTCTGTTAGTACTTGGATGGGTGACCGCCTGGGAACACCGAGTGCTGTAGACTCTTTTTGCGAGCGAGCGATTCTCTACACGACTTTTGTTTGAATTTGGTAAATCGGCAACGACCCGCCAGAAAAATGCCTGTAGAATGTCTACGGCCATACCACGTTGAAAGCACCAGTTCTCGTCCGATCACTGAAGTTAAGCAACGTCGGGCTCGGTTAGTACTTGGATGGGTGACCGCCTGGGAACACCGAGTGCTGTAGACTCTTTTTGCGAGCGAGCGACTCTCTACACGACTTTTGTTTGAATTTGGTAAATCGGCAACGACCCGCCAGAAAAATTCCTGTAGAATGTCTACGGCCATACCACGTTCAAAGCACCAGTTCTCGTCCGATCACTGAAGTTAAGCAACGTCGGGCTCGGTTAGTACTTGGATGGGTGACCGCCTGGGAACACCGAGTGCTGTAGACTCTTTTTGCGAGCGAGCGACTCTCTACACGACTTTTGTTTGAATTTGGTAAATCGGCAACGACCCGCCAGAAAAATACCTGTAGAATGTCTACGGCCATACCACGTTGAAAGCACCAGTTCTCGTCCGATCACTGAAGTTAAGCAACGTCGGGCTCGGTTAGTACTTGGATGGGTGACCGCCTGGGAACACCGAGTGCTGTAGACTCTTTTTGCGAGCGAGCGACTCTCTACACGACTTTTGTTTGAATTTGGTAAATCGGCAACGACCCGCCAGAAAAATTCCTGTAGAATGTCTACGGCCATACCACGTTGAAAGCACCAGTTCTCGTCCGATCACTGAAGTTAAGCAACGTCGGGCTCGGTTAGTACTTGGATGGGTGACCGCCTGGGAACACCGAGTGCTGTAGACTCTTTTTGCGAGCGAGCGACTCTCTACACGACTTTTGTTTGAATTTGGTAAATCGGCAACGACCCGCCAGAAAAATGCCTGTAGAATGTCTACGGCCATACCACGTTGAAAGCACCAGTTCTCGTCCGATCACTGAAGTTAAGCAACGTCGGGCTCGGTTAGTACTTGGATGGGTGACCGCCTGGGAACACCGAGTGCTGTAGACTCTTTTTGCGAGCGAGCGACTCTCTACACGACTTTTGTTTGAATTTGGTAAATCGGCAACGACCCGCCAGAAAAATGCCTGTAGAATGTCTACGGCCATACCACGTTGAAAGCACCAGTTCTCGTCCGATCACTGAAGTTAAGCAACGTCGGGCTCGGTTAGTACTTGGATGGGTGACCGCCTGGGAACACCGAGTGCTGTAGACTCTTTTTGCGAGCGAGCGACTCTCTACACGACTTTTGTTTGAATTTGGTAAATCGGCAACGACCCGCCAGAAAAATGCCTATAGAATGTCTACGGCCATACCACGTTGAAAGCACCAGTTCTCGTCCGATCACTGAAGTTAAGCAACGTCGGGCTCGGTTAGTACTTGGATGGGTGACCGCCTGGGAACACCGAGTGCTGTAGACTCTTTTTGCGAGCGAGCGACTCTCTACACGACTTTTGTTTGAATTTGGTAAATCGGCAACGACCCGCCAGAAAAATTCCTGTAGAATGTCTACGGCCATACCACGTTGAAAGCACCAGTTCTCGTCCGATCACTGAAGTTAAGCAACGTCGGGCTCGGTTAGTACTTGGATGGGTGACCGCCTGGGAACACCGAGTGCTGTAGACTCTTTTTGCGAGCGAGCGACTCTCTACACGACTTTTGTTTGAATTTGGTAAATCGGCAACGACCCGCCAGACAAATGCCTGTAGAATGTCTACGGCCATACCACGTTGAAAGCACCAGTTCTCGTCCGATCACTGAAGTTAAGCAACGTCGGGCTCGGTTAGTACTTGGATGGGTGACCGCCTGGGAACACCGAGTGCTGTAGACTCTTTTTGCGAGCGAGCGACTCTCTACACGACTTTTGTTTGAATTTGGTAAATCGGCAATGACCCGCCAGAAAAATTCCTGTAGAATGTCTACGGCCATACCACGTTGAAAGCACCAGTTCTCGTCCGATCACTGAAGTTAAGCAACGTCGGGCTCGGTTAGTACTTGGATGGGTGACCGCCTGGGAACACCGAGTGCTGTAGACTCTTTTTGCGAGCGAGCGACTCTCTACACGACTTTTGTTTGAATTTGGTAAATCGGCAACGACCCGCCAGAAAAATGCCTGTAGAATGTCTACGGCCATACCACGTTGAAAGCACCAGTTCTCGTCCGATCACTGAAGTTAAGCAACGTCGGGCTCGGTTAGTACTTGGATGGGTGACCGCCTGGGAACACCGAGTGCTGTAGACTCTTTTTGCGAGCGAGCGACTCTCTACACGACTTTTGTTTGAATTTGGTAAATCGGCAACGACCCGCCAGAAAAATGCCTGTAGAATGTCTACGGCCATACCACGTTGAAAGCACCAGTTCTCGTCCGATCACTGAAGTTAAGCAACGTCGGGCTCGGTTAGTACTTGGATGGGTGACCGCCTGGGAACACCGAGTGCTGTAGACTCTTTTTGCGAGCGAGCGACTCTCTACACGACTTTTGTTTGAATTTGGTAAATCGGCAACGACCCGCCAGAAAAATTCCTGTAGAATGTCTACGGCCATACCACGTTGAAAGCACCAGTTCTCGTCCGATCACTGAAGTTAAGCAACGTCGGGCTCGGTTAGTACTTGGATGGGTGACCGCCTGGGAACACCGAGTGCTGTAGACTCTTTTTGCGAGCGAGCGACTCTCTACACGACTTTTGTTTGAATTTGGTAAATCGGCAACGACCCGCCAGAAAAATTCCTGTAGAATGTCTACGGCCATACCACGTTGAAAGCACCAGTTCTCGTCCGATCACTGAAGTTAAGCAACGTCGGGCTCGGTTAGTACTTGGATGGGTGACCGCCTGGGAACACCGAGTGCTGTAGACTCTTTTTGCGAGCGAGCGACTCTCTACACGACTTTTGTTTGAATTTGGCAAATCGGCAACGACCCGCCAGAAAAATGCCTGTAGAATGTCTACGGCCATACCACGTTGAAAGCACCAGTTCTCGTCCGATCACTGAAGTTAAGCAACGTCGGGCTCTGTTAGTACTTGGATGGGTGACCGCCTGGGAACACCGAGTGCTGTAGACTCTTTTTGCGAGCGAGCGACTCTCTACACGACTTTTGTTTGAATTTGGTAAATCGGCAACGACCCGCCAGAAAAATGCCTGTAGAATGTCTACGGCCATACCACGTTGAAAGCACCAGTTCTCGTCCGATCACTGAAGTTAAGCAACGTCGGGCTCGGTTAGTACTTGGATGGGTGACCGCCTGGGAACACCGAGTGCTGTAGACTCTTTTTGCGAGCGAGCGACTCTCTACACGACTTTTGTTTGAATTTGGTAAATCGGCAACGACCCGCCAGAAAAATTCCTGTAGAATGTCTACGGCCATACCACGTTGAAAGCACCAGTTCTCGTCCGATCACTGAAGTTAAGCAACGTCGGGCTCGGTTAGTACTTGGATGGGTGACCGCCTGGGAACACCGAGTGCTGTAGACTCTTTTTGCGAGCGAGCGACTCTCTACACAACTTTTGTTTGAATTTGGTAAATCGGCAACGACCCGCCAGAAAAATGCCTGTAGAATGTCTACGGCCATACCACGTTGAAAGCACCAGTTCTCGTCCGATCACTGAAGTTAAGCAACGTCGGGCTCGGTTAGTACTTGGATGGGTGACCGCCTGGGAACACCGAGTGCTGTAGACTCTTTTTGCGAGCGAGCGACTCTCTACACGACTTTTGTTTGAATTTGGTAAATCGGCAACGACCCGCCAGAAAAATTCCTGTAGAATGTCTACGGCCATACCACGTTGAAAGCACCAGTTCTCGTCCGATCACTGAAGTTAAGCAACGTCGGGCTCGGTTAGTACTTGGATGGGTGACCGCCTGGGAACACCGAGTGCTGTAGACTCTTTTTGCGAGCGAGCGACTCTCTACACGACTTTTGTTTGAATTTGGTAAATCGGCAACGACCCGCCAGACAAATGCCTGTAGAATGTCTACGGCCATACCACGTTGAAAGCACCAGTTCTCGTCCGATCACTGAAGTTAAGCAACGTCGGGCTCGGTTAGTACTTGGATGGGTGACCGCCTGGGAACACCGAGTGCTGTAGACTCTTTTTGCGAGCGAGCGACTCTCTACACGACTTTTGTTTGAATTTGGTAAATCGGCAATGACCCGCCAGAAAAATTCCTGTAGAATGTCTACGGCCATACCACGTTGAAAGCACCAGTTCTCGTCCGATCACTGAAGTTAAGCAACGTCGGGCTCGGTTAGTACTTGGATGGGTGACCGCCTGGGAACACCGAGTGCTGTAGACTCTTTTTGCGAGCGAGCGACTCTCTACACGACTTTTGTTTGAATTTGGTAAATCGGCAACGACCCGCCAGAAAAATGCCTGTAGAATGTCTACGGCCATACCACGTTGAAAGCACCAGTTCTCGTCCGATCACTGAAGTTAAGCAACGTCGGGCTCGGTTAGTACTTGGATGGGTGACCGCCTGGGAACACCGAGTGCTGTAGACTCTTTTTGCGAGCGAGCGACTCTCTACACGACTTTTGTTTGAATTTGGTAAATCGGCAAAGACCCGCCAGAAAAATGCCTGTAGAATGTCTACGGCCATACCACGTTGAAAGCACCAGTTCTCGTCCGATCACTGAAGTTAAGCAACGTCGGGCTCGGTTAGTACTTGGATGGGTGACCGCCTGGGAACACCGAGTGCTGTAGACTCTTTTTGCGAGCGAGCGACTCTCTACACGACTTTTGTTTGAATTTGGTAAATCGGCAACGACCCGCCAGAAAAATTCCTGTAGAATGTCTACGGCCATACCACGTTGAAAGCACCAGTTCTCGTCCGATCACTGAAGTTAAGCAACGTCGGGCTCGGTTAGTACTTGGATGGGTGACCGCCTGGGAACACCGAGTGCTGTAGACTCTTTTTGCGAGCGAGCGACTCTCTACACGACTTTTGTTTGAATTTGGTAAATCGGCAACGACCCGCCAGAAAAATTCCTGTAGAATGTCTACGGCCATACCACGTTGAAAGCACCAGTTCTCGTCCGATCACTGAAGTTAAGCAACGTCGGGCTCGGTTAGTACTTGGATGGGTGACCGCCTGGGAACACCGAGTGCTGTAGACTCTTTTTGCGAGCGAGCGACTCTCTACACGACTTTTGTTTGAATTTGGCAAATCGGCAACGACCCGCCAGAAAAATGCCTGTAGAATGTCTACGGCCATACCACGTTGAAAGCACCAGTTCTCGTCCGATCACTGAAGTTAAGCAACGTCGGGCTCTGTTAGTACTTGGATGGGTGACCGCCTGGGAACACCGAGTGCTGTAGACTCTTTTTGCGAGCGAGCGACTCTCTACACGACTTTTGTTTGAATTTGGTAAATCGGCAACGACCCGCCAGAAAAATGCCTGTAGAATGTCTACGGCCATACCACGTTGAAAGCACCAGTTCTCGTCCGATCACTGAAGTTAAGCAACGTCGGGCTCGGTTAGTACTTGGATGGGTGACCGCCTGGGAACACCGAGTGCTGTAGACTCTTTTTGCGAGCGAGCGACTCTCTACACGACTTTTGTTTGAATTTGGTAAATCGGCAACGACCCGCCAGAAAAATTCCTGTAGAATGTCTACGGCCATACCACGTTGAAAGCACCAGTTCTCGTCCGATCACTGAAGTTAAGCAACGTCGGGCTCGGTTAGTACTTGGATGGGTGACCGCCTGGGAACACCGAGTGCTGTAGACTCTTTTTGCGAGCGAGCGACTCTCTACACAACTTTTGTTTGAATTTGGTAAATCGGCAACGACCCGCCAGAAAAATGCCTGTAGAATGTCTACGGCCATACCACGTTGAAAGCACCAGTTCTCGTCCGATCACTGAAGTTAAGCAACGTCGGGCTCGGTTAGTACTTGGATGGGTGACCGCCTGGGAACACCGAGTGCTGTAGACTCTTTTTGCGAGCGAGCGACTCTCTACACGACTTTTGTTTGAATTTGGTAAATCGGCAACGACCCGCCAGAAAAATGCCTGTAGAATGTCTACGGCCATACCACGTTGAAAGCACCAGTTCTCGTCCGATCACTGAAGTTAAGCAACGTCGGGCTCGGTTAGTACTTAGATGGGTGACCGCCTGGGAACACCGAGTGCTGTAGACTCTTTTTGCGAGCGAGCGACTCTCTACACGACTTTTGTTTGAATTTGGTAAATCGGCAACGACCCGCCAGAAAAATTCCTGTAGAATGTCTACGGCCATACCACGTTGAAAGCACCAGTTCTCGTCCGATCACTGAAGTTAAGCAACGTCGGGCTCGGTTAGTACTTGGATGGGTGACCGCCTGGGAACACCGAGTGCTGTAGACTCTTTTTGCGAGCGAGCGACTCTCTACACGACTTTTGTTTGAATTTGGTAAATCGGCAACGACCCGCCAGAAAAATGCCTGTAGAATGTCTACGGCCATACCACGTTGAAAGCACCAGTTCTCGTCCGATCACTGAAGTTAAGCAACGTCGGGCTCGGTTAGTACTTGGATGGGTGACCGCCTGGGAACACCGAGTGCTGTAGACTCTTTTTGCGAGCGAGCGACTCTCTACACGACTTTTGTTTGAATTTGGTAAATCGGCAACGACCCGCCAGAAAAATTCCTGTAGAATGTCTACGGCCATACCACGTTGAAAGCACCAGTTCTCGTCCGATCACTGAAGTTAAGCAACGTCGGGCTCGGTTAGTACTTGGATGGGTGACCGCCTGGGAACACCGAGTGCTGTAGACTCTTTTTGCGAGCGAGCGACTCTCTACACGACTTTTGTTTGAATTTGGTAAATCGGCAACGACCCGCCAGAAAAATGCCTGTAGAATGTCTACGGCCATACCACGTTGAAAGCACCAGTTCTCGTCCGATCACTGAAGTTAAGCAACGTCGGGCTCGGTTAGTACTTAGATGGGTGACCGCCTGGGAACACCGAGTGCTGTAGACTCTTTTTGCGAGCGAGCGACTCTCTACACGACTTTTGTTTGAATTTGGTAAATCGGCAACGACCCGCCAGAAAAATTCCTGTAGAATGTCTACGGCCATACCACGTTGAAAGCACCAGTTCTCGTCCGATCACTGAAGTTAAGCAACGTCGGGCTCGGTTAGTACTTGGATGGGTGACCGCCTGGGAACACCGAGTGCTGTAGACTCTTTTTGCGAGCGAGCGACTCTCTACACGACTTTTGTTTGAATTTGGTAAATCGGCAACGACCCGCCAGAAAAATTCCTGTAGAATGTCTACGGCCATACCACGTTGAAAGCACCAGTTCTCGTCCGATCACTGAAGTTAAGCAACGTCGGGCTCGGTTAGTACTTGGATGGGTGACCGCCTGGGAACACCGAGTGCTGTAGACTCTTTTTGCGAGCGAGCAACTCTCTACACGACTTTTGTTTGAATTTGGTAAATCGGCAACGACCCGCCAGAAAAATGCCTGTAGAATGTCTACGGCCATACCACGTTGAAAGCACCAGTTCTCGTCCGATCACTGAAGTTAAGCAACGTCGGGCTCGGTTAGTACTTGGATGGGTGACCGCCTGGGAACACCGAGTGCTGTAGACTCTTTTTGCGAGCGAGCGACTCTCTACACGACTTTTGTTTGAATTTGGTAAATCGGCAACGACCCGCCAGAAAAATGCCTGTAGAATGTCTACGGCCATACCACGTTGAAAGCACCAGTTCTCGTCCGATCACTGAAGTTAAGCAACGTCGGGCTCGGTTAGTACTTGGATGGGTGACCGCCTGGGAACACCGAGTGCTGTAGACTCTTTTTGCGAGCGAGCGACTCTCTACACGACTTTTGTTTGAATTTGGTAAATCGGCAACGACCCGCCAGAAAAATTCCTGTAGAATGTCTACGGCCATACCACGTTGAAAGCACCAGTTCTCGTCCGATCACTGAAGTTAAGCAACGTCGGGCTCGGTTAGTACTTGGATGGGTGACCGCCTGGGAACACCGACCCGCCAGAAAAATTCCTTTAGCATTTTTTTTTTTTTTTTTATAGGTCAGAACATGGATAATTCTCCATAGTCTTTGTATTGAAGTAGGTCATCGGGCCCCTCAGCTGATCATTTTTTACGTTGGTTTATTAAGCGCCCTGTAAAATGGATATTCAATGAGAGATAATCTATGACACGAATAATAACGTCCTGATAAATTTACAGTGTGTAACATTGTTGAGGCCTTTCAGGTCATATTGCATTCTGAACTGTTTTTATTTGACTTTCTACTGTTTACAAATTTAAGATGTTTAAAATATAGAAAAACTTTTAAATCACGACTTGTATTATCCCCTAAACTCTTATTTACATTTTAATGCAAATATTAAGTGCAAGAACCCCATTACCATTTAACTGTTTTCATACGTTATGCACATCTAGGCTACAAATAAGTAAGCTCAATATGTACAGTCTTTGTTAGTTATGATACTCTTTATATTGAGACACAATCTTTTAGGCTGAGATATTGTTTTATTATATTATGCTGGCATGTCAATGTGAAGATTGTATTAGGGGTTACATAAGTACATGTCATAACAGTATATTATAGCTAGTTAAGTACAAGGCGTTATTTGCTAGTGTATATCACTATGTAAGAGTGTTGTCCGAATATCTGACTTGAAATAGTACAATAACATCATTACGCCTACAATCTCCTATTGCAAAAAATATATAACATGTTGACGTTGAGTACATCTGATTTTACAATCTGAAACTGTAGGATAGTTTTGACCTCCTATGCCAGTAGGACCTGATGCGATTGTTCCTTTGATAGAAGACTGTATAAATGGTTATATATATTGGATTTATTGTGGATTTTCAAAGGATATTTCAGATGAGTTATAACTTCATACTAGTGCCTCGACTAACACTGTGACTAGTAAACAGGAAAGAGCGCAGGATGCGCCTGCCTGACACGGGACTCAAGACAGAGAATTTGTGAGGCAGTTCTTTTCGCCGGAACACAATTTCTAAGCTGAACATTTGAGATTTGTGATGATGACGATGATGATGTTCTAGTTGCCGTGAATAAATGTTTTGGAATAATTCTTCTGTTGTTTTTTGTTTTTTTTTCGCCGTGTTTAGTTTCAGATAAATATCAAATATCGCCGCATTTCATAGAGACTATATATTTTGATGTCTGTTTCACTGATTGCATTTCCGGCGATCTAGTTTTCAACTTCGCCTTTTCAATTAACTGCCACCCAGTAACAATTCCTTAGACTAACACTGTGACTAGGCGCGGTCGGCAGTCCTATATTGTTAAAATATTGCTAGCAATCGAAATTCTTTAATGTAAAATATAACTGACATAACATAATAAGAATAGTATGTTGTTGGCAACAACGGCATGGTAATATGTATCCCAAGTGCACACGACAACTTGTTCTATTTATTTATAGTAATGCCTAGGTCACACATTCACGGATCACCTCGCCGGTTCCATTACGGATTAAATCTCACGGATGATCCTGGAAATGTAGTTTCCTTAGTCCGATATGGATCCAATGTTGCGAATCGTTCGCAATTATAATATTACAACAATGTAAATATGTTATTGTTTAGAGTTATTGCATTTTTTTTACAGACTGTTATACATGTTATAACTTGTTTATACTTTTCATGGTCATAAGATATATGGAAGTTTCTAGAAGCTTCAGTTACTATATATAGCACTAAAATATGATGTAGTGAGGATAGATCATTCTAGAAGGGGAAATTTCCATTGACTGTGTATATAAGGCAGTGTGTTTGTAAGAGATTTAGTTAGTTACAGTAAAATTATTGAAGTCATACAGTAGTGTGTTTTTATCCCAATGTGGCAAATGGCAAATATTCCGTGTTACAAGAAGTTATCCGCCACATTGTATGGTGCCGAAACCCGGGAATAACATAAGAAAATTTGAAGGAGTAACACAGAAAAAGAAGTTAGTAAAAAAATGTCAGTGAATTATTTAAAGGGACTCTGTACAAGATACCAGAATCTTCTTGGAAAGGAGATTGATAAAAGTAGAGACATTCTACATCAGGATGAAATACATGTAGAAGAAAGGGATGTTCAGAGTTGTATTAAACAAGTAGTTTTGGCTATAAGAAGATTAAAGGAATTTGGTGCTAAATTAGAAGATATTACAAGAGACTTGTCAATAGCGTAAGAAGAAAAGGATGATAAAACGGAACTTGCCAAATTTCAAGAAGACAGAATACTTTTGCTATTTTAGAAGAAGTAGCAACGTGTACAGAAGAACTGACTCTATTTGAAGAAATGCTACAGGAAAGAAAAATGAATAAGAAGACAGAAGACCCAGCAACAGACAGAAACATTGAAAGACTAATTGATTTACAAACTGAGATGCATGAACAGATTATGCATTTTCAACAGTTACGGATGACAGACATTGAACGAAGAAACAACCCACAAACACAGAATATAGTAAAATTACCAAACTTGATCTGGTTACATATGAAGGGGTCAGTTCAATATTGAACCTAAGTCCATTTTGGGGAAATATCTGTGTGGCATATCTATTTATAGAACGTAATGGATTCTATCATCTATTAGCTTTCCAAAGCGTTAATTAAACACTAAACAGAGTTATAGCCCTTTTTATGTACCCCTTTCATAGTGCAATATCGTACCCAAGTCCAATCGGACATAGGCTTGTTATTGCATTCACTGCCACTTTGCCCAAAATGGCGGCACTTCGTGACTCACGTTAACGTCGGTCTTGTTTTCAAGGATTCATAACAGGTATGTGTGACTTTTTGTGTCGTTTTATTAATAAAAACATAGTTTCATAGCTGTAGATTATTCTGGCACTTATGATGGTCGCTATTTATCACATATAAACGTCAAAAGAAAGTAAAAAACCTTCTCTCAATTCGATGGACATAGGCACGTTATTGAACGCTTTGTTTACTTCATTTGACCTTATTATATCCTTATGCTATTTATAGATTACTCAAAGATATTAAGTTTGGTATATGCGTTTCATTTACTTTGCCTTAGATTTATTCTCTCTCGTTAAAATTTCGACTCTTTAACAGAATAATAAATCATTTCCATGCTTTTCAGGAATGGATGCGAAGAAAGCGTTTGATCTGTTGACTGACCTGCTACAGGCTGGGGACAGTGATGTCGATGACGAAGATGACGACACAGTTGCATCTATCGAACCTGAACTTGATCCTGCAACAGTTATCAGAAACTTACAATCACAGGCACTTCAAAAACCTCCTAGTGAATCTACTTCAGAAGATGATGATGAGTACAATGATGAAGATTATGTACCTTCTAACCTTGATTTGTCTGCTGACACCTCATTACTTTGTCCTGAGCTTTTGTTACCATGTAGACCTACAGATATTACCAATGACGACGTTAAATCATCAGAATCAAGTACTAATACTACTATTATCAACACAAATGAGATTCCAAATACTTCCATCAACTCTGATCAACTGATCACTGTTTTATCTCCACAGTCTTCAAGCTCCAATATCAACACCAACATTGATTCCTCAATACAAGCCCCCGGTGTATCTTCTATCAACCTGCCCTCTACTTCCACCTCACATCCCCAAGTTTCGACTTCTAACACTACCAACATTGATTCCTCAATACAAGCCCCAGGTGTTTCTTCTATCAACCTGCCCTCTACTTCCACCTCACATCCCCAAGATTCGACTTCTAAATCAACAAACAAACCCCTACCTGAACAAAACTCTGCAAGGAAAAAAAGAAAAAACGTCAGCCAATGGAAAAAAAATGTTAAAAAAGCAAAAGTGGTACATGGTGAAGCTTACACAACAAAATCAGGAAACCCAGTAGCTCCCAGAACAACAGGTGACAACTGTGGCTGCAAAAAGAAATGCTTTGAAAAAATTGATACAGAAGAGAGAAATAAAATAATTGAATCATTCAACCAGATTGATAGCAGGGCATTACAAGATGCGTATCTGTTGGGGTGTATCTCAAAAAGTGATCCAGTTAGAAGAAGACCAAGGACAGGTGAGAGAGAAGGCAAACAAGGCGGTAAAGCTTTTACTTATACTTACCTAATCGCAGTAAATGGAAAGGATCTGCCAGTGTGTGCAATAGCCTTTCAGTCCTTACATGGCATTGGGAAAACCCGACTAAAAAGGATAAGAACTACGACAACTTCGGTACCTGCCATTGACGGAAGAGGTCGGCATGGAAATCAAAGGAAATTGCCTGATTATATCAAGGAACAAGTACGGAATCATATCAGATCATTTCCCAAAAGAGAATCCCACTACTCGCGTAATGATTCATCAAAATACTACTTGTCAGAAAATTTAAACACTAAAAGATTATGGCTCCTCTACCTGGAACAATATGAACCTGAAGAAAGAATGTTATACAGAACAGACAGGAAAGCAATGAAACCTATTGTAAAATACAAGTATTACATTCATATATTTCAAACTGAATTTAATCTTGGGTTTGGGCAGCCACGATCCGATACCTGCCCTATATGCGACAAACTACATAATGAGATTCAGGCCACTGGTGACAAGGACCAGAAGAAAGCAGCTGAATCGAAACGGGATATTCATCAACTTCGAGCTGAGGGAGCATACAAGAAATTGCAAATGTATAGTAGGCTGACAAAAGAAAATCGCAATATTGAAATGTTCACTTTTGATTGTCAACAAAATTTGCCATGCCCAAGTATCACGGCTGGTGATATGTTTTATTCTAGAATGCTTTGGACATACAATTTCGGAATACACGATTCCAAAACTGATGATGGCATAATGCACATCTGGTCTGAAGCTGAGGCAGGAAGGGGTTCATCAGAAGTGGCCAGTTGTTTGCGAAGATCGATTCTACTTAAACACCAGAAGTATGAAGCTGAACATTTGATTCTATTTTCAGACGGGTGTCCTGGACAAAATAAAAACAAAGCTATTGTTAGTCTCTTGCTTTCACTGGTTGTAGATGGATATTACAAATCAATACAACATTTTTTCCTTTTCCGAGGACATACGTTTCTCCCAAATGACAGGGACTTTTCTCACATTGAAAAGCGTAAACGCGTGGAGAGAGTATTTCGACCAGAAGACTGGGAGAAAATTATAAAGGAAAGTCGATTGTCTCAGCCATACGAGTTGCACTTTCTCACACATACTGACATATTTGACTACAAGTCGTTTTCAGATGCAAACATTAAGTCAAGCCTCAAGTGCCTTGATGGAAATCCCTTAAAATTCAAAGATGTCATGTGGTTTTCTTATGGATCGAGCATGGAGATGAATGACACCCACGAATCTGAGGTAGAGCAGTTCCACAAAAACGAAGTGTGGTGTCGGTATACGCATAGCAGTTTTGAAACCTGGAAGAAAGTAAACTTCCTTAAGAGGAATGTAGATATATTTGGTAAAGATGTACCGCGAAAATATGCATCCCCGGTAGGCATAAAGCTCGCTAAAAAGCACGACCTTCTTAGTCTTTGTAGAAAGGGGCTTATTCCTCCTGTCCACCAACCATTCTATGAAACCCTACCAGTTCGTAGTGCAGGCCTTGCTGAAGATGATGATGGTGATGATTATGCATAATGTTTGTTAAATCTACCCATGCAACGAAACTACATTAATACCCCCTTTTATTCAATGTTATATGCTATGTTTGTTCCATTGATTCAACATATTTGTAAGTGTTATTTAAAAGAAATATTATGTTAATTGTGGGACTTTGCTACCGCAAAGTCCCAGTTTGTTTTCGAAATGTCTATTCTTTTTTTTTTTTTTTTTTTTTTTCGATTTTTCCACAGGGCACACAGCCTAAACTATGCTAGCTTCAACATTTCGGAAATATGTTCTGATGTCGCATCATGGCGACGTACTTTTTAAATATAAATTGGAACATTTTTGCAAAAGTGCAAATTGCACATTGCAACCTGAGCAAAAACGGGTATTTTGACCCTGGAAGCCACATTTTTTGGCTGATTTTGCTCGGGTTTTCATTTTTGAAATCTGTGACTAAATTCCGATGTGATACAGGTTAAAAAATTTGAAATTTCGAAAATTCGTAGCATACATTTTTTGGCCGATTTTCGAAATTTTTGGGCCATTTTTTAGTTTTTTTCGGATTAATCTGACATTTTGATAAAAGATGCATGTCACTAATGTAAACAATTTGACGTATTCAAAATTTTTGCGTCACTTCCGGTTAAAGTGGAAAATCGATTTTCACTTCCGGTTGAATAACTTCCGGTGTAATTGAAATATTTCAACGAAATTATGTTCATCGTTATTAATTGTAATTCTATGGCCGATTTTAAAATAAAATTTAGTCCGAAAAAAATACTTTGGCCGCCATCTTGATTTGACACTTTTTCATAAAACTCAAAATGGGGCTTCGGGGGAGAATGGGATTGGTCAAATTTTTATGTTAGTGTATACTTTAGTCGATGGCGACAAAAATGTTGCGAATGGATTTTTGAATTTGACTTTTGCTTTTTTGCAACTTCCGGTCGAATTTTTTCAATTTTTGAAGGCTTGTATCTTGTGACCTTGACCTTTGATGACCTTGACCTTTAGTAGGTCAAAGGTCATTGACCTTGGCTATCGGATGATACTTTGAAATTTGACCTCCGACATCTACTTCCGGTTTTATAGCTCTCCGAAAATAGCCAAATTCGTAACTTTGTACTGCTCCTACAGGTGACCTAATCAACCTAGAGAGTTCATTTTTGCATATTCTGAATGGGCTTTATGAGTTCTTTCGAACGATATATCACAATGTACTGTAATGCAAAATTTGATTTTTTTTTAAATTTTGCAATTTTGGAAACCTTTTTCCGATTTTTTGAATATATTGACATTAATAAATGCACATCTCATGATCTTTTAAGTTCGGAGGCTTTAGATTTGGAACATAATTAAACATACCCATATAAATGTATCCATCAAAAAAAAAATTCACGTGGGCGTGGCACATTCGGGTTAAATTTTCATTTTGTTATACGCCCACATGAAAATGTGGACGTATATTGCCGTCACCCCTGTCCGTCCGTCCGTCCGTCCGTCCGTCCGTCGGTCCGTCCGTCGGTCCGTCAACAATTTCTTGTGTACGCGATAGAAACCAGAGTTTTTATTCGATTCGAATGAAACTTGGTATGTGTATTCATCTTGATATTATCTCGGATGAGTTCGAAAATGGCGCAAATCCAGTCGTCGGTTTTTTAGTTATTGCCCTTGACTTAGTGAAAAAACGTTAAAATTAACTTGTGTTCTCGATAGAAGCTAGAGTTTTTATCCGATTTGAATGAAACTTGGTATGTGTATTCATCTTGATAATATCTCGGATGAGTTCGAAAATGGCGCAATTCCAGTCGTCGGTTTATGAGTTATTGCCCTTGACTTAGTGAAAAAACGTTAAAATTAACTTGTGTACACGATAGAAGCTAGAGTTTTAATCCAATTTGAATGAAACTTGGTATGTGTATTCATCTTGATAATATCTCGGATAAGTTCAAAAATGGCGCGATTTCAGTCGTCGGTTTATGAGTTGTTGCCCTTGACTTAGTAAAAAAAAACGTTAAAATTAACTTGTGTACGTGATAGAAGCTAGAGTTTTAATCTGATTTGAATGAAACTTGGTATGTGTATTCATCTTGATAATATCTCGGATAAGTTCAACAATGGCGCGATTCCAGATGGCGATTTATGAGTTATTGCCCTTGACTTAGTGAAAAACGTTTAAATTAACTTGTGTACGCGATAGAAGCTAGAGTTTTTATCCGATTTGAATGAAACTTGGTATGTGTATTCATCTTGATAATATCTTGAATGAGTTTGAAAATGGCGCCATTCCAGTCGTTTACACAATAGAGGCTAGAGTTTTCATTCGAATTGATTCATCTAAATATAAGCTCAAATAAGTGCGATGGTGCAATCAACTTTTTCAAATATTAAAATTTGCTGAAGAGGGCGTATGTTACCTTGCCTGGCAAGCTATCTTTTACATTTTGTTGTCTGCAAAAAATATATATAGTGTAAGCGGGGACAAGCACCCTTTCAATGCTGACCAGCTACCTTCGACCACATGTGGTCGGAAAACCTCTCTTTTTATCTGTCAGGATGTATAGAGAGTTAGGTATAAATTTAATCCGGAATCCACCATTTCTACATGATTTACTTTTCAAATTAGGCCGAAGATCATCAGCTATATTGATCTGATTTAATATGGGAGATAACTCCTGAAGGCTTGAAAAATCATCATTCAAGAAACTGATTAATGGGAGACAACTCCAATCTGCCTAATACGACTCTGTGTAGGACTAATGCAATTAATACTGGGCTGTCATTGTTTAGGGTTCCGGTTATGCCTTGGTTGTGCTCCTGTGCACATTAAATACAAATTTCCCAGTAACCCCTGCGTTTTCTGACTCGCATATACGTTTAACACTCAAAGGCCTAGGTAGACAAAAGAGGAAAGGACCCCCACACACTGACTACACTGCCGAGTCCCTGATCTCCTTAATTCGAGGGGATACGTTTGCCTCTTTCCTTCCTTAGACTGAGGAACTTTTATTTGGGAAAGGACATAAGTAAAGCTCTCCAAAGCATAACCAGATCCACTCTACATAATGGCCAGCATAGGGTGCCGTGCATACACCCAAAGCTGATGATTAAGAACAACAAGAATATTCCTCCAAAAATAGTCTGTAAAATATATTCACAAATCTCCTTTAGCGATATATGGAATCGCAGTAACAATCATATACACCGTCAAACGACGACAAAGACAACAGTACGGTAAATGGCCGCACTTATATTTTGGATTATAATAATAGTTACGTTTCATCAAGCTAACTTCCTTCCGTTCTAATCTGCGAGGTAGCCTAGTCAACGCTCGGCTGATCCGACAATAAATTTCTCGCTAACATGGTGAATTCTTATCTCGAAATGTTCAATTTTAGATTTTGACCTTTGTTGACATATATGATTGTATATCTAGTTAACCAATGGATGTAAAGACTTTAGGCATTATTAGATATATTAATATTGATAAAGTCACAACATAAACATTGACGTGGGCGTGGTACATCCAAGTGAAATTTTATTTTTGTTGAATTGTAGAATATAAAATGTTTTCAAAAAATGACGTTGCTACAGTTACAGCATTGCTTTAGTCAGCTCATGTGAAAGGCTCGTTGATTTCGGCCTTGTAGTTCAAAAAAAAAAAAGGAACAGGATTAAGAAATTTAAATTTTTCTGTTTTGACCTTAACCTTTGTTGACCTAGACCTTACTAGAATCAAATGACACTGACTTATGCTATTTATAGATACTTTTATATTCTATGTCTTCCGTCAACTTCCGGTCTTATTACTGTGTATATTTTCAAAGTCTATATGTTTCATTACATATCTCATTACTTTGACTTGAAATGACCTTGACCTTCAGGGGGGATTAAGGTCATTGACATAGGTTATCAGCTGGTACGGTCATGTGTCAGATCTGATGACTACTTCCGGTTTCACAACCTTAAAAAAGGACAAATTTCGAAAGTTGTAGACGCATTTGGCAATAAGGATTTCACTTAAGGGTAGATTATTTTTACAGATTCCTTTTAGCAAATTTGCACATTTGCAAAGTCCCACTCTGTGCCACGTGTGGCTCTAGTTGTTCTATTTGTTCTGCATAATTTCCACCATAAACGTCTTACTATCAACAGAGGTTTTCTTTACTCATTCAGAAGATAAGCTTTGAGATGGGTACTTTATTAGGTCGATATGGGATGGACTTGGGTTCACTATTGCACTCTTCCCCCATAGTGACTTGTCAAAAGTCAAATAATACCATTAAATGCAATAAAGATGCTGGTATATCACAACAATCATTTTGCTTACTTCAATATATCTTCCGAGAACAATGTCACATAAAATACACACAAATATCATGGTAATTATGGAAACTATATAATTTCAAAGAAAGTGCAATATCAAACCCAAGTCCATAATTGGACTTAGGTCTGTTATTGAATGGATGGATTTGAAAAAAGTCCAGAAAATAATGTTTTAAGCATTATAATGCTAAGCCCATTTCACAGATTCCTCTCTAAAGTCCCTCCAAATGTCTATTATAAGCCGGTTTCAAGAAAATTCATTTTTACAGAAAATAACATTTTTGCCCCTTTTCTCGAAATGACCTAAATGTGACTTGGGCACGGTATTGAACTGACCCCTTCATATGATGGAGATAAATTAAAGTGGGCAGAATTATGGGACTAGTTTGAAACCGCAGTTCATAACAATCAAAGGCTTTCAAACATTGATAAATTTAACTATCTAAAAATCAAAATTGATTGGATCTGCAAAAGCTGCAATATCTGGATTAGCGCTTTTAAATGAGAACTATGATGTGGCTATCAGCATATTAAAGGAGCAATTTGGAGAATCTCAATCAGTAGTGAACAAACATTATGTAGATTTGATCAACCTCAACCCAGCTTCAAATCAGACATCTAGTCTTAGAAAATTATATGATGACATGGAGAAACATTTTCGAAGTTCAGAGGCTTTACAACAAGATATTAATCAAGATGTTTTCATCTCAATGATCACATCAAAATTACCAAAGGAAGTATTAATTCAACTTGAAATACAGAAAGGAAACAAAGAAAAATGGACAGTAAAGAAATTAAGAGAATTCATAAATACCTATGTTATTGCAAGGGAAGCTGCCGAGAGTCAATCAAAAGAAACAAAAGGCCTCGATGAACGAAACCAGACACAAAGAGATCCAAATCGACGATTCAACAATTTGACAAGTAAACAGCATTCATCAGCAGAAGCATTATTTACAATGAAATCATCTCGTAATGGTAATGATGGAAGAAGTTTACGTATTTGCAGGTATTGTGATGGTAAACACTGGAGTGATGAATGTCAGAAATTTCCAACATTGGAAGAAGACAGGAAGAAGAAGTTAAATGGTAGTTGCTACATTTGTTTAAAATCTGGTCATCTGAGTCGAGACTGTAGGGTTGAGAAACCATGTTACTATTGTAAGAAGACGAAAAGTCATAACCGAAGTCTGTGTACTAAGAAATTTAATACCAGAGAAGTTTCTCATTTTGTGGAAGAATCGGATGAAATTGGTGAAGCTGGTGGCAGTGTAACAGAAAATAGTTTGTTGTCTTCTGGAGATATTGTACTAATGCAAACAGCACAGACTCTGGTATCCAATACAGAAAACGTTCGTAAAATAGTTGATCAAATAAACAAAGGGGTAATACCTCACGTTCCCACTCTGCCATGAAAAGATTTGCGTATGAAGGGGCGAATCGTTTACCTATAGCTGTTCCTGAAGTTTGTAGATACGTTTTACCATTTTTAATTTTCTAAAAGCTGTAAAATTGCATTGCGGGTCTGTTTTGATCTGGGGGATCACTGATAGCATCAATTTGCGCCATTCATTTTTACACATAAAATCCCAAACTCACACGTTCTTGTATAAAAATGACGTATAGTAAGTGTCTATTGTTTAAAGTGTTTTAGGGATTAAGCATGAAAAATTATGCATAGCCTGCTGGCTAGCACTGAAAGCACTCGCTGGACCAGTAGCCCAGGAGTTTGATATTGATATTACAGAGGATGCCCAATAAGTGGCACCACGGCGAAAGGAGTGTCCGCCATAGAGATTATAGTTTAACCCAGTGTTACTCAGGAAAGAGACATTTTGCAACAAAAAGAGCGGGGAAAGCGTAGTACCTTGAAGGCATAAGTTATTATGAAGAGCAGTTGCTGGGCATAGCGGGTGATTTTGCAAATTAGGCAATAATACAAAGATATCCTTAGTGCGAAACTGAATCGTTTTAGTAACTTTAAGTCGAACAATTAAATTTGTAATCTGGACATCGCGTCGTTGTATATCAACAGCCGTATCAAAATGATCCTTTAGAAGAAAATTAAACGGTCTAAGCCGAAAAATCCAAGCAAAAAAAACAGCTAAAAAAATTGTTGTTATTGTTTTGCAAATCCAAAGCAGCGAGGATTTTAAGAAGCAAAGTATGCGTGAGAGGTGTTTTACAGTTTTGAGCTGCACCTGCAGTTAATAAATTCTGAAGTCCAGCTCTGAATAGGATCGGTTTAGTTGTTCGACTTATATAACAAAGAAATAATATTTAAATAAGATATAATACCGCTATATGTAAATTTGTGACATCAACAAGATAAGCTATATACATTTCTATAGTAGTATTTTTGACAGGAAACACTGGAAGAGCATATTGCCTACAAAAGTCCTTCACAATCTTCCAATGTGTTATGTAAGTTTTGCGAGTAGTGTTAGCCCATCCCTTTCTTTTTAAACGTTCCACTGGTGTATATAGCCGTTTCAAGCCCCGACCTCGGGGAACCCCACCTATAATTCAAAAACAAAGGAAAGGGTTGAGAAGTTATGAGGCGTGGAAGAAAAGATCATAACTGCCCAAGACGCTATAAAGTCGACCGAGTTGAACTGGTTCGTTTAGCCTTGAAGCAGCATCAGCAATATTAAGCCGACCAAGGATATATCTGGCTACTAAGTCAAAGTTAAGTATAGATGACAACCAAAACAGAAATCGAAAGAAGTACATAATTCAGTAGTAAATTGATACAGCAAAGATTTGAGTCGTCATCTATGACATCAAAACCGAAGATTGGCGGAAAATGACTCATTCTCAACTAAGGTAGTAAAGTTGTGAGATAAATTATGAGAAAATTAACATCAGTTTTATGGAAAATTTCATATTTGTTATGAATCTATATTATATTGGGGTAATAAATGTAAATTTTTACCAGCCTCGTTGTAACGTGTCAATTTTTACAGATGATAACACGGAGCCCACATTTTTCTGTAATTGTAATTTACGAGTCCTACCTATTTATTATAAATCACTAAATTGAAGTATTCTATCAAATGTACGCCATCAATGTTGTATCAGAAATAAACCAAAGGAATTGGTCCACAAATTAACTGAGCAAACCCGATTCTAATAATGGATATGAAGCAACTCACAGATAAAAATGGATTGATGTATAAAAATCGCAACTCATGGAATTTGAAACAATTGCTTTGAATTTCAGTAAAAACTGGACAGGACGGTCAAAGAATGCTTTCTTTCTGTCTCTATATTCTTTCATCCTTTGTGATTTAGATTTTGCCATCCTGACAACGAAATAAATTGTAGTAATTGATTGGAACTAATTAACCATGATTGGGAAAATGTAATTTACGGGACAGATATATGAAAAGAGCCAGATAAGAAATGTACTAAACCTGTGTAACACACATTTTTCGCATTTGTATCTTAAATAGATATTCCAATTTAATTTGAATTTAAATGAAAAATGATGAAAACTTGAAATATGACACCAAAAACTTATGTAATTTACGGGACGAAAACTATGTAATTTACGGGACATAACCTATCACATTAACCATGACTGTATAATGAAATTAAGTGAATTTCTTGTAATATTCCAATTAATCATGTTCAAAACATTCTCCGTAGGCGACCGAATACAAAAAAGGACAGGTAAAGGACATGGAAAAACGAGGAAATTAAACTCACCTGAATTTGAAAAGGTTTTTCGTTTGTTTACATAGGCTTAAGATATAACGTGGCCTATTTTGGCGCTAAACCGACATGTGCTATGCATACTGGGATAAAATCATCGAATATAATAGCCACTAATCGAATGCTCAGTGAGAACTAAAAATCTATTGACTCGTAAATTACGTCCCGTATCTTACATTAAGGAGAGATACGAGACGAAAAGCTAAATGTGACTCTATGGAACCGAATGTTTTACTGTCTTATACTCTCATATCCAGCCTCAATTCATGTATATACCGTTGTTACACATTGAGCTGTTAATAACTTTTATATTGCGGTCTCGTAAATTACCATCTTAAAATTACGCTCCGAAAGGGATACTAAATGACGTAATTTTGAGTATAATTTATAGTTTTTTAATAAATTTTATATTATACTTATGTCTTTATCACAATTGCCCTTACATACTGCATGTGTAACTTCCATTCGTTAAGTAAATTATGTTATGATGGTTCATTTAGAAAATGGGCTCGTAAATTACTGAAATTGGGCGACGAAGATAAAATATTACTGATGAATTTGATGGCATAAATGTTTTGGTTAATTTTGCACTTTATAGAACCGTAACATGATAATCATTTTGAAAAATTACTTTTCAAACGATTAATAGATACTAACATGTGTATTTTCAACCAGTGAAAACAGATTTTCCCGTTGGCGACATGCATTTTTAGATTACTACGGTGGTTTTGAGATGCGATATTTTTTTAATATATGTGTATTCTGACCAATATTTTGGGTTCTATGTACAACCAATATATTGTTTATTAATATTATTTACAATTACACAGAATAAATCTTTATCAATTTAAACTACTGAACATTACATGTAGGAGACTGTACATTACTGATGTAAATGAGAATGAGTCAAATATGCATAAAACATCGCAGGCTATATATTCTACTTTATTTCGGTCATAAATGAAATTTGTTCAATTTTATTTTTTAGAATAAAGTAGACAATTGTAATGTCCTTTTGAGTAATTTGTTTTAAGAATTCAAGAGAAAACGGGACACAAATCCTTTAAGTCTACCTTAGCTAAGAAACTATCAGGCTCCCAGATAGTTGACTATGGTAGGCCTGACATCGGTGACAACGTAATTACCAAGCTCAATTTCACGTAAGACTGGTCATGGTGAGCGGTTGCTGATCTATAGTTATTGAGATCGACAGGTTTATGGGGACCGTAAACGTTGCAAAACAAAAAGTCCTCAGGCAGAAGCCGACACCATGCGTCGTATTTCAAACAATTATCTCGACTCGACTCACTAATTGCATCTTGGAAGTCTACAAAATTGTTGCCCCATCCCTCGGGGGATTGGAGTTTTTTGCCGGGGCGTTAACTGACGGGTGTGTATCAGGGTTCGCAACCGGTACCAGTACCGGTACCGGTACCGCCGGTACTGACACCTCAGTACCGTTACCGTTACCGGGTTCGAGTACCGGCGGTACCGGTACTGGAATTTGTGAAAACACGGAGGTTTATATGAACAAATTCCTCACATTGCACGTGCATTATTTCAGTCGCTTGACATATTCTCACCCTAACCTAACAATTTATGGTCATGGGCATGACTCATGGGACCATATGTGATCATTCGTCAGGCAGTAAGAAACTATATTCTAGGAAACTGCTTCTCCGAAAATTGTCTCTTATGACCATATAAGGTATATTTAAACGCTTGACTTTTTCCGGAAAAACGAGTCTCTCTGCTTATTGAACGAATACGCGCAATCGTTCATCTCAGTTCTTCATCACAGTCTACACCGAATAACTGTAATGGTCCAGCCAACCAGCGTTGAGGCCGAAAGAGCCAGCTCTGCTGGTCACAAAACTGAGATCAAGAATGGGTGACAACTTAATGGACGCACTGACATCTGAAAGCCTTTTACCAGAGAAATAAACGTCACGAAGAGTGAGCTAAGCCGGTAGCACCAAACCCCAAAAGAGAAGGAAAATCAAATGACTGCGAAATAGTTGAAATCGAATAAAGACTATCAGAATTGTTGACTCTCAGTTGCCATCCAACTGTTGGTGTTGTGTATAGGTGTTAGATGTATATCTCAGTTTTTTAGTTCCTAATAAAGTAATATCTGATAGAAGTAGCAATAAAGGGAATATAGGGTTATACAGCAGTGAGCAGTTATATAGTCCGGTTTGTCATATACATGATTTAGTCACAAATTCATTGTACCATCGTAGTACCGGTACCGGTTCCGGTACCGCCGGTACTTGCCTGGTACCGGTATCGGTACCGGTCACCTGGTACCGCCGGTACTCTTGCGAACCCTGGTGTGTATGTCCAACTGAGACGAAGACATGCACAATCCACAATTGTGTGCCATCTTACAGTCAACGCGGTTACAACTGTCATTATTAAAATTTCTACAAATTTCACGGCCATCACTGAGAAAAGGTCCTTTACGTCGATTGGATTTGTTGCCCATGTTGCGAGTTGCACCAACCCGAGTTGCCTTATTTTGACGATCCTTGATAATATTGGCATCCTGAAAGGCACGGATTGTAGGATGGTCGTGTTTTAGAATGTACCGGTTAAGACATGAATACTGCAGTATTTAATTGGTTCTGTTTCAACAGTTCTAATAAAATTTGGTTGTTGGCATAGCCCCATTCCTCAATGGATACTCTACCAGGGTTTTCCTTTGAGCAACACGAAGCTCGATACCACTATCTGTACCAAATAGACCAGAGGAGGGAAGGGGGTGTATTGTCACCCAAGAGGGGGAACAATCTAAGTTAACTAATTTAACTGCAAAATATGTACAAATTCATTAATATTATCTAGAAATTGGCGAAAGCCCATTAGTGTGAATCGACATTATCTATAAGTCTCAATTCTTTGAGGTAATCCAGGTCAAAGATCTGAAAGGAGTATGAACTGTACTGGGGAATAGAGTCGGCCCACAGAAAGTCAATCATCTGCAAGGCTTTAGCATGTTTTGCGTACCACGAACAAGTGGCGATTGAAGTAATCTTGCTAGCTCATCTGAGGCCGGGGCTGACGGGGCTGTACTTGAGGCAGTGAATTCAAATCCAACGAGGTTCCGTAATATTGATAGGCATGATTTCTTCATCTTTTTCAAGATCATCTACGGCTTTTCTTTTTGCAGATATCTGCCTTTGAAGAGTTAAATACCATCTTTGTTTTTGAAGAGATTGAAGCTCTGCTTCCAACGCTGCAACATCCAGCGGAATATTGGGATGACGAGATAATTGGCTTGCGACGATGACATCAGTCGCCATGTTGGGCATGTCTTTGATTGTTGTTGGTTCAGAAACGATCATGTCTCTTACTCCCTTCACAGTCTTTTTGTTCTGCTTGATAACATCTATGATTGTAGGAGAAATCTACCATTAAACTTTTTAAAAACTAATAAGCAACCAAGGCTTAGCACCCTAACTGTACAACAAGTCAAGCAAGGATATAAACACAACGAGGCTAGCTTATAAATATACGTGACAGGCCCTGATGACTAATATTAAGCATAGGAGAGATTAACAGATAGTATATCTAAAGCTGAGAAAGTTCGTCAACATATTACAAGTCACCACGCCAGACCCGTTCGTACGACAAGAAAACATCACCGAATTCATAATTTTTTTCTTACCACGCCATCTACGATACCCGATTCAATATACCCACGCCTGTTTCGATCGTAAGTTCCATATCAAATGCACTGGAAGCGTCTTTTGAAAGCAATAAAGCGGAACATTTTCATAAAAGTGGAAAAATAATAAAAACTTTCAACAATAATAATTTACAGGAAATTATAAAGTTTTAAATAAAATACATATAGTCCACTTGAAAGCAATATAAACTAATATTTTCCACTGCAAAATCAAAAACAATCAACTAGTGGCAAGCTACCTTTTTAACTCGATACAATACATTGTACAAATAAAAAAAAAAATCTTAAATGGCAATTTAAATTTATTAATCAAATTTCGTTTCGTTTGACCTATTAAAATACTTTTTTTCGCCACTACATTATGTCTTAACCACCCCCTTCTTATATTGCTGGCAAATTGACCTTATTATGTTGAATTACCAGCCTCTACTGAAACAATAACAATACAACCATATGTTGTCCAACGAAATAGGTTGCCTAATAAAGTCCAACGTTGTTTTAGGCAAAAATCACTGTTTGCGTACAATTTTGGAGAAGAGTTCCATTGATTATTTTTTTCTGCAAAAAATGTTAAATGCTCAAAATATTGCAATGCTAACTAATTTTGTACAAAATATTGAGTCGAAGCGTTATATAAAATCTAAATACCGATATGATGTTCATCGGTAATGTTTGTGCAAGTGCTAATTTTACCCTTTAACTAATTTTTAATCAAGCTATTATTGTGGGACTTTGCTTCCGCAAAGTCCCAGTTTGTTTTCGAAATGTTTTTTTTTTTTTTTTTTCTTTTTTTCCGTTTTTTCCAAAGAGTACACAGCCTCAACTGGAACAGTTGCATCAGATTTTCAAAACATCCTGACGTCTTATCGTGGCGAGGTACCAAATGAATATTGCACATTGCAACATGAGTAAAAACAGGTTTTTCGACTCTGGAAGCTACATTTATGGGCCGATTTTGCTCGGGTTTTCATTTTTGGAATCTGTGACTAAATTCAGTTGTCATATGAGTTTAAAAATTTCAAATATCGAAAATTCGGTTATCGCATTTTTTCATCGAATTTCGATTTTTTGAAAAAAAAAAATTGAGTCTCTGTCAGATTGATCTGATATTTTAATAAAAAAGTTTTATCAGAAATGTTAAACGAGTGACGTAGTTGAAATTTTTACTTCACTTCCGGTTTAAATGGAAAATCGATTTAAAGTTCCGGTTGAATAACTTCCGATGAAATTTAAATATTTCAACGAAATTATGCAGATGGGTAGCCAAAGTAATTCTATGGCCGATTTTAAAATAAAATTTCACCCGCAAGTGGAACTTTGGCCGCCATTTTGATTTTGCTGAAACATTCCGATTTTTATTCAGCCAATTTGGCTGAACCGAATTTCAAAATTTTGGTGTCAAATGGAAGAACATAAAAATTGGACAAAAACAACGGAAGTGGATTTTTGAATTTCGAATTTGCTTTTTTGCAATTTCAAGTTGAATTTTTTCAATTTTTGAAGGCTCATATCTCGTGACCTTGACCTTAACCTTTAGCAGGTGAAAGGTCATAGACCTTGGCTACCAGATGATACTTTAATATTTGACCTCCGACATCAACTTCCGGGTTTATAGCTGTCCGAAAACAGCAAAATTGACAACTTTGGACGGCTCTAGCACGTGACCTAATTCACTTAGAGACTTATTTTTTTCAGATTCTGAATGTGCTTTTCTAGCTCTTTTGAAAGATATATCACAATGGATTGTAATGCAAAATTTCAATTTTTTATATTTTTCAATTTTGGAAATCTTTACCCGATTTTTTGAATTTTTTGACATTGATGTATGTATATCTCGTGATCTATGAGATGTAGAAGCTTCAAATTTGAAACATAATTTGAACATACCCCTTACAGATGTATGAATCAAAAACTATTGACGTGGGCGTGGCACATCCGGGTAAAATTTTCATTTTGTTTAAATTTTGTTGTCTGGAAAAAATATATACAGAATTAAATTTTTTTGAAAAATGCTTCTGCACACACTTACCTCATTACTTTAGCTCAATTATATCAAAATCGCAGATGTTTCGGTTGAATAGTTCTAAAAAGGGAACAAGGTTTAAGAATTTCAAAATTTCCGAAAATATATTTTGACCTTTTTTGACATTTTTGATTGTATATCTCGTTAACCAATGGATGTAAAGGCTTGAAAATTTGGGCATTCATATATATTATTAATATAAATAACGTCACATCAAAAAATCTCACGTGGGCGTGGCACATCCGGGTAAAATTTTGTTTTTGTTAAAAATTTGTTTATCAAAACAAAGGTAAAGTTTAATATTTTTTTCAAAAAATGACCTTGCATACAGTTACAGCATTGCTTTATTCACCTTATGTTAAAGGCTCATTGATTTCGGCTTTGTAGTTCAATTTTTTATATTTTTCAATTTTGGAAATCTTTACCCGATTTTTTGAATTTTTTGACATTGATGTATGTATATCTCGTGATCTATGAGATGTAGAAGCTTCAAATTTGAAACATAATTTGAACATACCCCTTACAGATGTATGAATCAAAAACTATTGACGTGGGCGTGGCACATCCGGGTAAAATTTTCATTTTGTTTAAATTTTGTTGTCTGGAAAAAATATATATAGAATTAAATTTTTTTGAAAAATGCTTCTGCACACACTTACCTCATTACTTTAGCTCAATTATATCAAAATCTCAGAAGTTTCGGTTGAATAGTTCTAAAAAGGGAACAAGGTTTAAGAATTTCAAAATTTCCGATAATATATTTTGACCTTTTTTGACATTTTTGATTGTATATCTCGTTAACCAATGGATGTAAAGGCTTGAAAATTTGGGCATTCATATATATTATTAATATAAATAACGTCACATCAAAAAATCTCACGTGGGCGTGGCACATCCGGGTAAAATTTTGTTTTTGTTAAAAATTTGTTTATCAAAACAAAGGTAAAGTTTAATATTTTTTTCAAAAACTGACCTTGCATACAGTTACAGCATTGCTTTATTCACCTTATGTTAAAGGCTCATTGATTTCGGCTTTGTAGTTCAAAAAAGGGAACAAGGTTAAACAAAATATTTTTTTTCGTTTTTGACCTTGACCTTTGTTGACCTTGACCTTTTTAGGATCAAAGGTCATTAACTTTGGCTTTTCATTTATACTCTCATATTTGAAGTCTGTCGTCAACTGCCGGTGTTATTACTGTATGTATTTCCAAATTTTAAAGACTTGTTTCTGGTGAATTTGACCTTGAATGACCTTGACCTTCAGTAGGTTGAAGGTTATTGATTAAGGTTTTTATCTGCTACGTTCAAATGTTAGGTCTGGTGACTACTTCCGGTTTCACAACCTTTCAAAAAAACAAAAATTTTAAAAGTTGTCGACTTCTTTGGCACTTGGGATTTAAGTTCATGGTCGATATTTTTAACATTCCCCTTAGCAATTTGCACATTTGCAAAGTTCCACTCTGTGCCACGTGTGGCTCTAGTTATTATTATTATTGATATCAATCAGGCATTACATTATAAATTATAGACCCCCCACTCTCCCAAACTATTTAAATGAATAAAATTTACAAACTTTGTCTTGAATTTAGATAAATTTTGAAGGACTACAATAGATGTGATGGTTTTATTGATAATGGTTATGTAGTCAATGCCTTTGACATTGATTTAGTTCTAGTCTAATGGTAAATTTTTAAGTATGGCACTGGCAGAGAAAATTCAACCAGTTTCCAGTTATGACCTTCCAGAATTACCAGAGGATTTTAATACAGGTGATAGGGAAGATGTAGAAAGAAAATCTAGACTGACGCCAGATAAAGAATACATGCAATGTGATTTATGTCATGCTGAATTTCTTACACATGATTCTTTAGATGCACATAGCAAGGAATGCATCAAAAGTAAGATTGGAGCAATATTTGACCAATCACTTGTTAATGATGATAAATTTTTGTGTAAATTTTGTGGACAAGGATTTGATCAAATGAGCGACTTGAATAAACATTGTGAAATTCATAGTGAACTCAGACTGAAACAAGAACCTAATTTTTAGGTTTATTTGAGAAAGGATCTAATTTGATTGTACCAATACGCAAAAGACCCTACTTGCCAGAAGCAGATCCAGATTTTAGCATAGAGACTATGTTTACATGTGATCTGTGTGGTAAACAATTTAATCGTAAATGTAACATGAAATTACATCCAGATGGTGTTCATAGTAAAATTAAAAGATTCGAATGTGACCTTTGTGGGAAAACTTTTACTCAGAAAAGCTCTCTACAAACACATAACAAAATACACACAGGAGAAAAGGAGTTTGAGTGTAGTGAATGTGGTAAGAGATTTATTTTAAAAAGTGATATGCATAAACATTTCCGTAGTCACACAGGTGAGAAGCCTTACCAATGCTTCATTTGCCTGAAATCTTACACATCTAGCGGAAATCTTCAAAAACATAAGCGTATACATAGTGGTAAGAAACCCTTTGAATGTGGTGTTTGTGGTAAAAAATTCGGACGCAGCAGCACAATTCAGCGGCATATGTTAATTCACACTGGAGAGTTCTAGACACACTGAAAGAAAAGGATTTGAGTGCATTCTGTGTGGACATACCTTCAATAAGAAAAAGGAATTAAAAGTACATGAACGTCAACATAGAATTGACAGAATGAAATCTAAAGATTTTGTTGTGAGACTCAGGCCAATGTAAATTGTTAACTACTTTAACCTCATAGATTCCTAGTTAAATACCAGTTGGCAGTACCTATATCTAACATGTCTAGTTAATATTATAACAATCCATATATACCTAAGTTTTTTATGCTATCTTTATAGCCAATTAGAACTCTTGACTCTGAACAATGCTGCATTTACAGTCAAAACAATACCCAAATAACAAATACTATTCTTCCATTATTCTGGCTGTAAATGATGAATGTAAAAGGATAATTGCCAGTTTCATAAAAGAATTTGTCACTTTTCATCATTTGGTAATACTGGTTGATAAATAGAAACGAAAGTCAAAAATTATATAATATGACTGTTATTTTATATGATTATGCCTTTAGATGATAATGTTTTGAAAGGATAACTGTTTGATAGTTTCATCCAGCCGGACATGTAATAACCGGTAATTTAAATATTATCCAAAATTTAGAATTACGTAATGTATTTTCTAAAGGCCCTAAATATCGGGAACCACAACCATTTACATGGAAACAAAATTTCAAAATTATTATGGATGCTGTTGAGGAATATGCAAGATTATGGGCGAAGAAAGAGGAGGTAACTGCTGACACCCTCTCTGAATGGATTAAATCTATCAGACGTCTAATTAAACGTAAAATTTATTTACTTCACAAGTCAGTCAACAATAGTCCTAAGTCGATTTTCAACGATGTCCAAGTAATTGAGAATCTTGACGACTTGCATAACAAATACATTATTGTTCCCGCTGACAAAGCGTCTAATAACATAGTTTTTGTTTGTAAAAAATATTATTATGACTGTTTGATCAACGAACTTTCCTGTGGGGTATCAACACCTAATCCTACATATAAACGCACTAACTTTACTAAGGATGAAATATTATCCAATCACAAGTCTGTACTTGCCACTTTCAGAACTCCTTGTAGGGATGTTAATACAGATCTCCCTTTACTGTATTGGATACCCAAACTACACAAAAATCCTTATAAACAGCGATATATAGCAGGTTCTTCTCATTGTTCAACCAAGCCACTTTCCAAATTACTTACTTCAATATTAACTGCAGTTAAAGAGGGTGTTCAGAAATACTGCAACACTATATACTCCCGCAATGGAATCAATCAAATGTGGATTTTGAAAAATTCAAAAGAATTGTTAGAAAATTTACAGTCTCAATCACTTTCAAGAGTTTCATCTATACAAACCTTTGATTTTTCAACTCTTTACACTACAATTCCACATAGTAAACTTAAAGCACGTTTAAAAGATCTTATTTATAGTGTTTTCCATTCTAAAACTGGCAATGTAAGATTTAAATATATTGTTGTCAATTATAATTTCACATATTTTGTTCAGAACCATAGTGATTCCATTAACAAATTTACCGCCAACGATGTTGTTAATATGTTGGATTTTTTAATAGACAACATTTTTGTGGAATTTGGCGGTGATATTTATCAACAAGTGATAGGCATCCCTATGGGCACTAACTGCGCGCCTCTACTTGCTGATTTATTTTTATACACATACGAGGCAGAGTTCATGCAAGCACTCGTAAAAAATAACAAACGACTAAGTAAACGTTTTAATTTCACTTATCGCTATATTGATGATGTCCTCTCTTTAAATAATCCTAAATTTAGTGAATATTTAGATTTCATCTATCCCGATGAATTAGAAATTAAAAACACAACCGATAACGTACACTACGCATCATATTTAGATCTGCGTCTTGAATATGACAAAAAACAGAGACTTAGTGTAAAATTATATGATAAACGTGATGATTTTGATTTTCCAATCGTCAATTTTCCTTTTATGTGCAGCAACATTCCACATTCGCCAGCTTATGGAGTATATGTGTCTCAATTAGTTCGATACTCTAGAGCATGTTCTTTCTACGATGATTTCTTAGCTAGATCGAAGCTTCTAACATCTAAGCTATTACTACAAGGATATTTACCAAATCGACTCAAAATCTCTCTTAAGAAATTTTACGGCCGCCATCATGAACTAATTGATAAATATAAAATATCTGTTTCTGCTATAATTACAGATGTTTTTGCTTAACGATTCATTTTTTTTTTAAACCTGTCTTCACGAAATTACTCACCTTTTGTTCTAATTTTACATGACACTACTAATTGTTTTGCCTACCTATTTTATCTTCAATATTAAACAACTATTACCGGTGTTGTTCTAGATAGTATTTGTTGACCCTTCTTCTCACCGGTAACACTTTTCGTCATTGAATTGTTCTCCTTTATTCGGACGTACTCAGCCACCCCCCTTTTATTATCATAACATTGCAATTATTATGATCAGTTACGTCCCTTAATTGTAGAAATTGGATATTTTCATCAGTTACGTCCCTTGAACTTTTAACATTTGTCGTCTGGTCACCAATTTTATTTGACGCGATTTTATGCTTCTGTCTTTAAGTTGTAGTGTGTTAGTCTACTACAAAGATGTGAACTAAAACCGACTCTAACTAAAGCTCTCTTAGGAAATTTTAAGACCGCCATCAACAATTGATTTATCAATACAAATCATCTGTTTGTGTTATGACTGCAAATGCTTTTGCTAAACGATTCTTTTTAAGTTATCCTCACGAAACTGTCGAGTTGTCACCTTATTTTTATAATTTTACTAGACACTACTCTTGTTTTGCCTCCCTCTATCTTAAATATTAAGCAGCTATTACTGGTGGTGTTCTAGGCAGTATTTGCTTGCCCTTCTGATAATATGGTTCCTCGTTGATTGATAGCGTACGGATTGAGTTTGTGTAAATTTGTCGTCGAGTCATGTTTGTTTCATCCGACGCTTTTTCACGTTTTTGTTTTGTAGTTTTGTGGATGTTTAACAGCTAGGACGGGTGTGGCGCCAGGCAGGGTATGCTTACTCTTCTAGACACCTGATACCACTTTTCATTATGAT
The DNA here is from genome assembly GCA_029955415.1 of Lottia scabra. NCBI lineage: Eukaryota > Metazoa > Mollusca > Gastropoda > Lottiidae > Lottia > Lottia scabra. The sequence goes on along the minus strand of JARJEI010000014.1, from coordinate 9,659,028 downwards.
ATACTTACTCATGTATGATTGATATAATTCCTCATATGAAAAGTTCTTAAGCTGTTACCTATGTTTCGTCAAAATGTCTTTTTGGATTTCGAGTTTCGTTTTGCGGTTCGGATCGTCAGTACTTGGTTTCTTTATAGTGCTGTACTTAAATGAAATTTTTAGAGGAATTTTTAAATATTTATATTTAGTTTATTTATAATGGTTAAAAAGTGCTAAAATCTGTTTGTTGTAGGTTATATTATTATATTAAATATATGTTTATTGTTTATTATTAAATGCTTTCAATACTTATGTACACATATATGTTGTGTTGACAATCCCATACAACAGGCATTCTCAAATGGTGACCTGTGGGAAAAAAATCCCTTCCGCTAAAACGCTCTGCTTGCTTTGCTAGCTAAGCTCTCTTACATACAATGTGCAGGCTATTCTATATGACAAGTATGACAAAAATGAGGCAAATGCCATGTGTTTTGCAATGATGAAAATTGTCCAGGACAGAAGCATTAGCCAACTTGCCTATGTCGAGATCTTTAACATGCTCAGCCTGTAGCCCATAAGGCCTCAATTTATTGTCCCATTCATTGACAAGAAACTTTACTATGTCTGCCCCTCTGCCCTGTCCCTCTGCCCTGCATCACCATTACATGAACCAAAGTTGGAAAATTCGAAGGTATGATCTTTGTTCAAGTCGGGATTGAACCCAGACTCTCCAGTTAGCTTCGATGCTCCTAATTCTTTGAGCCACCGCAGCCCTCCATATCTACATGAGAAGGATGGATAATGGATAAGGAACCAAAAATTTACTAATATATAATATAATTGTATAGATATACAAAGCTGCGATACATAATCAAAATATATATGTTATTATAAAATTGCTCTACAAAGTCATGTTGTTCCATGTAATTATAAAATAGATCTACAGAGTCGTGTTGTAATATTATTATGACATAGATTTACAAAGTCACGTTGTTCATGTTATTATAAACTAGATCTACAAAGTCGTGTTGGACATGTTATTATAAAATAGATCTACAAAGTTGTGTTGGACATGTTATTATAAAATAGACCTACAAAGTCGTGTTGGACATGTTGTACATGTTATTAGAAAATAGATCTACAAAGTTGTGTTGTACATGTTATTAGAAAGTAGATCTACAAAGTTGTGTTGTACATGTTATTAGAAAATGGATCTACAAAGTTGTGATGTTCATGTTCTTATAAAATAGATCTACAAAGTTGTGATGTACATGTTATTATAAAATAGACCTACAAAGTCGTGTTGTTCATGTTATTATAAAATAGATCTACAGAGTCGTGTTGGACATGTTATTATAAAATAGACCTACAAAGTCGTGTTGGACATGTTGTACATGTTATTAGAAAATAGATCTACAAAGTTGTGTTGTACATGTTATTAGAAAATAGATCTACAAAGTTGTGTTGTACATGTTATTAGAAAATAGATCTACAAAGTTGTGACGTTCATGTTCTTATAAAATAGATCTACAAAGTTGTGTTGTACATGTTATTAGAAAATAGATCTACAAAGTTGTGTTGTACATGTTATTAGAAAATAGATCTACAAAGTTGTGATGTTCATGTTCTTATAAAATAGATCTACAAAGTTGTGATGTTCATGTTATAAGAAAATAGATCTACAGAGTTATGATGTACATGTTATTAGAAAATAGATCTACAGAGTTATGATGTTCATGTTATTATGAAATAGATCTACAAAGTCGTGTTGTTCATGTTGTTATAAAATAGATCTTCAGTTTAGGACCTCCACCCACATCGTTTTTGGATATTTTTTTTAATTCGACGCTATTTTCTGAGGTAGAAGGCTTTGAGTTTGTACACAGTCTGGGGATCTCCCATAGAAATGTTTGATAATTAGAGCCTTCCTGATTCATCGTCTAGGCCTTCTTCTTTAAAAAAAATACATTGCAATACAAACATTTATTAAAATTCCCATACAAAATTATCAGAAAATATGTTACACTTATTGTGACATGGTAGGACTTTGTTATGTGAGATACATATGGTCTTCCTTTTTAGCACCTTCAACCGATCAATGACATAATGGAGGACCGTTATATACTTGCGGTCAGCATGGTGAAATGTTCGATTAGGTGTTTGTCGATTAGGCCCTATAGCCAATTCTTAACACTGAAATATAATTTCACCCAATTTTTTTAACCAGACTGCTTTTTCCTTGACATCATTTCCTAACGGTAATTGCAAGCTCTGTTGATCTCTGAGCACTCTAGGTACTGTGCTATTATTTACTATTGCGGGAATCAGGGGCGGCTTTTCGGAAGGGAGTATGTCAACTGGATATTCATCTAAATATGTCGAGTTGTTGCCCTTGACGATGCATATTACTGCCACATTTCCTTTTAATGATTCAGTTAAGGCCTCTCGTCTGTCTAAAAACGGTGAAATATCCTCGTCGTTTCGAACCACAATCATACCAAGCTCCATCAACCAGCTTTCAATCATACCAGCTTCTTCAGCGCCTTGGGAATCTGTCAGGATCCTAAAATGACCAATAGCATCATCTATCTTGTAAAAATATTCAATCGGCCACAGGAAACATTTACTAGCCAATGATTTGTTTCTAGATACCACAGCAACTTGTAAAATCTGCATCATTGTCGAGATGACAAGTTGATCAATTCCACGTATATCGGTAATTAATAAAAACAGTGTCATTGCCAAACAATCTTCATAATTTCTCATCTCTAAGTCTGCTGCAATTTCTTCTTTTATGACAGTTAATGAACCGCTTCTAATTATACGTTCCAATCTTTCTAGATATGCATAATTAGATTTCCCATGAAAAAAATGAAGTTGTTTTAAAAAGCACTCCCTTTGATTTGTATAGTCGTAGAATCTTTTTGATCTACCTGTATTAGAGAATAACTCGATAAAGTTAAATTTTGTAAAATCTTCTCGAGGTGTTGATTTAACTAGGGATAAAATACCATATATTATACTCGTCTGGTTCATTTCTATAGCCTTTAGGTATAACTCAGTCTTCTTAGATTTGTCTTGTATAGCGTACACCATGGCTTTATAACATCTTGATAAATTATCATATTTTTGGCACTGTAGAGCATATTCAGGTGTACTTATTCCATTAAAGCATTCTAATGCTTTCTGGTAGTTTGGAGGATCCAATTGTAAGTACACCTTCCCTAACTCTATAGTTACAACGAAACTCGATCCAAAGCGACTGGCTTTTTCTAAGCAATCAATGACACGTGGAGTTGTACCTTCTAACTTTTGGATTGTTAAAGCTAAATGGTGATATGCAGCATCATTTTCTCGCACTGCCACAAGGTCTTCTAGAATTTTCTTAGCAGCTTCAAATTTCTTGATCTTTCTTAAAATCCTACCAGTTTCTTGTAAAACTTCTAGGTTTTCTGGGTCAAAACTCATGGCTCTGTCCAAATAGTCGATAATAATTTTATTTTTATTGCGTACGTCTATTCCTAGTTCTTGAAAATCGACATCTTGACAGTTTGGTTGTATGTATAAAACAGCAATTTCAACTAAACATAGAGCTTTCAGGGTGTTATTTGAGCAATTAGCGATGATGTCATCAAATATTTCTTTACATTTGAAAAAATTTGCAGTAGGGTCTAATTTGGTTGGTAACATCATCCTGATATTAGGATTTTGACATCTTCTCAAGATCAAAGCTAATCTATATTTCCATTCATATTGGTCTGGTTGCTCTTCTACCACTTTAGTTAATTTGGAAATAGCTACCATATTATATTCAGGTCCGCATTTGGAATAGGCATATGCTGTTTCTGCTTCAGCTTCAGCAACTAGAAGACGATCATCTTTCACTTGGCTCAGTGTTTTCAGACGTTCCTCAGCGTCAGTGAAATTCTTAGCATTAGCTGACAAGATAACCTTCATACAAATAGCATTGATATTGTTTGGATGGTTCAGCAATACCTTGTCATTCTCAGCTTCACACTCGGGTATTTGTTTGAGGACAAAGTGAACAAATGATACAAGATTTCCCTGTGGTACTTGTAGAATATCACTTGCATCCTTATCTGCCGTGTAAATTATATCTTTTAGAACAATTCTTCGTACTTTCACAATGTTGAGATTGAAGAGACTTGGAACCATACGAAGACGTTCAATATAGTCAGCAATATTCATCCTTGGTATTTTCTAGAATTATACAATGAATAAATACGTAAGTGATAATATAAATTAATCAGGGGCGTAGCGTACGGGGGTGTGTCACACCCCCCCCCCCCCCCCCACTTTTGATGACCTTGTCGGTAAAACGCGGTATCGGTCGGTAAAAGACTGGACCTGTCGGTAAAACCGATTGGTTAACCAAGAGACCATAAAAGGTGATTTTTACTAAACTTGTCGGTTAATCGAGGTCGATAAAAACTGTAATGACTGGAGCCGTCGGTAAAAACCGATTGGTTAACCGACAGAGTTAAAATCTTGTTATCGGTAAAATGCTGATATCCATTAAAGGTGATTTTTACTGAACTTGTCGGTTAAACGAGGAATAGGTCGTTAAAAACTGTAATGACTGGACCTGTCGGTAAAACCGATTGGTTAACCGACAGAGTTAAAATCTTGTTATCAGTAAAATGTTGATATCCATTAAAGGTGATTTTTACTGAACTTGTCGGTTAAACGAGGAATAGGTCGTTAAAAACTGTAATGGCTGGACCTGTCGGTAAAACCGATTGGTTAACCGACAGAGTTAAAATCTTGTTATCAGTAAAATGTTGATATCCATTAAAAGGTGATTTTTATACGCCCACATGAAAATGTGGACGTATATTGCCGTCACCCCTGTCCGTCGTCGGTCCGTCCGTCCGTACGTCCGTCCGTCCGTCCGTCAACAATTTCTTGTGTACGCGATAGACACCAGAGTTTTTATCCGATTTGAATGAAACTTGGTATGTGTATTCATCATGATGATATCTCGGATGAGTTCGAAAATGGCGCAATTCCAGTCGTCGGTTTATGAGTTATTGCCCTTGACTTAGTGAAAAAACGTTAAAAGTTAACTTGTGTACGCCATAGAAGCTAGAGTTTTTATCCGATTTGAATGAAACTTGGTATGTGTATTCATCTTGATAATATCTCGAACCAGTTCGAAATTTGAACGATTCCAGTTGTCGGTTTATGAGTTATTGCCCTTGACTTTGTGAAAAAAACGTTAAAATTAACTTGTGTACGCTATAGAAGCTAGAGTTTCCATCCGATTTGAATGAAACTTAACATGTGTATCCATCATGATAATATCTCGGATGAGTTCATAAATGGCGCAATTCCAGTCGTCGGTTTATGAGTTATTGCTCTTGACTTAGTGAAAAAAATCGTTACTGTTAACTTGTGTACGCAATTGATGCTAGAGGTTTCATCTGATTTGAATGAAACTTGGTATGTGTATTCATTTTGATATTATCTCATACAAGTCTGAAAGTGGTGCAATTTCTGTCGTTCTTTTTCGAGTTATTGCCTTTGACATAGTGTCAAATTGGGTATGCTTCTTAAATTTTATTTTATCTTGGACACGATCGTCATTTTAGTTGTTAACCTCAATTTAAAGAAAAACATTAAAATTAATTTGGTTGTTGTCAACAAGACCAAAGTGCATCATTAATTGATGTGGGAATGAGGTATGTGCTTTTTTCTTCTTATTTTCAGTAGTCATTTTCTGTGTTACAGGAAGCAGTGCTCCTGCCATGCCGAGCTACATGGTAGGCGGGGTGCTGCCATGACAGCTATATGGTAGGCAGAGACGGAGACAATGTCTGTCTTACAGGGATTAGCGCCCCTGCCTTGCCGAGCTATATGGTAGGCAGAGACAATGTATGTCTTACAGGGATTAGCGCCCCTGCCTTGCCGAGCTATATGGTAGGCAGAGACAATGTATGTCTTACAGGGATTAGCGCCCCTGCCATGCCGAGCTATATGGTAGGCAGAGACAATGTCTGTCTTACAGGGATTAGCGCCCCTGCCATGCCGAGCTATTTGGTAGGCAGAGACAATGTCTGTCTTACAGGGATTAGCACCCCTGCCATGCCGAGCTATTTGGTAGGCAGAGACAATGTCTGTCTTACAGGGATTAGCACCCCTGCCGTGCCGAGCTATTTGGTAGGCAGAGACAATGTCTGTCTTACAGGGATTAGCACACCTGCCATGCCGAGCAATATGGTAGTCTGTCTTTTAGAGAGTAGAACACTTGCTGTGTCCTAATTTCAAATCTTAACAGGAAAACCTCTTTGATTTATGTTTATAACATTTTTCTTTATATTTTCAGAAAGAAAGTTCTATAAACGATGCCAAGACTAAAGAAGAAAAGTTTTGAACAGAGAAGGAAAGGCAACAAGAAATCAATGGCAACAAAGAGAAAAGAAGAAGACATCGAGAAATGTGATGAAATTATTGAAAACATTAGCAATGAAGTAACCGGGAGCAAGGGTAACACGTGCAATTTGACAAATGAAATTGATGAAATGGAAAAGAAAGATGAGACTATGAAAGAGTTTGATACTGTAATTGAAATCCCAACTAATACCCCAGAAAAAACAGGAAATGATGAAGCAACAAAAATGAATAGTAATTTGAATAAATATTTCCAATATGCAAAGAAACAAACTAAAGCAATGAAACTAGCAGAGTTAGAGAAACATTTGAAAGAGAAAGATCGCAGTGAATATTTAAAAGATTATAAAAGCAAGCAAAGATCCATGTCAGAGTTTCGCTGTAAGGAAAGAAAGCTAGAATCAAAGTCCAAGAAAGAAAAAAGAAAAAATCCAGAATACACTGCAACTGAAAGAGAAAGGGAAACTCCTTTAAAAAAAGAAAAAATCCAGAATACACTGCAAATGAAAGAGAAAAGGAAACTCCCTTAAAAAAAGAAAAAAGAAAAAATCCAGAATACACTGCAACTGAAAGAGAAAGGGAAACTCCTCTAAAGAAAGAAAAAAGAAAGAACCCTAAATACACTGCAACTGAAAGAGAAAGGGAAACTCCTTTAAAAAAAGAAAAAAGAAAAAATCCAGAATACACTGCAACTGAAAGAGAAAGGGAAACTCCTCTAAAAAAAGAAAAAAGAAAGAACCCTGAATACACTGCAACTGAAAGAGAAAGGGAAACTCCTTTAAAAAAAGAAAAAAGAAAGAACCCTGAATACACTGCAACTGAAAGAGAGAGGGAAACTCCTTTAAAAAAAGAAAAAAGAAAGAACCCTGAATACACTGCAACTGAAAGAGAAAGGGAAACTCCTCTAAAAAAAGAAAAAAGAAAGAACCCTGAATACACTGCAACTGAAAGAGAAAGGGAAACTCCTTTAAAAAAAAGAAAAAATCCAAAATACCGCAAAATAGATTCAGAAGTTAAAGCAAAACAAATCAAACGCAAGGATGTCCATTTCAAAGTAAATGAAAATATGAAAAAGACAGAAAAAAGAAAAAATCCAGTATTTAAGAAATCTGAAAAAGAAAGGGAATCTAATTTACGCAAAGAAAAAAGAGATGCAAGTAAATCAATGGAAATAGAAGAACTCATTCATGAGTTTCACAAGAAAATTAAAGATGGGCCAACTCTGACATGTGAATGTTGCCATCAACTATGGTATAAACATAGTGTAAAGAGCTCAGCAAGTTTAAAAGCAATCAATGAAACTGCAACAATGTGTTTAACAAATGAAGGCACTGGTTACACTTGTGGTACATGTGAAAAATACATTAGAAAGAATAAGGTACCACCTTGTTCTATTATCAATGGAATGAAATTCCCTGAAAAACCCGAGAATTTGGAATTACATCCTTTAGAATGGCGTTTACTGTCACCAAGGATACCATTCATGAAAATATATGCAGCACCACGTGGCAAACAATTGACAATAAGAGGCAATGTAGTACCAGCCAACGTAACAGACACTGTAAAAATGCTACCTCGAGCAACAGATGACACTATGACCATTGCAGCGCAATTAAAAAGACAACTGAAATATAACCACGCTGTAATGACTGAAAATGTAAGACCCTATAAAATAATGGAAGCAGCTCAATGGCTACAGACAAATGGTACACTTTACAAAAGTGAAGGTATCATATTAAATGAAAATTGGCAAAATGAAATAGAAGAAAATGAAGAAACACTTGAAAACGAAGAGAATGAAATCAAAGAAACTCCAGAAACTGAAATGGTAAATTCGTGCAATAATGACAAACATAAGCAAAATGAAATCAATGCAAGTAATGAAGAAAAAGAAAAAAACTCTGGCAATTCCGATGATGATTGGAGTGAAGATGAAAATGAAAATGTTGGGAGCACAAAAGACACCATGTTTAGTGCTCCTGACTTCATTGAAAATAACGAGAAAGAAAAGGTTCATGCATTTGCACCTGGAGAAGGCAATTTTCCTTTGAGTATATTTATGGATAAAAATTCAGAGGAATTGGCTTTTCCAAATATATTCTATGGAAACGCTCGTAAAACAAATGATGAAAGAGAAGTGAAAGCTTATTACAGTGAAATATGCAAATCTGAATTACGAAGAAATGATAGAAGAGCTGCAAATAGCCCTGAAAATATTTTCTTCAAGTTGAAGAAACTGCAAATGAAAATTATGATCGGTAATGCTCAAATTGCAATTCGTAAAAACAAAACACAAGGAAAAAAATTAACAGCAGGAGACATCAAAAACCCCACTGCAATAAACAAAATAATAAATTTTGATGAAGGATATATGATCCTGAAAACTTTGAGAGGGTCACCTCCATACTTTAAGAAAGCAAAAAGTGATTTATTTGCAATGATAAGGCAACTTGGTCCAGCAACATTCTTTTGTAGCTTCTCAGCTGCAGAAACTCACTGGAAACATTTGCTACGCATACTTGGCAAAGTTCAAGACCAGAAAAATTATACTGATGAAGAAATAGAAAACTTTGATTGGGAAACGAAATGTAGATTAGTGTCATCTGATCCAGTAACATGCACAAGGCAATTTGATTACCAAGTAAATTTATTATTTAAAGAAAATCTCAAGAAAGAAAATTCACCCATTGGAAAAGTAGTTGATTACTTCTACAGAGTAGAGTTTCAACACAGAGGTTCTCCACATATCCACACCTTACTGTGGGTTGAAAATGCTCCAATTTATGGCCAAAGCAAAGATGAAGAAGTTTGTCAATTTATTGATAAAGTAATGACTTGTAAGAAAGAAACTGAAAATGAAAACATACAGAAATTGGTGTCCTACCAAACTCACAAGCATTCTCACACGTGCAAACGAAAAAAACAGAAAATTTGCCGGTTTGGATTTCCACAACCTCCAATGAAAAACACTGTAATATTGAAACCATTTGATGAAAATGCAAAAGAAAGTGAAGTTAGAAAACACAAAGAAAATTATAAGAAACTCAAAGAAACAATTGATGATATGATTGAAGGTGAAGACATATCATTCGATGAATTCCTAGAAAAAGTTGAATTTAATAATGACGACTACATAAACGCAATAAAGTCTTCAATTACAAGACCTACTGTATTTTTGAAAAGAAATCCTGATGAATTACGCATAAATTCATATAACAGGTTTTTAATGCAAGCTTGGCAAGCAAATCATGACATTCAGTTTGTTCTGGATGTCTATGCATGCGCTATGTACATAGCATCATACATTGCAAAATCACAAAGAGGAATAAGTGATCTACTCAGAAAAGCATGTCAAGAAGTAAGAAATGGAAATTACGGTGTGAAAGAGCAAGTAAAAGTAATTGGAAATAAATTTTTGAATAATGTAGAAATAAGTGCACAGGAAGCAGTGTACATTATACTGCAATTACCCATGAGAAAATCTTCAAGAGAAGTTGTATTCATCAATACTTCACCACCAAATGAAAGAGTACAACTTCTGAAAAGCAAAGATCAATTAGAAAATCTTGAAGATGACGATGAAAATATTCAATCTAGCAATGTACTGGGAAGATATAGTAACAGAAATGCAAAGTTAGAAAATGTATGTTTAGCAGAATATGTTGCAAAATATGACACGAGAAAGAAATTTGTAAAACGTTCCAACAAAGCTGATGAAACTGGAACACTGAAAGAAAATCAGATTGATCATAATTCTGATGAAGAAATTGAAAATACACAAGAAATTGAAAATACACAAGAAAAAGCAAGAAAAACTCCACGAGTAATAAGATATGTAAGCTTCAATAAAGACAAAGACCCAGAAAAACATTATAGAGAACTATTAATGTTATATACACCATACAGAAATGAAGAAACAGATCTCATTGGAAATTGTGAAACCTTTGCTGAAAGATTTGAAATTGAAAAAGAAACCATAGCAATGTTACAGCAACAATATGAAAATAATAGAGCAGAAGTTGAAATTGCAATGCTTGCTGAAGCTGACCCTGACCCTGAAAATGCTTGGGATGAACAAGCACCACAAACGCAACATATAGAAAGGGAAGATGAATTCGAAGAAAATGCAGAAAGAGAAATTTTGAAAAAGAAAAATGAGCCTTTAAATTTTGAATATGATATAGGCTCAGACCTTGGAATACCCAAAATGGATAAAGAAAGTGAAATAACCTTATACGAAATGCCTGAAACTGAATATCTTCAGTTGATGAGCTCTTTAAATGAAAAGCAATTACGATTTGTATATGACACAGTAAATATAATCAAAACTTCAGATACCCAAATATTTAGATTCCTAAGTGGTGGGGCTGGAGTTGGCAAAAGTTTTGTAACAACTGCAATTTATCAAACCATGGCAAGATTTTATTCAACGCAAGCTGGTGATGATTACCAAACAATTAAGCAATTATTGATAGCACCAACTGGCAAGGCTGCTTTCAACATCAAAGGCAATACTATTCACAACGCTTTGAAAGTACCTGTAAATCAATCACTGGAATATAAACCTTTAGATTGTAGTAGGTTAAACACTTTACGAACAACCCTTGGTGGTTTGAAAGTGTTATTTATTGATGAAATATCCATGGTCGGAAATGCAATGTTTAATTTTGTAAACAAACGCTTGCAAGATCTGAAAGGATCACCACTATTATTTGGAGGAGTAAATGTAATTGTTATTGGAGATCTATTTCAATTAAAACCTGTCTTTGACGGTTTTATTTTTGAAGACCTGAGCAACAACTATGGACCTCTTGCAAGTAATTTATGGAAAGACAACTTTGAAATGTTTGAATTAACAGAAATCATGAGGCAAAAGGACAGTAAATTATTTGCTGAACTTTTGAATCGATTACGAGAATACAATTATGCAAACGAAAAAGAAAAAGAAAATGACATGGAAAAAGTCGAATTATCTCTAGCAATGATGTTCAATACCCTTATGATGTTCAACATCTCTTCATTAGCAATGCCAAGATGGAAAAATTTAATGCAAATATTTTTGATAAAATGCCTGGTGAAAAGTATGTAATAACTGCCAAAGACAGTGTTGTTGGTTCAAATGCAAAAGCAGTAGAAAAAACATTATTAGAAAATATACCAGATGACCCGAGAAAAACAATGCAATTACACACGCAATTATCTCTAGTTGTTGGCATGAAATGTGAACTCTGCATCAATGTTAGAACTGAGGACGGATTAACAAATGGTGCAGATTGTACTGTCAAGTTCATTGAAACTAACAAAGCAAGATCTGCTGCCGGAACTATTGTTTGGGTAGAATTCAGCAATGAAAATATTGGCAAATCCACGCGCAAAGATTTAAAAGCAATTTACCATTCAAATGTAATGTTCTCCTGGACACCAGTGAAACCTATCTCAAGGCAAATCAGAATTGGCAAATTTAAAAGCGCAGAATTAATGAGAATGCAAATACCATTAAGACCTTCAGCAGCTAAAACTATTCACCGGTCACAGGGTGACACCTTGAATAAAGTTGTTGTTGACTTTGATGGTCGCAAGATGGCTCACATTCACTATGTGGTTTTGAGTCGAGTTAAAACCCTGGAAGGACTGCACATATTAAACCTTGCAGAAAGTAAGATAAAAGTTGCAATGGAAGTTAAAGAAGAAATGAACTCTCTACGCAATGAAAGAATTCTGAAATTTCGCACACCTGATTTTCCAGTGTGTTCTGAAAATGAAATTGTAATATCTTATCAAAATGCAAGATCCTTGCAGAAATACTTTGAACACGTGAAAATTCACCCTGTATTTGTAAACTCCTCTGTAATAATAATCTCTGAAACAAGATTAAAGCTAAAGCAAGATGGAATATATGATATTCCTGGTTTTCAATTGTATAGAAATGATTCCACCACTGAAAATAGTAAATCTCTACATGGAATGGCAATTTATATCAAAGAAAATATATTTCAATTGCAAAGTACCAAAGTACAAAATATAAATTCAAACGGAGTTGAAATGTCTCTGATTATCATGAATATGGAACATGAAAACAATGTAACACCCTTGCAAATTTTAGGAGTCTATAAACCTCCTAAGACACCTGTAAAAGAGTTGGTAAATGGCTTAGAATATGCAAAATCTAAAATGACTGAAAATGAATTCACTGTAATACTTGGAGATTTTAATCTTCAATCACACTCTGAAGAATGCAAACAAATTGAAAATTATTTGAAAACGTTTCAGCAAATAATACATGCTCCAACAACTGAAGCTGGAACTGTAATTGATTTGATATTTAGCAATATTCCTGAAATATACACTCAATGTGCTACATATGAAAATTATTATTCAGATCATAAACTGATTAATATTACTGTCAGCTCTAGCAAACGAAATCCAGAAATCATACCTGAAGCAAAGAAAAAAACTCATGTAATAAACAAGAAAAATAATGAACCAACTAAACCACAGCAAAGAATGGATTCTTGTAAAAAAAAAAGAAATTTTTAAAAAACCAGAAAACAAATATAAAAAAGTAAAACTCATTGAAAATATACCTCTCGAATCCAATGATACGATTATATGTAGAGGATTTGGATATGTTATAAAGCAAGTTGATATCAACACTCTTAATGGACGTGCATGGTTAAACGATCAAATAATCAATTTTTATTTGAAAATTCTTGAAAGAAATGCAAATAATGAAGGAAAAAATACTCTGGCAATGGATACCTATATGTATCTTCGCATCGAAAGTAATCTTGTAAATGCAATAGAAATATACACACAGCAAATCACTGGAGTTTAGTGATAATTTTTGCAAATGACAAAATTATTAGATACTATGATTCCATTAATAATTTTGTAAAAGGCAACAACATTTTGTTCAAATTAGAACCCTTCCTGCAAATCTTAGAAAATAGTAATACACCTTGGAATAAAATCTATGAAAAATCAGTCACATTGCAAAGAAATTCAAATGATTGTGGTGTTCATGTCTGCATGAATGCTGAATTAGTCTTGAAAAACAAACCATTGCAAGTCAGCAAACAATACGCAACAGATTACAGACGCAAAATAAAATCTATTATTCAAAATTTTGAATCATAGTTTGATACAAATGCATCATACATTGATCATACATTGATCATATCAAAGTAAACAAAGTTTCACGTGAAATACCCCTTGAAATTTTTGTGCAGCAAACTGAAAAAGAATCATATGAAAATAACATGTGCAAAGAAAAATAACATGTGCAAACAGCAAAGAAAAATAACTTGTGCAAACACGTGCAAAAATCAAAAAAAATATCTTATGAAAATTAATGTTACGTGCATTCCTGAATGATGATTTTGTGACAAAAGCTATCTTTAAGATATTAACTGCTTTACATTGTCTGACGGGAATAAAAAATTTCATTTTATTTTATAATCCTCTGTAACATTAATGTCTTAAAAATACATTGATTTTTGGTACAAAATGATTCATAACTATAATTTTTTCTGAATGATCAGGAAAATATGCCCTTAATGTTATAAAAGTAACCCTCAACCCTAAATATTTATATTTCATACATGTTGTATAAGTAATTATAATAATTATTATTGTATTGATGAATGTATTTTACTTTTCAGGAAATGGCTTTTGATTAGTTTTTGAAGAGATGAGATGGATACCTACATTAAAATTGTGACAACAACATCAACAACCATTTTCAGCTCATTTATTCATAATGTGTGCACAAATTATGAGTTTAAATATTTTTTATAATGTCAAATAAATGCTTAGCTGTTTTAGGAAAATTGTGGCTTTTTTAAGTAAGTCACCTGTGTTCTTCACGTACATGTTACCATTACAAACAGTTTTTGGATGGCCTGATTTATTTGATGTCTGCAAAGATTCAAAGGTGTATAGAAATAAAATAAAAAAAGTTCATTTTTATGATTACATCTATATTACAATTGTACTTTATTTTTGTAATGTGAATAACCTAATAAAACCAAAGTTTGATGTTTATTTTTCTTTTCTTCGTATTAAGCATGTAAACAATGCAAAGGTCTATTATTATAACTACATAGGCCTACACTAAACCGAGTACGAAGCCCATATGTGCCTATTCTATATTTAAAGAACAAACTCCCGATTTCGCAGAAGGCCTTAGATAAGGCAACTTTATATCTAACAAATTGTGACGATAGAATGCCAGTAGCCCTTACAAATATTTTTTAGTCAAAACTTACGGTAGGCTTACTGTCACGGTTGTAACGGAATTGGTAAAACCGTAATTTAATATGATTAAAAAGGATTACAGATATTTTTATTATTAAAACGGTAACAAGTTGAGGAAATACGGCAAGAAAAAAAACATTTTCACTTGTACATTAAAATCTGTAGTACATTGATCAAATAAAATTGTCTATACATGTACTCGTTTAGGCTAGTCTATTTATAGAGATGATGAAACTTGGCGGCAATTTAATACTTTAGTCTATCAAATACACCCTCGCCCCCTTCGAGATAATGGTAATAAATGAAGGCAATATTTTCAAAACAATCAGATATCACAGATGCTATAAATTATAATTGTATTTTTTATTTATGTAATCTGTTGTGTTGTCGGTTCATTGACGTTTTCGTACAAATGTAATCAAATAGCCTACTTTTCGGACTCGGTTGTTTCAGAATAGAATGACAGAATCAAATCGGACATCCCAAGAAATCGAATACTTCAATCATGTGATTAATTAGGTAGTCCTAGGCCTATAGATATGGCTTTTAACTCAAAACTTAAAATATCATCTAGTCTAGGTTTTATTATGTCTCAGTCTTTGACATTGTGAATTTGTGGGGTACTATTTCATTTAATATCATGGTTGGGACTTTCAAGTTAATTTGTTCACTCGTCGCGTAGGCCTAACAGTAATAGAAAGGCGGTGCTTCGGTGACAAAAAAATTCTGGTAATTCCAATTGTTTGATTGACCAGTTCGTTGAGTTGACTATATAAACAATAAAAAAGACCTGTAGCTCCAAGCTATCTGATTTTTATCAATTAATCCGCATCTACATGCACATGTACCTTGTGCCATTTGCAGAGCGACATTAGAAACGGTAAGTCTTAACCTCTCTCTTCTTCCGTAGACCCCCATGCCATGGGTCATGGATATATGACATCGCAATTCGCTTGTCAATACAATACAATAATATTAGAAAACATTTTGTTTTTTCATGGTTGCAATAGGCCTACTGAAATCAGAATTGTCACGAGGAGGGCTATGATATGATCGGCACTAACTTAAACTACCAGGCCTATCGACAGTCCCAATGCGCAAATTTATCAGATGGTTCTAAGAGATAGGGCCTAGCCTATACTACAATAACAAAGTCAAATTTTATTATAGGATCGATATGGCTCAGCAATTGAAAACACACTTACAGCAATTCGAAAACAAATGCAATCCTCTTGAAAAAGGTAAAGAAATTGATTATATTGTACGAGCAACGCAACATAGCTTATTGACGAAAAATTACACGCAATTGAATGATGATTTGGCAAAATTAAACTCCACTGTAAACTTGTTTTCAAGAAATATAAATGCTTTTGTACAGCAATTGAAAAATGATATTCAAACCAATGAAAAAGAATCTGAAGAAATTAAGCAAATAAAAAACAAAGAAATAAAGAACCTCAAAAAGGAATTAACAGAAAAAACTAATGAAACACAAGAAAATGAAATTAAAAAATTGAAAGAAGAAATACAAAAATGTAACAAAGACATTTTTCTCGTAAAACGTGAAAACAGCCTATTAACAGTTAGAAATGAATCTTTGGAAGCAAATTTGTCATTGATTTCTGATGACAATTTTTCATTGGGGGATGAACCTATTACTTCAACTCCAATTGAAGAAACTCTTGCAAGCACTTCTGATAGAATTGAGAAAAGCACAGACACTGAAATACATAAAAGAAAACTTGATGAAATCGCATTTGAAACTCCTATTGAAAAGAAAAGCAAACAATAGTCAGAATGGTTAAGAATTATTATTTTTGAATTTTAGATTCAGACGAAGAAATTCTTGGCAATTCTCCCCCACGCAACACAGAAATGACAAGTGCAACAGCAGCAGCATCTCCTGCAATTGACGACTCTGAAATGCTTGATGTCTCCCTATTAGAAAGCACTGAAAATCTAGAAATGAAAGAAATGATCGTACAAATATTGCAAATTACAAAAAAAAATAATTCATTATTGAAAGAACACGTGAAAGAAATCAACTTTTTGAAGAAAGAAAATGAACACATGCAATTAGAAAATGCTAATTTGAAAAAACAAATCGCAAGCTTGAAAAATACCAAAACTGTAAATATTTTAGAAGAAACTAGTTCCAGCAATGTCCCATCTTGGGCTCAAATAGTTCAAGAAAGCTTTGACCAGAAAAGCTCGCTTTCTGTAAGAGACAATTCTTCAGAAGACGAATTCAAAATAGTGTCCCCGAGAAAAAAGAAAGCAAAAATAACACAAGAAAAGTTAGAACCAAAGAAATTAGTTGAAAGTTTGTTCAACCCAACCAGAAAAGAAAAGTCAGATTCTATAAAACGCGTCCGCAGCACTGAAAGTCTTGCAAATGAAACTGGTATTGTCCTTGACAGGGGTACCACAACCGAGAAAAATGCAACTCTGGCAATTATTGGCGATAGTCAGGTAAAACTACTATTAACCAACAAACACTGGCAATCATACCTATACCAAAAGCAATGCATCGTTAGATGTTTTCCTGGAGACACAGTAAATCGACAGCTTCATACCAGAAATTGTCTTCCAGCAACCAACAACGTGCAAAATCTCATCATTTCTTTTGGTGGAAATGACTTGGCAAGATTGAATGACATGGAATCTGGTGTCCTCGATCATCTACTCCGCAAGAAAGATTTACTGCACGAAACTCTTCAAGAATTCGCGAGCAAGTTGGTATCACTCACTGAAACATATACAAATGCAAATAGACAGGTAGTTGTATTGCTTCCTGGCTACAGAAAAGATGTTCACGAGAAAGTAATTGATGTGCACAATGAAATATGTAGACAGATGCTTAAGCAACGCAATATCAAATTTCTGGACATAGCAAAGGGAATGAAAAGCAAAAGAGATTATGTCTCACAGTGTTTGGTTGATGACCAAATACATTTCCGAGCAATATTTTTTAATGAAATCATGGAAAAAGCAATGGCCCTTGTAAATGTAGATTTGTTGCTACCTTCAGAGCAACCAACAATTAACTACAGGAAAACCTATGCAAATGTACATATGTGTATGAAATGTGGAGGACATGATCACACCCATTGCAAATCGTCCTTCGCATTGAAAAACACTTGCAAATTGTGTCTGCACATTGGACACATGCCAGCCGCTTGCAATTCTCACTTTCACAAATGCAATCACTGTGGGGAATATGGGCATTACAGAGAATGCTGCCCCAATAGAAAACACCATTCTTAATGGTCCCTTGTAAATTTTAACCAACGCAAATCATAATCCTCGTGCAATCATTTTGTAAAAATGCAAATTCTCTACTGAATCTTAAAAAAACTCATTAAAAACTGGTGGATTGAAACACATATGCCACTATCTTACCTACAACTTCCAAGAGTGAGAACTATCCATGAAGACTTTTATATTAAATAATGGGTGAGTTACTTATAATAATATATCTCCCACAATGAATTGAAATATAAAGAAATAAGAGCTGTATTTGCGAATTTTTTAAATGCCAAAATATCAACCCTGAACAGAAAGATGCCTTGATATACAAAGTCTTTCTTTTAAGTGGTAGTAATATTGTATCATTCGATTTCAGAAAATATACTATGAATGACAGTCCCGATAAGGTAAATAAAAAAAAAGTGGTAAGCTCACTATAACAGAAGGTAAGTAGAAACTTATTCAAAACGAATTAAGATGACATAAACGTATAATATTTTTATATTATTTGAATGAAGTTGCTGTTGTGGTCATATTTAGTTGTATTAGTAAAGCTTTCATGGCAATCCACATGGAATATTCAAATTGCTGAAGTGGGCGTATGTTACCTTGCCTGGCAAGCTATCTTTACTGAACTTGTCAGTTAAACGAGGAATAGGTCGTTAAAAACTGTAATGGCTGGACCTGTCGGTAAAACCGATTGGTTAACCGACAGAGTTTAAATCTTGTTATCAGTAAAATGTTGATATCCATTAAAGGTGATTTTTACTGAACTTGTCGGTTAAACGAGGAATAGGTCGTTAAAAACTGTAATGGCTGGACCTGTCGGTAAAACCGATTGGTTAACCGAGAGAGTTAAAACCTTCTTATCGGTAAAATGTTAATATCCATTACAGGTGATTGTTTACTGAACTTGTCGGTTAAACGAGGAATAGGTCGATAAAACGGTAATGACTGGACCTGTCGGTAAAACTAGTTGGTAAACCGAAAGAGTCTTTTAGTGAATAGACTTATGTGTGTAATTATGAAAATGGTGTTTATGTAGAAATAATTATATAAAGATTAAAAAACGAAGCTACAACGATGGAACTAGATGTGCGAATTCTTTTCGAAAAGGCATCAGATGCAAGGAACTCTGACCTTAATTTTCAAAATTTTGTTAGGGCATAATCCCTCCAACGAGATCAGGAAAGGCCTCAGATGCAAGGAATTTTATTCCATTTTTTAAAATTTCCATAGGGTTCAGTCCGTCCAAATCGCTTGCTGTTTGGAAAGGCCTGATTGCAAGGAAATCAAATCAAATTTTTCAAATTTTCTTATGATACAATGCCCCAAACCGTATTCACTGTTCGAAAAGGCATCAGATGCAAGGAACTCTGGCCTAATTTTCAAAATTTCTTGGATTTCTACAAACCCTCTTCAATTGGGAAGTCGTTCTCTAAGAGAATTCTGTTCGGAAAGGCATCAGATACAAGGAAATGTACCTTTATTTTCAAAATGTTCTAGTGATACATTGCCCCAAACCCTATTCACGAGGTGTGCGTACTCACGAGAATTCTGTTCGGAAAGGCATCAGATGCAAGGAACTCGGACCTAATTTTCAAAATTTTCTTGGAGTAGGCCTACAATGCCTCCAAACCCTCTTCAAATGTGAGGTCGTTCTCTAAGAGAATTCTGTTCGGAAAGGCATAGGTCATATTGCTATTATTGATTGGGGGTACTAGCATAGAGTTATAACGGGTACAAGCGATCTACTAGTCTACTATGGCAAATTCCCGCAAATTGGCACCACATGAGACAATCGTATATACGGCGGCCATTGTCTAGGCGTAGCGAGATTGCACATGAGAATATTTCTCGTTTCTCGGTAAACAGTATATTAATATTCAGTTAAAGGGACGTAATCTAGGAATATTCCATAATCTTCACTTCGACAAGAAATTGCAGGAAATTGTGACATTGATTAATCTGATATTTTTAGCGAAATATTTGTACAGAATAGATATTGAGTCTAAAATATTTCAGAATAGACATGGTTATTTACCATCCGTAACCTATGACAGACTAGGCCTAGGCTATGAATATGATGCGACACAAGAGTAGGCCTACAAACTGCATGGGTTCAATAGTAATCGTGGATTTTACAAGAAGGAAACTGACGGCAAAGTAAAACATTTATTCAATAGGCTGGTTCAATCGTTTAACCAACGAAATTGGGAGCAGCCTTGCCTTTAGAACCAAGGCCAGTAACTCTGAATACTGTTCCCGCTTCTTCTTCCACATTTTTAAGATGTGCCATCGCCGAGGTAACGAACAATTCATCATAATTTTCACCTCCCCAACAACATGAGGTGATCTGACTCGCTGGGAATTTTATTCTCGATACTTCTTGTCCTGGGAATTTAAAACAAACAAATTTATCAGATTAAAACCCATAGTTCCTCCCAACACGTCCAGATTATAGCCTATATATTTTGTACTGCTTTCCATTTAGCGGGTTTAATATCCATTATGTCACGTGATTGTTGACCAATCAAAACTGCTTTATAAGGAACCACAGACATCTGATTGAAAATTGAAATGATGCAAATTGATGATATCAGTGTCCGATGTACAAAATCTTTAAAGACCTACAACCCCCGCCCCTCATCCCTCTACAATCCCTTAAGTACCTGTATTTTGGTCAAAACAAATAATACAACTGCCAGAGAAGAAGGCAACCCATATTCTGTTTTGTAAATCTGAAGTCATCCCGTCTGGAAAACCTATTGGTAGAATGGTTTCTTTATTTACCAATACTTGCTTGTTAGCTAATCATGAAACAAAATAAAAGTAAAAACATACATCCTTACTAAAAAAAAAAGCTCGATGAAATTCATCCGATATACGTATGAGTAATGGCTTGGCTGACAAACCATTATTTTTGCAAAGAGCGAAAATACCATTTTCTATTATGTTTGTGCTATATAATTCGAACGACATGATATCCTGGGTCCTTTCAAATCTTCGGTCTCCTTTCAAATCTTCCGTCTCCATGCATTGAGTAACAACCCTCTTACAGAATAATAATGCAACAAAACGTCGTTACCTTAATGCTAGACAGCTTTTTATTTAAGGAATAGGCCTACTACCTCTTAGAATGATCAAAAAAGCAAAATTCTTAAACTTGGTGAATACAATTTATATTCATTAGGCAACTTGTTTGGTGTCATAATTATACTGTATAATCTGATAAATACAGAAAAATACCTTATATATCGGGTGTCCCAATAAAAACGTCCCCAACTTTGACGAAAAGTATCTCAGCTGCTGATGAGCTGATCTCTTTAAAAATTCTCACAGATTTACTTCAACATATCCTTGGCAGACCCTGAAAATATGAAAGTCATCGAACAAAAATTGTACAAGTACTGCTTTGAACAAAATAGCATGTAAAAAAATTCAATATCAGAGCAAATTACATAATTGAATTTGTGTTCATTGTGCCTTCACCACATCAACCACCAATATCAAACATTTTCCATCCTGATAAACTTTCTTGGATCTCATCTAAAGGTGCCACTCGAGAAGCGACCATCCGGCATTTCAGTTCCTCTTTGATCAGTGTGTTTCTCTAACCTAACCTGTTTCTTAAGAAAATCCCATACTGCCCAGAGTCATTACCATCAACAGTGGAACAAACTGGATGAACAGGAACTGAAAGGCAGGAAGGTTGCTTTTTGGGAGCAAATATCTTAAGATGAAATCGGTGAGAGCGTTTCGGGATGGAAAATGAATGGTATTGGTGTTCGATGTGGTGAAAGCACAATAGACACAGGTTGAAATGTGTAGTTTGCTCTGATATTGAATTTTTTTACATGCTATTTTGTTCGAGGCAGTACTTGTACAATTTGTATCTGATGACTTTCATATTTTTAGGGTCTGACAAGGACATGTTGAAGTAAATCTGTAAGAATTTTGAAAGAGATCGGTTCGCCAACAGCTGAGATAATTACCGTCAAACTTGGGGACGTTTTTATTGGGACACCCGATATATTATTTATAATTGCTTTAATTTAAATAATAAAAATAAACTACCATCCATTGGACAGTGTTTATAGTTGTACCTATGGTTCCATCTTGAAGATTGAAGTCGTAAGCCCATATCTCACTAGTGAAGGAATCGGTATAGAAGAATTTGGTATTATCAGTATTCCATGCCATTCCATTTGAAATGGACAGATCTCCACGATATTTTCTAATTACTAAATCCTTTTCCAATGTGTATAAGGAACCAGCGTTTACTTCCGGTTTTCCTGGTCCCAGCATCTGACCCATGCTTCCTGAAATTCATAAACGTCTTTGAGTCTAATCTCTATAAGATCATTCCTAACCTGTGAACAACAAAATTAAACTACTTGTGTCAAGCTACTGTATATTTGGCTGATGCTTGATATATTGTTCGTCCATCTGCGGGAAATTTAAACACGAATTACCACGAACAAATATGTTCGCCAATATCTAACATGTTAGATATTTGGCACATGTTCGCATGCATGTTTACTCGTTTGTTCATCGTCTGCGTTAAGCAACCAACACATTCTTTCTCAAAGCACCAATCAGAGAGCGATAAATAATCACATGACAATCAAAATGGCGACTACCTTCTTTTTCTTATGGACAGCGCCATTTTGAAACATCACGTGACTTATCAACGGTAGCGTATACTTCCAACGAACTTTGATCGTCCTTGATTGTCGTCTGCGGTGAAAATATTTGAGAACATTTGATCATTGGTTTTGTTCGCGAACAAAATGTTCACCTATTTGTTCGTCCGTAAGCGCCGGGCTTAAAGCATACATGTATTTAAAGTCAATATACGTTCAAATGTAGTACGAGACTATAACAATTCTAAAAAGATGAACGTCCACCATCCGTTTAACTAAACATACCGAAACGGGAATTTTTTATTTTGAAGCTAATCAGTGTTCATAACTCACTGTCGAAACCCTTCATCCATGTGTATCAATAATTATCGAGGTTTGAAAGTAAAAAAAAGACACGAATTTAGTGAGATTATGCCTTATATCGGGTGGGCCAAAAGTAATGTCCCAACTTTTGACCTTCACTATTTTCCAAAGCATTTACTCAAATGGACTGAAATTTTGCATATGATTAGTTTATGATATTATCTATCTTTGGTTCGAGTTTAAGTGATATCGCATCATTAACCTTTAAATGGCATACAAAACTAAATCAGAGGTCGAAAAATTTAATGCCGGAATGTTGTCATACCATTTGCTTCCTATAAGAGGTGATCATTATGACCTTCATCTTCATTCTGTACAGCTCTCAGTCGCTTTTTCCACGAGGCAATACATTTTCTGACTTCAGCAGTTGAAATGTGATCCCAGCATGTTCGAATTTTTACCTTGAATTCTGTCTATGTGAATAAAGTGCGACCTTAATAGACCTTTTCCGAGAGTGAGTCCCAGATGTTGTTAGTTAGGGGTATTAAATCTAACTGGGCAGATTATGTTTTAACATCATCTAGGCCCTCTGTTTAGACATTTTGGCACCTCAAACCCAGGAACATCCCATATGACCCTTGATTGGCTGGTGACACCATGGCACCATGCACATGGAGGGATAATTTCAGAACACTCCGGCATTACATTTTTCGACCTCTGATTTAGTTTTGTATGCCATTTAAAGATTAATGATGCGATATCACTGAAACTCGCACCATAGGTAGATAATATAATAAACTAATCATATTCAAAATTTCAGTCCATTTGAGTAAATGCTTTGGAAAATAGTGAAGGTCAAAAGTTGGGACATTACTTTTGGCCCACCCGATATATAGAAAACACAAATACATGTACAGAAATTAAAAGACAAATGTTTCACAGTATAGTCCAGTGGCGTAGGTAGAGGGTAGTATTCAAGAAAATTGTTTGTAAAATGTATGAACACTGTGCAGACTGACTTAAGACGTTCTCGCAAAGGCGAAATGAAAAATTAAATTTCATGTCTCCATTGATCATTTTTATACGCCCACATGAAATGTGGAGCGTATATTGCCGTCACCCATGTCCGTCGGTCCGTCCGTCCGTCCGTCGGTACGTCCGTCCGTCGGTCCGTCCACAATTGCTCGTTAACACTCTACAAGTCAGAATTCTTAACGGATTTTGACGAAACTTGCTGAAATTGTTTATTATCACCCAAGGATGAACCCTATTGAAAATCAAAAGAATCGTAAAATATTTAATATGAATTATTGCCCTTGTTCTTTAAAACGCGTTCGATTTTTAGCTTGTTAATAATAATAATAATAATAATAAACTCTTTATTTTACATGGGTCAGAATTAGGCCCTATACCACGAGTGGTAACGGTCCTGTCTCACACCCAGCCCATGGGGACAAACATAGATACAATATACAACATATAGACACCAAAAAAAAAAAAAAAAAAAAAAAAAAAAAAAATTGTGTACAAAGTTTGATGATTTAGAGATCAAGTACATGACCACAGGCTACTGGATATTTTTTTTTTTTAAGATATACAATATAGCAATATACACAAGTACATGTGTATTAAATGGACATATTATACTCAAGCGATTAGTGTACAGAATTTGATGATTTAGAGATCAAATACATGACCACAGGCTACTGGATATTTTTTTAAGATATACAATATAGCAATATACACAAGTACATGTGTATTAAAGAGCCATAGCAAGAAAATAAAAAAAAAAAAATTTATTACAAATATCTAGTCAAAATATCGTTAGAAGTCGTATGCAAAAAACCCAATGAAAAACAAATAAGAAATAAAGCCACAGTAAAGGTTCAAAGTTCAGTATCGCACCTGTTGCCGAAGATTTCCGATTCTTATTACCGAGCACTTCCGAATATTATGTAAACATTGAATGACGTCACATTGTGAACATTTATCAACGTCAAACAATGGCGTCAATGGCATATGAGAAAAAAAAATCCGAAACACGGCCTATCGAATTTGATAAAGACGAGGACGAACCAGAAAATGATTTGTCGTGTGGGTCATCATCTTTTGGAGATGAAGATGAAAGGTTAAGCCTTACTGAAAATTCGGATTCCGATGAAATCGAGGAGGTTGGTGCTGCTGTGGCTGGAATTGGAATAAATCCATACCAGTTCGAACCTTACGCTTCTTCGGACTCCGAGACCAGTGAGGATGTTGAGGGAGAAAATCCAGAAGAAAATCGACTTCAAGACAATTCTTGGTAAATTTAATTTGCGATCTTCCATTTATTTTTCCGAATTTGGCTTTACGCACCATTTTCGGGTGCTTCTTTTCACAGCCGAAGACTACCGATGATGGCCATCGGCAGTAAACAAAATTTTGCCATTATTTTTTTATGAGAATTGGAATATCAACCTGGCAATGGTCTACTGTTAGTTATAGAATGTCTTTGCTTTAATAAGAAATATCATTTTTGTATCCATTTAAAGATGCATTCCCTTGTTTTGATTGATGAAAATGAAAATTCTAATACTAAGATAAACAGAAAGTAGAGGTGTTCTAATGCTAATGGGATGTAGTGGTTTCCCCCCTTTTCAAATTCAACCCTGGTGTTCTCAACCCCCCAATTTCCACCCCTTTAAAATGAGCTTATGAATCTGATAAATGCGCTATGAAACTATTAAAGTACATCTGAATCTGATAAATATGCTATGAAATCCAAATGTTATTAGTTTAAACATTGTTTTAAATATTTCCTGAATAAAATATGTTATTAAACCAAGCCTATTCATTCTTTTCAATTACACTCCAAAGATACTACCATAGAACTGTGTTCTATAATACTACAATATAATATATAGGGTTGAAATCACTGGGGTTGTAAACACCAGGGTTGAAGTAGAAAATGGGGGAAAAAGACAGGGTGGAGTTTGAAAAGGGGGGAAACCACTGTAAGCCGTTCTAATGACTTGGAAAAATACTAGTTTGTCTCACAAGTCCTTAGTTAACTCGTAATTAGGCTAATGAGGAAGGAGATTTCCTTGATAGTACCCTAAATTGTGGTAATTAGTTTAATTACGAGTTAACTAAGGACTTGTGAGACAAACTAGTATTTTTCCAAGTCATTAGAACACTTCTACTTTCTATTTATATAAGTATTACTTAGAATTTTCATCAATGAAAACCAGGGAATGCATCTTTAAATGGAAATACATTTCTCGCCTTGAAAATTCAACCATAAAAGGGTCACCAATTTTGGCTGAAATTTGTCCTCTGTAAAAACAGTTTGTGTTTATATTTATGTATATTTGGATATTGAAGACTTCTCACAAAAATATGCTTTTGTATTTTCTCAGGTGTTCTTGTGGAAATTGCCAGGTGATGCCGACAGTAAGAGAATGTGTTTGCTGCAATGAAGTGCAGAGGGTGTTAGATGTGAAAAACGACGAAGACATTACCTGCATTACAGAACATCCAGGATTTCCAACAGTCTGCCTCGATGTCCATGTATTAAACGTTGCCTACTATCAGTACAGACAAGAATATGGAGACAGACCAGAACAGGCTAATGAGTAATAAACTAATTCATTTTGTTCAATACTTCTTTTGAACTTTTATCAAATTGTAAATTACATATTACGGTACAAAAATACATGTCGAAACTACAGCATTTATAAAATAATGTTATACCAAAGCAAAATATATGACATGCATTATGCACCCATTCCAGATTTGAAAAAAAAAAAAAAAAAAAATTAATGTACAGAGTTTGATGATTTAGAGATCAAGTACATGACCACAGGCTACTGGATATTTTTTTAAGATATAATATATAGCAATATACACAAGTACATGTGTATTAAACAGACATATTATCGTCAAGTGTATTAAATGGAAATATTATCGTCAAGTGTATCTTATATTTGTTTCAGGCGCAACAGATATACTGCATATAGACAGTTTGTTCGATGGTGCTGGCAATTCCTTGGGAAAGAGGTACGTGTAGTAATTCCTTCTTGTGCAGTGTTACGTATCAGGAGCACATTTCCTGACCAGAATTACACTGGCTTTCATGAGGCAGACAGTAATTAATTAATGTTCTGCAGTATTGAAGCGGCTCATCAGATTTTGAACGGCAGTCACCTTGTCTGGGCGTTCATATTCACTGCAAAGAGGAGGGGGGACCTTAATCAACAGTTTCACACCATGCTCGTTCATGTGTGAAACCTCTCCAATACCCATCACTGTTGCCATTACTGTTTGTACATAGTCTAAAAGAATAAAAAGTTAAATCATTAAAATACTTGTTTGTTATCACTGAAACGTTTCAACTTCAAAATATAGAGATTTTCTAAAAGAGGTGTTATAAACTTTGTATAAAATACAAGCTAAACAATCCCATTGACTGTCTATCGATGACAATAATAGAATAAATTTGCTGCATTCCAATTTCCATTCTGTTGTCTGTTGTTCTTGCAATTTCACTAAAACTAACATGTTTTATCACGTCACTTGTGGTGATCTACCGGAAGCTACTATTGATATCTATGCAGATCACTGGTAGTGACGTCACAAAAAATGTTTGTTTTAGTGGAATGTCAAGAACCACAGATGTCAGAATGTAAATTGGCATGGCCCAAATTGCAAGAACCACAGACGTTGGAAAAGAAATTGGTGAATTCATGATGAATCCAGACATTAATCCATGACTTGCTTGGCTTCTAAAGACCAGTACTACTTGGATCACTTACCATATGTGCAGTCTACCAAAATTTTTCTGACAGAATAATCCCCCTTCTTAAACTTTGGGTAGACTATCCTGTACCGTGCTCTGCCATCCTTTGTTACCGCTTGTTCCCTTTGGCTGTTCTCATTGAAGTGTAGAGCAGCCAGCCACAACCTGTTAAAATATTAAACAAAACAAATGTACGTGTAGTTCAGTTGTTCACACCGTAAATCACTAAAAAAAAATGAGAATGAAAAGCAAATCTTTACGAGTAATTTCAAACAATGGTTAGACACTGAGTCTCAAGTTCATTTTATATGCTGATCTTTAATACATGGACATTTTATGGTTTACCCTTGTACATCTGTTTCAGTTTGTCATTACCACTTTGCACTCTAAAAGGCTTTCACCAATTTCAATAAACCTTTTATTATCAAATTATTAATATTTGTGCATATCATGCTGCACACTGTGGCACATTTAATCAAATATTTACCTGCAAAGCATTCCATGGTAAGAAAAGCCAATCATTTTGGGTGCAAAGTGGTTTATTACAGAGTGGTAACCCTCTAAGGCTGATGTCTGTTTGCCTGGTGACAGCATGACAACATTCTTCTTCATTTGACAGTGACACACAATTCCCTGCAGCTTTTCATACACCTTTGTTCCTGAAATAAAATTGAACATTGACAGGTGTTACACATTATAACACATTACATTATGTTTTATAACTAATTTTTGAATGTACAGATGAACAGACGGACTTTAATGTCCTTACAACAGGGGAATATAAACAGCTGAGAATAAGCACATAGTTCATATACAAATTGACCTGAAATGTTTCAAACAAACATGAGCCAAGGCTTCTTTGTTGAAAACCCTTGTTAAGATTTACTCCTCTCTATAATTTTACAAATTGTTAATAAAAATTATTAGTACCTGGTTTAAGCCATTTCTTGTGCCTTTCTCTGCCCTCTAAAGGCCCATGCTGACATGCTGGAAATTCATCACTGTGTCCATCATGTACATTGATGATGTGGTTCAGAATAGAATACCACTTAGCAACGATAACATCCTGGTCCTGTCCGGTGGAAGAGGCAGCAGTCCAGTATAGGTGGTTGACAATACTTTTAATCCATGGCTGAAGGTCATTGCAGTCTTTTTCTATTGAAAGTTTGGCCAACTTCTTCTTTAAACCTGAAAAATAGTCATTTCCTCATATTAACGTTTCTATTATCTCTTCCTTCAATGAACCAGTTAAGAAATTTTCAACGTAGTCACAGCACAACAAATCATAATTTGTGGCAAATTCAAACAAATTATCACATAAAGAAGTCAAAATTTCATTTATAAAAGTATAAATATAAGAATTAATCGTTGGTCAAATTAGCATTAAAGTACTTTTAAAAAACTTCATTTAACAGCATTTTAAGAAACTAACCTTTGGCAACATGCCATACATCCAAGTGGTGTGTTGTTTCTGGCATCTCTTCCCGGATCCACTTTGCTATCATTTTGTGTCCATCTGTAATAATTGTCTTTATCGGGATATCATGGTGACGGAAAAACTTGACACTTCGAACTAATCCAGCCTTTTCCATATGGTGGCTATTTGGAACTTCATTACTCTGTGAAAATATTAACAGTTGAAAATTTAAATACTGATCGCTAAAATATTATGCAAAACTTTCCTATCTGTTGAAGAAAATAGTATGCTCCATATTACATATATGCATGGTGTTGTTCAGATTACATTAGTCCGACAAAGCTGAATGGTATTTTTTTGTGTTTGCTTGCACTCGGTCCATATCAGTTTTCAACACTTTTTTCATACTGCTTAAAGATCAATTTGATTTTTGGTATAATTGTTTTTAGGACTCATTTCAAAGCATACAAATGTTAATATATACCTGAACTAATTGAATATCTACAACAGTTCCTTCATCTAGATCAATCATGTTGTAGCTTCCATACTTTGCGCAATGGCCAGGGGTGTCACATCTTCCATCACCGCCAAGTACAACACTTCTACCACTTGCAATTACATCTCTACAATAATCTTGCTGGTAATTAAACCAAGCATGTCCAATTGCTGGGAAAATAAAGTACTTCTGGTGGTTCAAGTAAGTACTCATACTGATACAAGAAATGTTCATGAAGTTGTACATCCTCAATACTTTACTTGGAATCGATCCAGACAGGAGAATGGCAGAAGACATGCTTAAATTTCCAGCTGGCTTTCCTCCGACAAAAGGCTGGCTAAACCATTTGAAAGAAAATCTACAGGCAGGACATATATAAGATATCTTTACTAGAGAACCATTCACATAACTAATATTCCCAGTGCAAGGTGTCATACATTCTCTACATCTATCAAACAGTTCAAGCAAATTGGCCTCAAAAACAATATACTTCGTCATCTCAGCAGCTGGTAAGTTCCTTAAAAAAAGAAGAGAAAATTATTGTACATGGTAGCACTAAAATAATCAGGTTAATAAAATGTAAACAAGAAATTATGTCCACAGTACATTTATGCATCAATGGCACTATAGTCAAACAGAGATATTTTGGCTCATCCGGGTACCTTCAAAACATATACACAACCAGTCCATTATATTTTCAAGGGTGTTGCTGTAAATTGCCAAACAAACAACGCTCTAAATAAATTAAATTTATACCCTTGAAAATATAATGGACTGGTTTTGTATATGTTTTGACCGTACCCGGATGAGCCGAAATATCTCTGTTTGACTTTATCACCTTAAATGGAATGGACGCATGTTCCCATTTTAGTTTTCTTTTCTGTATAGTTTTCTTAAATGAACACTTGCCCACTCAATCCACCTACACTGAATATATACATTTATATATAAGAAACCAGGGTTGTCTTCTATTTTTGGTAAAATGAAACACATTTAATCCATTTTCGAGAGAACAAATATATGCAATATCAGATCAGTTCACAATAATAACACACATGATTACCTTGTATGGTTATCATTCTCCATGTCTTCTTCATTTTCCGACAAATCTGAAGAACTTGGTATAAAAGTTGGATCGAGTACATCCGAGTCTTTATATGGGGAAGAAAGTGGTTCCTCATCAACACTACTGTTGTTAACCATTTTCTGAGACTGAAGTAGGGGTTTTGCCATTACTTGGTCTATGTGCTCTGGTCTTACCATACAATATTCATCTTTCATTGTCTGTGAAGCATTCTGTATGTTATCTGTCTGTGTACCTGTTTTAATAAGAAAAAAAAAATAATTCATAATTCTTGAGATTAGTCATATATGAGGATCAAATCTCTGATTTGACATAAATTTGAAAAGATCACTTCATATGGATAATATGCTCTTTAACCTAATATGGGAGAGGGCGAACAAACCCACAAACAGAAAAAATAAGGCCCCTCCACATAGGTTTGCCATAAAACATTTATAAAATAGATATAAATTGGATTACTAATCTGTACCTTTAGTGACCATTTGAGAGTTTACTGGTTTCTTTCTTGTTAATAAATTAGTCTGACAGAACTTTGATCTCCTTCTTGGTTTATAATTATATTGTGTGCCCATCGTCGAAGTTTTTGAACCATGGTCTTCTACAACAAATTCGGTAGCCTGAAAAAAATAATAAAATACAGTACAATTAAAGTTTCTACTTGTTTTTAAGAATATTCTTAAAACTACTGTAAATAAAATCAGATTTTGGCATATAAAGAGCAGAGTAACATTAATGGGATTGTAAAGTGATTTTCTAAACTTTGTATGTGTAGGCCTATTGGGGACACTGATAGCATCAATTTGAACCACTCCAATTTACATTCCAATGTCTGTGGTTCTTGCAATTCCACTAAAACTAACAAATTTTGTGGCGTCACTAACGGTGATCTGCATGGATATGAATAGCAGCTTCCGGTAGATCACAGTCAGTGACATCATAAAACAGTTTAATAAAGTTTCTAATAATATTAGAAAATATAATATTAAAATTTCAATATAATAGTTGTTAAACCTAGCCAGTTATGTGCACAATGAAAAATATAGCTTACCTCTTCAACACACAATGAATAGGTTGTTTCCTCTACTTCATCCTCTTCGTCTTCCTTACTGCTGTCAACTTCTGTTGCAGATGTAGTATTGCCAGCTGTTTTGTGGATATGTTCAGCAATAAGCTATAAAAAAATTAACACAAAAAATTACCATGATGTACATGTAAAACTATTCTATTGCAAATATTACATTAAACTGACAAACACCTGTCCTGTTTAAAAGAGTTCAAAAAAAAAAAATAGGGGACATTGTTGATAAAACCAGTGAATGGTCAGAACATCAAGAAAGATGACAGATAAAGCAGATTGCACAACCCTTGAGAGAATAAACTAGGATTCTAAAAATTTTAATATTCTTACCCTTGCAGTTTCTCTCTTTGCATATCCTCTACGAACTTTCTTCGGAGGTGAACTTTGACATACTGCATCCTCAGAAGGTGACAACATTTCTAGTGGGTGTGGCATGGCTCTAGTTTCTGTAGCTGTTGCAGTTGTCAATGTTGGTGTTGTTGATGTGGAGGTTGCTGATTTTTTAGTAGCTGCCTTTCGTTTTTGATTGGAACTTGTTGAAGTAGTAGGTGTAGGCCTAGTCACTGGCAATGGTTCTGGTTCAGAATGCACTGAAGGTATGGCATGAGAGTTGAGCTGCACTTTCTTTGGTTTTCGTCCCAAGTGTTCCAATTCAAACCGAAAACGAAATGGGAAACAATCCAAGGTAAAATGATCCGAACAAATGGCAGAATATTCAGTTGGACCAGACCATACAGCCCTCTTGACCTTCACGAAGTCAACCCATTGTCGGCAAAGTGATGGATCCTTCGGAAAAGTATGAAGAGAATATCCATCTTTGTGCGTATTCCCACAATTTGCAGCAACACATCTTGCGCCACTGCCCCTGCTTTTACCACCACGATCTCCCCTCGGCATTATAATGAAAGAAAAACTTCGTAGATGTATGTAATTCAGCGTTGATCAAGCGATTTCAATAACCGGAAGTAGATATCTGTTCAAGATGTGACGTCATTTAGCCGAGAGCTTACGGAATTTACCGATCGACAAATTTATCCGCTTGATTGAAATCGACGAAAACACACCTGTGTTGATAACTTCGTTATTATTGTAAATTTTTCCCTCGGACTTTTTGCAATCGTCTTGAAAAAGAATGATCATGAAGGAAATGAGAAAACATTTTCTTGAAAATGTTCTGCTTGTGGCTCTTTAAATGGACATATTATCCTCAAGCGATTAAGTACATTTCGACAAATTGTAAAAAAAAAAAAAAACTAGAATCGTGAGACGATACTGGGCAGTGCGCATCCGGTTTCGTCCATGGGTGAAAAATAGCGTTTTCAATCCATACTGCGAAATTTACAGAACATAAAAATCGGCATATAAATTGTTTATATTCGGGAGTGAAAAGTCATCTGATTAAAAAGTCGTTGTTTTTATTAATGTTCATTTTTATACATCATTGGAAGTAGAATAGTTAAAGAATATTTATTAATATCTTTCCAGTCTAATTAAAATCAGACCCTTAATCCGTTCGTTCGTTTTTTTTAAATCGGGTTTGTTAACCACTACATTAGGGTCTGAGAACCAGGCGCGATAACCAACATTCACGTTAACTTTGACCTAACCTTAATGACCTCTGTTTTAACCAATCAGACGTCATAGGGAACAGTCAATAAAAAAACGTGTTTCAACCCAGTTCGACACAGTACTTGAAAAAACGAGACTATGGCACTTCGGAATGCACATATTGTTCCCGTCACAAAATCCCAGCGCTGGAGAGGGCAGAGATCTGATTGGTTAAACAGGGGACATTAAGGTTAGGTCAAAGTTAACGTGAACGTTTGTTATCGCGCAAGGTTCTCAGACCCTAATGTAGTGGTTAAAAAAACGGATTTAAAAAAAACGAATGAACGAAATTAGGGTCTGATTTTAATTAGACTGAATATCTTTCATATGAAAGAAATGAAATGAATGAAGTTTTACGTCCGACTTTTCTGCACCTATATGGGCTGACTGAGGACGGGCAAACGCCATGCAGTGTGCAATGAGGGAAATTTTGCCAAGACAGCGGCATGAGCCTGCTCTTATTTTCGTTTTGTCGAGGGTTTTTTAACGCGCACAGCCAATAGCACACGAGCCTGGTTTATTGTCCCATCCGAACGACTTAGCGCTTTTTCCATGTCTGCCCCTCCGACCTGCATCATTGAGAGGATGAAAACGGGTTGAAAAATCCGAAGGCATCATCTCGACCCATGCCGGGATTGAACCCTGGACCTTCAGCTTAGCGAGCAAGCGATTAACTCACTGTGCCACCGCGGCTCCCTACTTATGAAATTGAGATGATATTTAAATGACATTAGAACTCTGAGTGCTAACTTCCATACACGTAAGTTCGCAGTACAGCTCGTAAAATATCACTTTAACATAAACTTAGCAAAAATTCTATATTATTATTTTTTTAGAAAACATTTTAATGGTCAGCGTAATAGACATGTAATTTTAAAACTTATTTTTTAATAAATGACAGAACCAGATTTTTAGAACGGATTTTCTTCTTTTGGCATTGGATCGTTATCTACTTCTTTTAGACTTCTTGTTTATCTTTTTTAGTACATAATTTAAAACGTTAAAAATGCAAGTTACAATGTAAGAAAGTCAAGTTAAGCATGGTGCAATTGTCAGTTGAAGGGAGAGAACTGCATTTAAACATACAGACAACAAACGTTTTTCAGTTGAAGGGAGAAAACTGCATTTGAACATTTTAAAATACTATCTGACCAGTGAGAAGCGTTAAAAGAAACAATATGGTAAATTCTAGATGTTGTTACACTGACCAAGGTTCGTATGTTGTGCTGAGGGAATGATACGTTGTAATACAACAACGTAGACTCTCACATGTCAGATATAGTATCAAAGAATGATCCTATCGAGATGTGTAACACCTGTTTGAAGATTTCAGGCTAAAAAAAACTTCCTGGTCATTTGAACTAATAGATTAAGAAATATGAACCTTGAAAATTTCAGTCTATACTGAAATTCATGTTCCAGAAATATAAAGAAATCGAAATTAAAAAATCAGTTGGCACAAGGTTGTTGGCCATCGACTAAGGATTTCATAGACAACGATATTATGCAAATCAGATTATCCCCTGAGGTCCCATTTTGAGTTTTATAAAAATAAGTCACAACAACATGGCACCTGACATAGAACTTCCGGGTCGGATTTATCATTTATATCTTTTCTGATGACCATTTCTAACATGATGCAAAAAGAAACTTTCAAATAATTTGGGAACTCCAGAAGTTAGAATTTCAAGTTTACAAACAAATGACGTCAAAACCGGAAGTGATATAAAAATTTCAGAAATATTGTTTTGTTCATTATCAAATTGTTTATCTACTTGTAAGTTTTCAGATCGATCAAAATCAAATTTCCAAAAAACACGCACAGTTACAATGAAAATTGGCACAACATTTGCAAGTATTAAAAAGCGCAATTTTGATTCAAATATTTTGTTATATATCATTAGAAAGAGCAGATGTAGCATATTAAATATGTTTAAAAATGTGTGACGTATGTTAATTAGGTCACGTGACAAAGCTCTTTAAAGTTAAAAATTACAATTTTCAAATGGCGATAAATCCGGAAGTTAACATCAGAAATCGGAAATGAATATATCATTTGATAGATCTCGTTAAGGGCAATAACTTTTGTACAGGTCAAAGGGTCATCAAAGGTCAAGGTCACTAGATATGAGCCTTGAAAGTTTCAGTCATTACTGAAATTCTTTGTCCAGAAATAGAAAAAAGTCTAAATTGAAATTAAAAAATCCGCTGTCATAAGGTTGGTGGCAATCGACTAAGGATTTAATAGACACCAAAATTGTGCAAATCCGAATATCCCCTGAGGCCCCATTTTGAGTTTTATAAAAATTACTCACAACAACATGGCGCCTGACATATTACTTCCGGGTCAAATTTTATCATAAATATCTTTCATAATGACAATTTCTAACATAATGCAAAAAGAAATTTTCAAATATCTTCAAAACTCCGGAAGTTGAAATTTGAAGTTTACAAGCAAATGACGTCAAAACCGGAAGTGATATCAACATTTTGAAAACATGATTTTGTTCGCAATAACAATGTCTATATGCCTAGAAGTTTTCATAGCGATCGAAATAAAACTGTGGAAGTTGAAAAAAACGTGAAAAAACCCCTAAGCCACAATGAGCAGCAGTTTATCGTTGGAAATCGTGTCAGTTTGAGCGTGACAAGCTCCCTTCATACCGAAATAGCGAGACCAGAAAACGAAAAAAAAAAAAAAAAAAAAAATAGTCAATTGCAATCGCTATTGCGTGTACAAGAAATTGTTGAAGGATGAACGGACCGACGGATGGACAGGGGTGACGGCAATATACGTCCATATTTTCATGTGGCTGTATATAAAGGCAGATAAATTGGAATCAGAAATACCAGCAGACAGACTAAATAAAAGAGGTGCAGAACTACAAGCAGTCATACCAAATAAAAGGGGCGCACAGCTACCAGAATACAAGCAGGTTAACTAAAAGGGACGCGGAAATACCAGCAGACAGACAAACGAAACACGAACAGTTACAATGGAATTTGGCAGAATATTTTCAAATTCTAGAAAGCGAAATTATGATTCAAATACATTGTGTCATATATCATTGGAAAGAGTAGATCAAGCATAGTAACGCCGAAAAAGAATTTATGACGTATGTAAATTAGGTCACGTGACAGAGCTGTTTAAAGTTAAAAATTGCAATTTTCAGAAGGCCATAAAACCGGAAGTAAGCAATTGACATCTAAAATGATTATACCATTGGATAGATCTCGTCAAAGGCAACCACTTTTGTTCAGGTCACAAGGTCACTCAAGGACAAGGTCACGAAATATGGGCCTTGTAAGTTTTGACAATTTCTGATTTATTTTAACCGGAAATAAAAAAAAAATCGAATTGAAAATCAAAAATCGGTTTCCAATGTTTTGTGCGCAATCGATTGGAGATACCATAGACACTAATATGATGCAAATTCCATAATACCCGTAAGCCCCATTTTGCGTTTTATAAAAATATATCATTTCAATATGGCGATTGATTTTTTACATCCGGGTCAAATTTTATCATTTAAATATTTTTGTGTGAAAATGTCAAATATATCACAAAAAGAATTTTTCGAATATCTTCAAAATTCCGGAAGTTAAAATTTCAACTTTAAGAGCAAATGACGTCAAAACCGGAAGTGATATATTTTTTTTGAAATTATAGTTTTGTTTGAAATAAAAATGTCTATTAACCTGTAAGTTTTCAAATTGATCAAAATAAAATTGCAAAAGTTAAAAAAAATGTCAAAAAGTGCTTCAAAAAGTCAGCGACAAAATTCTACAAGTGCGTGTTTTTTAAGAACTATCATGTAGACATTCGAATAATGAAATAAACAAAAAAAGTCCCATCAAAATCGGTTGAAAAACAGAGGTGAAAATGGTAGAAAACAAAAAATGGGTTTTTCTGCCATACGTCATTTCCGGTTAGACAAAAATACTTCATTTTACATTCATTTAATACCGTGCAGTTAGGTATCGTAGGAAATTATCTGAGATAATGTGTGGTATGTTCCCTTCATACCGAAATAGCGTGACCAGAAATAGACAAAAAAAAAAAACAGTCATTATGAAAACAAAGCAGTGCGTTCGCTAGAACGCACTGCAAAAAAAAAAAAAAAAAAAAATTCATTACAATTTGTGAAGCCAAAGGTAGGTCAGTGCAAGTGCTGCGAGCGGGCTACCCAACCCTACTCCATTAATGTTCTTATTCTAAATTGGAGGGGGAGGTAGGATTTATCCATGCTCAAGACCAGCTTGAAGGATGTTTACTCATCCCCTGACAGTGTGTTATGAATTTAGATTTGCCAAAAGTGTGAATTGTTTGCCAAAAATGATAATGCCAAATAGAAAACCTGGAAGGGAAATAATTAAAATTTGTTATGTCAAAATGTAATAAATCTGTAAGAGATGGAACAGCCAAAATACAATTGCAAGAGACAGGACTATAAGTAAGTACTTCGTCCAGACATCTATTCCACCTACACTATAACTGAAAGAAGAAAGTTAACCGTTAGTTAGTATTTTAGTTCCGATATCCTCTGCAACTCTGAGTAGAACTACTTCAACTGTAAAAGGCAAGATAACTCTTATTAAATATTGACGATGAGAAGTCTTCAGCAGTCTAAAAAGTAAAGACACCACAACTGCAAGAGACAGGTAAACCATTAGTAAGTATTTATGAGCAGATTCCATGCAACGCTATGACTATAACTACTTGAATTGAATGTAAGAGGCAAGATAACTATTATTAAATATTGTTGATGAAATTCTACTGCAATCTAAAAGTAAAGAAGAAGAACTGCACTGCTGCAACTAGACATGCTCCGAGAGTAAAGAAAACATATTAATAAATATTTTCGTTCAGATCTCTACTGGAATTCAAAAGTAGAGTCACCACAACTGTAAGAAGAAAATTTACAAATACAACTGTAAACAAGATCAATAAAACTACTACTTCATTTTAACAACGGCAATAAATTCTAA
The DNA here is from genome assembly GCA_029955415.1 of Lottia scabra. Classification (NCBI taxonomy): domain Eukaryota; kingdom Metazoa; phylum Mollusca; class Gastropoda; family Lottiidae; genus Lottia; species Lottia scabra. The sequence goes on along the minus strand of JARJEI010000014.1, from coordinate 9,620,732 downwards.
TGTAATGAGTTTAGTATAGAAAGTAAAGGATACAGTGTAGCGAAGAAAGCCCTCACCTCCTGATCTTAAACAATCAATTTAACCACTGCAGTAAATTCAATGAGTTTAGTAAAGAAAGTACAGGATACAGCGTAGCGAAGAAAGCCCTCATCTCCTGAACAGAAACAATCAAATTAACCACGGCAGCAAGTTCCACGGGGCACAGAATCAGGGTATAAAGAAACGACCCAAAGGCACAATTCTTAACGGATTTTGACGAAACTTGTTGAAACTGTTTATTACAACTGTAAGAAGAAAATTTACAAATACAACTGTAAACAAGATCAATAAAACTACTACTTCATTTTAACAACGGCAATAAATTCTAATGTAATGAGTTTAGTATAGAAAGTAAAGGATACAGTGTAGCGAAGAAAGCCCTCACCTCCTGATCTTAAACAATCAATTTAACCACTGCAGTAAATTCAATGAGTTTAGTAAAGAAAGTACAGGATACAGCGTAGCGAAGAAAGCCCTCATCTCCTGAACAGAAACAATCAAATTAACCACGGCAGCAAGTTCCACGGGGCACAGAATCAGGGTATAAAGAAACGACCCAAAGGCACAATTCTTTACGGATTTTGACGAAACTTGCTGAAATTGTTTATTATCACCCAAGGATGAACCCTATTGAAAATCAAAAGAATCGAAAAATATTTAATATGAATTATTGCCCTTGTTCTTTAAAACGCGTTCGATTTTTAGCTCGTTAACACTCTACAAGTCACAATTCTTTACGGATTTTGACAAAACTTGCTGAAATTGTTTATTATCACCCAAGGATGAACCCTATTGAAAATCAAAAGAATCGAAAAATATTAAATATGAATTATTGCCCTTGTTCTTTAAAACGCGTTCGATTGTTAGCTTGTTAACACTCCACAAGTCACAATTCTTTAGGGATTTTGACGAAAATTACTGAAATTGTTTATTATCACCCAAGGATGAACCCTATTGAAAATCAAAAGAATCGAAAAATATTTAATATGAATTATTGCCCTTGTTCTTTAAAACGCGTTCGATTTTTAGCTCGTTAACACTCTACAAGTCACAATTCTTTACGAATTTTGACGAAACTTGCTGAAATTGTTTATTATCACCCAAGGATGAACCCTATTGAAAATCAAAAGAATCGTAAAATATTTAATATGAATTATTGCCCTTGTTCTTTAAAACGCATTCGATTTTTAGCTCGTTAACACTCTACAAGTCACAATTCTTTACGGATTTTGACGAAACTTGCTGAAATTGTTTATTATCACCCAAGGATGAGCCCTATTGAAAATCAAAAGAATCGAAAAATATTTAATATGAATTATTGCCCTTGTTCTTTAAAACGCGTTCGATTTTTAGCTCGTTAACACTCTACAAGTCACAATTCTTAACGGATTTTGACGAAACTTGTTGAAACTGTTTATTATCACCCAAAGATGAACCCTATGGAAAATCAAAAGAATCGAAAAATATTTATAATATGAATTATTGCCCTTGTTCTTTGAAATACGTTTTAGTTTTTAGCTCATAAACACTCTACAAGGCAGAAAGATTTGACTAAACTTAATGAATGCTGAGCCCTTGATGAAATTGAGAAAAAAAATATTTGGACGACACTTAATTTAAGTTCTGAACGAAATGTAGGACTATGACTATAGGTTGAATATTTGATGGTTTCTGTTTTCTGCCAAATGTTCTTTTTCAAACAAAGCTACCAGTGGGCGTATATTACCTTGCCTGGCAAGCTATCTTCTATGATGGCGTCACCGTTTTGTTCCCGGAAATCGTATAATTCGTCCCTCGATTCAAAGATTCTGACGTTAAATGGACTACCAGGAATTTGCTGTCCAGACCAGTAGATTGAGATGGTGTATTTACCAGGCTCTGTTGGATCATAATGACACAATATAGTCCTGTCATTCTTCCCTTCTCGCATCATCTCCGCTTTGAAAGCAGCTGAAATAAATTGTCAACTAGCATAAAGTCTCTGTATTATGTACACCTCATGGCTGAATATTCACCACATCTGATTCAATAGATTGAGCAACCTAAACACTTAAAAACGCTGAACACGTTTTAATAATAGTAATAACTAGAGCCACACGTGGCACAGAGTGGAACTTTGCAAATGTGCAAATTTGCTAAAGGGAATTTAAAAAACAACGAACCTGAACGAAAATTTCCCAAATTGCAAAATATAAAAAATTCAAATTTTAGATCACAATCAATTGTGATATATCGTTCGAAAGAACTCGTAAAGCACATTCAGAATCTGGAAAAAATACTCTCTAAGTGAGTTAGGTCACGTGCTAGAGCAGTCCAAAGTTGTCAATTTTGCTGTTTTCGGACAGCTATAAAACCGGAAGTTGATATCGGAGGTCAAATATTAAAGTATCATCTGGTAGCAAAGGTCGATGACCTTTGATCCTAGAAAGGTCAATGTCAACAAAGGTCAAGGTCAAAACCAGAAAAAAATATTTTTTTTAACCTTGTTCCCTTTTTTGAACTACAAAACCGAAATCAATGAGCTTTTAACACAAGCTGAATAAAGCAATGCTGTAACTGTATGAAATGTCATTTTTAAAAAAAAATAATAAACTTTACCTTTTTTTTGATAAACAAATTTTTAACAAAAACAAAATTTCCCCGGATGTGCCACGCCCACGTCAGATTTTTTGATGTGACTTTATTTCTATTATTAATATCTATTAATGCCTCAATTTTCAAAGCTTTACATCCATTGGTTAACGAGATATACAATCATAAATGTCAAAAATGGTCAAAATCTATTATCGGAAATTTTGAATTTCGTAAACCTTGTTCCCTTTTTTGAACTATTCAACCGAAACATCTGAGAATTTGATATAATTGAGCTTAAGTAATGAGGTAAGTGTATCCAGAAGCATTTTTCAAAAAAATTGAATTCTATATATATTTTTTCCAGACAACAAAATTTAAACAAAATGAAAATTTTACCCGGATGTGCCACGCCCACGTCAATATTTTTTGATTAATACATCTGTAAGGGGTAAGTTCAAATTATGTTTCAAATTTGAAGCTTCTATATCTTATAGATCACGAGATATGCATACATCAAAGTCAAACACATCAAAAAGTCGAGTTAAGGTTTCCAAAATTGCAAAATATAGAAAAATTCAAATTTTATATTTCAATCCACTGTGATATATTGTTTGAAAAGAGCTCGTAAAGCACATTCAGAATCTGAAAAAAATAGCTCTCTAAGTGAATTAGGTCACGTGCTAGAGCAGTCCAAAGTTGTCAATTTTGCTGTTTTTATACAGCTATAAAACCGGAAGTTGATATCGGAGGTCAAATATTAAAGTATCATCTGGTAGCCAAGGTCGATGACCTTTGACCTACTTAAGGTCAAGGTCATCAAATGTCAAGGTCACGAGATATGAGCCTTCAAAAATTGAAAAAATTCAACTTGAAATTGCAAAAAAGCAAATTCGAAATTCAAAAATCGGCTTCCTAGTTTTTCCCACAATTTTTATGTTCTTTCATTTGACATCAAAATCATTCAAATCAGACCAGCCGTTATGTCGGAATAGCAAATGTGATGTTTCAAGAAAATCAAAATGGCGGCTGAAATATTATTCCAATTTTTGATCTTTTTACCGCACACTTATCCCATAACTCTAGCTACCGATCAGTACAAGTTTCGTTAAAAAATATCAATTACAGCGGAAGTGGGTCAACCGGAAGTTTGCACCCTAATAACGTGTAAACCGGAAGTGGCGCAAAACATTTGACTGCGCAGTTTTATTTACTACCTTGTTCTCTATTTTCAATAAAAATTTCAGATGAATCGGACAAATAGCAAAGAAAATAGCAAAAATGGCCAAAAACTGCAAAAGTTTAGATGCAAAAAGTGTGCAACGAATATTTGAAAATCAAATTTTTTGAACTCATAGTTGATTGGGATTTCGCTCCAGATGCTAAAAATGAAAACCCGAGCAAAATCGGTCCAAAATTGCACCTTCCAGGCCCCAAAAACAACTTTTTGCACAATTTGCAAATGCACCACTTCCGGTTTTGCAAAAATGTTTCAATTTATATTCATTAAGTACCTAGAAAAAAAGTAACATATAGGATTGTAAAACTGTTGCTACAGCTGTTGTAGTTTAGGCTGTGTGCCCTGTGTAAAAAACGAAAAAAAAAAATGGAAACATTTCGATAACAAACTGGGACTTTGCGGTAGCAAAGTCCCACAATTAAATAATGAACTGGTTAATTTAGCCTTGTATACGAGTTAAGGAAAAGACCCTCGGGTCTACTAGTATTGTGTATAATGCTTATCCCACCATCTGGCTTGGGTATGGCTCCCAGATAGTTGACTATGGTAGGCTTGACATCGGTGACAACGTAATTACCAAGCTCAATTTCACGTAAGACTGCTGATCTATAGTTATTGCGATCGACAGGTTTATGGGGACCGTAAACGTTGCTGAGAGGAAACCCATTGCGCACGCCGTCATGCAAAACAAAAAGTCCCTGTCTTTGAAATTATCAGGTAGAAGCCGACACCATGCGTCGTATTTCAAACAATTATCGCGACTCGACTCACTAATTGCATCTTGGAAGTCTACAAAAGTGTTGCCCCATCCCTCGGGCGATTGGAGTGTGTATGTCCAACTGCTGAGTGAGACGAAAACATGCACAATCCACAATTGTGTGCCATCGTACAATCAACGCGGTTACAACTGTAATTATTAAAATTTCTACAAATTTCACGGCCATCACTTTACGTCGATAGGATTTGTTGCCCATGTTACGAGTTGCACCAACCCGGGTTGCCTTATTTTGACGATCCTTGATAATATTGGCATCCTGAAAGGCACGGATTGTAGGATGGTCGTGTTTTAGAATCAATCGCATACAATACCTACTTATTGACTTCTCCACCATGCAAATTACTACCAGGATTATTCCCTTGGAATCGGTATGGAGAAAGGGAAATATATCATCAAATTAAGGTCTAGCCATATTTTTGTTGAAAGTAAAGGTTATGCTCATACTGGGCTAGTAGTAAGTAAAGAAATAACTGAGGGGGCTTTATTGAATGATGAGAGTAGGGTAGGAGTATAGGAGATTGAATTGCAATTGTCTGAGAATGGGTCCATAGAAGTAGGGCCTATATGATATAAAAAATTTCATTTGAAAAAAAAAAAAAACCATTTAAAATTCCACCTGGATTTGACTCACCTCAAGGATTGAAAATTCCACTCCATTAATTATATTTCCACATGATGTGTAAGCTTATTACAAAACATCTTATTGTGTCCAGATTGCAATACTAGATCAGTCGGAAATGTAAGAAGACTAGATATATTTATCTATTTAAATTGCAGATGCTAAGATCGAAGATGATGATTGTGATATGATACCATTGATTGATAGTGATGCTGATGAAGAAGATTTTTATTATGATGCTGTGGATTTTTCAACACTAGATATTGCCACAAATGTTCCATGGCCTATACACTTTTATGATATTAAGACATCCAACATTCAAACTGGTATGTAAATTTGTGTGAACTTCATGTTTTGGTTACTTCATACTACCTATATACTAGTAAGCTTCTTTATACTAGTTAATAAAGAGTAAACACTTCAATAGCACATAGCTTTGTTTGAGCATTTTAACTTACTAAAGTCACATCTTGTGCGGACAAAATAGTGTTCCAGAAGGGTTAGAATTGTGCTTATGAAATTTTTCTTTTAGATTTATTAGCTTATCAGTATACTTTGTATTTCAGAATCAAATGAAGTTGATGTGATAGATGTAGATCATAGTTATAGTTTAGCTTGTTTAATGAAAAAATCAAGTTTTGGTGTCTGTCCAGATGAAAAAGTTGAATGTGGTACACGAACAGTTCTAACAAGTTTGGATATTGAAATGATAGAAAATAAAGTATTAGAATATGAACAGAAATTTAGCGATAAAAATACGCTTTTGAGAGAAACATTTGTTGATAAAGTTTTAAGCTCTGATAAAAGTGTGACAAATTTGACTGGATTGCCCAATTTAGATGTATTCAATACAATAGATAAGATTACAACAAATTTTGACTCAAAACTGAAATATTGGACAAGAAGCGAAAGTGCAGATCCCAAAAATTATCAGAGTCAGGCATCGCATAAGAAACCGGGACCGAATCGCAAATTGAACAGACGAGAAGAATTACTTTTGACCTTGGTCAGATTAAGACTAGCTCTTCCATTGTCAATGTTATCTATTTTATTTGGTGTGTCAAATTCTACTATTTCTTCGATTTTACTACCTGGATTTTTTACTTGTATCATATTTTTCAAACAGAGATTACATGGCCTTCCAAAGAACTTATTGTAAAGCACATGCCTAATTCTTTTAAAAGATTATATCATAGAACCAGAGCAATCATTGACTGCACAGAAATATGTATTCAAAGGCCTCGTAATCCTTCTATTCAAGCAAAGACATATAGTTCATATACATCTCATAATACTTTAGTCAGTATAACAAATATTTATACAAATTGATTAAAATCCACGTTGTTTACAAGAGTTTTTGAGAGGTGTTCTTAACTTTTTTTTAATGTGTAATGGAAATTTGAATAATGGTGTTAATTGATGCTGCCTGTGTCCCTGATACACAAAAAAAATATTAAGACAACCTCTAAACAATTCCTTTAAATGAATTAATAAAGAATAATGAGATTTGGAGATTTGACACAAAATTTAATGTAATATAATAAACAGCTCTCAACTTCAACTCCCATCAAGAAAATTTTAATTATTTTTGCTTGAGCACAAGAATTTGAAAAAGAAATCTGTGGCTTTTTTAATACATACTTCAAAATACATTGGATCATAATTTATTCTTTCTACAGAAAAGCCTTTCCTGGTGAAAAATATAAAATCACAAAATTGAGCATCTGTTTTTGTAAACAATATTTTATTCACATATGCATATGAACAGGATTGGAGAACAGGCTTACGCCTATATAACCCCTTTCCAAAAAACAGAAAATTAATAAATACATTAAATTGAAGTTATTATAAATTATAATACATGTACTAACGTATATACATATTGTACAACTATGAAGGAAGAAATAATAATATGTGCTAATATTTTGAGAAGCCACACACATTCTCTGTTGACGGAAAATTAGAAGCGTTTACTAAGAGTGAAAAATGAGTGAACTTGTTTAAATATTTCTAAAGATTCAGTTTGATTATCGGATCCATATAATAGGTTGTTTAGGTTAATTAATTTTGGTAGAAGTAAAAGAATAGAGCGGCGGCGTGCATCTAAATGTAAGGGGCATTTTAGGAGATAGTGATATGCATCTTCAAATTGATGTCCGCATAAGCATTCCGGGTTGTCTGAGATGTGTCTGAGGTACTTATGCCCGTTTAGATCACTACAAGAGAGACGAAGACGGCTATGCAGTAGAAAGGGGGGTTGTACAGCGCTAATTTATGCAGAGATGTTGCTAGGCAACGCGTGCGCTGCGCATGCGCGCGAGACCCGGAACGTGACGTCACTGAGCGCGTGCGGATCGTGACGTCACGGAGCGCGAGACCCGGAACGTGACGTCACGGAGCGCGAGACCCGGAACGTGACGTCACGGAGCGCGTGCGGATCGTGACGTCACGGAGCGCGTGAAGAACGTTACTTCGCGGAGCGCGTGACGTCACGATCTGTTGCGCTGACCATATCGATTTTATATAGACTGATAAAAGAGCAGACGATGTAAGATAAAGAGACAAAGGAATAGCTCTATTGTTAGGGGACCAATTGTAATTCTCTCATTATAGATTTTGGATGGAAATAGACTTTTAACAATACTTAATCGACTAGCGGCAATTAAAAAAACCACTGACGATCTTAAACCATAATGGCGTTATTGTAATCGAGAGATATTTTCCACCACGACGAACGCAGCATGCACTCATCATTAATTACTTTAATTAATCTAATTAACTGTAATTAAGTCACTTCCGGATGCTCTATGCCCAAGTACCTCTTAAAATATAAAACAAATAAATAGACATTTTCAATAATACTTTATTTCTACAATACGATACAACATTTACGAACAAAAAAATCCCACGGTCGTCCACGTAACATAGGTGGTTAAAACTATGCGTAAATCCATCTTAAAATATAAAACAAATAAATAGCCATTTTTAATAATACTTTATTTCTATAATACGATACAACATTATTTACGAACAAAAACCTCTACATTTTTGACCGTCTTCAAAAGTCACTAAGGGAAAATGATCGTGAGTCCACTGGTGAACCATACGATCGTTTTCTAGACGATTCGCTGTAAAGACGGACAAAGCGTGTTTAGTAGGAAAATGAAATCTATGACACAAATAAAACATACAATAATGTCCGCAAACGACACTCTTCAGACCTTGCAACCAACGAGGTTGATGTCTTACGGGACCGTGTCTAGAAGCAAAGTCTGCAAATTCTTCTCCGTATATTTCTGGCGGACACCAGTACGAATCGAAGAAATCGCAAAAGTTTTCTTCGCAGACGAAAACGGTCCAATGTTTCCCAGTGTGGCCTCGATCCGCGGTATTCACTACGTAACACTTCGGGTAGCTCGTTGGATTCAACTGCAACAATTCATTTCTAGCCCAGACCCCTCCAAACTGATCGGGAACGTGACGACTCAAGCCATCTTCCAGTTGCGACGAATACAAAGGCCTACCAATCCACGAGAACGCGTCTGTTGACGTCGATTTCCAAGACATTGTCGTATTCGGCAAATAGCAATAGATTAAGGGGATGTTGTGGAGGATTTTCGAATCTCAATTCCAAAGACAAACTGCCGGACGATTTAGGGTGAAAATTTGACTGGTCTGCGCCGCGATCGTTGGTTAAATCGAAGCAAAAGAGAGTATAACCATTAATATAGTCGTTGTAAGATAAATCCAAGTCTTCTTTGGTGTTTAATATACCAACTCTTTTCATCAGGTCTAAATACGGACTCGTGGCTTGCCGATTCACGAAATCCGTCAAATACTCATCCACCATATCACCATTTTTCATCAGTTTGACGTATTCTAGTCGATGATGATGGAATTTGAATGGGTTTTTAGTGGAATTGCCATCGTAGGAATCGTTCTCTACTAAACCCAGAATAAGACGTTTAGGCATGACTTCGTTGATAAACAAATTATCAAAGACGTGAAATCGTCGTCGAATAGGAATACTGATGTCTTTCACGACAACTCTTTTGAGCGGATACTTTGAGTTGGTAGTTTGTAGTTGTTCGGTTATTCTCGTGTACGTAGAGGGGGCTAGCGTGACGAAAGGTACTTCCATGTAAGCTTTGGTAAATTCCACTTTGTACGATTCGTTGTTTTCTCTCCACATCAAATAAAATTTGGGCTGCTGTTTTTCCAATTGAATTCTCAAATCTACCCCGTCTAATAAATAACGGTCTTGTAGACACAAATCAACGTGTAATCTGGACTGCAATTCAAACTCTAAACTTTCTCCCATTATTTTTCTTCTTGCGCCCAAACCCTCGTTAACGATAGGAATAACAGCGTCGCCAGCACCGGTCCGAACGGCCTGTGAGCTATCCATATGAGCCGCGGTGTCTTTTTCCCACATCACCTGTTGACTTAGATGATCGCGTTTGGCTCCTCGCCCGAAACTCAACAAATTTTCCAAGTAAGCTCGATATGGATAATTAGGTAACGATGCAGTAACGAGCGTATCGGAATCTTTACCCAAGCGAACTTTGACGTCTTTGAATAAAGTGTGAAAGAAATTATTAACGGGCCCGACCTCCGAATCAGCAGCGACGTTCGTACCATCTCCCTTGACGATCTTCAGTTTAAGGTATAGATTGATGTTGGCCAAGTCGATGAAATCCGTACTCGAATTGGGAATCAAAAATTCTAGAGGTCCATCGTGATTCAAATCGCTCGTGAGCGGATACTTTCGCACAGTGGTCACTTTCGTGATGGCTGTTTGAGTGTCTGGAACTGTAAAGAGTTGTTGTATTTCGTCTCTAGCGCAAGGACAGGAATCGTTACGCATCATTGTCGAAGCCATGGTCGAAAATGTCTTTCTTGCGTTTCTTGTTCTTGCGAGATCGAGAGGTAGTCGGGTTTGATCGTTTTCGTCGAGTCTCACCTCCTTTTATACCTCCGACGACGTTCTTCAACGCCTCGGAAACCGTAGATTTCAATGCGGGTTTGACGGCATCACTAAAAATGTTTTTTAAGCCACCCTTTACAGTTTCTTTTCCCTCGACGACTTTCATAACTTCTTTTCAACTTTGGGTAGATTTTCTCGAATAGCCCGTTTACCAGCGTTCCATAAGGATTTTCCAGCCGTCGCTGCACCTTTTTTCACTATGTTCATTAATCCGGACAAGAATCCAGACCCTCTTTGTCTTAATACCCCACCCCGATATACTTTGATGTTTCCTCCTCGCAATAACGTCATCGTTTCTTTCTAAAGTGAAGTTTGGCCACTACTTTGCCCCGCACAAATGGTACGGGTTGACCTTGACCGGTCCTTATATACATTCCAATAGCCGTCAGCCGATCGTATTTGAGAGGTACGTAATGTATGGTCGATGGTCGAAAATAATCTATTTTACTATGAAACACGTCCAAGATCGGGGCCAGAATATCACCTACACGTTGCGGTTCCACAATGTCCGTATACAAGTAAAACATGTCGTAAGTCATTTCGATCGAGGGCTGATACGGTGCGGTGATTTTGTTTTCGCTTTGATACTTTCGGCATAACTTGTGCAAGAGAAACTCTCGAGAAAACCCAGACCATCCTAACATACCGACGATAGGCCCTTCGATTTCGAAACTGATGGCCGGTAACACCCGCATAAAGTTGATAGCGTCAGGGTTATCGAATGACAAATACACCCTCTTAGTTAAGGGATCTAATTTAAAAGAGGCGTAAGGATGTTTTTTTAGCTTTATTACCGAGTCTTAGGCGGTCCCTATACTCGGCCTCTTCGGACTTTTCCAGAGGCGTCATTTCTTCGATATCGGGCTTAGACCTAACTGGTTTTCTAAATACGTGTTTTTGTATTTCTTTACATTTCCACAAACCATTCATGATAGTGTTCAATACGTTTAGTAAATGTTCTACATCTTTGTATCGGTTAGTTTCCATACGAGTTTCGATTTCCGTGAATCCCTCGCCGCTGTTAAGAACTTCGCGGCACTCCGCAATTTCGTACCATTTGTCGCTGATACATTTGACGGTTCTCATATTAGGCGTAATGGTCCATGGAAAAACTTTTAATCTAATCTTGTTGTCTTTGTCCAAAAGATTGTACCAGTCCGTGGGAAATGCCAATCCCGCTACGCCTACTTCCCATTCGCGATGATTCAGATTGATGGGTAGGTTCAAATGAGTTCTGTAAGTGGACATAGTATTGTCCGGATACATTTCCATAGAACTGTCGCTAGGCAGGGTGAGGTAAAAATCGCTCATTTTTCTTCAATTGAGGGGACGGTAATACGTACCCCAAGCTGCTGGATAACAATGCGGTCCACAAAGTGGTTTGAGGTCCGTCGGGTTTCAGAGCGAGTTGAGACAGGGCAATACCAGCCACGATGTAGACCAATATCACTTGACAGAAAAATACGATTTCGGATCGAGGCACCCGGCTTCCCAAACAAGCCCAAGATCTAGAGGCTATCGAAGGAGTCGACTCGGATTCGTTCTGCATGATGAATAACAGCGTTGATAGTCTCCTCTATTTATACTCCAAGGCCGATTGGGGGATCCAGGAATTAAAACTCGATGGATAATCCTTCCATTTTACCAAAAGATTCTTTCCTTTACGTTCTACGATTTTTTCGACTGGATACTCTTCGTTCTCGTCTTCTTTGACTTCTTGTAATTCCTCGGGATAAAAGGAGCCTTCTAACGGTTCCCCGTTCCCGTCGATCAATTTATAACGAGACCCTACGCTCGGTTTGACTCGAAAAGTTTCCAAAGTCCAATTAGGCCAATACCCTTTGTCGAAGGCTTTCTGTTTATCGAGTGCTAGTCGTACGACCGAGTCGATGTTTCGTTTTTTCTTAGGCTCGTCCCCGAACAATCTCTGACTTACTTTCCATTCGTTTTGAACCGTGACGTCTTTGGGTGCCATTCCTATACTACGGTGTACCGCTGCGTTGTAACCCCGAACGAGCTGATCTAGAACGTCTACGTAACGTTCCGTTTTCTTGTACGTGAAATATCTCCACATGCGTTGTTTTAAAGTTCGCTGGAATCTTTCCACGACACTGGCTTTGGTTTCGGCATTGTGAGTTACGAAAAAATGAATGTCGTTTTTCTTCAAATAGGTCTGAAATTTACGGTTTAAAAATTCCGTCCCCTTGTCCGTTTGCAGTCGCAACGGTTTCCTGCGTTTTATTTTCTGAAAAGCTTTTACCAACGTTGCGCCTGTCTTGTCTTTGATGGGAACGACCCAAGCGTATTTGGAAAATACATGTACGTCGATAACGCATAGCAGAAAACGATAACTATTGTTTTTCTTGGCGATGCTACTCAAATCACTCAAATCGGCTTGCCATTGGTGATCGATCCCCGCTACTAAAGTACGCGATCGTTCGAATTTCTTCTTGAGAGGTTTGTGTAAAGTATAGGTCCGTTGACCTGCTAACCAGGTCTGGACCTTTTTCAAAGATACTCCGGTCGCCTTAGACAGTTTACGAGCGCCGCCGAATCCCGCCGGGTGAGAGGGATCGAAATAAACTCTGGCTAATTTCTTCATCTTTAATCGCAACCCCATTGCACTACGAAGCCCTTTTATAGTGTGTCGAACGATAACCATTTTCTTTGTTTTCTCTTCTGTTTTTTGCTGATTGGCCTCGTTGGGGTCTTCGGGAGCTCTTCGGTGTAATCTGTAATTGGCGATAACATTCCCCATCGCTTATCATTACCTATGGCTTCTCGAGGAATGTTAGATTCTCTTAAACTTCGCATGACGTTTTTCCATCCGCTAGGGGCCTCGGTCGTTTTGCGATATCCACTACGTTAGTACCCTTCAAAGCATCACCGTTACGCGTCAATTCGTACTTGTCGTTCCAAGAGTACGGAGTTTTTTCTTCTAAATGTCGAAGTAGCATCCGAGCTTTACCATGGTACGTTTTCGGTACAGAAGTCAAAATGTCTGGTTTTTCCGATTCGTTTGGAACTAGCGGTATAGGGGCACTTTTAACCTCAGAGGTCACCCGTTTGCTTCTTTTATCTCGTAAAAATCTATATCGTTGTAACAACTGTCCGTAATTCATCATCTTGATGTCGTCCGGAGTATCGGACTCGAGTAAACGGGTCATCTCCTCGTTCAATTCTTCCAAAGCTTCTCGAACCGGATTTCGATCGAAAACGGGTTCGTAAGGCTTTACAGTCAAGATCTCATTCGGTTCGTCCGCGGGTACCAAGCGCATTTTACGTGCAAACTTCATAATCGTTTTAATTTCGTTAGCAATGGATGGAACACGGGCTTCCACAATCCTTTACCGTGTTGTCGAAGCAACTTTTTTCGAATTTTTCGGGGTGTTTTCGAGGTACCCAAACGTCTCAAAAGGGTTGCTTTCGAACGTAGCCGTCTCTTTTCAGTTGCGGATAACGGTATCGTTCCGCGAATTAAATTACCGATGCACTCGCACAAACAATCGACCACTTTCTCGTCGTTCAAAATATAATTACGCCAATTGAGGGGTGTTTTCATGAAATCGTCCAAAGTACGAGTAGGTCTCATGACTGAGACGTTGGATCTAGAATTGTCCTTTATATACCCTTCAACCTTTTATGGCCCCGATGAGTGGTCCTAAAACTCCAGAGGCCAAAGAAGCTAACAAAGTCCCCATAAATCCACCTCTTTGATTTAGTATTTTTCTTTTAGACTTAACGGAAGTTCGGGAATTAGCTAAAGTTCTCAGGGCTCTTTTGTACGGGTTCAAAAGTCTACGATGTTGGGGATGTAGTCGAGTTTTACCGTTAAGAATAGCCTTACACTGTTTAGACACGCATTGGATGCTTCGACGAGGGGCCATGTTATCGAATTAAGGTAGACTGGAATAAAGATCTGCCTTTTATAGTTGCGGGTGTCCCCTTTTTTTAGCGTTTTCTTTCTGTAATCTTTCCTTCCAACGTATCAAAATACGTAGCAAAACTCCACCAAAAAATCCACGTCCTCCCGGTTTCAAAACTATGTCCAATTTATCAGAAATCGGGTCGTTTCGAGTCAATCGGGTTAAAGCATCCCTATTTCTTTCGACCCATCTTACGTGTTGCGCGTGGAGGGGTTGAATATTTCCTTCCAGTAGATGATGCGCAGATGATATCCGTCGTCGCATCAGTACTAGCTAAACTACGCGTTGGATCTCTTAAATCGGGTGCAAATGACTTTTTTCTTTCGGTGTTCGCCAAACGTTCCATTTTGAATGTATCGGGGTTTTACCGCCTTACCCTTTTATACTTTTCTCACGTAAACGTACCCCGGGGCTTCGGAAGGTAATATTCTGGTACGTAATCGCAACTCTTCCGGTGTGTCGGGTTTTAAATCGACCAGTAAATAACTTCGTGGGTTCAGGGTAGCGTCGGTATACGCTTCTTGCATGAATTGTGCATGTCCGGGATACATTTGACGGGACAAAACTCCCAACTGCGAAGCATCCCTCGGGTTTTTGAACAAGACTAGATAATGGGCATTGAGACTAATAGTGCGTTGTTTTTTATCGAACAAGTTTTGCACGATGTAAACTATGCTCGTGTTTCTATGATGACTTTTTTTCGTAAACCATTGTTCTAACGTAGCAGTATCCTCCCCCATTAAATCGTCGACGACTAAAATTTGTGGACCTTCTACTTCGGCTATGACATCATCGATGGTACCCAACCCACGTACGTACGTAAATGGGAATGCTTCGTACGATTTCTGCCATTCACCATAGGCCCAAACGATCCGTTCGGGTACTGGATCAAAAGATTGGGCTTGCAACAATTTTTGAACGAAAATCGTTTTTCCTACGCCAGTGGGCCCCGAGACCATCATGGTAAATGGGTGTCCTAGTGTTGTATCGAATGCCATGACTGTTATGCTTCGACACGCACCGATCCTTCCTTTTATACACTCGGTATAAGGGACAATCAAATTGCGTCACGAGACCCCACTATCCCTACTATAGAAAAAAAGACGTTTTGTACATTCAAATTTTATATAACATTATAATACAATTAAATACGATATGTACAATTCTGGGTCTACTCTTCTTCTTTTTTCGTGATTTGGTCTCGTATCCAAGCGTTGTGGCGAAGACATTTAGGTATCCAAAACACGGAGCCGCACATCATTTGAAGGGAATCGTCTATCACCCAATCTTGTATTTCTCCCAATGTCGACACTACAATTGTCCACTCGTTTTCGTTCCACGGTGCCCTCGGTAAGATTGGTTGGTGGCAAAACCCACGTTTTCCCAACGGAACGATGATCGCCTCCGCCAAATTCTGCGTCGCCAACAGTTGTACCACATTCGAATTTTCAATAAGAGTATCTTTGAATGTGGTGCCTGGGTTTGGCGGGGCCGTAAGAACCGAACCATTCTTCATCTGGGGAATCGTTAGTTTGAGTTTCTTTCTGTTTGTTTTTTTCGAGGTGCTGGATTTTCTTGTTGTGACATTCCCAGGCCCAATGTTCTTCTTCGGCGCAGATGAAACAGCTCCCCCGTCGTTTACGTCTGGATTCTCGTACGGGGCAGTCGAGAGCCCAAGGTCCTCTTTGGTGACATTCGAAGCAGATGTCTCGCCGTTCTTCCTCTTTTTCTCTGACCACTTCTTTTCGCAATGGACATTCAAGGACCCAATGTCCCGTCTCTCCGCATTTGAAACACTTTCCATTGTTCGTCTTCGAAGGCATTCGTTCGACGTCTAAGAGCTAAATGATGTATCGTATCGTATCCGCGATATTTATCGTCTCGAGTGTCACGTGGTCGAAAGTCATCGTTAGAGTAAAAAGCAAGCGTTGTCACGAGGTTTAGTCGTACGTTTCAAAGCTGCCTTGAAAGAAATATGTAAACCCGTCAAGTCTCGTGAAGAAAACCAGTCGTCTATCGCTTCTTGTATCGTCCCAGGATTGTATCGTCCGACCAAATAGTCCAAAATATGAAAAACGACGCTGTCTTTGTCGTACCACGTCAAATGCGGAAGGAAAGGGTATTTCTTTTCCATTTCCTTCCAAACGAAAGCGGTTTGACGACTAGCCGTTAACAGGTCTTTTAATAATTTGGAATCGTTTTCGTCCATCGTCAAAGTAGGTAGCCGTATGGAAGAGTATTCACGGGTGTTCCAGCCTCGTCTAGAATGACCATTCTTTTCGTAAACACCGGCTTATAAATCTTGGAGTCCGGGCGAGTCCGTAACGTTCGGTCCCTGGATCTGACAATTTTATGCGGATTGTCGACCGAGACGCTTTCTTTCTCTTCCAGATGGAGAACCATACTTTTCACGGTGTCAAAGTTTAACTGCTGACTTCCTCTGTAGTTGAGAGTAAACCCTCTCACTTTGCACACCGTTTCGCCGTTACTAAGGCGGTAAGCGTAGTTCTTAGGTCCTCCTGCCACGAAATGCTCGATGTGCACATTTTCGGGCAATTCGTTCTTCCATTCGCCCAGGGAGGAGCCTTCGGCCGGATTCCACCCCAAGGGTTGGTGTCTGTATATTACGCTGTCCGTATCGAAATAGCAGACCCTGTCCCCCAAGGGCTCTAGCACTGTGTATAATTTCAAACGTGCTTGGGCCGTTACGAACGCTGCGATAACTACGTTGGTAATGTCACAGGGCTGTACGTGTTGGTCTTTTTTTATTTTCTCAACCAAAACCATGTCTTCGTTCACGATCTGAACGTCCTTGATGATTTCAGAAGCGTCGGACATCGTTCTGAAATATTCGGACGGATCTGTAACGTACACGGTTTGGCTGAAATTGTCTCGCTGTCCAAATTTCCCCCATAAATAATTTAAAATGGCTTTCGCGAAGGCTCTTCGTCCTTTGTTCAGCACAATTTTGTCTGCTTCTAGACGAATTCCTTCCTTCTCGAAAACGTAGTCAATAAAACGTCGTTTGTCCTCGTCTGTCCGACAATTTTCCGGATAACCGCTACTCTCCATTTTCATCTTTAAATAGTGGTCGATGTAGCCTGTAAATAAACCACCCGTCTTAGACACTGGATCGTATTGGCTCCATTGATCCCAGTGCCAGACTTCGTAAATGTCGAGAATACGATAACCCATCTCTACGGCTTTTGCCAATTCCAAAGAAACGAAAGTTCCCACCCAGGACCTGTCTTTGTCGTCGTGATTGCAAGCTCGATATTCTGCGATATCGTCTTTCTGCATATGGTCTTGCACGCAGGTCCTACATAATGGAAACGTTAGCTTTTGGTTTCTGTAGGGCAAAACGGGAAGGTACAGGTTATTGGGCGGCAGAACTCTGCATTGTATTAACCCTTCGTATTCTCGCCAGCTATCGAGTTGTGGTTGTGTGATAATTGTTGGTTCACCTATAGGAAAATTGCCGTACTTACAAATATACGGATACAACGATACGACGTCTACGTAACGAATTTCTTCGCCTTGGACTTTGGGTTCCGCCATTAATTGTATGGCGTTGGTTCTTCCCCCGAAGAAAGCGTTTCTCGGCATCAGCGGATCAGGGAACGGCCATCCACTTAATTCCAATCCGCTTATGAATTCGTCCATTTCGGGATTATGCTGACGTTGCCGCTCGAACTCGCATTCCCAGATAACGTCAATCTTCTCCAGACCGTAGGTTTTTAATTTTTCTAATCGATCCATAGTGTGTCGATTTAAATCCCTCATGGTTCTGGAAGGATCGTACGGGTGGTGATGTTTTACATCTTCCAAAGGTCCAGGATAACATGTACCGCAACCGTGATAACAACATCCCTGAAAAGATATAATAAAATGTTCCAATGTACCACTGTAAACACAATCGCCAAAATCAAACAAACGCTTCCAAATAGAGTCACGAAAATTAAAATCGAACTTACATGAAATTCATATGCCGTTTGATCGGTGAGGTCGTATCCGTCTAAACTGAAAGGCCCCACTTTCACCTCACCACCATTTCTGGCGTGTCGTATGTTAGGTGTTGGATGCTGTTGACCGAGAGCTTCTATGGTTTTTTGGTGCTGTTTCCATTCCAACCAGCGCAACGCTTTATTACTTTGTTGTCTTGGTTGGAACTTTTTCCAGTCTTCACCGGGGTTTGGGGCCTCCATTAAAGCTCTAGGTACGATAACGATGGTGTTGGGTTGCATATAGTGAGCTCGAAAAACCTGAAAAATAGAATAGAATCGTTAATTCGTTTATTCCTTTTTTCGTTTATTCGTACATTCTTAGATACTACATTTCTTTTCCATAAGACAATCGTTCGTAAATATCGACTTACCTTGTTACACGCGCTTGGTAGAGTCAAGCTGTCCGAAAATGGGTCTATGCCAGTATCTGCCATGAAGAGAGTGCGAAATGCTCCACAACCTTTTCTTAATATGTCTACATCGCTTTGGCAGTAAGAGAGCAATTCAGCTTGGAAATTGAATGTCTCGGTCTTCTGATGCTGGTACCATTCGTAGAATTTCCCTCGTTCCCCAACGCTCATGCCATCAGGATCGTACATAGTGGCATCAGGAATTGGCCCTATGTACGTATCATTTTCCGGTCGATTGAAAAAATGTGGGAAATATCCCTTTTTCAATTCTTCAATACCGAATGTCTTTGGCAAATCTCTGAGTGGCATGGACAGGAAATTCAAAGAATCCACGAACTTGAGGCAACCAAGCCGAATCGTCATGACTTTTCCACCATTTAAAATAACACTCGGAACTTCCATACAATGTTTATGAATACCTTGCAATATCAACATGCCATCGTAGCCCCTGAAATTGTGCGCTACGGCCACGATACCTTTACTGTTGGTATCGATATTACCTCCAGGGACTACCGATTTTGCCGACAGGTAAACGAAAAATTTTGCAACTTCATCCAAGGTATTTGGTCCCGAAAATATTATTTCTTTTTGGTGGTTCCAACTCGAATCGCAGTGTGTGCAGGGTGCGTTGGTATTGTCGATACAAAAATGACAACATAGTTGTAACACGCACAAGTTAGGAATATGCACTCCAGTTTGCTGCTGACACTCAAAGTCGTAAAACACGAAACGCGTGACCTCTTTTTTTGTCGTTTATCCACACGTGTTTTATCGACGTTGAGCGATTGAATGTAACACCATCTGTCGCCTTTGGCGTGGAATTCCTTACACACCCTGCATTTGTATTCCCCGCAAACGTGTTGATCCAGAGACCGACCTTGCCTCCTAGTGTCCCATTCTTTGCCGCACGATACGCATTTGTTCCATTTGTGGCACACCGGAATGGCATTAAGGGAAGCTGTGGTTCGATGAGCTTGGAAACAGTCTTCGTTGAAAAAAGTCCTGAAACATTTTGGACAGGATCGTGCCGTCTGCGTGGCGCAGTCGGGTCCGGAACGTCTGCAGGCACTACACACGCTGGAACACTTGTGATCTTCCCTGTTGTTGTAGCCTTGCTCGCACAAATCGCAGAAGTAAGCCCTCTCGTAAAATGCGGGCATTGAAGTGATAACGTCGTAATGCTCATCGTGATGATACAAACGTAGTTTCTTGGGAGTACCGGAAACCTTGCCTTTGAACAATAATTTTCCGCACAAGGATTTCGAGTAGACGTAAAGTTGAAAGCCTTGTTGCGCCAGGGTTTTCTGGTACGACTCCCAAGTTTCTAGCCCACGACAAGCTTCGACGCTAACACCTACTTCCCGAATCAAACGATAGGCGCACTTTGTCTGCCAGCTGGTAGGTCCCGTGCTTTTGGTGAGACGTTTTCTTTCCGCTTCCCATTCTGCTGAGTTATTTTTATTGGCGTAATGTTTTGCGATCACGATAGCTCGTTGAAAACACAACTGGTCCTTGTTTTTCACTACCACTATCGCTCTCTTACGTCTCAAGTAATCCTCCAAGGAAGCGGAATTTCGCTTGGTGACGTAAGTTCTCCCTTCACCGGCCCCTTCCGGAATTTTAACATGACATACTTCGAGTGTCATCCGCTCATCTAATCGAAATTCTTCGTTAGACTGTAATATTCTGGCTATTGGATTAAGTAAATCTTCCGCTTTTACGGACGACCACTGTCTAAAGGGTATCCAGGCAGGTGATTTAAGTCCCGGGTGTTGGAAAGAAAAACGAACTCGATGATGAGGCGCACAATTTAGGTAATTTCCTATGTCCTGAATAATACGACTAAAAGTCGCTTCTAATTTCTCAGGTACATCTTTAGGCATAATGTCAGTCCAATTTTGGTGAAAGTCGACATTAAGACGGATACAATTGGTTCCAAATTTACGACTCTGCTTCTGATTTCCCAATCGTAAAAGATAAGCCATGTTCTCTGATCACTTAAAAAGTAACTGAATTTTCAGTTGAGACTCGATCTTATATAGGCTGGAGACAAAACCGTTGACATTCAAATGACCTCTTTATCGACTGTCCGCCGTCTCAATTTAACGACCGTACACGAATTAATTGTGATGATAAATACCTTTTAAGTGTTTACTTTAGCAATAAGACCTAACGCCCGTTCCACGACACCCGTATCTAAACGCTAATTTACTACAGTACACGAGTCTAACGATCTGTAGTTATATCGAGCCTACTAAAATGTACTTCTATTAATGTCCGCTAGAGTACTTTATAACTAAATTGATAAAACTACATCGATACGAAGTTAAGGGTTATTATTTATAAAGAATATTGTATCGTTACTCTTTGTCTTTAAAAATGGTCCTAGAATTCAACGATAGATTAAACAAAAGATTGCTCTCGGGTGTGTGTAATGAATTTCACGGTGGAGTCGTTTAAACTACTAGGGACTAGAAAAGATAATTGACCACAGCACACACGCCACAATATTTTAGTCATTTCGTACCCATTTTAGATTTGTTATAGTTATTTCTTCTGCATACGTCTGTTTTTAATTTTAGGTCTATTGAATACAAACTATAAAACGCATTACACAATCATACGTTGTAATGTTGTATTGAATTGATTGAGAAATTGTCTCCACAAGAGTTTTCGCTAAACGTAGAATTAATATACGAAAACCCCACCCGTCGAAAGAAGTTAATATAAAAGTGTCGAAGCGAAGTAATTGTAAAGTGGTGAAATATTTAGTCTCGTCTGCTCGCGTTAAATAGAGCACTTATGGGTATAAAGGGCAAAATGATAAAGCCGAACCAAATAATAGCCTGGGGATACAATAGACGATAATTGCCTTTAAATGACTAAACCGAGATTTGATAGTAATACCCCCATCACACCGGAGAGGCGTCCTTACTGCGCTGCTGCGGCGACGGAAAATGGTCCCAGAGCGTGGTAACGTCGCCATAAGCGTGGTAACGTCGCCAGACATCGTGCTGTGGTCGCCATGGTCGCCAATGATCGCAGAGTCACGGCGTTTGTTTTGGACATGTTCAAAACAAACGCCAAGGTCCGGCGATCCGTCTTGAAACGCGTCGAGAACTCGGTGGGATCGCAAAGGTCGTAATACAAACGCCATAACATCTCCATGAACGTAGTATAAGCGCAGTACACGCGTGGTAAAGACGCTGCGAAAACGGTTACACTTGAAATGGCGACTTCAAGGCGTCCTCACCACGACCCTCGGGTTTCTGATACGACCAAAAGCGTAGTGAGAGCGCTGCGGGAACTCAGGTGAACGCCGTTAGATCTAAACAGAAACGCCATAAGCGGGTAAAAGTCGTGGCGGGCGCGTCGTGAGAACGCAGTATGATCGCATAGGCTGTGGTAAAAGCGCGGCTGTTATAGTTTTTTCTTTTTTTCGGAGTCTTTTTCTCGAGTTTTCGTCGCGAATTTGTCCATTTTCTGGTCGCCGTAAGAACGTAGATGGTCGCGGTCCGGTGTGATGGGGGTTTAAACATATCGAGACTTGTTTTCATAAGGCTAAGGACGTATTGTTTGATTTATTAGCTTCAGAAAAGGTATTCTGTCGTCTGCTATAAATTACCCATCGAATCATTTCGAAAACGATCACGACCATGTTGTGTCGCATTGTAGACGTAAAGTATTATTAAAAATGTATATTTGTTTTATATTTTAAGAGGGACTTACGCATAGAGCATTCGGAAGTGACTTAATTACAGTTAATTAGATATATTAATTAAAGTAATTAATGATGAGTGCATGCTGCGTTTGTCGTGATGGGAAATATTATCTTTAGATTACAATAACGCCCTTATGGTTTAAGATCGTCAGTGGTTTTTTTTAAGTGCCGGTAGTCAATTAAGTATTGTTATAATCTATATAATTCTTAATTGTTTAATTAGCATGTCTGTATTAGAAGTTGGTAACAATGATCGTGTAGCGCGTTGTGTATACTTCCGTGGTTTTAAATTGATTGTCGTTTTAAGTGTCTCGTTATAGCTCTATTAGTTATAGGTGTTATAGGAGAGAATTATTAGTATGAAATGTGTGCACGCTTTAATCCCACGCCTGTGGTTTTAGATTGACTGTCGTTTTAAGTTTCTCGTAATACAATTACAATTGTCAATTGGTCCCCTAACAATAGGGCTATTCCTTTGTCTCTTTATCTTACATCGTCTGCTCTTTTATCAGTCTATATAAAATCGATATCGTCAGCGCATCTGCTCGTGACGTCACGCGCTCCGCGAAGTAACGTTCTTCACGCGCTCCGTGACGTCACGATCCACACGCGCTCCGTGACGTCACGTTCCGGGTCTCGCGCTCCGTGACGTCACGATCCGCACGCGCTCAGTGACGTCACGTTCCGGGTCTCGCGCGCATGCGCAGCGCACGCGTTGCCTAGCAACATCTCTGCATAAATTAGCGCTGTACAACCCCCCTTTCTACTGCAGGATTTGATTCGTTCGTTGGCCGATGTAATAGTGGATTGGTACTGTTTTGTCTTTAAATGTAAGTGTAGATTTGAATGCAGATATGGATGGAATAAACAGCTGTGTTTGAATCTGTGCAAACCAATTACTTTTCCTTTTTAACTTAATATTTCCATTGTCTATATGGATATGATATGCGCCTTCATGATGCCTAGGTCACACATTCACGGATTTGACGCCGGATTAGCTACGGATACGATCCGGCATCATTCATGGCAATCTGTATTGGTCCGTAGATTCTCGTATTGTAGCCGTAGTCATACGTAGTAGTACTTGTATATCCGTGACAAATTTTGAACATGCGCAAAATTTGACCACGGATCAAACAACATAAGTTACTAAAATATGCTGAGATTTATATTGAATTGAATACTGGCCTAGTGCCACACTTTCCATGTTTTTTCCATACTCCGTAGCTTCAGAAGAAAAAGACCTATTACCTAATTGAAAAATTTGTTTAACTATATAATTATGATCAGAAAGTTTATGACTAATATGATCGAGTAGCAAGTCGACATTGTGTGGAGCTCTGCTAATAATTTTGTGTTTTCACTAGTTTAAACTGTGAAAAGGTTGGATTTTTATCGGAATCTAGCAGCCATAACTATCATATCTATCGTGGACTAGAGAATTTATACAATTGTGTTTGTCATACGAGTGGAAAATCTGATTAATCTGGCCAGTGTTGATTGAAACTAAGGACGCCATATTGGATTTACCTGTGTGTTTTTACAACACGTAAATATCTTACGAACATTTAAGTGAGGTGTGAGTATCATCAGGACCCAACAGCTAAAACTATCAATTATTATTGTATATACTGTGGATTGGTAACTATACGTATTCTTATTGTCAGTTTAGCCTACTTAATTGTCTTACTAACAGATTGGTGTAATGTCAACGCCATCGAGCATCAATAGAAAACGCATTCCGTCAATTTCCCCAATCCAGATGCAACGTGAGATACTGATGGCTGCAAATATGAGTAAAGATGACATGATGAAGAGAGCTAAATTCCAGCCAAATATTATGGATGCATTTTCGAAGAAACCTAGTGCCATTAACTCTGATCTTGGTGAAGGGAGCCCTCTGTTGCAGGAGCCTATAGCTCCTATTGAATCGCCCTTACCCTTATCAGATTCGTCACCGCTGCTACAAGATCCTTTGCCCCCGTCTTCTGAAACTAGCACCTCCTGTAACAGGAATTATGATGAAAGTATGCTTATGGACACTGTAAGTGACATTGCACTGAAAGTCGCCCAATCATTTACATTACCACCTGTACAGTCTGTGTTGAAGGCCATGATTCGCGATGTTTTCAGGGACCAGATCGATAAAATTATTACTCCCATGAAGATGGAAATCGCCCACCTTAAAGTTGAACTTGCAAAAGTGTCGACACAACTAAACACGGACATTAAACTGAAAACTGATGAACTCGAGCAATATGGAAGAAAGGGTTGTGTCCGAATTAATGGGGTTACCGAGGAAAAAGGTGAGGATGTTGAAAAGGTGGCCCTCAGCGTTCTAACTAAAGTTTGCCCAGATTTCACACCTGATCACATCGAAAACTGTCACCGTGTAGGTAGGATGCCAACCGGGAGGCAACATATCAGTCCTAGACAAATCATCATACGTCTATCGAGCTATAAACACAAAAGGGAACTCATGAGTGTCAGAGAACGAAACAAGAAGCTCCCAAAAAATGTTTTCATAAATGAAGATTTAACAAGATATAGGTCTTTCCTATTTAGCTTAGCCAGGAAGTCTATGAAAGCTGGATATATACAACAGTGTTGGTCGAGGGATGGCAAGTTGTTTGTCCGAGAACTCCCTGCTCATGCTGATGGTCAAGGTAAAGTTATCCGTATTAACACACCATTAGACATAACAGGGTATCAACCAACTGCAGAGGAACTCACAATATATGGTGAGATTGACAGATCAGTACCCTATTAGGTTTCAGCAGTTACTTGTACACATCACACCTTATATACCAGTCACCAGACAAATTTGACAAACATGGTTTCCACTTTTCCAGTCTATAGTAATACAGTTATAAAGTTAACACCTATAGTTACCTAGTGAAAAACATGTGTGTCTATAACATGTTTACTATCTTTAACAAACCAGTCTATAATTATACAGTTATATAGTTAGTTAATTTAAAATTTGAACTTCGGAAAACATTCTGTGTCTATAACATGTATACAATTATAAACAAAACAGGCTATAGTTATACAGTTATATAGTTAGTCAATCTAAATTATACACACTGTTTTGAATGTTTAATTTAAATTGAGACACTGCTTGAAATGTTTGACCTAGTGAGAAACATGTATGTCTATATCATGTATACTATTATTAACAAAACAGACTATAGGTATACAGTTATATAGTTAGTTAATTAAAATTGAGACACTGCTTGAAATGTTTGACCTAGTGAAAAACATGTATGTCTATATCATGTATACTATTATTAACAAAACAGACTATAATTATACAGTTATATAGTTAGTTAATTTAAATTTAAGACACTGTTTGGAATGTTTGACCTTGTGAAAAACATGTGTGTCTATATCATGTATACTATTATTAACAAAACAGACTATAGTTTTACAGTTATATAGTTAGTTAATTTAAATTTAAGACACTGTTTGGAATGTTTGACCTAGTGAGAAACATGTATGTCTATATCATGTATACTATTATTAACAAAACAGACTATAATTATACAGTTATATAGTTAGTTAATTTAAATTTAATACACTGTTTGGAATGTTTGACCTAGTGAGAAACATGTATGTCTATATCATGTATACTATTATTAACAAAACAGACTATAATTATATAGTTAGTTAATTTAAATTTAATACACTGTTTGGAATGTTTGACCCAGTGAAAAACGTGTGTCTATATCATGTATACTATTATTAACAAAACAGACTATAATTATACAGTTATATAGTTAGTTAATTTAAATTTAATACACTGTCTGGAATGTTTGACCCAGTGAAAAACGTGTGTCTATATCATGTATACTATTATTAACAAAACAGACTATAATTATACAGTTATATAGTTAGTTAATTTAAATTTAAGAAACTGTTTGGAATGTTTGACCTAGTGAGAAACATGTATGTCTATATCATGTATACTATTATTAACAAAACAGACTATAGTTATACAGTTATATAGTTAGTTAATTTAAATTGAGACACTGTTTGGAATGTTTGACATAGTGAGAAACATGTATGTCTATATCATGTATACTATTATTAACAAAACAGACTATAGTTATACAGTTATATAGTTAGTCAATTTAAATTTAAGACACTGGTTGGAATGTTTGACCTAGTGAGAAACATGTGTGTCTTTATCATGTATACTAGTATTAACTGAACAGGCTATAGTTATACAGTTATATAGTTAGTTAATTTAAATTTAAGACACTGTTTGGAATGTTTGACCTAGTGAAAAACATGTGTGTCTACATCATGTATACTATTATTAACAATACATACTCTAATTATATAGTTAGTTAGTTAATTTAAATTTAATACACTGTTTGGAATGTTTGACCTTGTGAAAAATATGTGTGTCTATATCATGTATACTATTATTAACAAAACAGACTATAGGTATACAGTTATATAGTTAGTTAATTTAAATTTAAGACACTGTTTGGAATGTTTGACCTAGTGAGAAACATGTATGTCTATATTATATATACTATTATTAACAAAACAGACTATAATTATACAGTTATATAGTTAGTTAATTTAAATTTAAGACACTGTTTGGAATGTTTGACCTAGTGAGAAACATGTATGTCTATATCATGTATACTATTATTAACAAAACAGACTATAATTATTCAGTTATATAGTTAATTAATTTAAATTTAAGACACTGTTTGGAATGTTTGACCTTGTGAAAAACATGTGTGTCTATATCATGTATACTATTATTAACAAAACAGACTATAATTATACAGTTATATAGTTAGTTTAAATTTAATACACTGTTTGGAATGTTTGACCTAGTGAAAAACATGTATGTCTATATCATGTATACTATTATTAACAAAACAGACTATAGTTATACAGTTATATAGTTAGTTAATTTAAATTGAGACACTGTTTGGAATGTTTGACCTAGTGAGAAACATGTATGTCTATATCATGTATACTTTTATTAACCAAACAGACTATAATTATACAGTTATATAGTTAGTTAATTTAAATTTAATACACTGTTTGGAATGTTTGACCTAGTGAGAAACATGTATGTCTATATCATGTATACTATTATTAACAAAACAGACTATAATTATACAGTTATATAGTTAGTTAATTTGAATTTAATACACTGTCTGGAATGTTTGACCCAGTGAAAAACATGTATGTCTATATCATATATACTATTATTAACAAAACAGACTATAAATATACAGTTATATAGTTAGTTAATTTAAATTTAATACACTGTTTGGAATGTTTGACCCAGTGAAAAACATGTATGTCTATATCATGTATACTATTATTAACAAAACAGACTATAATTATACAGTTATATAGTTAGTTAATTTGAATTTAATACACTGTTTGGAATGTTTGACCTTGTGAAAAACATGTGTGTCTATATCATGTATACTATTATTAACAAAACAGACTATAATTATACAGTTATATAGTTAGTTAATTTAAATTTAAGACACTGTTTGGAATGTTTGACCTTGTGAAAAACATGTGTGTCTATATCATGTATACTATTATTAACAAAACAGACTATAATTATACAGTTATATAGTTAGTTAATTTAAATTTAAGACACTGTTTGGAATGTTTGACCTTGTGAAAAACATGTGTGTCTATATCATGTATACTATTATTAACAAAACAGACTATAATTATACAGTTATATAGTTAGTTAATTTAAATTTAATACACTGTTTGGAATGTTTGACCTAGTGAGAAACATGTGTGTCTATAACATGTATACTATTATTAACAAAACAGACTATAGTTTTACAGTTATATAGTTAGTTAATTTAAATTGAGACACTGCTTGAAATGTTTGACCTAGTGAGAAACATGTGTGTCTACATCATGTATACTATTATTAACAAAACAGACTATAATTATACAGTTATATAGTTAGTTAATTTAAATTGAGACACTGCTTGAAATGTTTGACCTAGTGAGAAACATGTGTGTCTACATCATGTATACTATTATTAACAAAACAGACTATAATTATACAGTTATATAGTTAGTTAATTTAAATTAAGACACTGTTTGGAATGTTTGACCTAGTGAGAAACATGTATGTCTATATCATGTATACTATTATTAACAAAACAGACTATAATTATACAGTTATATAGTTAGTTAATTTAAATTTAATACACTGTTTGGAATGTTTAACCCAGTGAAAAAACATGTGTCTATATCATGTATACTATTATTAACAAAACAGACTATAGTTTTACAGTTATATAGTTAGTTAATTTAAATTTAAGACACTGTTTGGAATGTTTGACCTTGTGAAAAACATGTGAGTCTTTATTATTTATACTATTATTAACAAAACAGACTATAATTATATAGTTAGTTAATTTAAATTTAATACACTGTTTGGAATGTTTGACCTAGTGAGAAACATGTGTGTCTATATCATGTATACTATTATTAACAAAACAGACTATAGTTTTACAGTTATATAGTTAGTTAATTTAAATTTAAGACACTGTTTGGAATGTTTGACCTTGTGAAAAACATGTGTGTCTTTATTATTTATACTATTATTAACAAAACAGACTATAATTATATAGTTAGTTAATTTAAATTTAATACACTGTTTGGAATGTTTGACCTAGTGAGAAACATGTGTGTCTATATCATGTATACTATTATTAACAAAACAGACTATAGTTTTACAGTTATATAGTTAGTTAATTTAAATTTAAGACACTGTTTGGAATGTTTGACCTTGTGAAAAACATGTGTGTCTTTATTATTTATACTATTATTAACAAAACAGACTATAATTATATAGTTAGTTAATTTAAATTTAAGACACTGTTTGGAATGTTTGACCTTGTGAAAAACATGTGTGTCTTTATTATTTATACTATTATTAACAAAACAGACTATAATTATATAGTTAGTTAATTTAAATTTAATACACTGTTTGGAATGTTTAACCCAGTGAAAAACATGTGTGTCTATATCATATATACTATTATTAACAAAACAGACTATAATTATACAGTTATATAGTTAGTTAATTTAAATTTAAGAAACTGTTTGGAATGTTTGACCTAGTGAGAAACATGTATGTCTATATCATGTATACTATTATTAACAAAACAGACTATAGTTTTACAGTTATATAGTTAGTTAATTTAAATTTAATACACTGTTTGGAATGTTTGACCTAGTGAGAAACATGTGTGTCTATATTATATATACTATTATTAACAAAACAGACTATAATTATACAGTTATATAGTTAGTTAATTTAAATTTAATACACTGTTTGGAATGTTTAACCCAGTGAAAAACATGTGTGTCTATATCATATATACTATTATTAACAAAACAGACTATAATTATACAGTTATATAGTTAGTTAATTTAAATTTAAGACACTGTTTGGAATGTTGGACCTTGTGAAAAACATGTATGTCTATATCTATATACTATTATTAACAATACAACTTTTTGTAACTTATTTGTTTTGGCGGAGCTCTACATGTCACTATTCTTCTGCTACTGATTATACTAAGTACTGAACTTGTACATAGTTGTATATATTATGTATATACTACTTTCCAATCTAACAATTATCTTTTATTATTTTTGCATACGTGTAAATATGCTGCTTCTCTAAATTATATTAATATACTGTCCACAAACCATTTCTCTACATTATGTAACTTCTACAAAGAGCCATATAGCAAATACTATCCCATTTTAACCTGCTTTTATTTTATCTTTATTACATATTACTTTTTAATTTTGTTACTTTCAGGTGATGTCGAGTCAAACCCGGGACCTATTTATCGACAGACAAATGTTTCTTTCGTGCATCTCAATGCAAGAAGTATAATCAGGAAAAAGAGGAGAGATCTCATTGAAAGTACCCTCACTGAAAAATATGACTTTATTCTAATTACTGAATCATGGCTTGACAAAACAATCGATTCCAGCACCCTTTCTTTCTCAGGTTTTAAGGCACCAATAAGAAAAGACAGGACGGACAAGAAGGGTGGGGGAGTAGCACTTTATGTTCGAAACAACTTTTTAATTAAAAGGAGGCATGACTTAGAAACTGACAATGCAGAGGGCATATGGATTGAAGTTCAAATTAATGATATTATGTTTTTAATTGGAACCTTTTATAGACCTCCAAGGGCACCATCTGATGTAAATACTGCAATTTTCAAATCTATTTCCCGTGCAGCGAGTGATCCTATAAATAATATTTTGATATTTGGAGATTTTAACATTGACTTTTTAACCATTTCAAATTCTTTTATTCACAATGCTATGACCCTTTTTAACTTCAGCCAAATTATAGATAAACCTACACGATACACAGAAAACTCAGAAACCCTTATCGATTTAATTTTGACAAATTGTCCCAGTCTAATTTCTGATTCTGGAATTTCAGCAAATTTCTGTAGTGATCATTGCCCTGTGCATTGTCAGTTAACACTCAAAAACCCGAGACTTCATTCATTTCAAAGACAGGTATGGGACTGACTATGACAAATTGAGACAAGCTATTTCGGGTACTGACTGGGACACACTTGTTGATGAGAGTGATATTGATAATTCTACATCAAACTTTTCATGTGAGTTGACAAGAATCGCTAAAGACATTATTCCAAACAAAATTGTAACTATTAGACCTAGAGATAAAATCTGGATGAATAACACAATCAGAAACATGAGTAGAAAAAAGAATAGAGTTCATAAAAAAGCTGTCAGATCGAATTCTGATTGGAAACAATTCAGGGCCATTAGAAACCAGTATGTAAAATTAATTAGAAAATGCAAATCAGAATATTACCAAAAATTAGATAATCAAATTAACAGTTCTGAAAATTTCGGCTCAAAGGATTGGTGGCATCTTGTCAACTCACATATAAAAGGAAAAAACTGCAACAGTAGCCTACCACCTCTTGTCAATAATGGTGTTCCATGCTTTACCCCCATGGACAAAGCAAACTGTTTAAATGAATTTTTCATAAAGCAATCGCACCTTGACAGCACAAGTGCACATCTTCCTACTCTTTATCAAAATCCACATTCACTCAATCACATTACACTAGATCCACAAGAAGTTAAAGACATTATATCATCTATTGACACTAGCAAAGCAAATGGACCTGATCAAATAAATGGCAAACTCTTGAAATCAATCAAAAATGAAATAAGCGAACCCCTCTGCAAACTATTCAACCTCTCACTGTCGACTAAAACTGTACCTCATATCTGGAAAAGTGCAAATATCACAGCTATCCTGAAAAAGGGAGATCCTTCAAATTGCGGAAATTACAGACCTGTCTCTTTACTAAGCCTCATTGTTAAAATTTTCGAAAAATGCATCTACAAACATGTCTTTAACTTCTTGAAGGAACATAATATTATTACTAACCTACAAAGCGGTTTCCTGCACGGCGAATCTACAACCTATCAACTAATAGACTTAACGCACTTTTTTTGTCAAGCCATTGATGATGGACAATACACTAGGACAGTGTTCTGTGACGTCAGCAAAGCTTTTGACAGAGTCTGGCATGCTGGTCTCTGTCACAAGCTGGAAGCAGTTGGAATCAGAGGAGAACTAAATTGGTTCCAAAGCTATCTACTCGACAGAAAACAACGTGTTGTAGTAAATGGAGTTTCCTCTGAGGCCAAATCTGTTCCGGCTGGCGTACCACAGGGCTCTGTCCTAGGGCCACTCTTATTCCTGATTTACATAAACGATATTGTTGAAAACATTAACTCAAATATTAAACTGTTTGCAGACGATACCAGCCTATATATGAAAATCCATGACCCGACTGCAAATGCTCATATGCTTAACTCAGACCTTGAAACTATCAACAATTGGGCTAAAACATGGCTTGTATCTTTCAACCCGCTGAAAACTGAATCACTTGCACTAGTTACTAAAAAAGAGCCTTTACTTCCAACGTTGAGACTGGACAATGTTCCAATTAAAGAAGTCGATTTTCATAAACATTTAGGTTTGATTTTTCAAAAAAATTGTAAATGGGATATACACATTAATGGAATTTTGACCAAAACTAGGAAACTTGTGAACTGCCTCCGATCTTTAAAGTATCGAATTTCTAGAAAATCTCTACAAACGATATACACTTCATACATTCTACCACATTTTGACTATTGTGACGTAATTTGGGGTGGGAGCAATGCAGTATTAACAAAAAAGTTAGAAAATGTTCAGTTAGATGCACTCAGGACTATATGCGGCGCTGTGAAAGGTACCAGCCATCACAAATTATATGAAGAAACAGGATTTTTAACTTTACAAGAGAGGCGAAGGAGGCATAAGCTTATATTAATGTTCAAAATTTTAAATCATCAGACTCCCGCGTTTCTTTCAAATCTTGTACAATATTCGGACAGACCATATAACCTTAGAAACAGTGATAAACTTTCAGAATACTTTTGCAAAACTGATATATTTTCGAATTCTTTTATACCATCTACAATCAAACTCTGGAATAACCTACCATCTTCTATCAAAAATTCACTCTCAATCTCAATTTTCAAAAATAAACTAAAAATTAATGATATCAAAATTCCTCCGCAATTCTACTTTGGCACTCGTCTTAACCAAATTCTTCACTGCCGCCTCCGTCTCTCTTGCAGCGATCTTCAAGGACATAAGCATATGAGGCACATATCCGATTCATCCGTTTGTAGTTGTGGTCATGGATCAGAAGATAATCAACACTACCTACTTGACTGTACATTGCATTGCGATGCACGAAACCAATCTATAAATCTCTTACCAAAACACCTGATCACCTTACCCTTACTTTTATTTGGCAACGAAAACCTTTTAGAAACTAAACAGATATTCACAGCAGTACATACTTTTCTGACCCTTAGCTGCCGGTTTTGACTCAACATGCCTGAATTGATTGACTTACAATCTGTATATATATATATATAGCATATATAGCAGCAAGTATCAATATTTGTATTTTATGTAAATTTTCTTTATACATGTATATACTGTATATATATTTTTTGATTATGTATATATTGTACTTTAAGGAGAGGGTACTATCGGCGAAAGCCTGTTCCCTAATCCTATCTAAATAAATATTGTTTATACAAAAAAAAATCAGAAAGTTTATTAAGATTACAATTTAAAACAGGACCCATAATTGATGCAGTTATTCTCCCTTTCCTATAATCATACCAAGTGTCACAACAAGATTGTTCTATAGTAGCATCTTGTACATACTTAATATATTCAGAAGTATGAAAAAAAGAAATATATGTCAAAATATCTTGATCACTTTTGTTACTAAAATCACAATTGTCAATAATATCACATATTGTTGGAAATTTGGTCACCTCCTGATCTTAAACAATCAATTTAACCACTGCAGTAAATTCAATGAGTTTAGTAAAGAAAGTACAGGATACAGCGTAGCGAAGAAAGCCCTCATCTCCTGAACAGAAACAATCAAATTAACCACGGCAGCAAGTTCCACGGGGCACAGAATCAGGGTATAAAGAAACGACCCAAAGGCACAATTCTTTACGGATTTTGACGAAACTTGCTGAAATTGTTTATTATCACCCAAGGATGAACCCTATTGAAAATCAAAAGAATCGAAAAATATTTAATATGAATTATTGCCCTTGTTCTTTAAAACGCGTTCGATTTTTAGCTCGTTAACACTCTACAAGTCACAATTCTTTACGGATTTTGACAAAACTTGCTGAAATTGTTTATTATCACCCAAGGATGAACCCTATTGAAAATCAAAAGAATCGAAAAATATTAAATATGAATTATTGCCCTTGTTCTTTAAAACGCGTTCGATTGTTAGCTTGTTAACACTCTACAAGTCACAATTCTTTAGGGATTTTGACGAAAATTACTGAAATTGTTTATTATCACCCAAGGATGAACCCTATTGAAAATCAAAAGAATCGAAAAATATTTAATATGAATTATTGCCCTTGTTCTTTAAAACGCGTTCGATTTTTAGCTCGTTAACACTCTACAAGTCACAATTCTTTACGGATTTTGACGAAACTTGCTGAAATTGTTTATTATCACCCAAGGATGAACCCTATTGAAAATCAAAAGAATCGTAAAATATTTAATATGAATTATTGCCCTTGTTCTTTAAAACGCATTCGATTTTTAGCTCGTTAACACTCTACAAGTCACAATTCTTTACGGATTTTGACGAAACTTGCTGAAATTGTTTATTATCACCCAAGGATGAGCCCTATTGAAAATCAAAAGAATCGAAAAATATTTAATATGAATTATTGCCCTTGTTCTTTAAAACGCGTTCGATTTTTAGCTCGTTAACACTCTACAAGTCACAATTCTTAACGGATTTTGACGAAACTTGTTGAAACTGTTTATTATCACCCAAAGATGAACCCTATGGAAAATCAAAAGAATCGAAAAATATTTATAATATGAATTATTGCCCTTGTTCTTTGAAATACGTTTTAGTTTTTAGCTCATAAACACTCTACAAGGCAGAAAGATTTGACTAAACTTAATGAATGCTGAGCCCTTGATGAAATTGAGAAAAAAAATATTTGGACGACACTTAATTTAAGTTCTGAACGAAATGTAGGACTATGACTATAGGTTGAATATTTGATGGTTTCTGTTTTCTGCCAAATGTTCTTTTTCAAACAAAGCTACCAGTGGGCGTATATTACCTTGCCTGGCAAGCTATCTTCTATGATGGCGTCACCGTTTTGTTCCCGGAAATCGTATAATTCGTCCCTCGATTCAAAGATTCTGACGTTAAATGGACTACCAGGAATTTGCTGTCCAGACCAGTAGATTGAGATGGTGTATTTACCAGGCTCTGTTGGATCATAATGACACAATATAGTCCTGTCATTCTTCCCTTCTCGCATCATCTCCGCTTTGAAAGCAGCTGAAATAAATTGTCAACTAGCATAAAGTCTCTGTATTATGTACACCTCATGGCTGAATATTCACCACATCTGATTCAATAGATTGAGCAACCTAAACACTTAAAAACGCTGAACACGTTTTAATAATAGTAATAATTAAATAATGAACTGGTTAATTTAGCCTTGTATACGAGTTAAGGAAAAGACCCTCGGGTCTACTAGTATTGTGTAAAATGCTTATCCCACCATCTGGCTTGGGTATGGCTCCCAGATAGTTGACTATGGTAGGCTTGACATCGGTGACAACGTAATTACCAAGCTCAATTTCACGTAAGACTGCTGATCTATAGTTATTGCGATCGACAGGTTTATGGGGACCGTAAACGTTGCTGAGAGGAAACCCATTGCGCACGCCGTCATGCAAAACAAAAAGTCCCTGTCTTTGAAATTATCAGGTAGAAGCCGACACCATGCGTCGTATTTCAAACAATTATCGCGACTCGACTCACTAATTGCATCTTGGAAGTCTACAAAAGTGTTGCCCCATCCCTCGGGCGATTGGAGTGTGTATGTCCAACTGCTGAGTGAGACGAAAACATGCACAATCCACAATTGTGTGCCATCGTACAATCAACGCGGTTACAACTGTAATTATTAAAATTTCTACAAATTTCACGGCCATCACTTTACGTCGATTGGATTTGTTGCCCATGTTACGAGTTGCACCAACCCGGGTTGCCTTATTTTGACGATCCTTGATAATATTGGCATCCTGAAAGGCACGGATTGTAGGATGGTCGTGTTTTAGAATCAATCGCATACAATACCTACTTATTGACTTATCGTCTGCATGGTCACGTGACCGAGCATTTTTTTTAGGGCAGATTTTTGAAGTTTTGGCGCTTGTTGATTGACAAGAAACGTCAACCTGTAAATATTGGTGCGCTGTTCCAGGATGCTTTTCCGATGCACGGAAGGATGTAGAAAAGTACCCGTGGATGAAGGGCGTGTTTTTTTTTTACCTTTTCCGACCAAAAAGAAAAACCCGCGTCAGACTTATCAGAAGGACCCCAGACTATCAGCCGAAACCCTATCACAGAGTATGCAGCAGACATTTTCCTGTGGATTCTCCACCATGCAAATTACTACCAGGATTATTCCCTTGGAATCGGTATGGAGAAAGGGAAATATATCATCAAATTAAGGTCTAGCCATATTTTTGTTGAAAGTAAAGGTTATGCTCATACTGGGCTAGTAGTAAGTAAAGAAATAACTGAGGGGGCTTTATTGAATGATGAGAGTAGGGTAGGAGTATAGGAGATTGAATTGCAATTGTCTGAGAATGGGTCCATAGAAGTAGGGCCTATATGATATAAAAAATTTCATTTGAAAAAAAAAAAAAAAAAACATTTAAAATTCCACCTGGATTTGACTCACCTCAAGGATTGAAAATTCCACTCCATTAATTATATTTCCACATGATGTGTAAGCTTATTACAAAACATCTTATTGTGTCCAGATTGCAATACTAGATCAGTCGGAAATGTAAGAAGACTAGATATATTTATCTATTTAAATTGCAGATGCTAAGATCGAAGATGATGATTGTGATATGATACCATTGATTGATAGTGATGCTGATGAAGAAGATTTTTATTATGATGCTGTGGATTTTTCAACACTAGATATTGCCACAAATGTTCCATGGCCTATACACTTTTATGATATTAAGACATCCAACATTCAAACTGGTATGTAAATTTGTGTGAACTTCATGTTTTGGTTACTTCATACTACCTATATACTAGTAAGCTTCTTTATACTAGTTAATAAAGAGTAAACACTTCAATAGCACATAGCTTTGTTTGAGCATTTTAACTTACTAAAGTCACATCTTGTGCGGACAAAATAGTGTTCCAGAAGGGTTAGAATTGTGCTTATGAAATTTTTCTTTTAGATTTATTAGCTTATCAGTATACTTTGTATTTCAGAATCAAATGAAGTTGATGTGATAGA
This sequence comes from Lottia scabra, assembly GCA_029955415.1. Taxonomy (NCBI): domain Eukaryota; kingdom Metazoa; phylum Mollusca; class Gastropoda; family Lottiidae; genus Lottia; species Lottia scabra. The sequence goes on along the minus strand of JARJEI010000014.1, from coordinate 9,583,434 downwards.
TGTAGATCATAGTTATAGTTTAGCTTGTTTAATGAAAAAATCAAGTTTTGGTGTCTGTCCAGATGAAAAAGTTGAATGTGGTACACGAACAGTTCTAACAAGTTTGGATATTGAAATGATAGAAAATAAAGTATTAGAATATGAACAGAAATTTAGCGATAAAAATACGCTTTTGAGAGAAACATTTGTTGATAAAGTTTTAAGCTCTGATAAAAGTGTGACAAATTTGACTGGATTGCCCAATTTAGATGTATTCAATACAATAGATAAGATTACAACAAATTTTGACTCAAAACTGAAATATTGGACAAGAAGCGAAAGTGCAGATCCCAAAAATTATCAGAGTCAGGCATCGCATAAGAAACCGGGACCGAATCGCAAATTGAACAGACGAGAAGAATTACTTTTGACCTTGGTCAGATTAAGACTAGCTCTTCCATTGTCAATGTTATCTATTTTATTTGGTGTGTCAAATTCTACTATTTCTTCGATTTTACTACCTGGATTTTTTACTTGTATCATATTTTTCAAACAGAGATTACATGGCCTTCCAAAGAACTTATTGTAAAGCACATGCCTAATTCTTTTAAAAGATTATATCATAGAACCAGAGCAATCATTGACTGCACAGAAATATGTATTCAAAGGCCTCGTAATCCTTCTATTCAAGCAAAGACATATAGTTCATATACATCTCATAATACTTTAGTCAGTATAACAAATATTTATACAAATTGATTAAAATCCACGTTGTTTACAAGAGTTTTTGAGAGGTGTTCTTAACTTTTTTTTAATGTGTAATGGAAATTTGAATAATGGTGTTAATTGATGCTGCCTGTGTCCCTGATACACAAAAAAAATATTAAGACAACCTCTAAACAATTCCTTTAAATGAATTAATAAAGAATAATGAGATTTGGAGATTTGACACAAAATTTAATGTAATATAATAAACAGCTCTCAAGAAAACTCAAGAAAACTCCCATCAAGAAAATTTTAATTATTTTTGCTTGAGCACAAGAATTTGAAAAAGAAATCTGTGGCTTTTTTAATACATACTTCAAAATACATTGGATCATAATTTATTCTTTCTACAGAAAAGCCTTTCCTGGTGAAAAATATAAAATCACAAAATTGAGCATCTGTTTTTGTAAACAATATTTTATTCACATATGCATATGAACAGGATTGGAGAACAGGCTTACGCCTATATAACCCCTTTCCAAAAAACAGAAAATTAATAAATACATTAAATTGAAGTTATTATAAATTATAATACATGTACTAACGTATATACATATTGTACAACTATGAAGGAAGAAATAATAATATGTGCTAATATTTTGAGAAGCCACACACATTCTCTGTTGACGGAAAATTAGAAGCGTTTACTAAGAGTGAAAAATGAGTGAACTTGTTTAAATATTTCTAAAGATTCAGTTTGATTATCGGATCCATATAATAGGTTGTTTAGGTTAATTAATTTTGGTAGAAGTAAAAGAATAGAGCGGCGGCGTGCATCTAAATGTAAGGGGCATTTTAGGAGATAGTGATATGCATCTTCAAATTGATGTCCACATAAGCATTCCGGGTTGTCTGAGATGTGTCTGAGGTACTTATGCCCGTTTAGATCACTACAAGAGAGACGAAGACGGCTATGCAGTAGAAAGGGGGGTTGTACAGCGCTAATTTATGCAGAGATGTTGCTAGGCAACGCGTGCGCTGCGCATGCGCGCGAGACCCGGAACGTGACGTCACGGAGCGCGAGACCCGGAACGTGACGTCACGGAGCGCGTGCGGATCGTGACGTCACGGAGCGCGTGAAGAACGTTACTTTTTTTTTTTTTTTTTTTTTTTTTTTTCTTTCTTAAGAGGCACTCAGATTCCGTGTCTGCTCAAAACGATCTCATATATACAAGCGAGAGCGAGACACACAGTACATTTCTCCAGTGAAGGGGTTGTTATTTTCCAGGGGTTACTCGGCTTCACCACCTGGACATTACGGGCTATTGTTGTTAGTGATCCTATGTAGTAGCTAAAAGGATCCCAGGGGGGTTAGAGGCTCTGAGATCCCAACTCTAAGACATAGGATTGTTACCTGCTAGTGTTAGTAAGTTAAGACCTGAAAAGGGTGAATTTTTTTTTAAAGAAATAAATGACGATAGTGAAAGACCGTTGTACTGTTTTTTATCATCATTGTGCTGTATCTTTATAATTATATTTACATTTATTTACAAGTCATACTATATAGTATAGTATTTACATTTATATACATACATTTATTTACATAAGTTAATTACAATTTATTTATATTCACTTTCTCTCACAGATCTACTTTCACACTGGGATCATTCACTCTACTAATACTCGAGTACTACTTTCACACTGTGCCCAGCATTCAACTAACACACTGCTGTAACATCCACACACTGACTCACGTATAAAAACATGTTCACCACACAGCACCACTTTCATTCTCTCACACTCACATTCTCGTACACACATAAGTTTTTTTTTTTTTTTTTTTTGGAGGGTTTTGTTTTTCACTAAGTAAATTATTTATTGATATATTCATTGTGCTGAGGTGAATAAGAAAGGGCTGGTGTTCAGGGCTGGTGAATAGGGAGGGGGTGGCAATGCTAGTGGGTTTTAGTAAGTTAGGTTATTTCGTTATAGAGGTAATATATTAAGTCTTGAGTGCTGAGGGAGTTATTTTTATTTTTCCAGATAAGGATATAAAGCTGTATGATATATTTTTGCTGTAAAGGTAGGTAAGTATGGATAAGGTGGTATGGTGAAGGAAGAGTAAAGTTTTTATCAGCAGTAATAGTTTGAATGTGAGTGGTGAAGAAATGACGGAGTGGGTTTAGGTAAGTACAGTATTCAAATAAATGTGATTGTGTTTCAGGTTGATTGTGGCAGTAATTACAGGTTGTGTTGATGATATAAAAAGTTCTAGATTGTTGTATTGTTTTAGTAAAGAGGCCAGAATGTAGAAGAAGGTAAGTAAAGTCTTTTTGTCTGTTGTTAAGGTGGATATTTTGTTGAAATTTAGAAATTTGAGTAAGATTTGTAGTAGGGTATTCTATTAGTGTTGAAACGGTTAATCAGTTAACCGATATCGGGTACGATTTCACGGGTAACCGGGTCTGATTTCAGATGATCGGTTAACCGTCAATTTGTAACATGATAATTTGGATAAAGAAATGCGTGTAAAAAACGGCATTTTATAACATAGATCCGCCGTATTCTCAACTGAATATTAGTAACCATCGATAGCTCATCAAATAGTTGTTTTTTCATCTTCAAGATCTCCGATGTTTATCAAAGAACGATAAAGCCGTAAAAAATAGAACATCTTGTTGAAAATATTTATGAACAGACACTCGTAAAAATCCATTAACAAAGCATGCTATTATCTGATTGGACAATAAGAGATGTCTATTTATATGAGCCAATGAATTTCTCCCTTTCATTAACTTTCTACTTTCACTTTTAACATTCTTGTGAGATGGTCAAAACATCGGGCGGTGTCTATTAAATTTAGTGCTTGATAATATCGTCCGCATCGGGGTCTATCGAAGTTTCAAATCCTTACGTTATATTTTAAATATAGGTATCAAAGTGTGATTAGACTTCGTTATTATTATATATCATGTAAAAGATGGTCTGTTCCGTTTATACAAGAAATTATAGTCATTATAGAATTCAAATTACTTCACGAGCGGAACAAATAATTTTGGCTAAATTGTGTCAACACCGCCCGTTTGGTTTTTTGTTTAACTTGATTATCCAGACGTTCATTGTCTTCTCTGGTTGCTAGTAACCTTGATGATCTTGACTATGTTATCATACTGCCGTCCATTCTAAGTTCAATGGAGCTAAATGTACCCGACCATGTTCGTGTTTGGACGCTTATTTGATACCTTGCCAAAGAATGACAGTGGGGTTATTTCGTCTGGTCAATTTGGGTGTAATCTGATGTCTGCTTCGATGGGTTGTTGGTAATTATTTACCGACAATTCCGACTGGAACTGATTCAAAGTAGGTCAACTCTTCTTCGGCGACTTCGTAACTCATTTGAACTATATTACGCTATGTCACAGCTACAAATACGGTTCTTGATCCTTGTTTTAAAGCTTAAGAAATTAACGGGGGTTAACCGGAAAATAACCGGTTATTGCCGACGGGTACCCGGGTCGTAAAAATCACTAACCGTTTCAACACTATATTCTATGAGAAGTTTAGGTTTATGGTCTGATAGTTGTAGTAGTTTAGTATTTATGATTTTGCTGGATGTTTTTTGTTGGTAGTTTATGATGTTTGGGTATTGCTGATATGTTTGTTTTATTTTTTTCAGAAGAGGAGGTTCTAAGATGGTAATGGTATGTGAAGGATGGAGTGGATGCAGGTTACGTAGAGGAACACCAAGCCAATATTTCATAAGTGCCATCCAGGCATGTTGGAAAGTGGGTGAGTATATGAATTTATTAATGAGTTGTATGAAGTTGGTTGTTATTTTGTTGTTGATACTTGTAATATTAAGGCCACCCCGATCTAGAGGCAGCATGAGAGTTTTTCGTTTGATGGTTTCAGGTTGATCAGCCCAGATAAATCTAAAGATAAGGGTGTTGAGCTGTTTGATGATATCAGGAGATGGAGGAATTATCTTTAGTACGTATTGAGTCAGACTGACTAGATAGGTATTTAACGCCATCAGGCGCTCCCTAAAGGAGAGATTCCCAGCACGTTGAATATGAGTGTATTGCATAGCTGTGATTTTGTTGATTATGTTGGTCCAGTTTTTATTGATGTAGTTTTTGCCAAAATAGATGCCTAGTATTTTAATGGTATCACTGGGGACAAGATCCGTAGCCGACCTGAATCCGTTGATGTTTATTAATTCTGTTTTGTCCACATTCAGCTTGGAGCCGGAAGCAGAACCATACTTGTTTATTTCCGCAACGATTTCTGTGAGGGAATTTTTTGATGTTAAGATGGCCGAAATATCGTCTGCGTGTTGAAATATTTTAATTTGGGATGGTAAGTTAGGAATTTTGAGGCCAATTATGGATTCATTTTGCAATATTTTTGAGGCCAAAGGGTGGATTGCCAAAGAGTATAGTAACATTGATAAAGGGCATCCTTGTCGGACTGACCGAGTAATTTTGAATTTAGAGGTGAACGCACCGTTGACCAAAACTGAGCTATTGATATCATGATATAGAATTTTGAACCAGTTGAGAATATATGTGGGGAAATTTAGATTTTGGAGAAGGCTGTATAGGTAATTGTGCTCTATTCTATCAAATGCTTTCTCCTGGTCGAAACCGACAAGGGTACCCTTTATCTGTTTTTGTTCCATGTATTGCAAAATGAAGTGGATAGATTGTAAATTATCCAGTATGGTTTTACCTCTTCCGGCCCCAGTCTGAATGGGCAATATGAGTTCATCTAGAACCCCGGATAGCCGATTGGCAAGGATTTTTGTAATAATTTTATAATCAACGGTAAGAAGGGATATAGGTCTGTAATTTTTTAAATGTTTATGGCTGCCTTTATTTTTGTAAGAGATTGTAATGATGGCTGATTTTTGTGTAGGGGTTAAAGTCTGGTGAAAGTATATATTATTTATTAGGTTGGTTAATTCCTCGCCAATCTGTGGCCAGAATTCCAGATAGAACTCCTTTGGCAGACCGTCTATACCTGGAGATTTGTTGTTCTGAAACGAACTCAGAGCGGCGTGGACCTCCCCCTCAGTGATAGGAAGTGAGAGTTGTTGTTGCTGTTCTCTAGTTAGTGTTGATAGATTCACAGTATTAAGATAGTTGTTAATGCTGGTTTGAGAGATATTTTGTGTGGTATATAAGTCTGTATAATATTGTTGGACTACAGGTAGAATAGAGTCTTTAGCAGATAATACTTTACCCTCTTTATTCTCTATTTCATTAATTTCTTTATTCCTTGAGTTTTTTATTTCAAAAAGTTTATACACTTCAGTGTTGGTGACGTCACTTCCGGTATATTCTTGTTTAGATCTGATGATAGTGCCTAAGTTGAATTCATGTTCTAATGTAAGTATTTGTGATTTAGTTGTATTGATTTCTGGGTTATCTGAATTGGTTTGTAGTTCTAAATTCTGCAGCTTAGTATATAGGTTTTCTAATATTAGCTTCTTTTTATTATATATCCTGATTGAGTGTTTCATTGAAATCTCCTTAACTGTTTTTTTTAAATCTTCCCACCTGCCCAACTGGTCTTCAAATTGTGTTTCTTTGTGCCAATAGTTGATATAGTAGATAATGTGCTCCTTGTAAGATTGATCTTTTAGAATTTGTGTATTTAGTTTCCAATAGCTTTTCCCCCAACGATTCCTAGTTAAATGTAGTTTCAGACTGACGGGCTTATGGTCACTGACGGACTGTGGCAGATGTTTGATTTCTTTGACTTTAGTTGACAATGAATTTGATATGTATATTCTATCGAGTCTAGCTGCTCCATCATTTGTTTTGCTATAGGTGTAAGATTGTGTTGTTGGATAGATTTGGCGAAAGATGTCAGAGAGTTTTAGAGAGTTAAAGATAGTTTCAAAGTATAGTTTGGTATCTTGTTTTAATGTGTAGATTTGATATTTTCTTTTTGTATCTAATGTATCTTGTATAAAGTTGAAGTCTCCTGAAAGTATTATTTCTGTGTTAGGTGTTAGTGTTTCTGCTAAATAGTCTAATAGTTGTTTATAAAATTTGTGTTTTTCAGTGTAATCATTTGGAGCATAGATATTGATAATTTGTAAGGTTTTATTTGATAACTGAACTTCAACGTGTAGGAATCTACCCTCCAGGAAGCCCCGAGGCGTCAAATCCTTAGATGAGAACTGCCTATGAAACAGGGTGGCTACTCCCTTTGAATTGTAAGTACCATTATTGCTGTATATTGTAAATTCTGATTGTGATTGTAGCTGTGTAATATGTTGTTCTGTAAGTATAGATGTTTCTTGCAGATTGAAAATTTTGTATTTATGAAATGTTGTAATGATATTGCTGAATTTAGTTATAAGATGATGGTTTATGTTTATTGAAATGAAAGTAAAGGCCATGATTGTAGTTATTAAGGGGTTGTATAGGGTGTAAGATTAGTAAGTTATTAGTATTAGATACCTTTTAGATTAAGATTAAATTTCAGTTTGTACAGGTGAGGTAGTCCTCACCTTCTTTTCTGTATTTTCTCCTATAACTGATACATAAGAACCATCTGAGCTAGTTTGTTTTCTCTTTAAATCATCTCCGAAAAGCTGCAAAAAACTTTCAGAGACATTGTTAGAATTCGATTCTGATGCACACTGCTCCACTGAGGTAGCCGTGATTTGACCAGCATTTGGACTATGCAAATCTGACATGGATAGATCAGATTTAGAGTCAGCACTTGACTTATTATCAAGCAGACTGTTTTCTTTAACAAACTGTTTGTATTCCTCCTCTAGAGTTGGGGGTGGTGATACCGGTAAGGGAGGGGGTATATCCATTGATCTGGTTGGGGTCGATGTACAAGGAGTGATCTCTTTCAGATCTTTCAACGTCGTCGAAAGAGCATCAGGTATCTCAACCCTATTTTCAATTGGCACACTTTGTGGTGTGTTCATTGATTCAGACAATTGATTATCTGTGGCAATGACAGTTGGGATGTCAGAGGGTTGTTCAGGTTGAGGAGGTGGTGGGGCAGGGATTTGTGTTCCCCAGATTGTGGTGATCATACCTGGCGTCTCCTCAGTTGGTGCCTGTGGCTCACGCGGTTGCTGTTGTTCCTGATGGTCATTTGGACAATCGATTGCATTATGACCGTATTGACCGCAGGCATAACATTTGCGCTGTGGTTTAAGTTGGCCCTCGTATCTGAAACTAACTTTCTTTCCATTTATAAACATTTTAGAGGGAATGGGTTTTGTTATGGACTTTACATAGACAAGTCTTGTCCCACTGTTAATAGTTGGGAACTCTCCAAAGTTTGTATTTCGAATGCTTATAACTGTACAAAATTTGGCAAGTTTTTTGGTTATAGCCATTGATTCAAGTTGAAAAGGGGCACCAAAGACCGTAATCGTAGTTTGGTCAACAGGTTCGTCCTATGTTTCTTCCTGACATTCATTGATGATGAGCTTGTGTCCTTTAACAAAAAGGTTATCTTGAAATTGCTCAAGGAAGCGCTGCATGTTGCTTTCATTATTGAAAGTAAGGTAGAAGCAGTTGGGTTCAACATTCTGTAGGCATTTTATATTGGAGATCGAACTGCTACTTACATTTTGGATGTGGAAGAGGATATCAATAGATTTTATCCTATCAGTCGTCTCTTCAGCAACCCATATTGCCAATGTGTTGGTCCTCTTGAAAGTATTTTGACTTATCATACCATTGTCGGTAAAGGTCACTTTCCTTGTATAAACTGACATTATAAGTTTCTACAAAACTATTCAGATTAATTATAATATATATATATATTTTTTTGTTTATTTTTGTTTTTCAGGTTTAGGAATTAATCAGTTTGTATAACAAGAGTCCCGGCTCAAAGTAAAGGGAAAAAATTTCCAAAGTTCAGATGACCGGGCTAGGGCAATACCCAGGAAAGTAGCCCCGGACTACATTACCTCGAATGTTTACATTATATTAGTAACTATTAAACAATGTACTAAAAATTAATGTACTTATCTTGATATTGAGTTTTAGGAATCCATTCCCAAAGAATCAACACACTATAATAGAATTATATCCATCTATCCAGGACGTTTTCAAAGCCTGATAGTTGTAATTTAGCAAAAAACTAAAGAGCCTCCGAGACACGACTTCTACCTAGCCGCCATCTTTCTTTCCATTCTCGTGAGCGCGTGACGTCACGATCTGTTGCGCTGACCATATCGATTTTATATAGACTGATAAAAGAGCAGACGATGTAAGATAAAGAGACAAAGGAATAGCTCTATTGTTAGGGGACCAATTGTAATTCTCTCATTATAGATTTTGGATGGAAATAGACTTTTAACAATACTTAATCGACTAGCGGCAATTAAAAAAACCACTGACGATCTTAAACCATAATGGCGTTATTGTAATCGAGAGATATTTTCCACCACGACGAACGCAGCATGCACTCATCATTAATTACTTTAATTAATCTAATTAACTGTAATTAAGTCACTTCCGGATGCTCTATGCCCAAGTACCTCTTAAAATATAAAACAAATAAATAGACATTTTCAATAATACTTTATTTCTACAATACGATACAACATTTACGAACAAAAAAATCCCACGGTCGTCCACGTAACATAGGTGGTTAAAACTATGCGTAAATCCATCTTAAAATATAAAACAAATAAATAGCCATTTTTAATAATACTTTATTTCTATAATACGATACAACATTATTTACGAACAAAAACCTCTACATTTTTGACCGTCTTCAAAAGTCACTAAGGGAAAATGATCGTGAGTCCACTGGTGAACCATACGATCGTTTTCTAGACGATTCGCTGTAAAGACGGACAAAGCGTGTTTAGTAGGAAAATGAAATCTATGACACAAATAAAACATACAATAATGTCCGCAAACGACACTCTTCAGACCTTGCAACCAACGAGGTTGATGTCTTACGGGACCGTGTCTAGAAGCAAAGTCTGCAAATTCTTCTCCGTATATTTCTGGCGGACACCAGTACGAATCGAAGAAATCGCAAAAGTTTTCTTCGCAGACGAAAACGGTCCAATGTTTCCCAGTGTGGCCTCGATCCGCGGTATTCACTACGTAACACTTCGGGTAGCTCGTTGGATTCAACTGCAACAATTCATTTCTAGCCCAGACCCCTCCAAACTGATCGGGAACGTGACGACTCAAGCCATCTTCCAGTTGCGACGAATACAAAGGCCTACCAATCCACGAGAACGCGTCTGTTGACGTCGATTTCCAAGACATTGTCGTATTCGGCAAATAGCAATAGATTAAGGGGATGTTGTGGAGGATTTTCGAATCTCAATTCCAAAGACAAACTGCCGGACGATTTAGGGTGAAAATTTGACTGGTCTGCGCCGCGATCGTTGGTTAAATCGAAGCAAAAGAGAGTATAACCATTAATATAGTCGTTGTAAGATAAATCCAAGTCTTCTTTGGTGTTTAATATACCAACTCTTTTCATCAGGTCTAAATACGGACTCGTGGCTTGCCGATTCACGAAATCCGTCAAATACTCATCCACCATATCACCATTTTTCATCAGTTTGACGTATTCTAGTCGATGATGATGGAATTTGAATGGGTTTTTAGTGGAATTGCCATCGTAGGAATCGTTCTCTACTAAACCCAGAATAAGACGTTTAGGCATGACTTCGTTGATACACAAATTATCAAAGACGTGAAATCGTCGTCGAATAGGAATACTGATGTCTTTCACGACAACTCTTTTGAGCGGATACTTTGAGTTGGTAGTTTGTAGTTGTTCGGTTATTCTCGTGTACGTAGAGGGGGCTAGCGTGACGAAAGGTACTTCCATGTAAGCTTTGGTAAATTCCACTTTGTACGATTCGTTGTTTTCTCTCCACATCAAATAAAATTTGGGCTGCTGTTTTTCCAATTGAATTCTCAAATCTACCCCGTCTAATAAATAACGGTCTTGTAGACACAAATCAACGTGTAATCTGGACTGCAATTCAAACTCTAAACTTTCTCCCATTATTTTTCTTCTTGCGCCCAAACCCTCGTTAACGATAGGAATAACAGCGTCGCCAGCACCGGTCCGAACGGCCTGTGAGCTATCCATATGAGCCGCGGTGTCTTTTTCCCACATCACCTGTTGACTTAGATGATCGCGTTTGGCTCCTCGCCCGAAACTCAACAAATTTTCCAAGTAAGCTCGATATGGATAATTAGGTAACGATGCAGTAACGAGCGTATCGGAATCTTTACCCAAGCGAACTTTGACGTCTTTGAATAAAGTGTGAAAGAAATTATTAACGGGCCCGACCTTCGAATCAGCAGCGACGTTCGTACCATCTCCCTTGACGATCTTCAGTTTAAGGTATAGATTGATGTTGGCCAAGTCGATGAAATCCGTACTCGAATTGGGAATCAAAAATTCTAGAGGTCCATCGTGATTCAAATCGCTCGTGAGCGGATACTTTCGCACAGTGGTCACTTTCGTGATGGCTGTTTGAGTGTCTGGAACTGTAAAGAGTTGTTGTATTTCGTCTCTAGCGCAAGGACAGGAATCGTTACGCATCATTGTCGAAGCCATGGTCGAAAATGTCTTTCTTGCGTTTCTTGTTCTTGCGAGATCGAGAGGTAGTCGGGTTTGATCGTTTTCGTCGAGTCTCACCTCCTTTTATACCTCCGACGACGTTCTTCAACGCCTCGGAAACCGTAGATTTCAATGCGGGTTTGACGGCATCACTAAAAATGTTTTTTAAGCCACCCTTTACAGTTTCTTTTCCCTCGACGACTTTCATAACTTCTTTTCAACTTTGGGTAGATTTTCTCGAATAGCCCGTTTACCAGCGTTCCATAAGGATTTTCCAGCCGTCGCTGCACCTTTTTTCACTATGTTCATTAATCCGGACAAGAATCCAGACCCTCTTTGTCTTAATACCCCACCCCGATATACTTTGATGTTTCCTCCTCGCAATAACGTCATCGTTTCTTTCTAAAGTGAAGTTTGGCCACTACTTTGCCCCGCACAAATGGTACGGGTTGACCTTGACCGGTCCTTATATACATTCCAATAGCCGTCAGCCGATCGTATTTGAGAGGTACGTAATGTATGGTCGATGGTCGAAAATAATCTATTTTACTATGAAACACGTCCAAGATCGGGGCCAGAATATCACCTACACGTTGCGGTTCCACAATGTCCGTATACAAGTAAAACATGTCGTAAGTCATTTCGATCGAGGGCTGATACGGTGCGGTGATTTTGTTTTCGCTTTGATACTTTCGGCATAACTTGTGCAAGAGAAACTCTCGAGAAAACCCAGACCATCCTAACATACCGACGATAGGCCCTTCGATTTCGAAACTGATGGCCGGTAACACCCGCATAAAGTTGATAGCGTCAGGGTTATCGAATGACAAATACACCCTCTTAGTTAAGGGATCTAATTTAAAAGAGGCGTAAGGATGTTTTTTAGCTTTATTACCGAGTCTTAGGCGGTCCCTATACTCGGCCTCTTCGGACTTTTCCAGAGGCGTCATTTCTTCGATATCGGGCTTAGACCTAACTGGTTTTCTAAATACGTGTTTTTGTATTTCTTTACATTTCCACAAACCATTCATGATAGTGTTCAATACGTTTAGTAAATGTTCTACATCTTTGTATCGGTTAGTTTCCATACGAGTTTCGATTTCCGTGAATCCCTCGCCGCTGTTAAGAACTTCGCGGCACTCCGCAATTTCGTACCATTTGTCGCTGATACATTTGACGGTTCTCATATTAGGCGTAATGGTCCATGGAAAAACTTTTAATCTAATCTTGTTGTCTTTGTCCAAAAGATTGTACCAGTCCGTGGGAAATGCCAATCCCGCTACGCCTACTTCCCATTCGCGATGATTCAGATTGATGGGTGGGTTCAAATGAGTTCTGTAAGTGGACATAGTATTGTCCGGATACATTTCCATAGAACTGTCGCTAGGCAGGGTGAGGTAAAAATCGCTCATTTTTCTTCAATTGAGGGGACGGTAATACGTACCCCAAGCTGCTGGATAACAATGCGGTCCACAAAGTGGTTTGAGGTCCGTCGGGTTTCAGAGCGAGTTGAGACAGGGCAATACCAGCCACGATGTAGACCAATATCACTTGACAGAAAAATACGATTTCGGATCGAGGCACCCGGCTTCCCATACAAGCCCAAGATCTAGAGGCTATCGAAGGAGTCGACTCGGATTCGTTCTGCATGATGAATAACAGCGTTGATAGTCTCCTCTATTTATACTCCAAGGCCGATTGGGGGATCCAGGAATTAAAACTCGATGGATAATCCTTCCATTTTACCAAAAGATTCTTTCCTTTACGTTCTACGATTTTTTCGACTGGATACTCTTCGTTCTCGTCTTCTTTGACTTCTTGTAATTCCTCGGGATAAAAGGAGCCTTCTAACGGTTCCCCGTTCCCGTCGATCAATTTATAACGAGACCCTACGCTCGGTTTGACTCGAAAAGTTTCCAAAGTCCAATTAGGCCAATACCCTTTGTCGAAGGCTTTCTGTTTATCGAGTGCTAGTCGTACGACCGAGTCGATGTTTCGTTTTTTCTTAGGCTCGTCCCCGAACAATCTCTGACTTACTTTCCATTCGTTTTGAACCGTGACGTCTTTGGGTGCCATTCCTATACTACGGTGTACCGCTGCGTTGTAACCCCGAACGAGCTGATCTAGAACGTCTACGTAACGTTCCGTTTTCTTGTACGTGAAATATCTCCACATGCGTTGTTTTAAAGTTCGCTGGAATCTTTCCACGACACTGGCTTTGGTTTCGGCATTGTGAGTTACGAAAAAATGAATGTCGTTTTTCTTCAAATAGGTCTGAAATTTACGGTTTAAAAATTCCGTCCCCTTGTCCGTTTGCAGTCGCAACGGTTTCCTGCGTTTTATTTTCTGAAAAGCTTTTACCAACGTTGCGCCTGTCTTGTCTTTGATGGGAACGACCCAAGCGTATTTGGAAAATACGTCGATAACGCATAGCAGAAAACGATAACTATTGTTTTTCTTGGCGATGCTACTCAAATCACTCAAATCGGCTTGCCATTGGTGATCGATCCCCGCTACTAAAGTACGCGATCGTTCGAATTTCTTCTTGAGAGGTTTGTGTAAAGTATAGGTCCGTTGACCTGCTAACCAGGTCTGGACCTTTTTCAAAGATACTCCGGTCGCCTTAGACAGTTTACGAGCGCCGCCGAATCCCGCCGGGTGAGAGGGATCGAAATAAACTCTGGCTAATTTCTTCATCTTTAATCGCAACCCCATTGCACTACGAAGCCCTTTTATAGTGTGTCGAACGATAACCATTTTCTTTGTTTTCTCATCTGTTTTTTGCTGATTGGCCTCGTTGGGGTCTTCGGGAGCTCTTCGGTGTAATCTGTAATTGGCGATAACATTCCCCATCGCTTATCATTACCTATGGCTTCTCGAGGAATGTTAGATTCTCTTAAACTTCGCATGACGTTTTTCCATCCGCTAGGGGCCTCGGTCGTTTTGCGATTTCTTACGAAATCGTTTACGATATCCACTACGTTAGTACCCTTCAAAGCATCACCGTTACGCGTCAATTCGTACTTGTCGTTCCAAGAGTACGGAGTTTTTTCTTCTAAATGTCGAAGTAGCATCCGAGCTTTACCATGGTACGTTTTCGGTACAGAAGTCAAATGTCTGGTTTTTCCGATTCGTTTGGAACTAGCGGTATAGGGGCACTTTTAACCTCAGAGGTCACCCGTTTGCTTCTTTTATCTCGTAAAACTCTATATCGTTGTAACAACTGTCCGTAATTCATCATCTTGATGTCGTCCGGAGTATCGGACTCGAGTAAACGGGTCATCTCCTCGTTCAATTCTTCCAAAGCTTCTCGAACCGGATTTCGATCGAAAACGGGTTCGTAAGGCTTTACAGTCAAGATCTCATTCGGTTCGTCCGCGGGTACCAAGCGCATTTTACGTGCAAACTTCATAATCGTTTTAATTTCGTTAGCAATGGATGGAACACGGGCTTCCACAATCCTTTAACTTTTTTCGAATTTTTCGGGGTGTTTTCGAGGTACCCAAACGTCTCAAAAGGGTTGCTTTCGAACGTAGCCGTCTCTTTTCAGTTGCGGATAACGGTATCGTTCCGCGAATTAAATTACCGATGCACTCGCACAAACAATCGACCACTTTCTCGTCGTTCAAAATATAATTACGCCAATTGAGGGGTGTTTTCATGAAATCGTCCAAAGTACGAGTAGGTCTCATGACTGAGACGTTGGATCTAGAATTGTCCTTTATATACCCTTCAACCTTTTATGGCCCCGATGAGTGGTCCTAAAACTCCAGAGGCCAAAGAAGCTAACAAAGTCCCCAAAAATCCACCTCTTTGATTTAGTATTTTTCTTTTAGACTTAACGGAAGTTCGGGAATTAGCTAAAGTTCTCAGGGCTCTTTTGTACGGGTTCAAAAGTCTACGATGTTGGGGATGTAGTCGAGTTTTACCGTTAAGAATAGCCTTACACTGTTTAGACACGCATTGGATGCTTCGACGAGGGGCCATGTTATCGAATTAAGGTAGACTGGAATAAAGATCTGCCTTTTATAGTTGCGGGTGTCCCCTTTTTTTAGCGTTTTCTTTCTGTAATCTTTCCTTCCAACGTATCAAAATACGTAGCAAAACTCCACCAAAAAATCCACGTCCTCCCGGTTTCAAAACTATGTCCAATTTATCAGAAATCGGGTCGTTTCGAGTCAATCGGGTTAAAGCATCCCTATTTCTTTCGACCCATCTTACGTGTTGCGCGTGGAGGGGTTGAATATTTCCTTCCAGTAGATGATGCGCAGATGATATCCGTCGTCGCATCAGTACTAGCTAAACTACGCGTTGGATCTCTTAAATCGGGTGCAAATGACTTTTTTCTTTCGGTGTTCGCCAAACGTTCCATTTTGAATGTATCGGGGTTTTACCGCCTTACCCTTTTATACTTTTCTCACGTAAACGTACCCCGGGGCTTCGGAAGGTAATATTCTGGTACGTAATCGCAACTCTTCCGGTGTGTCGGGTTTTAAATCGACCAGTAAATAACTTCGTGGGTTCAGGGTAGCGTCGGTATACGCTTCTTGCATGAATTGTGCATGTCCGGGATACATTTGACGGGACAAAACTCCCAACTGCGAAGCATCCCTCGGGTTTTTGAACAAGACTAGATAATGGGCATTGAGACTAATAGTGCGTTGTTTTTTATCGAACAAGTTTTGCACGATGTAAACTATGCTCGTGTTTCTATGATGACTTTTTTTCGTAAACCATTGTTCTAACGTAGCAGTATCCTCCCCCATTAAATCGTCGACGACTAAAATTTGTGGACCTTCTACTTCGGCTATGACATCATCGATGGTACCCACGTACGTACGTAAATGGGAATGCTTCGTACGATTTCTGCCATTCACCATAGGCCCAAACGATCCGTTCGGGTACTGGATCAAAAGATTGGGCTTGCAACAATTTTTGAACGAAAATCGTTTTTCCTACGCCAGTGGGCCCCGAGACCATCATGGTAAATGGGTGTCCTAGTGTTGTATCGAATGCCATGACTGTTATGCTTCGACACGCACCGATCCTTCCTTTTATACACTCGGTATAAGGGACAATCAAATTGCGTCACGAGACCCCACTATCCCTACTATAGAAAAAAAGACGTTTTGTACATTCAAATTTTATATAACATTATAATACAATTAAATACGATATGTACAATTCTGGGTCTACTCTTCTTCTTTTTTCGTGATTTGGTCTCGTATCCAAGCGTTGTGGCGAAGACATTTAGGTATCCAAAACACGGAGCCGCACATCATTTGAAGGGAATCGTCTATCACCCAATCTTGTATTTCTCCCAATGTCGACACTACAATTGTCCACTCGTTTTCGTTCCACGGTGCCCTCGGTAAGATTGGTTGGTGGCAAAACCCACGTTTTCCCAACGGAACGATGATCGCCTCCGCCAAATTCTGCGTCGCCAACAGTTGTACCACATTCGAATTTTCAATAAGAGTATCTTTGAATGTGGTGCCTGGGTTTGGCGGGGCCGTAAGAACCGAACCATTCTTCATCTGGGGAATCGTTAGTTTGAGTTTCTTTCTGTTTGTTTTTTTCGAGGTGCTGGATTTTCTTGTTGTGACATTCCCAGGCCCAATGTTCTTCTTCGGCGCAGATGAAACAGCTCCCCCGTCGTTTACGTCTGGATTCTCGTACGGGGCAGTCGAGAGCCCAAGGTCCTCTTTGGTGACATTCGAAGCAGATGTCTCGCCGTTCTTCCTCTTTTTCTCTGACCACTTCTTTTCGCAATGGACATTCAAGGACCCAATGTCCCGTCTCTCCGCATTTGAAACACTTTCCATTGTTCGTCTTCGAAGGCATTCGTTCGACGTCTAAGAGCTAAATGATGTATCGTATCGTATCCGCGATATTTATCGTCTCGAGTGTCACGTGGTCGAAAGTCATCGTTAGAGTAAAAAGCAAGCGTTGTCACGAGGTTTAGTCGTACGTTTCAAAGCTGCCTTGAAAGAAATATGTAAACCCGTCAAGTCTCGTGAAGAAAACCAGTCGTCTATCGCTTCTTGTATCGTCCCAGGATTGTATCGTCCGACCAAATAGTCCAAAATATGAAAAACGACGCTGTCTTTGTCGTACCACGTCAAATGCGGAAGGAAAGGGTATTTCTTTTCCATTTCCTTCCAAACGAAAGCGGTTTGACGACTAGCCGTTAACAGGTCTTTTAATAATTTGGAATCGTTTTCGTCCATCGTCAAAGTAGGTAGCCGTATGGAAGAGTATTCACGGGTGTTCCAGCCTCGTCTAGAATGACCATTCTTTTCGTAAACACCGGCTTATAAATCTTGGAGTCCGGGCGAGTCCGTAACGTTCGGTCCCTGGATCTGACAATTTTATGCGGATTGTCGACCGAGACGCTTTCTTTCTCTTCCAGATGGAGAACCATACTTTTCACGGTGTCAAAGTTTAACTGCTGACTTCCTCTGTAGTTGAGAGTAAACCCTCTCACTTTGCACACCGTTTCGCCGTTACTAAGGCGGTAAGCGTAGTTCTTAGGTCCTCCTGCCACGAAATGCTCGATGTGCACATTTTCGGGCAATTCGTTCTTCCATTCGCCCAGGGAGGAGCCTTCGGCCGGATTCCACCCCAAGGGTTGGTGTCTGTATATTACGCTGTCCGTATCGAAATAGCAGACCCTGTCCCCCAAGGGCTCTAGCACTGTGTATAATTTCAAACGTGCTTGGGCCGTTACGAACGCTGCGATAACTACGTTGGTAATGTCACAGGGCTGTACGTGTTGGTCTTTTTTTATTTTCTCAACCAAAACCATGTCTTCGTTCACGATCTGAACGTCCTTGATGATTTCAGAAGCGTCGGACATCGTTCTGAAATATTCGGACGGATCTGTAACGTACACGGTTTGGCTGAAATTGTCTCGCTGTCCAAATTTCCCCCATAAATAATTTAAAATGGCTTTCGCGAAGGCTCTTCGTCCTTTGTTCAGCACAATTTTGTCTGCTTCTAGACGAATTCCTTCCTTCTCGAAAACGTAGTCAATAAAACGTCGTTTGTCCTCGTCTGTCCGACAATTTTCCGGATAACCGCTACTCTCCATTTTCATCTTTAAATAGTGGTCGATGTAGCCTGTAAATAAACCACCCGTCTTAGACACTGGATCGTATTGGCTCCATTGATCCCAGTGCCAGACTTCGTAAATGTCGAGAATACGATAACCCATCTCTACGGCTTTTGCCAATTCCAAAGAAACGAAAGTTCCCACCCAGGACCTGTCTTTGTCGTCGTGATTGCAAGCTCGATATTCTGCGATATCGTCTTTCTGCATATGGTCTTGCACGCAGGTCCTACATAATGGAAACGTTAGCTTTTGGTTTCTGTAGGGCAAAACGGGAAGGTACAGGTTATTGGGCGGCAGAACTCTGCATTGTATTAACCCTTCGTATTCTCGCCAGCTATCGAGTTGTGGTTGTGTGATAATTGTTGGTTCACCTATAGGAAAATTGCCGTACTTACAAATATACGGATACAACGATACGACGTCTACGTAACGAATTTCTTCGCCTTGGACTTTGGGTTCCGCCATTAATTGTATGGCGTTGGTTCTTCCCCCGAAGAAAGCGTTTCTCGGCATCAGCGGATCAGGGAACGGCCATCCACTTAATTCCAATCCGCTTATGAATTCGTCCATTTCGGGATTATGCTGACGTTGCCGCTCGAACTCGCATTCCCAGATAACGTCAATCTTCTCCAGACCGTAGGTTTTTAATTTTTCTAATCGATCCATAGTGTGTCGATTTAAATCCCTCATGGTTCTGGAAGGATCGTACGGGTGGTGATGTTTTACATCTTCCAAAGGTCCAGGATAACATGTACCGCAACCGTGATAACAACATCCCTGAAAAGATATAATAAAATGTTCCAATGTACCACTGTAAACACAATCGCCAAAATCAAACAAACGCTTCCAAATAGAGTCACGAAAATTAAAATCGAACTTACATGAAATTCATATGCCGTTTGATCGGTGAGGTCGTATCCGTCTAAACTGAAAGGCCCCACTTTCACCTCACCACCATTTCTGGCGTGTCGTATGTTAGGTGTTGGATGCTGTTGACCGAGAGCTTCTATGGTTTTTTGGTGCTGTTTCCATTCCAACCAGCGCAACGCTTTATTACTTTGTTGTCTTGGTTGGAACTTTTTCCAGTCTTCACCGGGGTTTGGGGCCTCCATTAAAGCTCTAGGTACGATAACGATGGTGTTGGGTTGCATATAGTGAGCTCGAAAAACCTGAAAAATAGAATAGAATCGTTAATTCGTTTATTCCTTTTTTCGTTTATTCGTACATTCTTAGATACTACATTTCTTTTCCATAAGACAATCGTTCGTAAATATCGACTTACCTTGTTACACGCGCTTGGTAGAGTCAAGCTGTCCGAAAATGGGTCTATGCCAGTATCTGCCATGAAGAGAGTGCGAAATGCTCCACAACCTTTTCTTAATATGTCTACATCGCTTTGGCAGTAAGAGAGCAATTCAGCTTGGAAATTGAATGTCTCGGTCTTCTGATGCTGGTACCATTCGTAGAATTTCCCTCGTTCCCCAACGCTCATGCCATCAGGATCGTACATAGTGGCATCAGGAATTGGCCCTATGTACGTATCATTTTCCGGTCGATTGAAAAAATGTGGGAAATATCCCTTTTTCAATTCTTCAATACCGAATGTCTTTGGCAAATCTCTGAGTGGCATGGACAGGAAATTCAAAGAATCCACGAACTTGAGGCAACCAAGCCGAATCGTCATGACTTTTCCACCATTTAAAATAACACTCGGAACTTCCATACAATGTTTATGAATACCTTGCAATATCAACATGCCATCGTAGCCCCTGAAATTGTGCGCTACGGCCACGATACCTTTACTGTTGGTATCGATATTACCTCCAGGGACTACCGATTTTGCCGACAGGTAAACGAAAAATTTTGCAACTTCATCCAAGGTATTTGGTCCCGAAAATATTATTTCTTTTTGGTGGTTCCAACTCGAATCGCAGTGTGTGCAGGGTGCGTTGGTATTGTCGATACAAAAATGACAACATAGTTGTAACACGCACAAGTTAGGAATATGCACTCCAGTTTGCTGCTGACACTCAAAGTCGTAAAACACGAAACGCGTGACCTCTTTTTTTTTTGTCGTTCATCCACACGTGTTTTATCGACGTTGAGCGATTGAATGTAACACCATCTGTCGCCTTTGGCGTGGAATTCCTTACACACCCTGCATTTGTATTCCCCGCAAACGTGTTGATCCAGAGACCGACCTTGCCTCCTAGTGTCCCATTCTTTGCCGCACGATACGCATTTGTTCCATTTGTGGCACACCGGAATGGCATTAAGGGAAGCTGCGGTTCGATGAGCTTGGAAACAGTCTTCGTTGAAAAAAGTCCTGAAACATTTTGGACAGGATCGTGCCGTCTGCGTGGCGCAGTCGGGTCCGGAACGTCTGCAGGCACTACACACGCTGGAACACTTGTGTTCTTCCCTGTTGTTGTAGCCTTGCTCGCACAAATCGCAGAAGTAAGCCCTCTCGTAAAATGCGGGCATTGAAGTGATAACGTCGTAATGCTCATCGTGATGATACAAACGTAGTTTCTTGGGAGTACCGGAAACCTTGCCTTTGAACAATAATTTTCCGCACAAGGATTTCGAGTAGACGTAAAGTTGAAAGCCTTGTTGCGCCAGGGTTTTCTGGTACGACTCCCAAGTTTCTAGCCCACGACAAGCTTCGACGCTAACACCTACTTCCCGAATCAAACGATAGGCGCACTTTGTCTGCCAGCTGGTAGGTCCCGTGCTTTTGGTGAGACGTTTTCTTTCCGCTTCCCATTCTGCTGAGTTATTTTTATTGGCGTAATGTTTGGCGATCACGATAGCTCGTTGAAAACACAACTGGTCCTTGTTTTTCACTACCACTATCGCTCTCTTACGTCTCAAGTAATCCTCCAAGGAAGCGGAATTTCGCTTGGTGACGTAAGTTCTCCCTTCACCGGCCCCTTCCGGAATTTTAACATGACATACTTCGAGTGTCATCCGCTCATCTAATCGAAATTCTTCGTTAGACTGTAATATTCTGGCTATTGGATTAAGTAAATCTTCCGCTTTTACGGACGACCACTGTCTAAAAGGTATCCAGGCAGGTGATTTAAGTCCCGGGTGTTGGAAAGAAAAACGAACTCTATGATGAGGCGCACAATTTAGGTAATTTCCTATGTCCTGAATAATACGACTAAAAGTCGCTTCTAATTTCTCAGGTACATCTTTAGGCATAATGTCAGTCCAATTTTGGTGAAAGTCGACATTAAGACGGATACAATTGGTTCCAAATTTACGACTCTGCTTCTGATTTCCCAATCGTAAAAGATAAGCCATGTTCTCTGATCACTTAAAAAGTAACTGAATTTTCAGTTGAGACTCGATCTTATATAGGCTGGAGACAAAACCGTTGACATTCAAATGACCTCTTTATCGACTGTCCGCCGTCTCAATTTAACGACCGTACACGAATTAATTGTGATGATAAATACCTTTTAAGTGTTTACTTTAGCAATAAGACCTAACGCCCGTTCCACGACACCCGTATCTAAACGCTAATTTACTACAGTACACGAGTCTAACGATCTGTAGTTATATCGAGCCTACTAAAATGTACTTCTATTAATGTCCGCTAGAGTACTTTATAACTAAATTGATAAAACTACATCGATACGAAGTTAAGGGTTATTATTTATAAAGAATATTGTATCGTTACTCTTTGTCTTTAAAAATGGTCCTAGAATTCAACGATAGATTAAACAAAAGATTGCTCTCGGGTGTGTGTAATGAATTTCACGGTGGAGTCGTTTAAACTACTAGGGACTAGAAAAGATAATTGACCACAGCACACACGCCACAATATTTTAGTCATTTCGTACCCATTTTAGATTTGTTATAGTTATTTCTTCTGCATACGTCTGTTTTTAATTTTAGGTCTATTGAATACAAACTATAAAACGCATTACACAATCATACGTTGTAATGTTGTATTGAATCGATTGAGAAATTGTCTCCACAAGAGTTTTCGCTAAACGTAGAATTAATATACGAAAACCCCACCCGTCGAAAGAAGTTAATATAAAAGTGTCGAAGCGAAGTAATTGTAAAGTGGTGAAATATTTAGTCTCGTCTGCTCGCGTTAAATAGAGCACTTATGGGTATAAAGGGCAAAATGATAAAGCCGAACCAAATAATAGCCTGGGGATACAATAGACGATAATTGCCTTTAAATGACTAAACCGAGATTTGATAGTAAACATATCGAGACTTGTTTTCATAAGGCTAAGGACGTATTGTTTGATTTATTAGCTTCAGAAACGGTATTCTGTCGTCTGCTATAAATTACCCATCGAATCATTTCGAAAACGATCACGACCATGTTGTGTCGCATTGTAGACGTAAAGTATTATTAAAAATGTCTATTTGTTTTATATTTTAAGAGGGACTTACGCATAGAGCATTCGGAAGTGACTTAATTACAGTTAATTAGATATATTAATTAAAGTAATTAATGATGAGTGCATGCTGCGTTTGTCGTGATGGGAAATATTATCTTTAGATTACAATAACGCCCTTATGGTTTAAGATCGTCAGTGGTTTTTTTTAAGTGCCGGTAGTCAATTAAGTATTGTTATAATCTATATAATTCTTAATTGTTTAATTAGCATGTCTGTATTAGAAGTTGGTAACAATGATCGTGTAGCGCGTTGTGTATACTTCCGTGGTTTTAAATTGATTGTCGTTTTAAGTGTCTCGTTATAGCTCTATTAGTTATAGGTGTTATAGGAGAGAATTATTAGTATGAAATGTGTGCACGCTTTAATCCCACGCCTGTGGTTTTAGATTGACTGTCGTTTTAAGTTTCTCGTAATACAATTACAATTGTCAATTGGTCCCCTAACAATAGGGCTATTCCTTTGTCTCTTTATCTTACATCGTCTGCTCTTTTATCAGTCTATATAAAATCGATATCGTCAGCGCATCTGCTCGTGACGTCACGCGCTCCGCGAAGTAACGTTCTTCACGCGCTCCGTGACGTCACGATCCACACGCGCTCCGTGACGTCACGTTCCGCACGCGCTCCGTGACGTCACGTTCCGGGTCTCGCGCTCCGTGACGTCACGATCCGCACGCGCTCAGTGACGTCACGTTCCGGGTCTCGCGCACATGCGCAGCGCACGCGTTGCCTAGCAACATCTCTGCATAAATTAGCGCTGTACAACCCCCCTTTCTACTGCAGGATTTGATTCGTTCGTTGGCCGATGTAATAGTGGATTGGTACTGTTTTGTCTTTAAATGTAAGTGTAGATTTGAATGCAGATATGGATGGAATAAACAGCTGTGTTTGAATCTGTGCAAACCAATTACTTTTCCTTTTTAACTTAATATTTCCATTGTCTATATGGATATGATATGCGCCTTCATGATGCCTAGGTCACACATTCACGGATTTGACGCCGGATTAGCTACGGATACGATCCGGCATCATTCATGGCAATCTGTATTGGTCCGTAGATTCTCGTATTGTAGCCGTAGTCATACGTAGTAGTACTTGTATATCCGTGACAAATTTTGAACATGCGCAAAATTTGACCACGGATCAAACAACATAAGTTACTAAAATATGCTGAGATTTATATTGAATTGAATACTGGCCTAGTGCCACACTTTCCATGTTTTTTCCATACTCCGTAGCTTCAGAAGAAAAAGACCTATTACCTAATTGAAAAATTTGTTTAACTATATAATTATGATCAGAAAGTTTATTAAGATTACAATTTAAAACAGGGCCCATAATTGATGCAGTTATTCTCCCTTTCCTATAATCATACCAAGTGTCACAACAAGATTGTTCTATAGTAGCATCTTGTACATACTTAATATATTCAGAAGTATGAAAAAAAGAAATATATGTCAAAATATCTTGATCACTTTTGTTACTAAAATCACAATTGTCAATAATATCACATATTGTTGGAAATTTGGTCTCGGTTGATGTATCCATATCCTCATCACTAAGCCCATCTATAGTATGTAAATAAACTGATCCATTGCTACGAAATGACTTAACCAACATAGATCTAATACTACCTCTATCTATACTATTTACATTAATCTTTGAAACAGGACAAAAGTCAAGTCAAGTCAAGTCAAATACTTTCGTTGGTACAGATACTTGGCGTGGTCGATCCCAAATGCATTTAACATCAGTTCCAACCTCAATTCCTTTGTCTTGATGTCTTTCGTTAAATAACTGGATCGCAAATAACAGAGCAATACAGTGTTTACAGCTACCATCATCACTGTAAAAAAGATTGCTATATTAAATATATGTTATATACTCATTAATGAACATTCTGAATTTTTTTTGCTAAATACTGGTACAATAAGCAAAGGAAAGCTATAATCACTTGCTTAGAAGAAATATTGCACAGATCACAATGATGGATTTATAGTTCAGTTGATGGGAAAGCTTTTAATTAGTCATTTTTGGTCTGTGTTTTCCAAGTTACAGGCTAACAAAACTGATAAATACACTTACGCTACACATGTACAGCCACCCGATTTAACACAACCCATTTTGTCTACCAATATCCAGCATGAATGTGGTTTATCTGACTGCCTAGTTTCAGGAACACATGTACTCTTGATATAAAAAAATGAATGTTCTAACTTGCAAACACACACATTGTCTATATGATCATCAACAAAGAGCCGATGGCTGTTATCATCTTTATATTTTCTTAGTCTTTCTGTTGTCCATTGGCATGCTGTCATCAAATAAATCAAAATATCTCCAATTTCTACATTAGGGATAGAAGACAGGTCGTTTAACTATAACGAATCGACTATAGTTGAAATATCTGGCATCGTAGTCGTCGTATGTGAACTCTGGTCTATTTCATAATATTGTGGCTGACAGTTCTTCTCTCTTTACACAAATCCTTGTAATCGTCTTTGCCTTGTTCTTTTAGATAAAGCTCTTCGGCTGTTTCGGCTAGTTTTATTAAAGTATCTTTTTTGTAGTGTGATGTTGTTATTCCGCGTGTCCGCAAAAACGTTTTAAGCTAAGGTACGTTCATTGTATCGAACCTCTGCCATTTTGATGCCCTAAATAAAGTCACGTGACGCCAAAATCACGTGACTTTGTGTTGTCAATCGACGAACTCCGAAATGACGTATTGGTTCTGTTTCAACAGTTCTAATAAAATTTGGTTGTTGGCATAACCCCATTCCTCAATGGATACTCTACCAGGGTTTTCCTTTTAGCAACACGAAGATCGATACCACTATCTGTACAAAATAGACCAGAGGGGGGAAGGGGGTGTATTGTCACCCAAGAGGGGGAACAGTCTAAGTTAACTAATTTAACTGCAAAATATGTACAAATTAGAAATTGGCGAAAGTCCATTAGTGTGAATCGACATTATTTATAAGTCCCAATTCTTTGAGGTAATCCAGGTCAAAGATCTGAAAGGAGTATGAACTGTACTGGGGAATAGAGTCGACCCACAGAAAGTCAATAATCTGCACGGCTTTAGCATGTTTTATGCTTATCACGAACAAGTGGCGATTGAAGTAATTTTTCAAGCTCAGCTGTACTTGAGGCAGTGAATTCAAATCCATTCTCGACTTCACAAGGTTCCGTAATATTGATAGGCATGATTTCTTCATCTTTTTCAAGATCATCTACGGCTATTCTTTTTGAAGATATCTGCCTTTGAAGAGTTAAATACCATCTTTGTTTTTGAAGAGATTGAAGCTCTGCTTCCAACGCTGCAACATCCAACGGAATATTGGGATGACGAGATAATTGGCTTGCGACGATGACATCAGTCGCCATGTTAGGCATGTCGTTGATTGTTGTTGGTTCAGAAACGATCATGTCTCTTACTCCCTTCACAGTCTTTTTTTCTGCTTGATAACATCTATGATTGTAGAAGAAATCCACCATTAAACTTTTTAAAACTAATAAGCAACCAAGGCTTAGCACCCTAACTGTACAACAAGTCAAGCAAGGATATAAACACAACGAGGCTAGCTTATAAATATACGTGAAAGTCGGGTCAAGTCAGGTCAGGTCAGCGAGTACGCTACAGGCCCCTGATGACTAATATTAAGCATAGGAGAGATTAACAGATAGTATATCTAAAGCTGAGAAAGTTCGTCAACATATTTGAAGTGGCACACATCGCCACGCCAGACCCGTTCGTACGACCAGAAAACATCACCGAATTCATAAATTTTTGCTAACCACGCCATCAACGATACCCGATTCAATATATCCACGCCTGTTTCGATCCTAATTTGCATATCAAATGCACTGGAAGCGTCTTTTGAAAGCAATAAAGCGGAACATTTTCATAAAAGTGGAAAAATAATAAAAACTTTCAACAATAATAATTTACAGGAAATTATAAAGTTTTAAATAAAATACATATAGTCCACTTGAAAGCAATATAAACTAATATTTTCTACTGCTAAATTAAAAACAATCAACTAGTGGCAAGCTACCTTTTTAACTCGATACAATACATTGTACAAATAAAAAAAAAATCTTAAATGGCTGTGATATTTGTTATAACTATAAGTCTGTGTTAAAGACATAAAGTTTATTCACTTAAAATCAGTATACATGTAATGGCGTATCGTGTAGACCGCATGTAATATCAAGGGCACTAACCCTGATTACAATCCCAAACTAAAGGGACATAACTCTGTCTAAGAACTTAACAGTGTTCTGTACTATTGGTACAGTATAACCTTAATGCATAAGATCAATATCCTTACATCTCCCTTTCCACAAATAAGAAATACATTTAGATATGAAAATATAAAATACCTTGTTCAAATAATACTTATTAACTAACAGGTTTCTACTAATCTTTCTGGTGGACGTGAATGTCTCTTAGGTCTATCTAAAGCATGAAAATCTCTATGACTATTGTCTTCATTTTCATTACTAATATTATGCATTGAGTTTGGTATCAATAATAAATCTTTTCTATTTCTACGACAAAATACATCATTATCTAATTTCACAAGATAAGATCTAGGCGCTACTAATTTAACTATAGTACCTTTATTTGACCAAGTACTATTATTATTAATAATAACTCTAACAATATTTCCTGGTTCAAGTGGTTTCAAACTTCTAGTCGAATTTTGATCATAATATAACTTTTGATTATCTCTTAACTCTTGTCTTTTCTTAACAATATTCTTAGAATTAGGCACATCTAATAAAGTTGTTTTAATGGGAAGATTAGTACGTAAGTTTCTATTCATTAATAGTTCTGATGGAGATAAGTCAATATGTTCTAATGGGGTAGTTCTATAAGCTAATAAACCCATTTCAACTTCATTACTTTCAAAACATTTCTTATAAATCAATTTTATAGTCTGAACAGTTTTCTCCGCTAACCCATTTGACTGAGGGTATCTAGGACTACTAGTCACATGTTTAAAATCCCAATCTATTGTGTACAAATTCATCACTATTAAAACATGGACCATTGTCACTTAATAATTCTGAAGGTATGCCATGTCTAGCAAATACACTTTTTAAAGCACTTATTACACATTTTGTTGTCTGATTAGATAACAGAATAACTTCTGGATAATTACTATAAGAATCAACAATAACAATATAATATTTCTTATTTAGTTCAAATAAATCTGTAGAAACTTTCTCCCATGGACGCTTTGCTAACTCATAACTCATTAATGGTTCTGATGTTTGCTTTCTTTGATATTTCTGACAACTTCCACAATGATTAACCATGTCTGCTATATCAGTATTAATATTAGGCCAAAACATAACTTGTCTTGCTCTAATTTTACATTTTTCTATACCTAAATGACCTGAATGCACTTTACTTAACATCATTGATCTTAATTTAACAGGTATAAGAATTCTATTACTCTTAAAAATGATATCATTAATAACAGACAATTCATCTCTATAATTCCAAT
Source organism: Lottia scabra (assembly GCA_029955415.1). Taxonomy (NCBI): domain Eukaryota; kingdom Metazoa; phylum Mollusca; class Gastropoda; family Lottiidae; genus Lottia; species Lottia scabra. The sequence goes on along the minus strand of JARJEI010000014.1, from coordinate 9,555,095 downwards.
AAGTTAACAATTCTTTTCTACAATCTGATTTAGAATTAGGCCAACCTTTTAATATAATTTCTTTTAAAGAGCATAATGTTACATCTTTGAAAGTTTCACTCTTAATCTCATCTAATTTGTTATCAGATATAGGCAAAGACTCTAATACACCACAAACATAAGAATTTACATGATCTTCAATATTAGTTTGATTACAATGAATAGTAGGGGCTCTTGATAACATATTAGAAATATACATGTATTTACCTGGTACATATGTTAATTTAAAATCATACTTTTGCAATCTTAATCTTAATCTTTGAATTCTAGCTGGGCAATCATTAAGACTTTTAGAAAATATAGCTATAAGGGGTTTATGATCTGTTTCTATTTCAAATGTTTGACCATATATATACTGGTGAAATCTTTCACATGCATACGTCAAAGCTAAAGTTTCACGTTCAATTGATGCATATCTACTTTCAGTTTCAGTGATTGCTCTAGAACCATATGCTACAATAAACCAATCATTATCATGTTTCTGTTGTAAAACACAACCTATTCCCCTTAGACTTGCATCAGTCGATATCTTAATGGGTTTACAAGGATCATAAAATTTTAAAATAGGATCACTAGAAACTAATAATTTCAATTCTTCAAATGACTTTTGATGATTAGGTGTCCAATCCCACACATTTCTTTTATCTAATAAAGTTCTCAAGGTAGCAGTCTTATCTGACAAGTCTGGTAAAAATCTAGCCAAATAGTTAATCATACCAAGGAATCTTTGTAAATCTTGTTTACATTTTGGAACTTCCATATCATTAATAGCACTAACTTTGCGCTTATCAGGTTTTAAACCATCTTTTGAAACAATATCACCTAAAAACACTAATTCTGAAACACCTATTTCACATTTATCTTTGTTTAATTTTAGACCTACTTCTCGAGCTTTTAATAATACTTGTCTTAAACGATAATTATGTTCTTCTTCATTTGAACCCCAAATAATAATGTCATCCATAGATGTATCTACACCTGGCATGTGTTCAAAAAGTTGATGAATTGTTCTATGATATATTTCTGGTGCTGAACTTACACCAAATGGAAGTCGCAAAAATCTGTAACGACCAAAAGGAGTATTAAACGTACACAAATATGAACTAGCTTCATTAAGCTTTAATTGCCAAAATCCATTAGAAGCATCTAGTTTCGAAAGCACAGTGGCATTAGCAAACCTACTGGTAATTTCCTCGCGAGTTGGAAGTTTATAATGTTCTCTACAAATTTCTTTATTCAAATTTCTTGGGTCTAAGCAAATTCTAATTTTACCATTACTTTTATACACAACACATAAGCTATTAACCCAATCTGTTGGTTCTTCAACTCTACTGATGATATTATTCTCCTCCATTCTAGTCAGTTCTTGTTTCAATATATCTTGTATGGCAAATGGAACAGCTCTACATGGTTCAACTACTGGATGAGCTCCCTCTTTTAGTTTTATATTAACATGTCCTGGAAGACATCCCTGTCCTTCAAATTCATCAAAGAATTTTTTACTGCTAGCTGACTTTTGATCTACCATGTACACAAGTTTAAGTAAACCAATCATCTCACTTGATTTTCTTCCTAATATTGGTTTCACATCATCATTGCAAATATAAAATAATGTCTTGAATATTTTAGATTTATATTCAACATCTAATATGCACTGACCTATCACAGGAATGTTTGTATTATTATAAGCCTTTAACTGCACATTACACCTTTTCAATTTAGGTTTCTTATGTAATTTATCTTAGTCTTTCTTTGACAATAAATTGCCGTCTGCTCCAGAGTCTATTTTCAATGGAATAATTACTTTGTTTATATTCATTGGAACCGTCCATTTATCTTTATCTGTCTCTTGATAAACTGTATCTATGAAAAATTCTTCTTCCTGGCCACATTCTACAGAATATATCTTCTTACCATTACTGTTATCTTCTTTATATCTTGAATAATTCTGTTTCTGACTATCAAAATTTCTACCATTATTATCTCTTGATCTGCACATCTTTTTAAAATGATTAAATCTATTACAGTTGTGGCACTTCTGACCTTTTGCTGGGCACATTGACATATTCCTATGCTCAGGGTAACCACATGCTGAACATTTTCTTCTATTATCATGACTAAAGATATCAGGTTTTGAAGGTGGTCTAGATGATCTTCTATATCTATTCTTAGATTTCTGTACTGCATTAATATCAGTATCAAATTCTGTTTTCTCTGCAAACTTCTTCATATGTGTGGCAGTTGTCTCAGCTACTCTGCATAAATCTATACATCTGTCTAAATCAACATCTTCTGTCAATAGTTTTCTTCTTAATTTATCATCTAAAACTCCTGCAATTCTATCAACAATAAAACCATCTCTTAATTCACCAAATCCACAATCTTTTGCTAGTCTTCTTACCTCTACTAGAAACTGGTCAAAGGTTTCACCAGGTTTCTGCTTCCTTTCAAAAAATTCGTGTCTTTCTATGGTATGATGTGTCTTTGGATTGCAGAATGCTTCAAATTTCTCTATCAATGGCTCTATCTTATCAATTTCATCTGCGGTAAAAGTAAAAGTATTATATACCTCAATAGCATCTTCTCCTGCTAATGTAAGGAACGTAGCACATTGGATTTTTTGTGATTTACTGTCTTTTCCTGTTGAAGTCATATACAACTTGTATGCCTGTTTGAATCGTCTCCAATTTTCACTTTTATTTCCCGAAACTTTTTTTTCAGTACTGGCAAATCATAAATAGAAGCCATTCTTACACTTGAATTTAAATCACTTCTGACACCATGTGATATTTGTTATAACTATAAGTCTGTGTTAAAGACATAAAGTTTATTCACTTAAAATCAGTATACATGTAATGGCGTATCGTGTAGACCGCATGTAATATCAAGGGCACTAACCCTGATTACAATCCCAAACTAAAGGGACATAACTCTGTCTAAGAACTTAAAGGATTTATGCATTGTTTTAAATAAATGAATAAATTCATGTTGTAATACTTGATTAGTAATTTTTAGGGGAGGGTAGACAGAATTTTTTTTATTTTTTGCATTGCAATACCTTAAAAATATAAGATTTTATGCCAAGCTGTACAAGCCGGCCGACTTTTAATTAGGTACGTGTCACGTGACTCAGTGACGTCAGAGACGTCCCAGTGTTGACTGAAGCCCAGCTGATTCAATGGCAAATGGTAGTGTGGAACCCTATCAGTTTGACCGGATTAAAAGCCAAATTTCCGAAAATAAATGCTTGGATTTTAGCGACAATAGTAGTGGGAAATAGGTTACTAGGCGGACAGTTTTACCATGTTGTGGGTATGGCGGCAAATCATCTTTGATCTTTTATGTGTGTCCATAAAATTAGCATAATAGGTGTAGAAATCCCATAAAACAGACAGTTTATAACCGTAAAATTGGTGTTGTTTTCTCGTTGTAGTAATACAAATATTAATAACGGTAATAAAGGTGTATAAATCTCGTTAAAAAACTGTATGTGGTTTGAGTGAATTTCGATTCCAAAATATTTCAGAATGATTGATGTTTATTGATAATAAAAGTGTTTAAATCTCGTAAAACTAAAGATGACCATAGTTAGTTAATCGAAGGTTTATAAGATTAATATTTCTTATTCAGTTTTAATTTAGGAAGAGTATTTCCGTATTGAGAGGATTATATATAACCCATATGCAATTAGTGTAATTTTCTCTACTGTAGGGGTTGCATGTGTGTGCCTTGTTTGAGAGAAATTATCATTATCTACATTTTCGTTTCCATCTTTCGATAGCACTGAATGTAAGACAGGTGGTAAATGCAAAAGAATTACAACGCACCTCTAAACTTAAGATACACACATAATCCCATTCATATAAAAGTACAATCAATACTAATCAAAATAATCACCGAATCAAAATAATAAGACCTTAATCAGTTTGATATATATTTATTTAGAAGTACACATTAAAATGAATATATATATGTATATACATTATGAGAAGAGCTAGCATATTAATTTCAAATTGGAGTCGTATCCTTTTCGATCTTCTAAGTGCTGCTCGGTATTCTTCGGTGTTGAGGTGAAACTTCAGATAGATAGCACTAGATGTTGAAAAAGGACAAAAATATATGAAATTAAAAATATGTAGAATGGGACAAATTAAATATTAACAATACTAATCATCTTTCCCTCTACAATGAATTGTCAACTCTTCAGACTGATCGTTCTGTGTATCTATATCGTAACATTAGAGTTTCGAGTTCTGCACATTTGTGTAGTAAATGTTCTAGAGATAATTATTAAGATGATGACAACTAATGTCAGTTCCAATAACCCAATACATTTCCACACTAACTTTACCGTTTATATTTTTCGTGTCAGATACCACAGTTGTAGGAGCAGCTGTAGTGACTTAAGTTAGAGCATGAGTCCTCCGAAGATGAACTATCAAAAAGAAACTTTCAAATCGTGTATTCCAAATGGTACAAGTATCCAGAGGAGGTAGAAAAGCAAGAAATTTCAAATCTAAGCTGGCAATTTTCAAATCAATCTTCAAATAAACATTCATATTTTCAGTTTCAATACAAACATAGTATAAGCTAACGGCAATCGTAAAACACCTAAATTTCGCAACATATTATATTTTCTATGGAACACATTGTTATTCTTTAACTAATATATTGCTTACTTGTTCATCAATTCTACCGCTTATTATAATACTTATTTCTTGATCACATTTAACATCTCTACAATTAATGGATGAATGTATAACATTCATTTATTTAATCACAGTAATAATAATTAATAACTCAAGCATTTCGATGTACAGTCCTATATATTTACCTTCTTGTAAACATTATATCCCAATTACCTATAAATGTTATAACAATAGTATAGCTTTCTCTAACATCTTCAACTCCAAACAGTGCAACCAACTTAACAAATTATATCACTTTATTAATATTATTGTACGATATTTTCGATCCCCACCATCAATCTAATTATTAAAATATATTTTAATTTGTTCATGGTATTTTTACTATTTTTATTTCTATAATTCAAATAAGTATTCTTTAAATTTCAAATCAAAAATAGTTATATTTGTACATTGTCCAACATTTTCGATAATAATTTTGCGTTTGGTTTTGTCGTTTCAATTCATTTATTAATCATTAATTTTTAGTATCAGTGCTAGTGCTTAGGAATTACCTTACAGATAATATATATTTTTATGATAATCTTATATATTTTTAAGAGAGTGATAGTCACACTCTGAATTAACTTTTTAACATAATAACCATAATATTTTTTGTGAACACTGCTTCAACCCTGCCCCAGTGCCTTCTGTGGAATAGTAACTTGTTGCTTTCAACCACTCTAACCGCTATTATTATATATCTATAATTCAAATCTATATTATCTATACTTTAAATCTATATCAATATTTCAAATCTATTTCTATATTCAAATCTATATCTATAAGCCTACTTCAAATCTATATTTTATTTCAAATCTATATTTGTATTTCAAATTTATATTATATTTCAAATCTATATTTATATTTCGAATCTACATTCTTTATATTTCAAATCTATATCTTTATTTCAAATCTATATCTATATTTCAAATCTATATTTGTATTTCAAATCTATATCTATATTCCAAATCTATATTTGTCTTTCAAATCTATATTATTTAAATTTCAAAACTATATTATTTACTTTTCAAAATTATATTATTTATATCTGTATATTTAATTTAATTGTTTATTTTCTTTAATATGTATGTCATATCGTTGATATTTTTGTATTTCCTGTAGCAGCATGTCTTTTGCTGTAAAAGAATTAAGTTATGACACCTGATAATGACAATGTAAATTGTTGAAACGGTGTGTAATTGTTTATAGCATATTAAACCAAGGAGTAGTATACCATAATACAGTGAAAACCCTGAAGACCACACACCCTGAAGTAGCATACCATGATATTGTGTTCTGTTATTTAAGTGAACTCTACACCTACAAAGGATTATTATCTCTAATATCATATCATCATATTGTTGTCGTCAATAAATTACACTGGACTGATACAATATAATTCAACAAACATTGTGTTATGTTGTATGAAAAATATTTAGTCTGTAAATTTAGTTCCAGTTTTAGAACTTATCAATAAATTACACTGGACTGATACAATATAATTCAACAAACATTGTGTTATGTTGTATGAAAATATTTAGTCTGTAAATTTAGTTCCAGTTTTAGAACTTATCAATAAATTACATTGGCCTGATACAATATAATTCAACAAACATTGTGTTATGTTGTATGAAAAATATTTAGTCTGTAAATTTAGTTCCAGTTTTAGAACTTATCAATAAATTACACTGGACTGATACAATATAATTCAACAAACATTGTGTTATGTTGTATGAAAATATTTAGTCTGTAAATTTAGTTCCAGTTTTAGAACTTATCAATAAATTACACTGGACTGATACAATATAATTCAACAAACATTGTGTTATGTTGTATGAAAAATATTTAGTCTGTAAATTTAGTTCCAGTTTTAGAACTTATCAATAAATTACACTGGACTGATACAATATAATTCAACAAACATTGTGTTATGTTGTATGAAAATATTTAGTCTGCAAATTTAGTTCCAGTTTTAGAACTTATCAATAAATTACACTGGACTGATACAATATAATTCAACAAACATTGTGTTATGTTGTATGAAAAATATTTAGTTTGTAAATTTACTTCCAGTTTTAGAACTTATCAATAAATTACACTGGACTGATACAATATAATTCAACAAACATTGTGTTATGTTGTATGAAAATATTTAGTCTGTAAATTTAGTTCCAGTTTTAGAACTTATCAATAAATTACACTGATCTGATACAATATAATTCAACAAACATTGTGTTATGTTGTATGAAAAATATTTAGTCTGCAAATTTAGTTCCAGTTTTAGAACTTATCAATAAATTACACTGGACTGATACAATATAATTCAACAAACATTGTGTTATGTTGTATGAAAAATATTTAGTCTGTAAATTTAGTTTCAGTTTTAGAACTTATCAATAAATTACACTGGACTGATACAATATAATTCAACAAACATTGTGTTATGTTGTATGAAAATATTTAGTCTGTAAATTTAGTTCCAGTTTTAGAACTTATCAATAAATTACACTGATCTGATACAATATAATTCAACAAACATTGTGTTATGTTGTATGAAAAATATTTAGTCTGCAAATTTAGTTCCAGTTTTAGAACTTATCAATAAATTACACTGGACTGATACAATATAATTCAACAAACATTGTGTTATGTTGTATGAAAAATATTTAGTCTGTAAATTTAGTTCCAGTTTTAGAACTTATCAATAAATTACACTGGACTGATACAATATAATTCAACAAACATTGTGATTTGTTGTATGAAAAATATTTAGTCTGTAAATTTAGTTCCAATTTTAGAACTTATATATAAATTACACTGGACTGATACAATATAATTCAACAAACATTGTGTTATGTTGTATGAAAATATTTAGTCTGTAAATTTAGTTCCAGTTTTAGAACTTATCAATAAATTACACTGGACTGATACAATATAATTCAACAAACATTGTGTTATGTTGTATGAAAATATTTAGTCTGTAAATTTAGTTCCAGTTTTAGAACTTATCAATAAATTACACTGATCTAATACAATATAATTCAACAAACATTGTGATTCGTTGTATGAAAAATATTTAGTCTGTAAGTTTAGTTCCAGTTTTAGAACTTATCAATAGATTACACTGGACTGATACAATATAATTCAACAAACATTGTGTTATGTTGTATGAAAATATTTAGTCTGTAAATTTAATTCCAGTTTTAGAACTTATCAATAAATTACACTGGACTGATACAATATAATTCAACAAACATTGTGATTTGTTGGATGAAAAATATTTAGTCTGTAAATTTAGTTCCAGTTTTAGAACTTATCAATAAGTTACACTGGACTGATACAATATAATTCAACAAACATTGTGATTTGTTGCATGAAAAATATTTAGTCTGTAAATTTAGTTCCAGTTTTAGAACTTATCAATAAATTACACTGGACTGATACAATATAATTCAACAAACATCGTGTTATGTTGTATGAAAAATATTTAGTCTGTAAATTTAGTTCCAGTTTTGGAACTTATCAATAAATTACACTGGACTGATACAATATAATTCAACAAACATTGTGTTATGTTGTATGAAAATATTTAGTCTGTAAATTTAGTTCCAGTTTTAGAACTTATCAATAAATTACACTGGACTGATACAATATAATTCAACAAAAATTGTGTTATGTTGTATGAACAATATTTATTCTGTAAATTTAGTTCCGGTTTTAGAACTTATCAATAAATTACACTGGACTGATACAATATAATTCAACAAACATTGTGATTTGTTGTATGAAAAATATTTAGTCTGTAAATTTAGTTCCAGTTTTAGAACTTATCAATAAATTACACTAGACTGATACAATATAATTCAACAAACATTGTGTTATGTTGTATGAAAAATATTTAGTCTGTTAATTTAGTTCCAGTTTTGGAAGTTATCAATAAATTACACTGGACTGATACAATATAATTCAACAAACATTTTCGCACCATTTCTTGAATAAATATTTTATCTGCTTTTCTAACACATTTAATGTGGTTTAGAATTAACAACTGAATGCTAAAATTAAGAAGAATAGGTAATTTTTTTTTTTTGTATCAACATCGATATTTTATATGATGCAAATAAAACTTTTAAACTAGATCCTTGAATCAGGAGTCGAATACATGAGGCCTGTATCATAAATTACAAAATTACTGAATATTAGAGCTTACATTCAGTAATAATAATAATAATATTTATATCCACAACATTTAAAGATTTTTTGTTACCGCTTATATTCAATTTGGAGTTTTGGGGGTCAACAGTATTAAGATTTTAGGTTAATGTCTACAAATATATTCATGTTTGTCTTCTTAATCAAACTCTAAGATAAATATAAATTAATGATTAAATAATATTTCGATTCTTCATGAAAAATTCATTAGCTACCACCAATGTATTGCCTAATACCAATGTGTTTATAGGTATTGATAAGTCTAAAACTGGAACTAAATTTACATTCTAAATATTTTCATACAACATAACACAATGTTTGTTGAATTATATTGTATCAGTCCAGTGTAATTTATTGATAAGTTCTAAAACTGGAACTAAATTTACAGACTAAATATTTTTCATACAACATATCACAATGTTTGTTGAATTATATTGTATCAGTCCAGTGTAATTTATTGATAAGTTCTAAAACTGGAACTAAATTTACAGACTAAATATTTTTCATACAACATAACACAATGTTTGTTGAATTATACTGTATCAGTCCAGTGTAATTTATTGATAAGTTCTAAAACTGGAACTAAATTTACAGACTAAATATTTTTCATACAACATAACACAATGTTTGTTGAATTATATTGTATCAGTCCAGTGTAATTTATTGATAAGTTCTAAAACTGGAACTAAATTTACAGACTAAATATTTTCATACAACATAACACAATGTTTGTTGAATTATATTGTATCAGTCCAGTGTAATTTATTGATAACTTCCAAAACTGGAACTAAATTAACAGACTAAATATTTTTCATACAACATAACACAATGTTTGTTGAATTATGTTGTATCAGTCTAGTGTAATTTATTGATAAGTTCTAAAACTGGAACTAAATTTACAGACTAAATATTTTTCATACAACAAATCACAATGTTTGTTGAATTATATTGTATCAGTCCAGTGTAATTTATTGATAAGTTCTAAAACCGGAACTAAATTTACAGACTAAATATTGTTCATACAACATAACACAATTTTTGTTGAATTATATTGTATCAGTCCAGTGTAATTTATTGATAAGTTCTAAAACTGGAACTAAATTTACAGACTAAATATTTTCATACAACATAACACAATGTTTGTTGAATTATATTGTATCAGTCCAGTGTAATTTATTGATAAGTTCCAAAACTGGAACTAAATTTACAGACTAAATATTTTTCATACAACATAACACGATGTTTGTTGAATTATATTGTATCAGTCCAGTGTAATTTATTGATAAGTTCTAAAACTGGAACTAAATTTACAGACTAAATATTTTTCATGCAACAAATCACAATGTTTGTTGAATTATATTGTATCAGTCCAGTGTAACTTATTGATAAGTTCTAAAACTGGAACTAAATTTACAGACTAAATATTTTTCATCCAACAAATCACAATGTTTGTTGAATTATATTGTATCAGTCCAGTGTAATTTATTGATAAGTTCTAAAACTGGAATTAAATTTACAGACTAAATATTTTCATACAACATAACACAATGTTTGTTGAATTATATTGTATCAGTCCAGTGTAATCTATTGATAAGTTCTAAAACTGGAACTAAACTTACAGACTAAATATTTTTCATACAACGAATCACAATGTTTGTTGAATTATATTGTATTAGATCAGTGTAATTTATTGATAAGTTCTAAAACTGGAACTAAATTTACAGACTAAATATTTTCATACAACATAACACAATGTTTGTTGAATTATATTGTATCAGTCCAGTGTAATTTATTGATAAGTTCTAAAACTGGAACTAAATTTACAGACTAAATATTTTCATACAACATAACACAATGTTTGTTGAATTATATTGTATCAGTCCAGTGTAATTTATATATAAGTTCTAAAATTGGAACTAAATTTACAGACTAAATATTTTTCATACAACAAATCACAATGTTTGTTGAATTATATTGTATCAGTCCAGTGTAATTTATTGATAAGTTCTAAAACTGGAACTAAATTTACAGACTAAATATTTTTCATACAACATAACACAATGTTTGTTGAATTATATTGTATCAGTCCAGTGTAATTTATTGATAAGTTCTAAAACTGGAACTAAATTTGCAGACTAAATATTTTTCATACAACATAACACAATGTTTGTTGAATTATATTGTATCAGATCAGTGTAATTTATTGATAAGTTCTAAAACTGGAACTAAATTTACAGACTAAATATTTTCATACAACATAACACAATGTTTGTTGAATTATATTGTATCAGTCCAGTGTAATTTATTGATAAGTTCTAAAACTGAAACTAAATTTACAGACTAAATATTTTTCATACAACATAACACAATGTTTGTTGAATTATATTGTATCAGTCCAGTGTAATTTATTGATAAGTTCTAAAACTGGAACTAAATTTGCAGACTAAATATTTTTCATACAACATAACACAATGTTTGTTGAATTATATTGTATCAGATCAGTGTAATTTATTGATAAGTTCTAAAACTGGAACTAAATTTACAGACTAAATATTTTCATACAACATAACACAATGTTTGTTGAATTATATTGTATCAGATCAGTGTAATTTATTGATAAGTTCTAAAACTGGAACTAAATTTACAGACTAAATATTTTCATACAACATAACACAATGTTTGTTGAATTATATTGTATCAGTCCAGTGTAATTTATTGATAAGTTCTAAAACTGGAACTAAATTTACAAACTAAATATTTTTCATACAACATAACACAATGTTTGTTGAATTATATTGTATCAGTCCAGTGTAATTTATTGATAAGTTCTAAAACTGGAACTAAATTTGCAGACTAAATATTTTCATACAACATAACACAATGTTTGTTGAATTATATTGTATCAGTCCAGTGTAATTTATTGATAAGTTCTAAAACTGGAACTAAATTTACAGACTAAATATTTTTCATACAACATAACACAATGTTTGTTGAATTATATTGTATCAGTCCAGTGTAATTTATTGATAAGTTCTAAAACTGGAACTAAATTTACAGACTAAATATTTTCATACAACATAACACAATGTTTGTTGAATTATATTGTATCAGTCCAGTGTAATTTATTGATAAGTTCTAAAACTGGAACTAAATTTACAGACTAAATATTTTTCATACAACATAACACAATGTTTGTTGAATTATATTGTATCAGGCCAATGTAATTTATTGATAAGTTCTAAAACTGGAACTAAATTTACAGACTAAATATTTTCATACAACATAACACAATGTTTGTTGAATTATATTGTATCAGTCCAGTGTAATTTATTGATAAGTTCTAAAACTGGAACTAAATTTACAGACTAAATATTTTTCATACAACATAACACAATGTTTGTTGAATTATATTGTATCAGTCCAGTGTAATTTATTGACGACAACAATATGATGATATGATATTAGAGATAATAATCCTTTGTAGGTGTAGAGTTCACATAAATAACAGAACACAATATCATGGTATGCTACTTCAGGGTGTGTGGTCTTCAGGGTTTTCACTGTATTATGGTATACTACTCCTTGGTTTAATATGCTATAAACAATTACACACCGTTTCAACAATTTACATTGTCATTATCAGGTGTCATAACTTAATTCTTTTACAGCAAAAGACATGCTGCTACAGGAAATACAAAAATATCAACGATATGACATACATATTAAAGAAAATAAACAATTAAATTAAATATACAGATATAAATAATATAATTTTGAAAAGTAAATAATATAGTTTTGAAATTTAAATAATATAGATTTGAAAGACAAATATAGATTTGGAATATAGATATAGATTTGAAATACAAATATAGATTTGAAATATAGATATAGATTTGAAATAAAGATATAGATTTGAAATATAAAGAATGTAGATTCGAAATATAAATATAGATTTGAAATATAATATAAATTTGAAATACAAATATAGATTTGAAATAAAATATAGATTTGAAGTAGGCTTATAGATATAGATTTGAATATAGAAATAGATTTGAAATATTGATATAGATTTAAAGTATAGATAATATAGATTTGAATTATAGATATATAATAATAGCGGTTAGAGTGGTTGAAAGCAACAAGTTACTATTCCACAGAAGGCACTGGGGCAGGGTTGAAGCAGTGTTCACAAAAAATATTATGGTTATTATGTTAAAAAGTTAATTCAGAGTGTGACTATCACTCTCTTAAAAATATATAAGATTATCATAAAAATATATATTATCTGTAAGGTAATTCCTAAGCACTAGCACTGATACTAAAAATTAATGATTAATAAATGAATTGAAACGACAAAACCAAACGCAAAATTATTATCGAAAATGTTGGACAATGTACAAATATAACTATTTTTGATTTGAAATTTAAAGAATACTTATTTGAATTATAGAAATAAAAATAGTAAAAATACCATGAACAAATTAAAATATATTTTAATAATTAGATTGATGGTGGGGATCGAAAATATCGTACAATAATATTAATAAAGTGATATAATTTGTTAAGTTGGTTGCACTGTTTGGAGTTGAAGATGTTAGAGAAAGCTATACTATTGTTATAACATTTATAGGTAATTGGGATATAATGTTTACAAGAAGGTAAATATATAGGACTGTACATCGAAATGCTTGAGTTATTAATTATTATTACTGTGATTAAATAAATGAATGTTATACATTCATCCATTAATTGTAGAGATGTTAAATGTGATCAAGAAATAAGTATTATAATAAGCGGTAGAATTGATGAACAAGTAAGCAATATATTAGTTAAAGAATAACAATGTGTTCCATAGAAAATATAATATGTTGCGAAATTTAGGTGTTTTACGATTGCCGTTAGCTTATACTATGTTTGTATTGAAACTGAAAATATGAATGTTTATTTGAAGATTGATTTGAAAATTGCCAGCTTAGATTTGAAATTTCTTGCTTTTCTACCTCCTCTGGATACTTGTACCATTTGGAATACACGATTTGAAAGTTTCTTTTTGATAGTTCATCTTCGGAGGACTCATGCTCTAACTTAAGTCACTACAGCTGCTCCTACAACTGTGGTATCTGACACGAAAAATATAAACGGTAAAGTTAGTGTGGAAATGTATTGGGTTATTGGAACTGACATTAGTTGTCATCATCTTAATAATTATCTCTAGAACATTTACTACACAAATGTGCAGAACTCGAAACTCTAATGTTACGATATAGATACACAGAACGATCAGTCTGAAGAGTTGACAATTCATTGTAGAGGGAAAGATGATTAGTATTGTTAATATTTAATTTGTCCCATTCTACATATTTTTAATTTCATATATTTTTGTCCTTTTTCAACATCTAGTGCTATCTATCTGAAGTTTCACCTCAACACCGAAGAATACCGAGCAGCACTTAGAAGATCGAAAAGGATACGACTCCAATTTGAAATTAATATGCTAGCTCTTCTCATAATGTATATACATATATATATTCATTTTAATGTGTACTTCTAAATAAATATATATCAAACTGATTAAGGTCTTATTATTTTGATTCGGTGATTATTTTGATTAGTATTGATTGTACTTTTATATGAATAGGATTATGTGTGTATCTTAAGTTTAGAGGTGCGTTGTAATTCTTTTGCATTTACCACCTGTCTTACATTCAGTGCTATCGAAAGATGGAAACGAAAATGTAGATAATGATAATTTCTCTCAAACAAGGCACACACATGCAACCCCTACAGTAGAGAAAATTACACTAATTGCATATGGGTTATATATAATCCTCTCAATACGGAAATACTCTTCCTAAATTAAAACTGAATAAGAAATATTAATCTTATAAACCTTCGATTAACTAACTATGGTCATCTTTAGTTTTACGAGATTTAAACACTTTTATTATCAATAAACATCAATCATTCTGAAATATTTTGGAATCGAAATTCACTCAAACCACATACAGTTTTTTAACGAGATTTATACACCTTTATTACCGTTATTAATATTTGTATTACTACAACGAGAAAACAACACCAATTTTACGGTTATAAACTGTCTGTTTTATGGGATTTCTACACCTATTATGCTAATTTTATGGACACACATAAAAGATCAAAGATGATTTGCCGCCATACCCACAACATGGTAAAACTGTCCGCCTAGTAACCTATTTCCCACTACTGACAATTCTTCAGAGGCCGATAGGCCCTAGTAACAGCTGTTCGGATGACGAGGACAACATTGCAAACAGACATCGGTTAGGAAATAATGACGGGTAAGTAGGTTAAAGTGATGATAATGTCACCGATGACCGATTCCTCGCTCGATCTAAAATAGGCCTGAAACATGAATGGGAATAACTTTGAATTTACGCGGACAGTTGGTCGAAATAATAAATAATAAATTTGCCCGTTAATACTATTATGTTAACGAGAGAAAGGGTCTGAAGATCCGATGGCAACTGCACGGTGTCAGTATTACTTTTCAGTAGGCCTACACAACAAACGCCATTTTATGTTGACTTCGTTCTACTGCACCTTCTTGGCTACTTCTCAGTTCTCCCATTCGTTAGTAAATTACAATTTGACTATTATCATTTGCAAACAATGATGATAGCAAAGGCCAATCCAAATTCACATAAAATTATATTATGTTAGGACCGACGAATGTGCCGCTATATACGTGCGAAGACGAAACTTTATTTTTATTATAATATTACTCTATTTTTCTCGGGCCTAGGCTCTAAGTTAAAAATAGGCTAGAGTAGAGAAAACGGTAATTCGAGAAAACTAGGGGCCTTTGGACAAGTGATTAATATATCGTCGGGTTGGAGTAGAATAAGAGTCATGATGAGAACAAGAAAATTGTATTTTTTTGGGACTAATTCAAGTTAACATGGGCGTGTTGCGTGCGCATGCGCTCTTACAGTTTCTACCGCTGTCGCAATATTTTGTCTTGACTAAACACAGATTTTTTGATTGACATGAAAATTAACAACTTAAAATATATTCGAAGTGGGACTGTAAATGACCGATAGATTAGTAACCAGCGTAATTAAAACTCAAGTCAACATCGATCGATCCATACATAACAAAAATATAATAAAAATGGCGTGAACTTCGACTTCAGTCAACTCTTTATTTTCTCTCTTTATCTTTTGAATCCCTCGTTTCCTAAAAATCCGGATCACTTAGAAATCGGAAAAAACATATCCCTGACATCTTCGACGATTTGTTCTTTGATGAATTTGAACACCCGAAGGCAACACAATAGACCATATTGGCGATGCAAAAACGTCTAAACTATATAGGATAGGGTAACGACGCCAACATGTGGGACATCTCTGACGTCATCGCCGAGAGATTCCGAAGATTGCCGGAAAATATGCATAAAAACAACGCTACCGATAATTTTTCATTTTTTCATTTAATTACCGATCAAAAAAATTTTTTTTTTCTTTGTTTATCTGATAGGAGATATTTGTCATATTTAGGAGTTTGTTTTGGGGCATCAAAGCAAACAATGCACAAATCCTTTAACAGTGTTCTGTACTATTGGTACAGTATAACCTTAATGCATAAGATCAATATCCTTACATCTCCCTTTCCACAAATAAGAAATACATTTAGATATGAAAATATAAAATACCTTGTTCAAATAATACTTATTAACTAACAGGTTTCTACTAATCTTTCTGGTGGACGTGAATGTCTCTTGGGTCTATCTAAAGCATGAAAATCTCTATGACTATTGTCTTCATTTTCATTACTAATATTATGCATTGAGTTTGGTATCAATAATAAATCTTTTCTATTTCTACGACATAATACATCATTATCTAATTTCACAAGATAAGATGGCGTATCGTGTAGTCCGCATGTAATATCAAGGGCACTAACCCTGATTACAATCCCAAACTAAAAGGACATAACTCTGTCTAAGAACTTAACAGTGTTCTGTACTATTGGTACAGTATAACCTTAATGCATAAGATCAATATCCTTACAATAGCAATTTAAATTAATTAATCAAATTTCGTTTCGTTTGACCTATTAAAATCCTTTTTTTCGCCACTACATTATGTCTTAACCACCCCCTGCTTATATTGCTGGCAAATTGACCTTATTATGTTGAATTACCAGCCTCTACTGAAACAATAACAATACAACCATATGTTGTCCAACGAAATAGGTTGCCTAATAAAGTCCAATAAACGTTGTTTTAAGCCCGGCGCAGACGGACGAACATTTTAGGCAAAAAACACTATTTGCGTACAATTGTTCGTCCATCTGCGGGAAATTTAAACACGAATTACCACGAACAAATATGTTCGCGAACATGTTCGTCAATATCTAACATGTTAGATATTTGGCAAATGTTCGCATGCATGTTTACTCGTTTGTTCATCGTCTGCGTTAAGCAACCAACACATTCTTTCTCAAAGCACCAATCAGAGAGCAATAAATATTCACATGACAATCAAAATGGCGACTACCTTCTTTTTCTTATGGACAGCGCCATTTTGAAACATCACGTGACTTATCAACGGTAGCGTATACTTCCAACGAACTTTGATCGTCCTTGATTGTCGTCTGCGGTGAAAATATTTGAGAACATTTGATCATTGGTTTTGTTCGCGAACAAAATGTTCACCTATTTGTTCGTCCGTCTGCGCCGGGCTTAAAGCATACATGTATTTAAAGTCAATATACGTTCAAACGTAGTTCGAGACTATAACAATTCTAAAAAGATGAACGTCCACCATCCGTTTAACTAAACATACCGAAACGGGAATTTTTTATTTTGAAGCTAATCAGTGTTCATAACTCACAGTCGAAACCCTTCATCCATGTGTATCAATAATTATCGAGGTTTGAAAGTAAAAAAAAAACACGAATTTAGTGAGATTATGCCTTATATATAGAAAACACAAATACATGTATAGAAATTAAAAGACAAATGTTTCACAGTATAGTCCAGTGGCGTAGGTAGAGGGTAGTATTCAAGAAAATTGTTTGTAAAATGTATAAACACTGCGCAGACTGACTTAAGAGGTTCTCGCAAAGGCGCAATGAAAAATTAAATTTCATGTCTCCATTGATCATTTTCTATGATGGCGTCACCGTTTTGTTCCCGGAAATCGTATAATTCGTCCCTCGATTCAAAGATTCTGACGTTAAATGGACTACCAGGAATTTGCTGTCCAGACCAGTAGATTGAGATGGTGTATTTACCAGACTCTGTTGGATCATAATGACACAATATAGTCCTGTCATTCTTCCCTTCTCGCATCATCTCCGCTTTGAAAGCAGCTGAAATAAATTGTCAACTAGCATAAAGTCTCTGTATTATGTACACCTCATGGCTGAATATTCACCACATCTGATTCAATAGATTGAGCAACCTAAACACTTAAAAACGCTGAACACGTTTTAATAATAGTAATAATTAAATTTTTATTTGGACATATATTATGCCATACTAATTTGAATCCTCCTAAAGGTAAGAATACTTTTGATGCCTGTTCTATTGCTTTCGAAAATCGGCCCTTTTGCGACCCATATCAATTGTGCTGAGACCCCTTCTACGTAAAGCATTTCACATCAGCAATCAATCTGATTCGGTCTAATTAAAATTAGACCCTAATTTCGTTTTGTTCGGTTTTTAAAATCCGTTTTTTTAAACACTGCAGTAGGGTCTAACAACCACGTCCTATCTAGGGTTCTTAAGTGTTGTAGACTAGTTTATCAGGTCATTTGTATTAAGGTTAGGTCAGAGTGTACGTAGACATTTCCTGTCGCACATAGTTGTTAGACCCTAATTCAGTGTTTAAAAATGCGAACGAAACGAAATTAGGGTCAAGTTTTAATTAGACTGCAATCTGATTAACCTTTCGTACCTTTAGGTCCTTTGATTCTAACGGCTAATTTCCCAGCACCGGCACCTTGAGTTTCCACCAAAAACCTGCTTTGATAATTATAAATCAAACCATTTTCTATACCAGGACCAAATGCCTTAACTTTGCTGGCATCAGGAGGCTCACCAATCCTTATGACAAAAGGACTTCCTAAAATGGATATGATTTAAATATTTAAGTCGAATATTGAAACAGAAAACAACTAAATAATCTGATAAATCCAGAAAACAATGTTTATATACAGTACGTAACAAACGCTTAATCAAATTTTAAGCGTTTTTCAATAACAACCTGTAATTTTATGCTAAATTTATAGTTTTATTTGATTCTGTTTGTATACTTTAGACACCGTTTATGGAAAAATACTAACTATTTTAGAAAACTTATTTATTTATTTTTTCATTCTAAGAGGTGATATCGTTTTAAATAGATGTATTTATAGATAGCAGTATTCTTACCTGGTATATCTGTACCATCAAACGTCACAATAAGTAGATATTTACCAGCTTCTGGTGGACGAACCCAGATTTTGAATCTACCATTTTCTTCATCCTTTACATCACATTGGGCACTGTGATATTCACTTCTGCAGATTGCTGTTACCTCTCCTGAAACAAATTCCCAATCTTTACCACGAGTTTAATTGATAATTTACTAAATTCACGCACCATTCAAGACAGAATTCTTACAATAAAACACTTATTTCCTCACGTCCACCTTAAACTTTCAGGTATAGAAACGCATTAGTCACCTGCCCCAGCTTCTTGTGCGTCAACAGTAAACATCATTTCTTCACCAGCAATACCACCCTGAAGACCATCACCATAAAGTTTAACTTTAGCTGCTGCTCCCTTATCCCCAATAGAAATCTTCATTGGACAGTTGTGTATCAGTTTATTCGACCAGTAGACGTATAGTAAATAACCACCTGGATCCAACAGAAATTAAAAATATGTCTGATTGTAAATTTTAAAGTTTTGAATGAAATAAAGTTTGTTATTAATTCATCTTTTTTTATATATTATGGCATTGAGTAAGTGCGGAGTGTTTTGTGATACAGAAATAAAGACAGCAATTCGTCTGTAAATTTCTGATTCTCAATCCTCGAAGGTTAAACTCATATCTATTATACAATACTTCATATATATGTCCATTTTACTTAAGGAACATAATAAAAAAATCGTATTAAAAGCAATTCCATTAACCGAAAATCTCTTCCAAAGCATGACAAACTTTGTTGAAAATAAGAAAAACTTAAATACCTTCAACAAGTTAGATAAGACACATACCTGTATTATGCGATAAGTAAGAACATCTATATCTGTTGTATTTAATATCCTCTATATTCACATTGATTTCATTCTTAACACCTTTTAATTCCACTCGACATGCTCCTGAAATATACCTTTAGATTGCCAATTCCTGTCATATGTGATCCCTCATGGTCACAATCTAAAAACAAAATCTTGTTTGCCAACAAAATTTTGAAAGAGTAGTCTGATGGTTTTGTGAATCGATTGTTTTGTTTACTCGCGACCTCTTCTATGACTTTGGTTAAGATCCCTGATACTCGCTCATATTGAAGAGAACATGGAAACCAAAATATTTTATAGAAAGTTTGTTGATTAGGCAGGACATGATTCCGCTTTGTGCTGAATTGTCCCATTACTAATTTTTCAAAAATGACATTTCTAGTTCACATGAGATTCATTAGTTTAATTGAAACACAGATACAGTCTCATAAGGCGGAATATTTCATCACCACACTAGGTTGAAAGATATTCAAGTGTAACATGCCTCAACCATAATATTATAATACATATTTTTACCTGGACCAGCCAGTCTACCATCTACGGTGAACTGTGTTGTGACGCCCTTTCTGGCTCGTTCACTGCCTTCTCCAAAAACGCGAACTTTAGAAGCATCAACTGGTAATACAGGGCCATCACAATATCCCCGTATTGGAGAACAAGCCAATGGTGCGTCATTCCAATACACATGAATATAATGGTCACCTAACAATCATATAAAGGTTAAGTAAGTACTTTGATACAAATATATTTTGACATATTCCAATTCAAGCAAAAAAAGAAGCAAATTCAAGCTTTCTTTATTGCCAAGTCATAATTAGATGTATTATCAAGCGCTGTAAATCAAAATGAGAGGTCTTATCAAGACACAATTAGATATACGTCAGGTGACGTCAAGTTACAATCTGATGTGGCTTCAAGTCACAATGAGAGGTACGGACAAGTCAAATCTGAGGTATGGTCCACACATAATCAGATGTACCGTCAAAGCAGAGGTGGTATTAAGTCACAATAGTAAAGGCACTGTCAAGTCACAATAAGAGGTGGCGTCAATTTACAATAATAGGAGACGTGAAGTCACAATAACAGCTGGCTTCAAGTCGCAATAAGAGTTACCATCAAGTCAAATCTGAAAAATTGCGAAAGATGACGTAGTTCTTAAGATAAATACCCTTTTGTTCAGCCTGGAAGTTGACACTAGCTTTAGAGGAATCTTGAGTTACTTTAGCTGATTTTTTACCTGTTGGACTTAGTATTTCTGACACTAGCCGACCTAAAAAAAAGAAAAATTCAAATTAAGAACATATCTTGAGTGAATGCATAAATCAAAATGCAAGTATTGAAAAGTTTACACCAGACTAGATGCTATATTTATATTTAATTAAGTGACAAAAACGTTATGGATAAATAAAATGTAATGATGTGGTTGTGACTTCAATTGTTTCAAAGCTGGTAATTGCATGGTTATAATTTTCTGGTATTATGGTGGTTAATTGGATTTGTTCTTCGCGTAAGTTGGCGAGCTGTAGCTGTATTTGTGACTATCGTGTTTATTTGCGACGATATTTACCTGGTCCAGCATTTGATATATCAAGCTTCAAAACAGTGTCTTTCTTAAAATCTAAGACCATAAAACCATGTTCATCTCTCAATTGTGATAAATCTGTGAGTAACACTACAGAGGTGTGATCTGTTAACTGAATACTAAATGGACTGCCTGAAATAAAAAAAAAAACCGGTGTAAGCGGGAATAAACTCAAATGTTATTTCAGCTTTATAAACATTAAGAACTATGAGGGTGCTGAAACGTTTGCAGGTTTTGAAAAAAAAGAACTGACCTTTGACTGGTAAACCACAAAAGGTAATAGTAATGTTGTATTCACCAAGTATTACAGGCGTATATTCATATTCATAATAACCTTCGTATAGTTGTCTTTCATTAACTTTTATATTCTTGTTGTTAACTGAAAGCAGACGATTGACAGTTCTGCTCTTAAAATATTGATGATACAAAATATTTTGAAACAAGTTAGGTACGAATGAATTACGTGACTTGATTTCGGGAGAGTCTTTCATCGATGAAGATGTATTATAGTCGATGACACATAACGATCCACTCTATACCATGCTATACTGTAATGACTTAATAGATGTGAAGTAGTACAATGTCTGTATTTTTAGAGCAGAGAAACGAACTGAGTGTATAAAATTTACGAATAAGATACATAAAGGTAGTAATACAAATCAATTAGAGAAAGGTAAGACCGACACATCTGTCGCCACTCAATTCATCCGATATGATATTCGTATGGGATGATGAAACCATAGATATCTTAATAACCATGGTCGGAACTATGTAGGACAGTCTAGCGTTTGCTTTTGTTTTTTGTATATGTTTGTAATCTAGTTTCAATTATTTGACGAATGCATTCTATTTGACATTCATTAAAACCTTAGAGGTACCAGCGAACACCACAAGGGGTACCTGAGAAGCCTCTAGGCTAATTTTAAAAAGTATGGAATGGATTACGTATCAAACTCCATTAACTGACAAATTACTTTCATGTTGATTCTTAATGTTAATTAGAGTGGGCAAGGGGTACCAGGAGATTGCTTTAAAGAATAGAGGTACGAAGAGTCCAATAGGTTGCGAACCAAGGCATTAAAAGGTTGGTTTCTGGCTATACTCGAAATATAAATCTTTAATTTTGAAAGCCTGCAAATCTCGTAAAATTTACCTTTTATCTCTACATTAACGTTTCCTTTCAGTTTCTTTGTATTCACGGTAAATGTTGCCTTCTCGCCTTTCGTAGCTCTATATAGTCCGTCACCAGAGGCGACAATTTGGCTGCTGTCATTTACCTCTACGTACAAGGGACTTCCTAAAAAACATCTAACATAAAAAAGCTACCATATTCTTAACAGATGAAACTTATTTTGGTTCAGAAAACGGGTTCGATATGATAACTTCGGATTTTTCAATCCCTGTCAGTGATGCACATCAAAGGGGTTGACGTTGAAAAAGCGTATAGTCGTTCGGATAGAACAATAAACCGGACCCAGTGCTGCAGGTTGTACACGTTACAGCTCTCTCAACAGCAAGGAATTGAAAACAGGGTAGGATAATTTACTTTTTTACTATTGAAAACAGAAATACATATACACGGTGACTTTAAAAAAAAAAAATAGAATGTATTGTAACGTAGCTTGTTAAGTGACGCCAGTTTATTTTATCAAATAAAAGAATAAAAGAATGTCAGCAGACAAACCTTTTATAGGTTCACCACAAATTTCTCCAGCTATCTTATATCTTCCCACCTTGGATGGTTTAAAGGTAAGTTGTGTTCGATGACTAGTGGTGTCTATGTCAAAGTCATTGATAGGTCTATTGCTGGTGTCATATAACTGCAGGTCTACCTCATAGTTTGTACTTTCGCTGTTATCTGCATTAAATTTACCAGTTTCTCCTATCATCAAAAGATTTGGTCCAGTCAACGAACATGAATTTGGATTGAAAACGTCAAATGTGAGATCTTTATTGGCATTTTGACCATCGACATACGTTTTAACTGTCCATTGCCCTAAAAAAAATTCACAAACACACTTCACAAAAATATGGTACATACATGACTTCTAGAATGTAAATGCATAATTTGAATGAAAAAATAAAATGAAAATTTAATTAAGCAATATTACAAAATAACAAAATTGAAAAACTAGTCACAAGGTAACAAATATGTTCCTAAACCGGAAGTGTTCGGTCTATCGGTCTGTAGCAATCTGCAAGACTCGAGATCTCGATAGATATGGCAATAACTCACCTGTAATACGGGGTCTTATTGAACCTGTTATTATATTATCATTTCTAGTAATAGATACATCTTCTGTTTTACCAACAGGATTAGTTGATATCATCGATACTACAGAATTCCCTGCCTTAGATACATCAACCTGTAATATAATAAGAACATGATCATATGTATGAATTAATACATCAAATCATATGAAAATAAAACGAGTTAACGTTCTTTGTACGTATACAGACAGACACAAATTGAGTTTAACACCTTGCTCTAGTCTAGGGGCAGGAAACAGATTGTCATCAGCAGCAGAATTCCAGTTTTCAGTGAATAATATTTTTATTTATTATGAATATTTAAGACTAATGAAAGGGACAGTAAACAAGTTGTTGATTTTCACTGCAGTATAGTTATTCTGGGTTATGTTCATGTATCTTATTTTCATTTATCTGTAAATGTTGCACTTTATTTACAAGGAAGAAGTTTTTGCTACCAAATATGTGTCAAAAGGTACTACTAAATCATTATATGTATAACTTTTAGATCTCCATTGACACGCCTGCATCCATGAATCTGCCTTTGGGAGTTTGTCCCCTCTTTGCACCGCCAGATTATAACTTTTCCTTTACCAACTTCTTACTTTTTTTTCAAATATTAACATTTTCTAAATGACTTATGTTTCACAGTAAATATAATGGGTTTTTTTATAAATTGATATATTATATGGACCATCTTCATACAAGATCGACATGTTTACCTTAACTTGCCACTGTCCGTCAATTTTCGAGTAAAGACCTGAGCTGGCTATGGTAATACTGGATAAATCCAGCTCCACCATAAAATCTTGTGGACTTCTTGGCACTTCTTCATCATTATAATATACATGAATCTGAAATACAGATTACCTCTACTAATAGATCTAGATTCTCTTACACATTTAATTACAGGACGCTAACCTTTTAATAACATGACATGACTCTTGATAACAAGTTGGATTTCATCCCCTTAATAACAAGACTGTACACTTTTAATAACAGGATTTCAGTACACTTTTAATCACAGGGCGCTACTCCATAAATAACAGAACTTCACGATCTCAATAACAGGACTTCACCCCTTTAATAACAGGACTTCATCCTTTTGACAACATTGTCCCTAATAACATGACTATACCCTTTAAATAACAGGACGCTTTTAACAAGACTTCACGATCTCAATAACAAGACTCTACCATTTAAAACTTCACCCCATTTAATAACAGGGATTCTCCCTTTATAACAGGACTTTACCCTTTATAACAGGACTTCACCCTTATGATAACATTGTCCCTAACTAACACGACCCTACCCTTTAAATAACAGGACTCTTCCCTTTTAGTAGCAGGACTTTCCCCAGTTGTATCTAATCGAATAGTTCATATTAGAGACCTACTGTATGTTTGCCTGATTCTTTGGGAGTAAAGATGTATTCTCCTTTATTTCCTTTCCATGCTGGATTACAAATAACATTTCTAGAACTACTTTTAACTTCTACTTTAACATTCGACTTCTCTACCAAATCATTGGGTATTTCTACTGTGAATACTTGCTATAAACAAAACATAATTAAAAAAGTACTGTTTCGCCTCCATGACCTCATCAGTGCAAGGCTGATATACATATTTGTTTAAAAGTACGTAGTATAATATATTGACCAAACTATGAAAAAAAGCATGCGGTTTGGAGTTCCCTTTGAGTTAAAGGGGGATTACAACAACAATGTTCTACAGCTATCTCGTTTATTCATTACTGTGCAGAATTACTGTGCAGAATTGAATAAAATCTACATATTATCTTGGTTCGTATGTCTGTACTTGATATTACAAGTTTGGGGTGAGGAGAATTTGAATCCTGTAAGAAATGTCGAAAGGTGGGATGGGACGATTGGGGAAATATCAAATCGGGTTTGAGAACCAGTGTTTAAATTGCTCGCCATGTGCAGATGTTCATTGTAAAAAAAAATATATAAACGATTTTGAGTATATTTTTCTCATTTCAATTATTAGTATGTAGCACCAACGTTATAATAATTATATAATAATAAAAATAATATACCTACCACTTTTCCCTGATAAACCTTTTTGAAATCGGCTTTTAAGATAATATTTTCTACTTCTACTCTGGGTTCGGCTGGTTTGAAATTTTGAAATTTGCTAAGATACGCCATGATTGTCAGATGGTCTACATTGGGGTCGGCCATTTCTTCTGGTGTCAATATTGGATCGATTCCAAGTCTCTTAGCTTCTTCCATTCCTAAAATAGATACCTCAAAATTACATTGTTATTTTATAATAGATGTCATAGAGAAAGCTGTGCCTGCCTGTATATTTCCATACCCACCGTATACTTTATCAAAAATATCAGTGGATTTCTTAATATTTACTGGAAATCAAAACGTCAATTGAACAGAGATGTTCTTAGAAGTCGGTGTATATAATAATTTATTTAAAAAAAATTGGAGTCAAAGAATTTGCTGAAACGACCGTGAGAAATGTAACACATACTCACCCATCTTGCAGTTAGCTATATAATCATTTCGATCTAAATCTGGCCAATTTGGTATGTTACCACCAATAGATTGAACAATACCACATAGATAATAACCATCATTCCAATCAGTCTGTCAATACAAGTCAGATTTTAAAACGTAACCAAAATTGTGAAAATCAGTATTAAACATTTCTTTCTGTCTGTTGTCAGCTCCATGAATTGTCAAAAAACAAAACAAAAAAAGATAGTTGAAACATTTCACATTCCATTCCTATTTATTCATTTTTAAAGAACTGTCATGGCCTTTTATAGATCATATTAAATTTTAGAATACTCTGTATCTGATAGATTTAAATGTTCAGTGATATAGAGATATTGTTTTATGAGTGTGAATGTGGATGAAAACTTACTGATAGATTACTGACGGTGGTAGTTTTTAATTGACGACAAACCCAGTTTAATGTTGAGTAGTAACCAGGTGAGTCTCGTTTGATGAAGTACGACAAGTAAGTCATAGCAGACATCTCATCCAGAGCAGCACTGGCAAAATCTTCTGGACTGATCATCATTGGTATGTTCAGTTGGTCTTTAGCAGTTGTCATCGCTGTTCGACAATTCTCAACCCTTTAAAATAAGCACGTAATCATAATACATAGAATTAGACGTTTTCTCGTAACGCTCTAGAACTTATAGCTTCTGATTTTAATCAAACTAGTTTGAATTTTAGCACTTCCGGATAAAAATCTCAACTTAATTAACTTATTATGTTTATGTGTATTTCAGCAACAAATGTTTTAACTCGCACTACGTTTAAATTAAGAATTGAGCTTTCTATGGTAGTGTTTACGTGTATTAGGTGACGACAATATAAGAAGAAATTTCATGTAGACGTACATACATACTGATACTTAATCAAAGATTTCTCATTGGATCTGTGTTGATGAATTGAGATTTACCCAGTTACTGTGAAACTGGCTCAATGTCACCCACAAGGGCAGTTATGTAACTTCGTGTTATATAGTAGCCTATTTCTACACAATCAAAGTCAACGACATACCTGTTTTTACGGATCAGTTTTCTCCAATGTGGAGATAACCCTGGTCTACACATATCTAAAAGAGCACTGAAAAAAGCATAAAGACGATTATGGCACCACAAAAGATTATAACATATCAACTAATAAAATGGAAACGAGAATACTACTACATTCGACTTATAATTATAATTACAATTTAACAATTTTTTAGATCCCACTTCCTACATCACTAACTGTAAAATTATAATGTCAATTAAATTAAAGGTAGCATTTTGCTAAATCGAAACGTCTAGAAAGAGCAAATTGCTTCCAAAAACATTCCATAGCTCTGGTCCAATAACTACCAGTTATTGTTTTTCATAAGCAGTGAATTTGTGTGCTATTCTCGCAGAGGTTTGATCTTATCAGAACTTCGAGTTACTATTCTAGACCTCTGAAAGAACACTAGCTCACTGCTGTAGGATGGAATAACATTGAAAATAATTCACAAAATTTTGAAACGAATTCTGCTCTCTACAGGAAGCCAATGAAGATCTCGTAAAACGGAGCACCAGGATTCTGGATCAGTTTTAATGTCTGAATTTGATACGAAGACATACCGAAAAGTAATCCGTTGAAGTAAGCTAATCTCGATGTAAAAAACCTATGAACTAACTTTACGGTACCAAATGTTTTCCTGTGCGCAAGAGAGAGTACATCCAATGAGTGACTTTCTTGTCTAACTCGTCCATACTTACTGTAAGGCGATACCGTCCGACCAATCTGTAGAGAAGTTAGCGATGTTAAAATCAGGAAGAATAGAATGAAACCAGGCTAACATTAACTTTTTGGGTGGTACCTTCGTTTTACTAGAACTTATTTGATATCGTAGTATAAGATGCCATAATAAACCCAGAATTAACTTAAGATTTCCATTAACTACATCTTCATTCCCTGAAAAGGCATTGAAATCTGCTTTATACCACTTTTATCTAGTTCTTTGATTCCAATGTTACATTTGGAATTACAGGTTTTAACATAGCGGTTAAGAGATACTATTTGATATTAAAGCATTAGCACAGATCTGTAGACATGATTTGATTCTGTATTTATACATATACCCGTTTTGATCACATTCGATCAAAGTAAAAAAAATGCATGGGTAGTCAAAGTAAAGCCATTTGAAGATGATATAATGTACACTTTTCAAAATTCTTTTTTAAAATCGAACAGTGTTTGCTGCTTGTTAGTGCACCTTGGATGTTCTCGGAGGTAACTCACACGTAACTAAAAGTAGTTCGTTGAGAAACTGTAGTTCAACCATATCTCGGTAGAGACCTTTTCCTAATGTTGAAGGAATGTGCTATAAAAAATATGTTTCAAAGGTCTCCAAGTATTACAAAGATTAAGCAAGTCAGTGTTTTAATTGAACAACATTTTAAAACAAGCATTATATTTAACCAAAGCACATAATAATTATGGAAACGAAAAAAAAAGTTCATCATGTACATCATCATAAGTCAGTACCCTAGTGTTAAATTTGTTTCCTTGTTCAAATGTTAACCAATTGTAGGCCTACCCCTAATCCCTTTTTGAACTTTAGATGTTAAGAATAAGCCGTTTTTTTTTATATAAAAAAGGGACCACATTCTGACTTTAGCATTTTAAGGGAATAAGGAAACCAAGTACTAACAATCCAAACCGCAAAACGAAACTCGAAATCCAAAAAGACATTTTGACGAAACATAGGTAACAGCTTATGAACTTTCCAAATGAGGAATTAATCAATCATACACGAGTAAGTATATCATAATGAAAACTTGTATCAGGTGTCTAGAAGAGTGAGCATACCCTGCCTGGCGCCAAACCCGTCCTAGCTGTTAAACATACACAAAACTACAAAACAAAAACGTGAAAAAGCGTCGGATGAAAAAAAAAAAAAAAAATAGCGATGGCCATCGTAATACGCCCACTTTTATAATGGCAGCCAATTCGTCCGGGGGGCTGACAAGAGTGGTCAGTAAATGAAAGATTCTGAGAATGAGTAAAACCATGGGTAAAAGTTTCCTGGAAAAAACAAATATGTCACTGAAATATGCATAAAACAAGGGCAACCAACGTTTAGGTTCCATCCTAAAATATTAAGAGCATTCACATAGTTGTTAATGTTTTTGATTTTCAATAAGGTGTATCCCAAGGTCAATACAAACACTAACACTAAGTTTCATCAAAATCCACCAAGAAACAAGCTCTCTATTGTTTCCACCACACATTTACAAAAACAAGGGCAATAACCAATTAAATATACATGTATTAAGATTTGTCTGATTTTCAATATATTTCATCCTCACAACAAATTTCATTAAAATCAATCAAGAAGCCAACTCTCTATCCTGTGAGTGCAACGGGCGGAAAAATTAAAGAACAAGGGGCGATAACTCATGAAATATTTTTTCGATGTTTCTGATATTCAATAGGGTTTATCCTAATGTCAATGCCAACACTCATACCAAGTTTCAACAAAATCCATCAAGAAACCAGCTCTCTATTGTGTCCACAACATATTTTCAAAAGCAAGGGCAATAACTCATGAAATAGTTTTCGATTTGTCTGATTTTCAATAGGGTTCATCCTTGGGTGATAACAAACACTCACAGCAAGTTTCATCAAAATCCATCAAGAAACCAGCTCTCTATCCATACCCGTAGCCAGGAGGGGTTCGGGGGGTTCGTACGAACCCCCCCTTGAAAACAAATAAGCACTGTTAAAGTAGACATTCTGTTTGAATTGTAACTGTTAATGTTGAGTTTGATTGCTTTGCGAGTCCATATAACCCCCCCTTGGAAATTCCTGGCTACGGGCCTGCTATCGTGTCCACAACAATTGTGTACAGACAGACAGACAGACAGACAGGGGCGACTACAATATACGCCCACATTAGGCGTATAAAAAGGGAATATCATTCCTTTTCAAAAGTGCTTCATAATGAAGCAGAAACAAAACAGACGGAACATCTTTATTCTAAAAATCATGGTGTAACAAAAGAAGCAGAGTATCTTAATTAATATGCTCATATATTTGA
Organism: Lottia scabra; assembly: GCA_029955415.1. Classification (NCBI taxonomy): domain Eukaryota; kingdom Metazoa; phylum Mollusca; class Gastropoda; family Lottiidae; genus Lottia; species Lottia scabra. The sequence goes on along the minus strand of JARJEI010000014.1, from coordinate 9,524,459 downwards.
AATGGCACAATATCTAAATGCTAAACAGTATACACCCAATCCCATGGGAGGAATACAGCTTTAAGCAATAAATTTATTTAAGACAATGTGTACGGTAATAAACTATTTGATAACAAATCAGTTGGCCTATTATTAGTTTGTATATGGTAAATACACAGTTTGTTAAACGGGATATTGAATAATCAATTAATCTGGCGCCATGCCATCATACAGACCACAGTAATCAATTCAGTATCGATGCAATTTAGTTAAACGTCGGTAGCTCGTTGAATGTCATTTTGATACGATACATATATATACACAGGTTCATACACAATATTCTTTTAATCATGTTGTATTTTGAAATCAGGGTTGTCTTTAATATTTGCTAGATTGAAAAACTTTAAATCAATTTTCGAGAGAACAAGTTGTTATTTAATTGAAAGATAATAAAATATAATCCAGAAGAGAACATATTTAGCTCAGGTTTGAACTTGCAGTAAGCAGTTGAAAGAATGGAGAGACTTTAAATTCGATTTTTGATGATATGCGCATACATGTATGCTTCTAATATATAAGGGGCAATTGGTATTTTCGGCGATAAATAATTTGTAAATAAAACTAAAACTGCATGAAATTTCTTCATACATGTATCTTTATAATGTATATGTCTTTTTTATATATGGCGTCTGCATGCAAATCGTAGAGTCGTAGTTTTGATTTTCAAACGCGGATAATGATGGATACATATGGGTTTGAAGGCTCCTTATCACGAACACTTTCATTCGCTAACGAAACAAAATCTTGGAGAACTTTCAACTTTAACAGAAATAAAAGGCAAAATATGATTTTTACAAAAATGCCCCTAATAGTTTTCTAGTCAGGGGAATCTTTGAGAGGACTCTTCGATCAGGTGTCAAATTAATTTCGTTTACCATTACATTGAAGACCTTTAATTTAGAAAATAAGTTTCCCAGCGTTTAAAATGGTGTTGTAAAACTTATTTAAAGAGAAGCCACCTCTTAGAATGAACAAAGAGATTAAGTTCTCAAACTTGTTCAATAACGGTGTCAAATAAGCCCATAAAACTATGTAATTTTGAATACAATTTTAGATTATAATTGAAAAAAGTTTAAAATTTGAGTAAGCTTTTTTTCAATTATTGTACATAAACATAGTTTTCTGGATTTATCCGATTATTTAGGTATCTGTTGTATATTTATGCCACCAGGTAAATCCCCTGATGAATATAAACCCCCTATTGGCCAAGTTTGAAAATATAGATTTTTTGTTCATTCTAAGAGGTTGTATTCCTTTAAGGTTTTATTTGCATCTATTAGAATTAACAAAATTGTCACATGAATATGGATATTACGATCATATGGCCAAATTGACCTTCGTTCCCATTGGAATGTTATCTTTATATCGTTGATCGGGGAGTGTCATGAAACTATCAAATTGTTTATCTAAAAATATATATATATAGATAAGCTGTATAGATAAGCATTTAGACAAATAGGGACTGGGGGTCGAAATGTTAATGTTAATGTTAAAAAAGGAGTAAACGCGATAAATCATTCATCTTAAACGAATTTATTACCAGCTACCTTGTAGATTCTGTTTTGATTAATTTTAGCAGTAATTCAAAAATAGAGAAACCCTACTATTTCCTTAAATAGACACGAAATCGGCCTTCAAACGTCTTAATCTTACGCTATTTTTAATGAAACGAGTCGTGTATCATATGAAATAACTACCCGTATCCATTCCTTATACATTGGTTGTTCTGATAAAATTTGTAAAATATGGTTATTGTTTCAATTCACCGACTTTGAAGGGGTGTGTCATAACTTGCGAAGTTTTCAAAACGCAGATAATAATAATATAATGTCAATCATATAAATATTTCATGCTTCCAAAGCAATATTCGAATGTTTTGAAAAAGCAAGTACATGATTGTTTAAGAATACCTGTGCTAGCATAGATATTAATCATTTATGTTGGGTGTGGAGTGTGAATATTATGTTAAGAAACGGCTTTATCATATCATGTTACATAATCTATATATCATTATTCATATACTCTACTCTCGTATTCTGTATCAAGAATACGTGGCGTGTTTTTATTTTTCCGAGGGAAAGCTCCAAATTATAATAATAGTCATCAATTTTAAATAATAAAGGTTGGCCAAATTATATAACTATACTACAGCAATATCTAATATCTGATGAAAATTTAATTTTAGAAATAAGGATTCAAATTGCTTGTTCATTTTATGGGGTAGTATTCCTTTAAAGGAGAAAAATACTTCTCAACGGGATTGTTTAGACTTTAAATTAGGTTTAGCATAATAATAGCGCACTTCAAAAATCAATACTGGTTTATAAGACTTTGTTTAATGTAGGAATGTTTTACAAACCGGCAAACCCATGTTCATTACAGTCCTCAAGTCAGAAGTATAAAAGACATATTGTTTTTAGATGACATTACGATAATTTCTATTAATATAGAATTAAGTTTGTTGATCAAATCAGTAAATCGATGCTTAATCACATTTGCCATATTTTTTTTTGTGGTAGATGGGAGAGAGAGTTTGGGGCGGAATGGTCTTGGTAAGACTATATCACTTGTAGATTCCAGACGGTTCCACCCAAGCCTCTAACCCATACAATATTGACCTTGAATTTCAACAGATATCGATTTTGAAGATCTAATAATCGCAGTACATATTATGTGCTGTCACTAATTAAGTGTATCTTACCTATATTGACTAATTTTATGTTATCCTCTGTAATGGCCTTAAATGCCAAGTTCACATTTTGTATCATTTGAATTCTGCTCTTGGATTTTGAATAAACTTTTCCAATCTTCCGAACCTGCAATGACTCCACCAATGCCACAAGGTTGACTCCATCACACAAGTCAGTTTCAAGATTGGAAATCTCCCGCCCACATGATGACAACTGTTCATTAACCCAGTTGGTAAAAGTTCGATTCTGAATGGAAACCCACTCATTTTCGGATCCTATCGTATGTGTTTCACTTTTTAAACTGACAGTTTTCTGCATCGTGATTCATTTAAAAAAAATCACAAATTCGGTAGAGTAAGAACACTTTGATACAAGTGACACTTTAAAATAAACACGACTTCAATTGACGAGTTCGACGTTTTGTTAACATTCAGGTTTTATTTTTAATCAAAATAACATTGAACACGGCTTCATTTCTGTCACCAACAAATAGGTCCACACAAATATTTCACAATACACAAACTGCACGAGGAACAAAGTGCAATATGTCTGCTAACGTTGTCGCTATCACATTAGGGAGTAAAGCAGGGTTATCTTCTAACGTTGAACAGTTTCGATCAATATATTCATGTTATCATTACTGATAAGGCCCCAACCGTACAAATATTTACAAGTTTGTCCTCGAGTGTGTCATTTCAAGTTAAATTGTACTGTTAAAATAAAAATATCTAAACAATAAACCGATAAACAAATTCTGCTTTTTAAAGAGAGGGTTGGTGTTTTAGATGTCTTTTTTTTAAAAAAAAGATGATGATTGTAGTTAAAGGGACACATTTGTGAAAATTATACATCAAAATCTAGAAATTACATGTCCTTTAATGTATCTAGAAGTTTCAACAACAAAAATTTGACCCTTAATTATTAAACGCAAAAAACATGCTAAAATATTTAAAAACCTTACGAATGGTTAGAAAACTCCTGAACGGATTCGACTTAAACAAACGCCTAATTGTAGAGAAATGTTTCTCCTAAGTATTTTTAAGGGTTCAGCTATCGAGCCATTAATAAGTCCAACACCACATCTAGGTCAAACTACATGATTAACAATAAGTAATACCTGTTTTTAATCAAACTCAGTTTGATGAAGAAGATGCAGAGATACAATAAGCATACTTTAGAAATACTTTTTGGTAACATTTCCGATGTTTTTGTTAATGAACACTTTTTTCAAAAAATGCAGAAATCGAACAAGCAAGATAGTTCATGCACACTACAAGAGTCAGAACAGAACAAGATCAGAACAGAAGAAAAGCCTGAATCCAGACCATTAATCCCATTTTCTCAATAAAGTATTTGTTCCATCCTAGGTCTGTACATTTTGGAAATTCAAACCCTCCCTTCCCCGAAAACTAATCGTCAACCAAACAAATCCCAAGTACCCTACAACCTACTATTCGCCGACCACCATCCGTGCTAAGCCCCTATCACCATCTCCGATGCCATGTCCTGGACCCGACGTGTCTATGAGAAGCGCGTCTTACTCAATCTGTAATCACCACAGTTTACCAAACTATGAAAGGAATATGTTCACCGTTCGTTCGGCGTTCATAAAAGACGGATTCCGCGGATTCCGTCTTTTATTAATGCCGTGACACATAATCCGCGGAATACGCGGATTTAAGAAAAGCAGTTCTCTACGGGTTACTAAAAGACGGATTCCGACGAAATCCGTCTTTTAGTGACGCCGGAATCAGTCTTTTAGTGACGCCGTTACTATAACCTGTGGAATCCGCAGAATTTAAAAAAAAAAATAAAGCAGTCCTCTAGTATAAATGTTTTTGAGAACTAGATACTGTTGGTGGCTAGTGGAACCCGCGGACATAATACAGGGGCGGATCCAGGATTTAGAGAAAGGGGGCTCTGAAATACCACATGCTTCAAATTCAACGGTACAGCGAGCGCCAAATTTTTTGAGGATTCTGGGAGTCTCGAGCCGGTGGAGCCCCCCTTGAATCCGCCCCTATAATATACGGCACACTGAACTTGAAAAAGTTCAAACCGAGTGTCAAAAGCCGGGCCCGGTTTTGGTTTTGAGTGCTGGGGAAAAGGGCGTCCGGCTCATATAGGATTTCCAATATTAGGGCCACAATAGGTGGGGGTATTTAGTGTGAACATACCATACCATGCAAAAATTTCGCGACTACCGTTAGCGCTGCTTAGTTGGGGGTGGTTTGGGGGGGGGGGGGGTGGAAAGTGGAAATACTGGTGCAGGGGGCTTCACAAAACACATGGCATTTGTTTACCAACATTGGCATGTTTATATTGTATTTTAATCCTTGTTTTGTGAATTATTTATATCTGGAGACCAATTAGGTTGACTGATTTAGACTTAGATTAAATTAAAGCAATCGCTAAAACTATTAGGGGTAAAATATAAAGTTTAGTACATTGCACCGGATAGTGGAGAAAACTACTTTGCCATATAATGTATATTAATTATCGAGCCCCATGCACCTTTAAAACAAACATGTACATGAAGACTTAAACAATAATGATTAAAAAATTTATTTACACTTTTTTTAATGTTTAAGGTACAAAACTTAACTCAATACATAAAATTGACACAAAAGACGGATTTCGGCGGAATCCGTCTTTTAGTAACCCGTAGAGAGGACTGCTTTTTTTCCGCGGATTATGTGTCACGGCATTAATAAAAGACGGATTCCGCGGAATCCGTCTTTTACGAACGCCGCCATTCGTTCGACCAATAATTTTAGTCTCAGAACCTTGAATTTGTTAGCTTATCTAATCTGTATTTTATGTTCACAACTCTCCCTCCCAATTTAAGCCTCAAAATCTCCGTGTATCCATAATTATCAGCGTTTGAAATTAAAAAAAAAACATATACAGAAAATGAAAAATAAATGTTAAGGTGCGGGTTCAAATAAAGGGATTGTGCGATTTTTGATGTGTTCTAGTGATTCTGAAGGCTATTTACATTAAATAAAGGCCCAAATCGACTTACAAAAATGGTTTATCACTACCATACACCCGGACACCTAATGTACGATTTCGTGCGCGGACATTTCACACCCAGACAATTCCCACCCGGACAATTTCCGCCCGACCAATTCATATTAGGACATTTCGCACCAGGATGATTTGCATCAGGACAACTTCCACCCGAGACATTTTACACCCGGACACTTTACACCCAGGACGATTACCATCCAGGAAAACTGCCACCCGGAAATTTCACACCCGGGCAATTCGCACCCATTTTTGCTCCCATTATAAAATTTAAAACGGAATGCATGAATTGATAGAAGAAGAAATAAGTTTTTATTGTAGATAAATTCTCGCCAAAAAGTCCCAAACGGCAGCCGGTCATACTTTGAGGCAGATTATGGCCCATTTTAATACTTGTCCGTTAAAAACCCATTGCATACATTTAGTGTAAGAAATATTGGAGCGTAGTCACCTAGCGACACTTATACCCTGGGGCCAGTTCCAGTACAATTCGTAAGTACAAAATTATGCCGAACTTCCATAGATACCATAGTCTACCATGCCAACTACCCATGATTTTGTACTTACGAATTTTATTGGAATGGACCCCTTGTAGATTGTTGTTTTTGTACGAGACAGGAATGCGATTCTTATGGATAGAAATTGTCATGGGTGCGAATTGCCCGGGTGTGAAATTTCCGGGTGGCAGTTTTCCTGGATGTGAAACGTCCTGGGTGTAAAGTGCCCGGGTGTGAAATGTCTCAGGTGGAAGTTGTCCTGATGCAAATCATCCTGGTGCGAAATGTCCTGATAGGAATTGGCCGGGCGGGAATTGTCCGGACGGGAATTATCTGGGTGTGAAACGCCCTACTACCTTAAGATTTAGTGTAGTAATTCTATTTTTAGATGACGTGTCTGTCCCTCACCTTAAGCTAAGTGCAAAGGTCGCTGCCTCGTTTTTAGAGCAACTCGCTCTTCATGCTTCCTCCATTTTGCCTAGCAGCTTGTTTGTTGGTCTCTTTAAAAATTGAGAGGAACATGTCTAATGTTAAAACTTGACGTAATACAGCCAGTGGAAAAATAAAAGACGTTTTCACTGCCACATTAGTGAAATGGAGGATGAAAATTATTCTAAGCAAGATCGAGAAACATTGATTTAAGACAGTCATATCGTTACAAGTAAGTCAAGGCCTCGACGTCCAAGACACATACGACGATGTCACCCAGTACAGCGTTATTGGGTGAGCAACACTGTACCACACGTTACCAACCAGTTGGAAATTCATTTAACTCGCTCACCTCAGATACCAACTGCTCTTCTATGGGCACCTAAAATATGCACTAAAAATTATAACTCCGAACTGTTTTTTTAATTTAAGTGCATATCGCTCAGTAAGATGTTAACCTAGCAGGATTTCTTAAATGGCGGCACGCGGGCCAAATCCGGGCCGCGACGCCCTTCAGGATGGCCCTTCTAGAGTGACCTCTTCCGCTATGCTCGCTATGCAAACTAAGCTCTATTTGGCCCTTATATTTTCTCCATAAAATTCATTTGACCCTTTACAAAAAATAATTGAGAAGGCCTGCCCTAGTGAAAATTCTTTAAAGAGACAGTCTGAATTTTTTTTAGGTCAAAAATTTTTTTTGCTCAAATGTGTGAAAACTTTACACCAAAATCTGTAACTATGTGCCCTTTAATGTATCTGAAAGTTTTAACCAAAAAAATCCAGCCGTTAATTTTTAAGGATTTTAGGTGTGTTATGCTTTTGAACGCTGATAGCAAACTACTGAACGGATTTGAGTAAAATAAACATCTAATTGTAGAGAAATGTCCCTCTTGTGTACTTCAAAGGTTTCAGCTAGAAATATTGAGCCATTTAAAGGGCAAATACCAAAACTAGGTCAAATTGCGTAATTAACAATAAGTACTCCCTGTTTGTAATTAACCCTTTAAAACCAAATTCTGTTTGATCAAGAAGATATAGAGATACAATAAGCATACTTTAAAAATACTCTCAGTTAGCATTTGCGATTTTTTTGATAATGGAAACTTTTTTTCAAAAAAGCAGAATGGCACTTTAACAGGACTAAAATGGACTTTACTGGTACCAAAGATCCTGTTCATCTGTATGACGCCAAATTACGCTTTAGGCATGCGCGAAGATCTTTCAGAAACTCAGTTCTAAAGTATGCTTTATTATGAAATTCAGATACAACGTAACATGCATTTCATACTTACGACGAGTTTCTCATAATCTAAAATATTTCGCATTGTGTCAGTGACCGCAGATTGATGCTATTATCTTAAACGTTTAGGGAGTTGGGCTTTGATATTTCTTGGGATAAAGTTGAAGGTCCAGGCCAAAGCCTTGCTTTCGAATTACAATACTAACCTCGTGCACTAACACTGTCAATCCCGCTGTGAATCAAATTGAATTTTTGACAGTATTATTAAGCTGAACTGGGAATGTCAAATGAAAGGTAAAGGTGGTAGGGTTTTCCTACAACGAGTGATCGATATGATTACTTCATTTACGAATAGAAACTGCAAATTACAATTATCAAAAATTTCATTTTGATATATCTTGGTAGGTGAATTTTATTAGCCAATCATGGGATTCGCGATTTTGTGAGAAAGCATGTGCGCATGATAAGATCAGAGCTCGCGCGGACATCGATCAGATCAGACGTTGTCAAAACACCTCTCACTTTTTTGTTTTACTGGCCTGTACTTCACTGCCTTGCGACTTAATAGAGCCTTGTACTTAATTGATTTACTCACACTATAACAAAATCATCTGCTTCTTGCATGGGCGACAACACCGCCGCAGCCTTTTATAGTGAGACGTATGATTTCAAAAAGTACACTGTCTAGCTCCAACTATTGGTAGTCTGAAAACCGATATGAAAAATTCCATTTCAAAGCTCAAGAGTCAAGTGAATGAGATTACTTTGATTACCTAAGCGACTCGGACATAGTCGAACCTTCTCAGGTCAAGGTCAGAGAACCGGATGTAATAATAATAATAGTAATATCTTTTTTACAAAAGGGTAGAAAATTAGGCCATACATTACCGAGCATCAAGATAATCCTGAATACCCAACGATAGGCCTGTCTTCTATTCTGCCCCTTATAGACAATACAAACATACACAATTTAACAAAAAACACCACAATAACCAATTATTACAAGGATGACAAAATTATATGTACAGTGTATAGCTATAATGATAGAGATCTTATTTATGAGAAGTAATAAAAAAAAATAATAATAATAATAAAAAAAATTAAAAAAAAAAAAAAAAAAATTATTAATGTACAAATTTTATCAAAAATGCAAACAAGTTTATAAGATTGAAAGTTTTAATACAAATTAATAGCCAAATTTGAAAGCCAAAATGGTCAGCCAACCCCACTCCATTTTATAATCATTGGAGGGGGAGGTAGGATTTGTCCAGGCTCAAGACCAGCTTAAGGATTTTAACTCATCCCCTGACAGTATGATTTTTTAATTTCCAAATGGAACCAGTCAAAACATGCACAAGACATAAAAAGGAAAACAAAGTAAATATTATTTGAGTCGTCAGCTTCAGTGTAAAACATCTGTAAGAGATAAAATCAACTATTAATCTGTATTAGTGATCTTTTAATACAAAAACACAAAATTTTTGATTAAGGTGTGAAAAAAGTATAATAGACATATAAACCTGTATGTTAATCATCTCTTACATGTAGGGATATTAGTTTCTTAAAATTAGACGCATTTATGTCTGGAAGAGAGTTCCATAGAACAGCCCCAGAATATCTTAACCTGTTTTTAACATTTTCAAGATTAGGTCTGTACACATTTATTCTTTTATTTAGAGACTCATAATTAGTGTTGTTAAATAAGAATAAGTCATTAATATGATACTGTGGACATTGTTTGTTTAGAATTTTGAAGATTAAAAAGGATTTGTTTCGAACAAATCTTTCTGAAATAGAAAACAGATTTAACTGTCTCAATCCGGGAGCAAGGTTTTCTGTATGCTGAACGCCTAGGATAATTTTGAAAGCCCTATTTTGTTGTCTTACAAGTCTATTTATTGACAGCTTATCACAAGAGTCCCATATTGAAGATAGCTTGCCAGGCAAGGTAATATACGCCCACTGGCAGCTTTGTTTGAAAAAGAACATTTGGCAGGAAACAGAAAACATCAAATATTCAACCTGTAGTCATAGGCCTACATTTCGTTTAGAACTTAAATTAAGTGTCGTCCAAACATTTTTTTCTAGATTTCATCAAGGGTTCAGCATTCATCAAGTTGAGTCAAAATCCTTCTCTGTGTATGAGCTAAAAACTAAAACCTATTTTGAACAAGAAGGGCAATAAGTCATATCAAATATATTTTGATTTTCGATAGGGTTTATCGTGTGATAATAAACAATTTTAATAGGTTTCATTAAAATCTAATCGAAAAAGAATAGTGCCTTCTAGAGTATTTACGACCTAAAAATCAACGCGTTTTAAAGAACAAGGGCAAAAATTCATATTAAATATTTTCCGATTCTTTTGATTTTAAATAGGGTTCATCCTTGGGTGATATAATAAACAATTTCAGCAAGTTTCGTCAAAATCCGTTTAGAATTGTGACTTGTAGAGTGTTAACAAGCAATTGTGGACGGACCGACGGACATGGGTGACGGCAATATACGCTCCACATTTCATGTGGGCGTATAAAAATGAGCATTATAAAATAGAACCAAATATTTAGTTGGTATAAGGTATTTCAATTTTCGCAGTTGAAAAAGTTTCTGATTCAGAATTTTGGATACATGTATTGCATGATCGGTCCAGGTGAAGTTGTGATCAATAAAAATACCAAGAAGTTTAAAGGAAGAAACGGTTTCTATAACTACACTGTTTACAGTCAGTTTTATAGAATTAACCAGTAGCTGCCTTCTTTGGGGGGTTGTTATTAACATAGCTTTAGTTTTATTTACATTTATAATCATGGAATTAGCTTCGCACCATTTCACAACAGAATTAGTTTCAGATTGCAGTTTTAACTGTAGCTCATTAATTGATTTAGCAGCAGTGTAGACTTATTTCTAACTAAGAAGACAATCAATCAGAATTTGCTTTAGTTCACTACCTTTGTTATTAGAGGCAGTATTTATAGCATTCCAGATTTGTTTAGAATTATTTTTATCGGTTACAAGGTTTTGAATATATTTTGCCTTTGATCTACGTATCATGCATTTAACTTCTTTTCGGCATTCCCTGTAATCATTAGTATTATTATTTTTCTTATGGAGATCGCGTCTTTTCATCATTTGCAAAATATCATCAGTTAACCAGTCTGGTTTTACAGCATTTTTTACACGTTTGGTCCTCAAAGGGGCATGGATATCTAAAATTGGTGTAATTATTTCGTACCACTTGTTCAAGGCAAGTTCAGGATCGGTTAACTTTAAAACTGGATCAAAATTAGTCAATTGCAAATGAGAAAGGAAATCTTGTTCTTTAAAATTCTTGAAAGACCTATAGGTAATGGCGATATGTCTTGCTTTTGGTATTTTGACGCCTTTTTTTGTAACACCAAAGAGAATAATTTCAGAATTTTTAAAGTGGACCAGTCTTCATTTTTATTGGTAGATTTGGGTCTTGAATATACTTAAGTATCCTTCAGAGGCACTAGAAATGTACGAAAATTGCATATTTCCTTCAAATATATCTTAAATTATACATTTTTTCATTCTATTTCTATAGATGACTTTTCTATATATTGCATAGTATCACTAATGTGTAGTAGGGCATTATAACTTTCAAATGCTAATAATTATGGATGCACATGGATTTGAAGACTCAAATTTCAATGGTGAGTTGTGATAACCAGTACTAAATTGCTGAACTAAAAAAGTCCCCGTTTCTGAGACTTAGAAAAATCGACTCACGAAAGCCAAACAACTTTGGATTCAGGGTGCCTATATAAACAACAAATAAGCCTGCTTTTTAAAACGGATTTCTAACCAAATGCATTCTATTTCATTATGTTCTAGATCATTAAAAGCATTTCGCATGTAAACCAATATTCCTGAGGAACTATTATTACAACGATCTCTTCGAAACGGAGGGTGAAATCCCTTTATCTTTAGTAAATGATCTGAGACAGAGTCATCTAATGATGTTGACCCAGGTGTTTCGCTGTCTGAAAATCTTTTTTACGACGATGAGTCGTCAAATATAAAAACAAGCGACAGGACTGAAGAATACGATGACGTCTCACTCCTAAGATCCAACCTGACTAACGAAGAAGTCGGAGCAAAGGTCGACGAGCGTTTGGCACACGTTCATCACACGCCAGATGTGTCATCGAACGCTCTAGAACGCTCAAAATTTGAACGATTGAAACGTTCAGAGAACGTTGACTAAAACGTTATGGTGTGACGGGCCTATTAGATCATGAAACTAGTTCTTAGGGAACAAGGCATCCTCTGTGTGTCATCTACATAGATGATCATTACGTTCAGGCCGACACGGTAATAAATGTCTTAACATTTTTCAAAAACTTGGCTTGACAGTCAGTTATGGGAAATCCTGTAAATTAGATTTGATCATGCAGACTGATTCAAGCCTGTACCGCTGGGGTGCAGTCTACCAGGACATAACTATCGGACTTAGAAACTAAAGCTATCTTTCTCGCTCTCGTGACATTCGAAAAAATCTTCAAAGTGAATGAATGCCACATTCACATCGATAACTCAACGTCAGTGAGCTATATAAAAAAAAACATGGCGGTACTAAAAGTATCATGTTCAATAAGATATCTTACAAAGCCTGGTCATGGTGTGAATAACATAAAATTTGGCTAACAATCTCCCATATAGCTGAATCACTTAATTGTAAAGCTGACGCTGCTTCTCGAGTGATCACATCTGATAGAACAAAATGTGAGTTGGATAATAATATTGCATTCAATGACTTGCTAAAGTTCTTTGATATCACATCAACCATAGACTTGTTCGCATCAAGACTGAATCATAAACTACCAAAATAATGTGCATGGAAACCGGATCCAGAGGCTTCTGTCATAGAAACTTTCGCCCATGATTGGATCAATGAAATGGTGTATTGCTTTCCACCCTCCTGTCTATTAGCAAAATGCATTTGCCGAAAAATGCATGGGTATAGTAATATATTAATATAATATATAAGTTTATTTCAGTAATATAGGTCTACGTCAACGTTACAATAACATAAATGTATCGGAAACCACTCAGACAGAGAGGAATATCTCAGGGTGCATTCGACATTATCATCATCTTATGAAAAGACAATACACGAAAACTATATACATGTTCATTATCTACTTTTATTTATATAAACAAAGTTCCTGTTGGATCTCACACAATAGTTCCTAGATTTATGAAGGTATTTACTTGAATAAACCACTTGCACCGCGATATGGGAGTGTGTGGGATATAAAACTTATTCTTCATTACTAACGTAAGTTTATGCCAGTACGATCACTTACCTTGAAATTGAAATTTCTTATAATGTTACATACGGATATCTGGTGTTGGTAGCCCCCCTCCCCCCGACAATTATTTGGCCCCAACTCCGTGCAGTATCCGTGCTGCAACTACCTCAGCTGATGAGAACGCTTCACTACCAGTATTAGATATTATGGCCGAGGCAACTTGGAAGGCGGAACGAACATTTGCCACATTTAACAAAAGAAAAACATGATCAGAGTTGTTTAACATATACAGCATTCTTAAAGGAACTCCTTCTTATTCAACTTGGCTTGCCGGCAAAAATGTACGGTGGACATTCTTTTAGCGACTTGGGCCAAACAAGCAGGTCTCTCGGACAAGCAAATTCAGACCTACGTGGACTTTAACATCCCTAGCCGATTGGGTGCTCAACATATTTTTACTTCTAAACTTCCCACATTCAAAAAACCTTGTAACAACTTCCACTTTTGATGTTTGTTAGTCTTCATTTTTGTAATATATGTTGATTTTATAATGTTAATGTATTACCGCGGCCCCTGTCACCTGCTCTAGAGAAATCTGCCTTAATTACCGTATCTAATAATCTCGTCCTGTACTGAACCTCAAGACCATCAACAATATGATAATGGATTCCAATATCAACGCAATGCAAATTCCATCATACCCTAGCTGAAGCCCGATTTTGCGTTTTATAAAAAATATATCAAGATCAAGATGGCGACTGATCCGTTACATCCGGGTCGGATTTTTACCTTTTTTTCCCTTTTTGCCTGATTATGTCAAACATACTGCAAAATCATTTTTTTGTATACATGTTTGTACATCCCATAATAGGTGATTTACTCAACAAAACAGAATTGTTTTCTAGGTTTTATTTAGAAAGGCAGTTGTTACAGCTTCATACTTTTTATGTGTTGTTCAGTAACTAGGTGTTTTCTCATTGCATCGGATTTCAACCCACTTCCGGTTATCCTAGATAAGAAAGATCGACTAAAATTTCGGAAAATGTTTATTTTAGATTCGAATCTTGCACATAGCATGCAGGTGACTGGCGTGACACGGCAACGAATGTTTTCTTCCATTTTATAATAAATCCATATGTTTTGTGGATCAACTTTCCTAGACCATTCTTTCACGGTGGTGAGGCGAACGCCGATATTAGCAGACGATTCTTCCATTTTAGTTTTGTAAAAATAAAACTAGAATCGTGAGACGATACTGGGCAGTGCGCATCCAAGTTTGTGAAAGGTTGCATTAACTTCATCAAATCTCTGTGAATTATATATAAGCTAAAAATTAATCTTAGAATATATATTTTATTTTAATGGTAAACATTTTTAGACATGCAAGGGTGCGACGGTACCAAGCAGTGCACATCCGGTTTCTTCCATAGGTGAAAAGTAATATTTTCCATAAAAACCGGCATATAAATTGTTTATATTCGGTAGTGAAAAGTAGAATAACCAGTTCACGTTCGGTAGTGAAAAGTGGAATAACCAGCGTATGTTCGGTAGTGAAAAGTCACCTGTTAATAAAAGTCGTATAACATCTTTGGAAGTAGATTACTTAAAGAATATCAAAGAATATTTATTGATATATTTCATAATATGCACTACGGATTTTCTTCTTGCATTGGATCGTTATCTACTACATTTAGATTTATTTTTTATCTTTTTTACTACATAATTTAATACGTTAAAAACGCAAGTTACAATGTCAGAAAGTCATGTTAAGCATGATAGTGTAATTGTCAGTTGAGGGGAGAGAACTGCATTTAAACATACAGACAACAAACATGTAAGTATTAATCTTATATTTTGCAAGCAAATGTTTTTTTCAGATCATTTGAAAAATTCTAAATGTAGTTTAGTACGCTACAATGGAAGGTTTACACCATTAAGTCTTCAAATGGCGTGGACAAGCTGGATGCCAGTATACTAAGGTGGATGTAATCAGTAACGACGCCCAGGCATTTATCTTTTCGATTACCGTATATTATTTCGATTTCCTCTCCGAATAAATGCACTGATCACTATCACCTTATTGACTTTGACATAGAATAAACAATGGCGTCCGCAGACTCTTTTTTAAGGAGTCGGGCCCAGGGGCGAAGAAAATTTAGAAACCAGAAAACTGAGTTTTTGCACATTTTTTTGATTTTCATATTTTTATCTTTTTTCCAGGGGAAGGGGTATAACAGTAGGACACAAACACTTCAGCTAATATTGATAGCCGCCATCTCGTAATGTGTTGTTCTTTATTCTATCGACGAAATCTGATTAGATGTGTTGGTTCATTCCCACGGAGTCACCGCTTAGGTCAAAACGAACCATGTAGAAACGAAAAACGGTGACTTCCCGGGAATATGTTCAAAAATTGGATTTTGAAAACAATAGGATTATTTTTTGTTATCTTAGCAGACGAAAGCCTTCTTAATCGGGTTAAAACCAATTAAACAAAAATGTCTTCAAATAATTTGTTTAACATTATAAAAACATATAACAAACTATATTTTAATTTTAACAAATGTGAAAAGTAATCAGAAAATACTAGAACATTTGATTTGAATATATTTGATTGATATCAAATGGATTTGGATACAAATTTCGAGAACTTAGTAAAAAAAATCCTATCCATAAAGAAATACATACAAATTATTACAGATGGGGCAGACAATAAATATATATTATGAAAACAAAAATGTAAAAAGTGCACAAAACAACAAAAACACTTAATACAATGTAGAGAATGGTCGAGAAAAGAAGTAAGAAAAAGACATTATTAAAGATAAGATAATACCTTATCACAAAGGAAAACCACGAACAAGTTAAAAAAAACGTTTCGAATTTTTAATAAGTTTTTTAGATTGATTCCAAAATCAGGATATCAGATAAATTAGAATCACCCCAAGGAATGCATCTAAGTCAAGGTTAAAGCAATGAGACGAATTACTAAGTAAATGTTCCCTAGAACATTTACTTAGTAATTCCCTCTCAATTTTATACAGATTACACTTAAAAAAATAATGATAGGCGCCTATCATGACTTCTGAGTTAAAACTGTATAAAATTGAGAGGGAATTATTAAGTAAATGTTCTCTTATACATTTAACACTCAAAGAAGTCACGATAGGCGCCTATCATGACTTCTTTGGGTGTAAACTGTACGAGGTGATATTTACTTAGTAATTCGTCTCATTGCTTAAACCTTGACCTAGATGCAGTCCTTGAGGGTGATCCTAATTTATCTGATATCCTCAATTTGGAATCAATCTAAAAAACTTATTAAAAATTCGAAACGTTTTTGAACACGTTTGTGGTTTTCCTGGTGATTAGGTATTATCTTATCTTTTAAATAATGTCCATTTCTTACTTCTATTCTCGACCATTCTCTACATTGCACTTTGGGTTTTTGTTGATCTGTGCACCTTTTACATTTTTTTTTTCATGATATATATTTTTTTTATCTGTTATAATTAGTATGTATTTCTTTATGGACAGGAATTTTTTTTATTAAGTTCTCGAAACTTTTATCCAAATCCATTTAATATCAATAAGATATGTTTAAATCAAATGTTCTTGTATTTGCTGATTTCGTTTTACATTTGTTAAAATTAAAGTATAGTTTGTTATATGTTTTTAAATGTTAAATAAATTGTTTGAAGAAATGTTTGTTTAATTGGTTTAAACCCGATTAAGTAGGTTTTAGTCTGCTAAGATAACAAAAAATAATCATATTGTTTTCAAAATCCAATTTTTGAACAAATTCCAGGGAAGTCACCGTTTTTCGTTCCTACATGGTAAGTTTTGACCAAAGCGGTGACTTCGTGGGAATTTATCCGTACATCTAATCAGATTGCGTCGATAGAATAAAGAACAACACATTACGAGATAGCGGCTATCAATATTAGCTGAAGTGTTTGTGCCGTACAGTAATCCCCCCTCCCCTGAAAAAAAGATAAAGATATCAAAATCCAAAACGTGCGAAACTAAGCTTTCTGGATGCTAAATCTTCTTCGCCCATGGGCCTGACTCCTAAAAATCAAATCTGCGGACGCCCTTGTTTAGTCTGTGTCAAAGTCAATAAGGTTATATTAATCAGTGCATTTAAATTGGTGTTGCTTCTTGTAACCTTCTGGCTTTGACGATATTTTTGATTACCGGAATTGTTTTGCTAGAGAAAAAATGATACACGTCCTCATGCCCATGCCCCTACAAAAAGTATGATGTGGGTATGCGTTGACTCTACGTCTACAAAGGAATGATGTGGGTACACTCTATGCCTACAAAGAGTTTGGTGTTGGTATGCGTTGACTCTATGCCAATAAAAGGTGTGGTGTGGGTATGCGTTGACTCTATGCCTACAAAAGGTATGGTGTGGGTATGTGTTGACTCTATGCCAACAAAAGGTGTGGTGTGGGTATGTGTTGACTCTATGCCTACAAAAGGTGTGGTGTGGGTATGTGTTGACTCTATGCCAACAAAAGGTGTGGTGTGGGTATGTGTCGACTTTATGCCTACAAAAGGTGTGGTGTGGGTATGTGTTGACTCTATGCCTACAAAAGATGTGGTGTGGGTATGTGTTGACTCTATGCCAACAAAAGGTGTGGTGTGGGTATGTGTCGACTTTATGCCTACAAAAGGTGTGGTGTGGGTATGTGTTGACTCTATGCCTACAAAAGATGTGGTGTGGGTATGTGATCACTCTATGCCTACAAAAGGTGTGGTGTGGGTATATGTTGACTATATGCCTACAAAAGATGTGATGTGGGGGGTATGCGTTGATGAATCAGTAAAACCTGTCATACATTCACACAAGCGGATTCCTTTTTATTTCACCAAAGTTGACTAACAGATCACATTCATCTGTCACCACCTCCAAACACCATAGCTCATTTAGAAACGTTGTTTTTAAAAATGTTCAAGATTAAAAAAAAATTACTCTTTGGTTCTGAAAAAAAAGCTCTGGCCACTTGTTTAAAGCGATACCACCAAATGAGCTTAACTTCTCAAACTTGGCCTATAATAGTATATATTCATCATTGATGTCAAAAGTATGCAAACAGAATCCAAGAAACCCATAAAACATGAACTTAATTTCCCTAAAATTACAGGTTATTGATGAAAAACGCTTAAAATATCTGTGAGCGTTTTTTAATTGTTTCTATATAACATTCTCTTTTGAATTTATGGGATTATACAGACAATGTATGATTATGACACTAGATAATAGAAATCCGTACAAGCAAAACAATTTCGTTAATCAAAATCACATCCAAAATCCAAAATAAGTTGCCTAATGAATATAAACTTATATTCACCAAGTTTGTGAATTTTTATTTTTTTATCATTCTTAGAGGTAGTATTCCTTTAAAATGGTTTATTGTGAATCACAATGCCGAACTAACTAATCCCCAAGACGCAACAGGTTAGAACGAGAATCTTCTAAAGAACTCATGGATTGAAAGTACCTAAAAACAATGTATTATACTTTTTGATGATGCCTTTATCAGAAACATAAAATACGAGATAAGAAAGCCTTGGCGAAATTACAATGCCAATGTTTGGTGAATTTCAAATGGGTTGGGATAATGTTGTTATTCGCTATAATTATCTAAAATAATGCTACCTTAATATATTTTGAGTATTTTTTCAGGTTTTCATTCCTTGTTTTTTTTTCAACAAAAGCCGTTTTCAGATTTTTCTGATGTGGATTTTTTTTTGGCAATAATAGAAATAAATGGGGAGCAGCCAAACAAGTGTTTTCTTTCGTTTCAACTCACTATATCACAAGATATCATTATCTATTCCAAAACCTTTCTATCTTCTGTCTATCTATTCATGAATGAATGTAATAAAAAGTTAAAAAAAAGGGTTATTTTTACTAGAACTTTTGACATACCAGAATCAGTCCTTAGATGTTCCTTCATACAACAATAATACAGATAAATCCTTGATACCAATATATTTAGTTTCTCTTGTAGAAAGGAGTTAATTTGGATCTTAAAATAAAGTTTTTCTGTAACTGAGGCTGAATTTGTCTAAGAAAATTTCTTTTAAGCCCCAGATGGTCAAGTGTAGTGACTAAAAAGGAAGCATTGCATACAGTGACAGCATTTATTGTTCAAGCTGACAAAAATAAATAATTAATTTATAATTTGGAATGTATAAGTAAATGAAGGGAAGACATCCAAGATATTAACCAAGTTGCCAGTCCTGTCTATTCTATTCTGGAAATTTATACAAGGACTTCTAAACACAACTTGGTGATAATAATTTTTAATTCCGGACACGACTAAAGCGGGATTAGATGCTATCAACTAGGATTTGAAGTAGCTCAACTTTCCGGACAGCGTCCAAGGTAGGAGAACCTTAAGGGAGGTGTACAGCTTTCAGGACCACGTCCTAGGTAGTGGAACCAATATCTAACAAGCAATAAATGATGTTGCGTACTTCAAAGATCAAGGCCAGGAGGTCTTATTGACCATCTCTTGATACCAAGACCCGGAGCTTGTTGACTTAGCTCCTATGCCTCTTTTGGGCTTTATTATTGCTATTTTATGATCCTTAAAGTCTGTCCTAGATATCGTAGACTAAGACCTAGTCTACATACCTGCCTGGTTTAATCTCAACCAGAATCTATTTTCTTCCCTTCAGTGATCAATGATCAAAAGTAAAGTTTTTGTTACATTCATTATAAATTCTATAAGGGTTGTGCATATCTTTCTTCTTAATCCAAATGTCAACTACATCTTAACTCATTCAGTCTTTAAGGTATGAATCTTAGATACATTCAGCTCAAAAACTTAAAACACTATTTTAAAACTCAAACGAACTGAAATCTTCAAGACGAACTAAATATATTGCTATCAAGGATTTATCTGTATCAAAGACCACGAAATATCTCAAACTCCTGTATTGTAACTATACTCTCTCCTGTCCATTTTTAACTTCTCATTTCATCCAGCCGCTGGTGGATAGACAGAAGATGGTTTTGAATGAATGAATGATAACTAGGTAATTGAATGAATGAATTGTATATTGTATTAGCAGGTTTTGAAAAGCAATTTTTGTAAAAATCAATCCGACTTTTATGAAATTGAGAACAATGATATCGATATCTTTAATTTCAATGGATTATTCATTTTAGTTATTTTATGGTATTGAAATATAGGCAATTATAGATAACAACAAGGAATAAACATTACCAGTTAAATCAGAACTATATGGTGACACAATTTAGAAGTTCGTATATCCACAAGTACTCTCATTTTTACAAGGGCGTGGATTTGTCCAAAAAATAATTTTGGGGACGATCCAGGATGGATGGAGTTGAAGCGCCGCAACAGCAAGCCCAAACATCTGGTACATTCTCAAAGATATTTCGGATCAAATTATGGATTCTGAGAACCTAACCTATTTTCTTCCGATCAGCGTTGGTTAAATCTCTTACAAAGTGACTCAATTATTAATCATTTGGTATTTTGACTGACAGCAAAGATGTATATAAAAGCTATTTTGATAACCTAACCATCTATATGTATTACTTAGTAATATTAAATATTATAACGGAAATTATACTACTTACGGTTTTCCATTTTAACGACATTGCACTTATAATGCGTTCAGACAGCTTCTTCGAAGCCTCTTGAGGTTTTTTGGGGTAGCTAAGGTTATAACCTTGCTATAAGGCAAGTTAGGCAACGCCACGAAAGCACTTTTGGGGTTATCATCAGAAAAAACCGGGGTTCAAAAGATTGTGAAATTTTTTTTATGATCAAAAACATTTTCTTTAAAAAAACATTATTTCGGAAAATGTCACTCTTTCATTTCGCCATTATTAGGAAATTAACCCACCTGAAAACTTTGAAACTTGATTTTAAATGGAACGGGACACACAGTGTTACGTTTTGTCAAGTTTGAAATCGGTAGTTCAATGCGAAGGGTTTATTAGTCATTAATGACCAATGAAATATTGTGTCATGGGAGCAACGGTTAGATCGGTGTGATCGTATACTGTTGCTGCAGTAGCCTGTTCTTACCATGGATATTTTAAAATTAAAACAAAGTGTCTGGAGTAACTCATTTCTATTTTAGTTTCTAGAAGTTATATTACAAGTGCTTTACTAACCCTGAACATTTCCGTCTAGAGTAACGGATTTCTCTTCTATTTTCTAAAAGTTATATTACACGAGCTTTACACTTTACAGCTTTACACGACCCTGAACATTTTAAAAACAACATGTCTAGAGTAACTGATTTCTCTTCTAGTTTTTAGTAGTTATATTTAAGAGCTTTATTGACCCTAAACATTTTAAAAACAACATGTCTAGAGTAACTGATTTCTCTTCTAGTTTTTAGAAGTTATATTACAAGTACTTTATTGACCCTGGACATTTAGAAATAAAATATACCTTAAAATAAACAATTCACTTTCTATTTCAATATATGTTTTTTGTATGGCGTTGTCTCACTAAAATACGAGTCGTATTTTTAACTTGCGCACGCTGAATATTTTTGATGCAGATTGAATGAAAGGCTCAAAATTCGTCTATTAATTGTGGACATTATAATTGATAAGCTTTGCTTAAAAATAACCAAGCCAAAGTATGATTGGTCAATAATGTAGAAACTCTAAAAGAGACGCTGCATTGCGGACAAATAGAGTGGCCTAGAATGGCTCTTATTGTACTGCATATCTTACTGGATCCTTGTATGATCGTTTCAGGTCAACTAGTATTGAAAATATAAGTCAACTTTCTTAAAGGAATTACACCTCTTAGAATGATCAAGAATAAGAGTTTATATTCATTAGGCAATTTGTCTGTTGTCATAACTATACGGTATAATCTGATAAATACAGAAAACTACCATGTATATTATAATGTCTACTAGATAAACAAAATATTAAGCTTTTTATTAATCGTTTTTCAATAATAACTTGTAGTTTTACGGAAAATTACTTAGTTTTATGGTTTATATGATTCTGTTACTGACATATTTCAGTATTTAAGTACTAGATTTGGGTTATATATAATGAACATTTTTCTATGATATATGTATGATGAATATTTTTAAAGGATATGTTTAATTCATTTTTGTTAAATATATGTATTATTAATATATGTTTAATTCATTTTTGTTAAATATATGTATTATTAATATATGTTTGGTATAATGTATAATAAATATTTATTTGATATATGTATAATGTGCATTTGTTTTAGATATGTATAATGCATATTTGTTTGGAATATGTATAATATATATTTGTTTGGGTTATGTATAATTAATATTCGTTTGATATACGTATAATGTATATTTATTTTAGATATATGTAATGTATATTTATTTTAGATATGTATAATGTATATTTGTTTGGAATATGTATATTGTATATTTGTTTGAGATATATATAATAGATATTTGTTTTGGATATGTAATGTATAATGAATATTTGTTTGGGATATTTAAAATACATATTCATTTGATATATGTATAATGGATATTTATTTTAGATATGTATATTTGTTTGGGATATGTATAATAAATATTTGTTTGGGATATGTAAAATGGATATGTATTATGAATATTTGTTTAGGATAATATGTATTATAAATATTTATTTGGGATATGTAATATGAATATTTATTTAGAACAACATGTATTATGAATATTTGTTTAAGATATGTAGGCTAATGTATATTCATTTATATGTATATTTGTTTGGGATGTATAATGCATATCGTTTCAAAAGAATTTTACCTCTTACCTGATTCTAGTATTCACTACTTTATGAAATTCTGTTTATTTTTTGGAATTCTTAATAAATAATCTTAGTTGAAAACAGTTGATTATTACAAGTAAACGTCTTCTTTAAGTTAACTGACATCACAGTTCATCACATTCACAGGAAATTTCTAAACCTACAATTATACAAAAAAAAATTGTCTTTTTGTTGGTGTTTCAGGAACTATAAAGCTTCAATTTTTCCTTTTCCAACACTGTCTTATATTCATGCAACTCTTATAACGGACAGAGATTTAGGTCCTACTTTAAAGGGATACTACCTCTTAAAATGACCAAACAAGTTAAGTTCTCAAACTAAGATTATAATATTCAGCAAAGGTGTGTACAGTAAACAAATAGAATCATATAAACTATAAAGTAATTTTCTATAAAATTACAGGCTATTATTAAAACTGTACTGTAATGGGCCTCATCGGGCAAATGGAAAGCAACCAAATTTTATGTCACACTGTACTGTGAAACATTGGGTAAATGGAAAGCAACCAAGTTTGATGTCACACTGTACTATGAAACATTGGGCAAATGGAATGAATCAAAATGTCTTTTTGGATTTCGAGTTTCGTTTTGCGGTTCGGATCGTCAGTACTTGGTTTCTTTATCCAAGTTGTCCCACTGTACTGTACCTAATTTGGCAAATGGAAAGCTACCAAGTTGTCCTACTGCACTGTACCTAATTTGGCAAATGGAAAGCAACCAAGTTGTCCTACTGCACTGTACCTAATTTGGCAAATGGAAAGCAACCAAGTTGTTCCACTGATTTGTTAGTCAGATAAAACCTGCCGTTGACCTGATTTGTAGGCTACATTACACGATTAATGAAATGCCTTGGTTGGTGTTCTTTTTTAGATTATGAACCTACATAAGTATAACCATAGAACTAAAAGGTAGGGAATGCCAAGAAGGACAAATAAATATTGAACTTCCGTTTAAATTTGTGGTTGACCGAATTTCTACTTGGGGATTTTTTATTAACTTCCAGTGCAGCGTAAAAATAGTTAATGTAAACAATAACAAAAGAAGTTAAATTACAAATTATCACAGAAAATCTATTTTTACAACTGTAATTTTATGATTTGATATGTAATGATAAGTATATATATTTTTAAATGCTATAGGCCTATGTTACTGTAGAAATAATGTAATTATTAAATTTAAGCATGAAAACCTGTTAATCCATGGCTTAAATTTAGACCTACCATGCAGTGAGGTTTACCTGGCTGAAGGTAGCAGACACTAGGCCAGCAAACACTTAACCAGCAAACAATACGAAATATTATGATCGAAAAATGTTTCAAATTTTAAACATGTCAAATCTCAAACTAGTCCATCTTCCAAATAAAACACTATCTTAGCCTTTCTATCACATTCGTACTGTGTAAACATCAATACTCCCATTTAACGCCGAGGCGTTAGTCGGTAGCCAGTTGAATTGATGTCTGTTAGGCAATTAGGTGCCATTTTGCAGAAAGCGGAAGTTATGCGATAACCCTCATATTCAGCGCATGCGTGCCAAGCATAAACTATTTATTTATCCTTCTTGGCATTCCCTACCTTTTAATTCTATGGTATAACCCACATCAAAATACAACAATATGAAACAGGCAAATATCACAAGATTAATTATCATTATAGAATAAGAGCAAACTTACAACGACGGTAACTGTCTGTGACTTCTACTGTATTGTTGTATTTTTTTCTCACTTGTCATATCAACTGTATCTTCTGTGTAATTTTTACTTTGATCACATTACGTAGATATGAAACAAAAATATTTGAATTGTGTATTTAAAATGATATCTGACTTCAAACTATTTTACGGCTTCAAGGGGAATGTTCAGTATTTTCGAGGGTCGATTTGAGCCTTTAATATTATGTAAATAGCCTCCAGAAGTACTAGAACTGCACAAAAATCGCTTAGGTTTGCCACGTGAAGTAATAAACGATTACCGAGTTTCCGCCGCCATGTTCTGTTCAGCTTATCCCCCTGATAATAAAACAATATTTTAGACGGCTAACTCCCAAACAAAATAAGTCATCGTAACTAGTTAGTGAAAGTAAAAATAGTGAGAGCTTCA
The DNA here is from genome assembly GCA_029955415.1 of Lottia scabra. Lineage (NCBI taxonomy): Eukaryota > Metazoa > Mollusca > Gastropoda > Lottiidae > Lottia > Lottia scabra. Next base: position 9,499,337 of record JARJEI010000014.1, on the reverse strand, counting down.
AACGGTAGTCAAGTCTAATAGCACGTTTTTATTATTTTCTATAGCCTGCAAAGGTGTTATTTTATTGAAATTATAACATTTCAAAACTTATACACAAACGGGTAGGGTCGAATTTAATTTTTGATTAATATTAAATGAATAATAGCGGACGAAACGGGAACGAAAGACTTGTTGACAGTGTAATCTAATGGCGTTTGACTAAGTTCAAGGTCGAGTTTGCTACCCACAGAACATGGCGGCGGAAACTCGGTAATCGTTTATGGTAGAAGCTCTTTTAAAAAAGAGACACAATGATTAACTCCACCAAAGAAATTTTCAGGAATAAAATATCATGGTTTTATTTCAAATTAACAAAATATAATCATTCAACTTACCCTAAATTTCAATATTTGATTTTGTTGAGATCCTTAATGACCAGTTTAAACTACCTGTACACTCAAGGATTAAAATTTGAATGTGTAGAAACAAAAGAACAGGTGAAAGGTGTTCAGTTATAACTCACCGGTCTGAAAAGTGTTCAGTTATAGCTTTAACTCTAGGTTACTATTTGAATGGTAGAGATTGGTGTTCAGAAAGCCTGTTTGATTCTCATAAAACGGATTCAGCTAAATTCGGATTGAAACACCACAATTAAGATTTGAGGATATTTTAATTTCATCCAATCAGATTTAAAACTTTGTGTACCAGGTTCAGTTTCTGAAGCAATCAATCAGGGTGCATTGAGGAAAACAGTTAAAAGATTAGAGTGCCAATTTCACAACCAATTTTAAAGGGATACTACCCTTTAGAATGATCAATAAAGCAACATTTGTATTATCTTGGTACCCTGCGGTTAGGCATGGACTGGCATACCTTTATTGTTTTTATTTTAATGTTTTTGTATGTAACTTTCATGTGTATTATCAATCGTTGTCAAAATGTACATGTTTTTCTTTTATGGTTATGCTGGTGTGAGTATCATGTTTGGACATGCCATCACAGGCTTGTGATGCATTTGGCTGATTTGTTATGATTAAGCCCAACATGTTAATTCATTGTATAGATGCATAGAAATATGAGTTATAGTTATTCACTTTTAATTGTTCACTTTGTTTATGTGATTAATTACATTTATCATTTTTCATTTACAAATTTCATTTTCCATGATACTCATGTTTCAACTTGTCAGTTAATAAATGATACTTTCACCACATATGTTTTTTTAATTTACATAGTGTCTTTTTTGTGTGGCCGAATATCGGACATAAATAAATATTATGATAATAATAATTTTTGTGTCCTAAATTGCTATTGGTTGTTTTAAGCTTGTATTTCATTGGTTGCTTGTATTATAATTTTTTCAATTCGCGCCTTTACGACCATTCAGTTTTTCACCTTTGCCTCGGAAAGATCGACGTGAGTTATTCTCACATTCAGACCGCCTCCTCCTCTCCTCTCCCACATAATGTTTGTAAAGTGTTCGTCCATGCGCTCTTTCTGAGATTCCCACTGCATAGCGTGTGGACTGAGGATTCCACTTAAAAGCGGTTTTCCTGAGCGGCTTTGAGTGTTTTCAATGATGAAAGATTGTTGTGCTTTAGGGCTGATTTGATATGATTAAGCCCAACATGTTAATTCATTGTATAGATGCATACAAATATGAGTTATAATTATTCACGTTTAATTGTTCACTTTGTTTATGTGATTAATTACATTTATCATTTAAAATTTCATTTTTATACGCCCACATGAAAATGTGGACGTATATTGCCGTCACCCCTGTCCGTCCGTCCGTCGGTCCGTCCGTCCGTCAACAATTTCTTGTGTACGCGATAGAAGCCAGAGTTTTTATCCGATTCGAATGAAACTTGGTATGTGTATTCAGCTTGATAATATCTCGGATGAGTTCGAAAATGGCGCAATTCCAGTCGTCGGTTTTTGAGTTATTGCCCTTGACTTAATGAAAAAACATTAAAATTAACTTGTGTACGCGATAGAAGCTAGAGTTTTTATCCGATTTGAATGAAACTTGGTATGTGTATTCATCTTGATAATATCTCGGATAAGTTCGAAAATGGCGCAATTCCAGTCGTCGGTTTACGAGTTATTGCCCTTGACTTAGTGAAAATACGTTAAAATTAACTTGTGTACGAGATAGAAGCTAGAGTTTTTATCCGATTTGAATAAAACTTGGTATGTGTATTCATCTTGATAATATCTCGGATGAGTTCGAAAATGGTGCAAATCCAGTCGTCGGTTTATGAGTTATTGCCCTTGACTTGGTAAAAAAACGTTAAAATTAACTTGTGTACGCGATAGAAGCTAGAGTTTTTATCCGATTTGAATGAAACTTGGTATGTGTATTCATCTTGATAATATCTCGGATGAGTTCGAAAATGGTGCAAATCCAGTTGTCGGTTTATGAGTTATTGCCCTTGACTTAGTGAAAAAATGTTAAAATTAACTTGTGTACGTGATAGAAGCTAGAGTTTTTTTCCGATTTGAATGAAACTTGGATGAGTTCAAAAATGGCGCAATTCCAGTCATCGGTTTATGAGTTATTGCCCTTGATAAAGGCTAGAGTTTTTATTCGGATTAATTCATCTAAATATCAGCTCAAATAAGTGCGATGGTGCAATCAACTTTTTCAAATATTTAAATTTGCTGAAGTGGGCGTATGTTACCTTGCCTGGCAAGCTATCTTTCAAGATCTACAAGGTCCACAAGATAAAAATTCTAATGCGAGTTTCGAAAGACGTTTAAAAGTGTCCCAAACGCCGAAAAAAGTGCCCCAGAAGGTTATGGATGCCAGGATGCTTGTCATAATTACACAGTCTTTGACTTGACGTCCAAGGATTGTGATTGCTGTATGACATGAGAGGAGAGGTTACTTTCAGCAAATTATTTTGCTTCATGCCTCGACCACTACATCAGAAAACGTATTTAGCAAACCCCAGATATAAAGGAGATAATAATATATTCAGTCCATAGTTTAGTTGAACGAAATATTAAGAAATAGCCGATATATATCCCCTAAAATTACATTGATATCATCAATTCCTGCAGAAGTGTTGTTCCTTATCAAATTCACTACCTATCGCATTCCTTTTTTTTATAAAGATTTCTCAGTACTACTCTTCAATTCGATCAGGAAGGGCTGTGAAGGGAGATCCAGTTGTGACTGACTTGAGAGTATTGAAATATTGCCTAGAAGATGGTATTAAATACATGCTGAGTTCTTCGAGATTGACAGAATTTCTGTTGACTAGCAAATACAAGACAGGTTTGCATGTTTATAATGAACAAATTTTAATTCTAGTCGAAAGGTCGAAAGGGTCTTGGTTTCTCTCTCCCCCCCCCCCCCCCATAATTTGATAATTAAAATAGATTTTTTGAAGAATCAAAATCGATCACATGAAAATCACAGAAGGAGGTCCCTATTATCAACTCAAAACCCGGACATATCTGTCAGAATGCACGAAATTGACGCCATTTTTTAAGGCGAGGACCTTATGTTTGGGCTTGCGGTTGGACTCAACAACCCATGTTGGTTGGTTAACATGGAATTGTATAACGAAAGTACTCGTTTTCGCCAACAATTTAATAAATAGACAAAAGCAGGAAAGCAAACAGGCAAATTTTCCAGTCGTAAGGCACAATTTTGCTATAAATTCAACAACACAGAAAACTGATTGCCAATATGCACATACATGCCAGATCTGTGGGGGTTATCACGGTCGACAAAATTGTACCAAACTATATGCTGTTAAACCAAACTGCAAAACGACGAATGGACAACGAGATATAGAAAGTATTTTTCCTGAAGATTTAATTTTGAATTTTGAAGATTACCAAAGATTGACTTAATGTTGTTGTCTATTATCTCGTTATACTTTTGGTATAATTTTGTGGTTCGGAATTAGTGCCGAATAGATGTTCTTTGAAGTAGTTTTTGCAGTAATGTTGATGCCTAGTTTCCGAAAGTTTGCCAAAATAGGTTTGTAGGACGGATGTGTGTTTAGTGTCATTACAAGAAGCTTCTATCGCAAATGTATTCTCTGAGGGTTGGAGCGGGCAGCCCATACTATCTGCTGGAGGTCAAACTATCCGCAGGGTTCTGTCCTTGGACCACTTTTATTCTTATTATACATAAATGATATTGTAGACAACATCCAATCTAATATCCGCCTTTTTGCCGACGACACAAGTCTGTATCTTAAAATCGATAACCCAAATGCTTCCGCAGTAATACTAAACCGTGACCTTGAGCAAATTAACAACTGGGCTAAGGATTGGCTTGTTACCTTCAACCCGCTGAAAACTGAATCACTAGCACTACATAACAAAAAAAATCCTATTTTGCCAACCTTAAAATTTGATAACACAGACATTCTGGAGGTTTCTCAGCACAAGCATTTAGGACTAACCTTTCAAAGTAATTGTAAATGGGATTGTCATATTAATCAGATTTTACTGAAAACTGGTAGGCTTATTAATTGTCTTAAATGTCTGAAATATCGTCTAAGTAGGAAATCTCTTCAAACTATATACACCTCTTTTATCTTGCCTCATTTTGATTATTGTGATATTTTATGGGACGGGAGCACCAAAGACCTAACGACTGAATTAGAAAACCTCCAGTTACACCTTGGAATAATTAACTGACTGGAAGAAGCTCGTCATGCAGTGTAATGTTCGCTATCAGTGCCGCTGTCAATCAGCGAACATCTAAACTCCTCCCACATTTACGTCATAAAAATTCATCATTGACGTCATAAAAATCATGTGATCACACACTGTTCAAAATGGCGAATGCTTCTAAGTTCCCGTTTCGTCCGCTATTATTCATTTAATATTTATCAAAAATTAAATTCGACCCTACCCGTTTGTGTATAAGGATTGAAATATCATAATTTCAATAAAATATCACCTTTGCAGGTTACAGAAAATAATAAAAACGTACTATTAGACTTGACACCGTTTGAAGCTCTCACTACTTTTACTTTCACTAACTTAAACTAGTTACGATGACTTATTTTGTTTGGGAGTTAGCCGTCTAAAATATTGTTTTATTATCAGGGGGGATAAGCTGAACTAGTTGCCAGTGCATTTTCTGTAGCAGAAATGAGCTTGCCAGTTAAATTATCCAGCCATTGAGGAGAAAACAAAAACTTTATCATAGGCCTACTGAATATGAAAAAATACTCAATAACACAACTTGAGTGAACTCCTAAAAATTCATATGGACCACAATAAATTTAGGAAATATTTTTGGATATATTTTAATATCAGGCATTTTAATACTGTAGGCAAATACAGCTATTTATTAACTTTATTATGAAGGTCCCAAGTAGGAGGATTGATATCAAGATTTCTTGTTTGATTTAATATATTTTAATTTTTTAATTTGTTAATTTACAGGCCATAACAGCTGGTAATTTCTAGAATTAGGCCTACAGTGATAACTCCTGCCTAAAAAAGAACATATTTTGCTAAATACATAGTTTTAATGAAGACCCCATGAGAAATAAGCAGGGAAGAACTGGTAAACATGATACATGCCGCACAGATTTTTTAATAAATGAAATGAAATGGTGTTTTACGTCTATTGGGCTAATTAGGACGAGCAAACGCCATATAGAATGCAATGTGGGAAATTAGCCTACTCTTATGTCGATATACCAACTGTCGAGGGAATCACTGTCTATTGATCCATTTCAATGACTAGACACTTTTTCCATGTAGCCCCTTTGACCTGCATCGCAGACAGTGGGAAACAGGGTTGAAAAATATGTAAATTTCATCTAAACTCATGCCAGTTGAACCCTAGACTTTCACGTTAGCGAGAACACCTCTAACTCCAAAAAGGTATTTTAAAACAATGATTTTATTCAAATTTTATTATCATTATAATTTAATTATTATGCACATACTTTGATAGTGTCAAAAATACTGTAAAATATTTCAATTACGGCAAACTATAATAATAACAGGCATAGTAAAAGTAAAAAATAACAATGGAAAGTGAACTTTTTGATAATTCAAATTCAAATTCAAGTCTCATGTTCACATTGATTCATTGTAGTAAAACTGACTTCCACTATCAACTCACATTGCCTGATGTTATATGTAGCAATTATTTATTTTTTTCTAAGCTATCACTGTAATTCTGTCAGCTGTTATGGCCTGTAAATTAACAAATTAAAAAATTAAAATATATTAAATCAAACAAGAAATCTTGATATCAATCCTCCTACTTGGGACTTTCATAATAAAGTTAATAAATAGCTGTCAAAATAACTATACTCTTTATGATCTTTGTATTTGCCTATAGAGTATGGTTTTCTATTATTTTATTTTAAAAACACATTCAACATTCCACAATCCACCCATAAGAAAATAGAATGCTTTCATTTTTCCAACTAATGTGAACAACGACACGGACTACACTGATTTATTGAGTATTTTCCGAATATGACCCAACTTTAACCATTAATAATTTTGATTTGCACGTTTTTGCACTTATAAGGTTAATTTATTTAAAATAAATAGACTTTTTCCAATGCAATGGACTTTATCTCGATTACAGGAGATTACAGGAACTTATCTTTTTATCGATATTAATCTTCATATCATTCACAATTTAGAAAAAACAAAAATTTCATCAACTCGCCATAAAATCGTCATTTTTTAACCGATTTTGAAATTGTTTTCATTTAAATGCGTCTTTCACGGGCGCGGACATTTTGGTTTGTTTCCGGTTGCGTTCGAATGTATAGCACTCGACTCTAGAGGCTTCTAAAGCGTATTCGATTGTACTCCTAATTGACGCGAGTTAGTCCTTTAGTTGACGCATGCGCGGTGATAACGAGTTACTGACTGTCGACAGTGTTTACATTACACTGCGTGACGAGCTTCTTCCAGTCAGTTAATTATTCCAAGGTTACACGCACTCAGAACTATATGCGGCGCTGTCAAGGGAACAAGCCACGCCTTAATCTACCAAGAAACAGGATTTATCCCACTACAGGAGAGACGTCGACGACACAAACTTCTAATGTTATATAAAATGATAAACAATATTACACCCAATTTTCTTTCGGAACTTTTACCAACCAAAAATACAGCCTACTCATTTCGAAATAATAACTTACCATCTTTTTACTTTTACAACTCGTTTTTACCATCAACAATTCGTGAATGGAACGATCTTCACGATTTCCAAAAACTTTCACCTTCGATTTCATCCTTCAAAAACTCACTAAAATTAACAGATACAAACCCACCCATTTCTTACCAATTCGGAAAACGAAAATACCAAATTATCCACTGTCGTCTTCGTCTCTCATGTAGTGATCTCAATGGTCACAAATTTTTAAGACATATATCCGATTCACCGGCTTGCGCTTGTGGTCATCCATGTGAAGATACAGATCACTACTTACTAAACTGCCCCTTACATTTAGATGCACGAAATCAAACTATATCTAATTTACCGTTTCATTACCTTAATACAAAAAATCTATTGTATGGATCAGGCACAAACCGGACTTCCTGTTTCATTTTTGAAAAAACTCATGATTTTATAGCCCTTTCAAAACGTTTTTAAATCTCTGTATTCCATCTTATTACTTTATTTTTACTACTACTATAATTATTATCTTTTCAAGTTAAGTAGCAATGTCTGTATAGTGTATATATGTTTATAACAATCGATTTGTCTATAATGTAAAATGTTTATGTAAATATGTTTATGGGAGAGGGGTAATATAGGCGAAAGCCTGTTCCCCAATCCTTTTCTTTGTGAATAAAATATTGTTTACAAAAAAAAAAACTATCTGCTGGAGGTCAAATGCCTCTAACTTGACGGACACGTCACAGACATTCTGCCCATCCGACTCGACCGGAAGTTTGAGGGTATCCCTGGCGATGGCCTCGTGTTTGCCATCCTATAGGCCTATAATTCTTTAAATCAGTTTTGGCTTCTTTATTTTTGTCCAAATTGATATTTTCATGGTATCAGTCTGAAATAGAAATTGTTCATAATTTCTGATTTTTCCGTTTTGATATTGCTATTATGGTACGAAAGTTTTTCAATAATTTTGATAGACCTATTGTCTAATTCTTTATTCTAAAAATATTTATATAAGATATGTCGGAGGTTTTGGATCGAATAAGAGCCTCACTATTCAAAATATTCTGAACTGCTTTGATGTCCTGTATCAAGGTCTGATGCAATTTGCCAAAGTGATCACTAGCCAGATTATTGTTATTTTCTAAATCTAGTTTCTCGTCTTCTAGTTTAAATAGTTTTTAACGGAGTGTGGCTGTTCTATTCTTGCAATATTTAATAGTTATTTTTTTTCAGCTTGTCGTCCTCCCACCACAGGTCTTTTCAGTTATAACCCGTACTAGTCAGGTAGCTTAGTGTCAAATTTTAAGATTACCGTTACTTGGCGGATAAAAGCACCAAATTTGGCACAAGGCTCCCTTAGGGTCTATTAATTAATGTTAGCCTAGAAGCCCTCTTAGGCCATGGGCCGAGCAGTGCTATCTATCACAGAAAATGCACTTGGCCTCAAGTTTTTGGTGACTAGTAAATCTATATATCAAATTAATCAGTAGACTCTCCTCTTTCAGAATATGCATTGTTTTACCAAAAATAGTGGTTCATTAATGAAAAAATGACTCTTGAAGACATCCACCCATTTTTCAATTATTGAAAAAATCAACAAATGGAACTGTCAATTTTGCATTGTTTTTAATCAAGATAATTGAAATTAATAATATTGAGATAAATATAAAAGCAGATTTAGTTTTGTAAAATAATAATAAATTATTCATCATCATCATTTATCATCCTTTATCATCCTTTATCATCATTCATCATCATTCTTTGTCATCATCATCATCATCATCATCGAAGATCATACAAACATGAATCATAGTTAAAATTTCATGAGTTAAGGATATTCATGGCAGGCAAATACTTATAGTGATTCAGAAAATTGATTTAGATATAATATATTTTTGAAAACTTGAATTTTTGGTTACCATGGTTACGGCAACCATATTGAATTTTCTTAATGCGCACTTCAAGAAGAGTTCCAGCTAACTTAGTTTTAATAAATATCAATGTATTTATGGAGCAAATGAAAGCTTAATTGCTAAACTACAAAATAAGGTAGATTTTGTAATTAAGTGACAAAATTGTACAGAAATATTCAAGCTGCAGACTGAAAAAATGTAATTTTCAAAAGATTTCTTAATTTCAATACATGTTTGCTGCATCAACAAGAACAAGTGGTTGCCTAGCAAGATATGCCCACTATTAACATATTTTTTGTATATGTCAAGCACTATAATTTAAAAAAACATTTGTCGAACATAATATAAACTTATCTTGTGGATGTAAACCTACAACAAGTGGTTGCCTATATCAAGGGGCGCTCAATAGCACCTCTTTCTTAGAAAGAACAAAAAAGTTCTCAAATTTGTTTAATAAGAGTATATATTCATCAACGGCCCCCAAAGTATACAATCTGTGTATTTTTCCATGTATATAAACATTGTTTTCTGTATTTTTCAGCTTAAGGTTATCTGTTGTATAGTTTAACCACCAGTTCAGCCCCGTCATATCGACCAAGTTTGATAATTTTATTTTTTAAATCGTACTAAAAGCCTTTAAATAAAAAAATAATCCGACTTAAACTATCAAATTCAAAGTGTTTTGACCAAGTCAAAGGCAATAACTCAAAATCCATCAAACTTGTTAAAGATCTCATGAATAAATATGATCACAATAATTTCCACTTAAATCCAATGAAAACTGCAGCCTCTATCTTGTTCAAAAGCCAATTTTTGACTAAGTCAAGGGCATTAACTCAAAAAGGATATCAGATGTCTTGAGTTTTTTGCAATTCCACTAAAACTAAGCGTTTTATAATGACACTAATCAAAATCTGCTTTAGATTAGTGAAGTCATAATAGTTTAGAAAACTTCTTTACTTAAGGATTGAAGTAGATTATTTGGCATTTATTGGTTGATGAATGCAGAATTTTCAAGTGTTAATTTGGTATTCATTAACCAATAAACGCAAAAACATCTACATTCAATCCTAATATTTACATTCGGTAGTTAAGTTAAGCAATCTTTCATCACACTTTTAAAGATATAATTATTACTATTGTAGCAGGAGGGCTAGAGTTTCTTAATGCAATTCAGTGACACAAGTACACAAGGCCCAATCCCAATTACATATGTTCCAGGGTTCGGAATGCTGTGAAACGTGAGGGAATAAGCAAGAAAAGAAGTAGACAAGTTTTATTTAAGAAAAAAAAACATCCACATTATAACACAAAAACCCTGCACCCTAACAAATTTGTGAATAGAGCGAAGTCCACACAAACTTCTATATCGCACAAACTCAAGCCAAAGAATCATTCCACGGATTTTCTTATGAAGAGACGCTAAGATTGAGCTTTCATACCATCTGATCTTGACAATGCAGATGCCAAACATCAGCCCCCATTATAATAACTCCTAACATCATCAAATTTGATGCTCTAATGCGCCAAATCTTATGCACAGTATAAATGTGAAAGCCTGGTCTTGTTAATCAAGTGCGACCAAATCTAAAAATAACAGCAAGGAAATCCTACTGAAAGTAACGTATCCTAGCAAATCTTCTACACTGTAATGGCCATAGCTCCTCCTGTCAAACAGCATGACATCAAAATTAGGATGACAGTCAATAGACATTGCTAAGGCAGATCACAATAATTGTGCACAAATAGGTATTATATATTTAGTTATAATGAGGTGAAAGACAACACCGGGTTGACTCTGGCTTTGGGATCTCTAAGAAAATTTGTAGTTCATTGCTAAATGAATGCAAAATTGTTAAAGTGTTTACTGTGGCGTGTGTATTTTAAAAACAAAACTTTCTTCTCATAAACTCGGAGAACATTCCACAGCTCCAACTTCCAAGCGATGAAGTTAAAAACAAAATCAGGAACAATTTGTTTACAATTTTCCATATTGAGTTCATTAGCTTTAGGAGGTCAGTTTACTAGTCCATTCACTGCTGAAATGGATTCACACATTTAAAGAGCTGGTCGGTATAAGTCTGCAAATTCATCTTGTGCTTGTCTCGAATTATTTGTATTATGAGTTGCCTTATATTTTCACTCACATTTGTAGGCTATTGTTAGAATCATTGTCTCCATTTAATGTTATATATGAACATGATTGTTCGTTCTAGGTATCTTCTAGTATCCAAACAAAAACGATTGATGTCCTTTGAAGTTGATTTCTTGTTTACAAACAAACACAGTATACTTCTTTCAGAATGAGGCATGGTATTTTACTTCTATACTAACTGGATCAAAGTCTCCTATTTGCAGTAGTATAAAGCTTTTACTACTTTTAGTAAATTTGAACAATCTGATGCACATGAATGAAATTTATAAGTTTTTCCACAGATCTTTTTTACCAGTTGATTTGCTCACTGTCGTTTTACTCTTCCTACAAACAATACACTCTTCAGGATGGGTTGATCTTTTGGGACCTAGTGGGTACCTTTTTTTTTACTTTAGAAGGTGTAGACTTTCAAGACTCAATCTCTTCTTCATTCAGTTTATCAGTCAATAGGCCTATCACTACAATCAGCTAACCTGGCTGTCCCCTTTTCTCTTCCATTTCTAGTTTGTTATTGATAACAATACCTATCTCTTTCTTTTCCATTCAGTTGGGGCCTGACTCTGTCATACATTTTACTAATTTTTCCCAAAAAATGTTATTAACACTCCTTATGATACTATTTTTCCCTGGGTCAGAAACATGACAGATGTAATTCAGTGAATTGGCAGCCATGTCACTGTACAGGGCTGAAGAAAATGCTGCATTCTGATTGGTCAATAATCTAAAATGCCCATAGTGACGTTATGCTAAATTTTTTGGGTTATTTTGGTCATATTTAAATAACAAACATACTTTGGTGGTAAAACAATGTGGATTTGGGCCTTTTTTAACACCCTCTTAATTATCACACTGAGATTTACTAGTCACCTTTCACCTGTAGGCTACTGAAACGATAATTAGGGTTGGCCCATGGCCTATCTGGATTTTTTTTTTTAATGGGAAACACAAAATTTCAAGATGGCCGACATTTATGACAAAATATCACTTTTTTTGAGTCCTGGGAATCATATAAAGTTACGAATGGTTACAAAATGCTGTTTTTAGATGCAACTGAATCCAATTTTGAATAAATTGCTATACTACGAATGGTCCTACAAGCAGTTTCACCAAAGTAATTATATAACTACAAGCACACAATGTGATCTTAACGTGAGGCGCCATAAGTTCTTTTACAAGTGTTGTTTTATAAATATCAACTAATTTCATATTATTAAATTTTCTCAATCTACTTCTTTAATAATTGGCTGTTTTTGCTGTCCGAGTTTATATATTGCATGTCTCTGTATTATATTAATACACCTCTCCAGTTGTTTGTCGCATTAAGGTACGGGGTCAACGCATGTACAATAATGTGTTCATTGAAGTCATGAACTCTGAGATTCATGGACCCTAACTGTCTCCAATAACAATCCAAGATGCATTACCTGTGTTCCACGCATTTTCAGATTGTGACACAACCTCTGCTTTTAATGGCAAGGGCAAAAAGTCAGTTTGGCAGGCCTGGCAGGCGTATAAAGACGTCACACAGACATTTGTTTATCTGGCCAATCATCCTTTCCAGAGGTTGGATATCGATGACGACTCTTTCCTAAAGCTGGAGAGACTGACTATAATCTTGTATGACAAAACCAGTCCTTTGAGCTCCGTCAACGAGACAAGACGGGAACTCTTTTGTCATAAGAATCGAGCAATGGACAAACTGCCACCCACCACGGATGCGCTATTCCAACATGTGCGACGGGCAGTGTATCAAGCAGGAATCTGGACGACCAGCACACAAACACAGCCAGTGATTCCTTCTCCAAACGACTATGCCTGGACTATGGTATCAGACTCATGGGTACCAGTTTGGATGACAATTCCAGAGATTTCCAGATCGTGTCGCGAGCTAATCAGATGCTCGTGTAAAGGGGACTGTTCCAACTGCAAATGCAGCAAAGCAAATATGGACTGCTCACCACTTTGCAAGTGTAAATGTACTCAATAGAATATTGTTATTTTTTCACATAACAATCCACATACGTTTTCCCACAGAAAAGTGAAAAACCTGTGAAAGTTTCTTACACACTGTATTCCAACTTCAATTTGCTTAAAAACTCACGAATGACTATACACTTTTTGGATGGTAAAATTTGACAGGATCCCTCCTACATACCCCCCCCCCCCATCCCCTTCGACCCACCAACCCCACAAAATAAAACATTCTAACAATTATAATCATAAGAAAAATGTATGTCAGCCTGAACTCTTTCTCCCTGTTTAAAAACCTCAGGGGCCCGTTCCTGAATAGGATGGAATTTTTTGGAATTTAAATGACAACGGTATTTTTAATATTTTAAAAACTATATTCGGACTGTTACATCGTCAAACTTTTCTAAAAGACACATCTTAAGCAACCACCCTGAGCTTCTTATGTCTCTGAGGACTCAAAAAAGTGGTATTTTGTCATAGATGTCGGCCATTTTGAAATTGTGAGGGTTACATAAAAAAAAATAAAAAACTCCAGAGGGCTCCTTGGCTAAAATTAATTATTAGGCTCTAAGGGAACCTTGTGCAAAATATGGTGCTTTTATCCGCCGTGTAACGGTAATTTCAATAAGCCACTTGACAATACCCCACCTCCCGGACGGACACGGACTTATGATCGGTGAAGGGACAGTCGGAATGGAGGACGTCTTTGATAGTGTTACACTGAGATAGATAGATTCAATCTATCTGAGTCCCAGTGTTATCGCGGAGAAATGTGAACAGCTTCTTTCTTGGATTTGTATGCCGGAAGCAGTCTACTAGAAGTCTGCTATCGAACATAAGAGTCGAATTCTGGAATTCTAATAAGATTGAATTCATTTTAGATGTTTTTTTTAAATAGAATTGTTACGCCCCTGGTGATAGCATTAGGACCGTTTGACCGGACCAGCGAGATGTCCGAAATTGTCCCTAGATCGGATATTTCCTGATCGGAGACAATTCCAGTGTCTTGCACACCTATGATATAAGCGGACCTAGTCATGTAAACTTTTGTGAAGTTTGGTAGAGAATCCTCTATGAATGTTTAAAGTTGTAATGATCATGATCGGAATAAAGAAAAAGAGTGTAAAATTATTCTTTTTCGGATAGAATGTAAAGTTGGATAAGAGTTTTTTTTTTTTAAGTCAGAACGTTTGGGTGTGGCTGTTTCAAAAGGTCCGCTGGTATCTGATAGGCTTCCAGTCTTATTTTTAGCCTTATAATAGGTGTATGTAATTTACTTACTAATGTAGTACACACAGGTTAACGATGTTCATTGGTTTGTGTTAATATGATTTTTAAGTCATTAACACTACAAGCCTACAGTTTGTAGAACAGACAGGCCAACAATATTTATTGGGTGTATTTAATTGACTTTGAAGTCACTAACACTACATGACTGTGTAGGCTTGCTCGCATTTATATTAAATTAATGCTCCACTCCCCCTAATTCTATGATTCCAACGATCTTTACGATTCACTCTATTGGAAGTGTGTCTATTACATCCTCTAAATCAGTAGATTCTTCAAAGCTGGACTCTTTGAATAGTAAAACCTTAAATATTTTAAAATTCTTTCCCCCACTTTTCTTCAAAGTAGACATCTATAATCTCCGAGGTCATGTTGTCTACTGCAATGATTGTTAGGTTTTGATTTTCTATAATGGTCCTCCTCTATCTGTAAAGAAAAGTATCAAATTTGTATTCACCGTTCGAAAACGTGAGTACTCTCGTGAAACAAAGGTATTTAAAGCTAGAAAGAAACGTAGCGAGATTGTTGATTCATTCTTTGTTCCGCTCATTTGGTACAATTCATATTTCAAGCGCTAGCTATATTTGAGCTTGTTCGGTAAATTTGTTTGACGGCACCCAAACGAAGGGCCTAATAAAGAGTAGTATCTGTAACAATTATTTGCTTATCATTATGGATTGAATGTCGTTAACATAAAAAATATTACACTTGTGATACGTATTATAAGGTAACGTTTGAATCCATTAAGGTAGGAGCCTTGAATTTTGCACCACCACCCTTTTAGCACAATTTGCTTCCTACGGGCCTGTAACGTGACCAGAAATAGACACAAAAAAATAGTCATTATGAAAACTAAGCTAGAACGCACTGCAATTATGAATTGTTCAATGTCGAAAGTGAAAGGACATTGCACGTATCATTTTAGGTATTGTGTCGGTGGTTTAATGTAATTTAACATTTGCATTAGAATTTCTATCTGATGGTTTGGTCTTCCTAAAATGAAAATAAAAATCTTGCTCTTGTATAAATATCCGTATCTGAATTCATATTACAAGTTAGACATATATATACATTTGAACTTACGGATACTACTAATACCCCTTTCACGGTTATTATTGATTCAACTGGAAATTTCTTCAAATCTGCAAAGGGTATCACTTCATTAATGGGCGTAAAGAGAGTGAGGTGTGCATTTTCAATAATATTTATTGATGTTGAATGGTTTAGAACCGAGATATATAAAATACAATCAAACAATAACATTACCCATACCAAATTTTATAATGATATTCACATTTCATAACGTCATCACATGTAAAATTGTTGCTGACATTGCGATTGCCAAATTAAAAGCTTATTACCAAAATAGCGATGGCCCACTTTTATAATGGCAGCCAATTCGACAAGAGTTGTCAGTAAATGAATAGATTCTGAGAATGACATTTTCTCTTTAACAAGTTTTCTGGAAAAAACAAATATTATGTCATTGAAGTATGCATAAAACAAGGGCAATATGTCAATATAAGGTTCCATCCTAAAATGAATAAGAACAGTCACACCTCATTGCTCAAAATCATATTTTCAAAAACAAGGAACCAATCTGTTATGTTCTAAAATAGTTTTCGTACTTTTACTGTCATAAATATTTGGTGTGACTGGATGTAAGAATGAATGTGACCTAATTTAGTATAGTTAAAACTTGTTAATCGGGACTGTGACCTGATTAAGCATTATGGGATGGGAAAAGCGTGCATAGTGATGTGAAAATGGCGTGAATGTTGCCGTCTCTGGCTTGGCGGTCAGCATATCGGTTTTTACCATATTCATAGTTATGAACATATTATTGTATCATTGTGAATTGTGAAATATAGTGTGAACATTTGTGATTATGTGAGCTGTGTACTTATATAGTGTCAACTGCTATTTTGTGAGCCTTTCCATGTTAAACTGGATTCGTGAATATTCATCGTGAACGGGAATAATTGAGTGTGAAATTGGATTCTCTTAAACCTTAAGTATTTTACTGACATTTATTTATTTCATCGTATTTTAATGTATCATTCTTATTTGAACAATATACAATTCATTTTCATTGAACATTCTTAATTATTTGGGTGAAAATGGGTAATTTGCAAGACTCCCATCAAAGTTGGTGCCAATCTATGACCTTGAACTTGAACATTCTCATGAAGCATGATACAATAGTTGATTATGAGGTGCGTAACAAACGGTGTGCAGTCTCAAAAACCGCCAGTGCAGAGCAGTAAACGCTGCAACCAACATGCTGTGTAAAAACCGTGATTGATTTGACTGTATATTTTGTGTAAAAGTGGAATATTTTAATTGACAGTGTGATATTAGTGAAAAAACTTGTGTAACAATTGTATGAAATATTGAACATGGATAACCCAGACCCGCCTGTGGCTGATAACCAAGATCCACCTGTGACTGATAACCCAGACCAACCTGTCATTGTGTTAAATAACCCAGACCAACCTGTCATTGTGTTAAATAACCCAGACCCACCTGTACAAAATCATCAGGACGTTCCTGTTATGAATAATCATAATAATGTGCAAATAGACATTCCTACTGAACAACCTTTAGAAAACTTAATAGGAATTGATGCTGATATAGTCCCAAATGGGGCCGGTGAAACTCTTAATAACATTGTTGTGGAAGATGATATTCTACCTACAGACAGTATATCTCAAGTGAAATCCAATGTGCACAGTACATCATCATCTAGTCTTTCAAAGATAAGATACAAAGAGAAGAAAAGAGAAATAGAACTACAAAATGAATTGAAGAATTTAGTGGAGAAAAACAGAATGCAAGATGAAAGGCATGTTATAGAAAGTAGACTACAGGTAGAGAAAGCTGAGGAAGAAATTAGACAGGCCTCAGAAAGAGCTGTGCGATTGAGACGTGATCAGGAATTACAGGACAGACTACGTGAAATCACCAGAAAAGAAGAACAGTTAAAAATACAATCTCAACTTTCAGTTGTTGCAGAATTGAATCGGATCTATGTTGATAGTGAAATAAGCTTTAAACCTCAACATCCTAAAGCTGCTATGGTGACAAAACCAAAAGTTACTTTTAATCCTAATGTAGGAATTAATGTGAACAATAAACATGATTCTTCTACGGTTAATATTCAAAGTGAAAACCCTGTTAGTGTTCCTAGTAAACCTGTAGTTAACATTCAAAATAAATCTATTGACAATAATACCAGTAGTGACGAGAACCAGATTACTTCTATTCTTTCTAAGTTAATTGAACAACAACGTGAGCAGGCTCTGCCTTCCCAAGATATAAAAACATTCACTGGAGCTAACATTTTGGACTACCCAATATTCAAAACCAACTTTAAATATGTAGTGGAAGATAAAACTGAAGATCCAGCTAGGAGGCTAGAACTATTACTGAAATATACGAATGCTGATGCGTATGAACTCATAAAGCAATGTCCAATGATAAATCCAGCATCTCTTGCATACAAAAGAGCAAAAGAACTATTAGAAAGGGATTATGGTGATCCGTATGTCCAAGCAGCTACTTTTAAAGCTGAGGCTGAATCCTGGCCAAAAGTTGTCCCTGGTGATAATAAAGGATTGAAGAAATTTTCATTATTTGTGAACAATGGATGTAACATAAAAATGTCAAACTCTGAAATGCAGTCTATGGATAGTTCTGATTTTCTTAACTTATTGGCATCCAAATTACCAACGGCTTATCAACAAAGATGGATAAGTAAAGTAGGTGACATCAGAGAAAATGAGAAATCCCCCAAATTGGATGATTTTGAAACATTAGTTAGCAAGATCTCAAGAAACGTTAACGACCCTAGAGTAATGGGACTAGGTTACCAACTTCGCAGTAATGCAACAACAAAGACTGTAACCAACCAACAAAATTATGGTAACAAAAGTACCAGTAGTAATGGTAATAAGCCCAACTACCAACAACGTAAAGTATTTTCTACTCAAGTCAAAGAAAACAGTAATTTAGCAGCCAAAGCGCCTTGCTTAAATTGTACAGGTATGCATTCATTATTAGACTGTAGAAAATTCAAATCATTGTCTTTGACTGATAAATCTGACACTGTGAAAAGAAAGGGACTCTGCTTTGGATGTTTAAATCCAGGCCACATGAAAGCAAACTGTACTAACCGTGAATGGGCTAAATGTGATAAGTGTCCAAGATCACATACAACTGTAATGCATGATCACACAAGAGATGAAAGAACTGACTTCAAGCAAATCTCAAATGACTCTAGATCAAAAGACCCAAAATCAAATTTGGAAAAGGACAAAATATCCTCGGGTTGTGTCATGGGGAATTCAAATCCTCTCATGGCTATTGTGCCAGTGCTTGTTAAACATAATAGTAGTGATGACTGTGTTGCAACATATGCATTTGTTGACAATGGATCAGGTGCTTGCTTTGCTAACACTGACCTTGTAAGAAGACTGAGACTTAATGGAAAACATACCAGTGTGACACTTAAAACACTGAACTCTGAAGAGACATTTAAAACTGAGATTCTAGACAATTTAAGGGTTGGAAATTTGAATGGTGATCAGTTTTTGGAGTTACCTCCCATTTATGTAAACAATGATATGCCAGTGAACAATAGTGACATTCTTAAAGCTTGTGACCTTGATAAATTCAAGCATTTAAGACATATTAATTTGCCTGACATTAGTGGACAATATAATGCTATAAACACGGTTAGCCTTATGATAGGTGTTAACATGCCAGCAGCTACAACACCGCTTGATATTTGTACTGGCAGCATTGGTGAACCTTATGCCATAAAGTCACCGTTGGGATGGTTGTTTTATGGACTACCAGGTAAATTAAAGTCTTCTGCTGCAATATCTGTAAATTTCTGTAAAATTGACCAGGACTTAGAAATCCAAGTGAAAAAGTACTTTGACCTCGAATTTAGTGAGCGACTTAGTGATGATAAACTATCTCTTTCTGTGAATGACAAATTATTTGTTAAAACTTTGACAGACTCTATCAGACTAGAGGACAATCATTATGTGACCGACCTACCCTTTAAGGACAGAACTGTGGTTATGCCTTCTAATAGATTACAGGCTGAAACATTTGCAATGAAGTTACGTGATAGACTTTTGAAGAATCCTACTTTGTGTCAACAATATGCAAAGTTTATGGACAATCTTGAATCGAAACATTATTCAGAAAAGGTGCCCCAAGCAGAATTGGATAGGAGTGATGGACGAGTTTGGTTCGTGCCACATCATAGTGTAGTGCACCCCAAAAAACCTGATAAAGTCAGAATTGTTTTTAATTGCCCTTTAATGTTTAATGGTGTTTCTCTTAACAACCAATTGTTGCAAGGTCCTGATTTGACCAATCTCTTATTAGGTGTTCTAATTAGATGGAGACAAGACTTTTATGCCATAATGGCTGACATTGAACAAATGTTCTATCAAGTAAGAGTCAATAAACATGACTCAGATATGTTAAGGTATTTTTGGTGGCCTAATAGTGACTTGACTCAAACATTGACAGAATATAGAATGTGTGTGCATCTCTTTGGGGCTGTCAGTTCCCCTAGTTGTGCAAACCTTGCCCTTAAGCAAACAGCTATAGACAATATTGATAAATATTCACCCCAGACAATAAATGCCATTAACAACGACTTTTTTACGTTGATGACTTTCTCAAATCGCTTCCTACGGAATCAGAATGTGTGAATTTGATTAATGACATGTGTGACATATTGACAAAGGGTGGTTTTCGACTTACTAAGTGGGTAAGCAATAGCAGAAAAGTTTTATCTGCTATCCCAGAACAAGACTTAGCTGAACAATTTAAAGATCTTGACATATTCGCCGAATCTTTGCCCATGCAAAGAGCTCTCGGAGTGGAATGGAATGTAGATTCAGATGTTATTGAATTTATTCAAAGTGAAGTTAATCCACGTGCAACACGGCGAAACATTATTTCTGTGCTTAGTTCTATATACGATCCTTTTGGAATTTCATCTCCATTTGTATTAAAGTGTAAGATAATACTTCAAAATTTGTGTCGTACAAAAGTAACATGGGATGAGACAATTCCCAGTGATTTCGAAAAAGAGTGGAATGACTGGCTTAGTGATTTCGTAAATTTAGATAAATTGTCTCTAAAAAGGTGTATGAAGCCAAACGACTTCGGTAATATTATTGATACGCAAATCCATCATTTTGGTGATGCATCTCAAGAAGGGTACGGATCTGTATCTTACTTGAGGTATGAAAATGATAGTGGTCAGGTTAGTGTTTCTTTCGTGTTGGGTAGATCTCGTGTAGCGCCCATTAAACCGCATACTATAGTCAAATTAGAATTAGCGGCAGCCACTTCGATAATTCGAATAAACAACCTGTTAAATCGTGAAATGACCATGCCTGTGAATCAAGTTTATTTTTGGTCTGACAGCCAAACAATATTGAAATATATTCATAATGTGGATTCTCGTTATCAAGTGTTCGTTGCAAACAGACTTGCAGTTATTCATGACGGATCAAGTGTGGATCAATGGCGTTTTGTACCAGGAAAGCTCAATCCTGCTGATATAGCTTCACGTGGCTCATATGTGGAAAATATAATTAATAATTCAAATTGGATGAGTGGACCAGAATTTCTAAAATTTCCAATTAATGAATGGCCTGAAAATATAGTTCCATCATCATCGGAATCTGTGCCTACTAGTGTTACAAAAGTAGATTCTGTGAACGCAGTAAATGTTATTATTGAGAAATATTCAAATTGGTGTCAATTGAAGCGCGCTATATCGTGGTGGATCAGATTAAAGGAAATATTGAAATGTAAATCAAAAGGTGTATCTATAAGCCCTGAGTTGCTTTCAAAGTCATTATCTGTGAAAGAAATTGATAATGCGGAGTGTCAAATTATTAAATTCGTACAAAATTCTTCGTTTCCTTACGAAATTAAAGTTGGACGCTCTCTGAAAAAGAGATATGGTGTTGTTTTCACATGTTTTTCCTCGCGTGCCATTCATTTGGAAGTATCTGAATCATTAGACACTAGTTCGTGTGTGAATTCTATTAGACGATTCATAGCTCGAAGGGGTAAACCCAGTGATATATACTCTGACAATGGGACAAATCTTGTGGGAGCTAACTCTGATCTTAAAAACGCTCTTCATGATTTTAATTTAGCGAAAATTGACAATTATACAACTCAACGTGGTGTTAAGTGGCATTTTAACCCACCCACCGCATCCCACTTTGGTGGCGTGTGGGAACGCCAAATTCGGACTGTAAGAAAAATCCTTCAAAGTATTTTAAGTGAACAATTTCTGAGAACAGCACAAGGTGAAGAAGAATTGCGAACATTATTTTGCGAAGTAGAGGCTGTAATCAATAGTAGACCTCTCACTAAGGTGTCGAGTGACCCAACTGACTTGGAAGTGATAACGCCTAATTCACTTCTTATGTGTCGTCAGAATGATATAAACCCACCAGGACTATTTAATGATCGAGATGTGTATGCCAAGAAACGGTGGCGTCAGATACAATATATGACTGATCTTTTTTGGAAA
This sequence comes from Lottia scabra, assembly GCA_029955415.1. NCBI lineage: Eukaryota > Metazoa > Mollusca > Gastropoda > Lottiidae > Lottia > Lottia scabra. The sequence goes on along the minus strand of JARJEI010000014.1, from coordinate 9,477,312 downwards.
AGATGGACAAAAGAATATTTGCCTGAATTGCAGAAGCGTGAAAAGTGGATTAAGCCATCTCGAAATGTTGAAGTTGGAGATGTAGCTCTTATTGTAGACTCTAGTGCACCACGTGGTTCGTGGCCTATGGGTTTAGTTCTAGAAGTGTATCCAGACAAGAATGGACTTGTCAGAAGTGTAAAATTGAAAACTAAAACTTCTGTTTTTGTAAGACCTGTTGATAAATTGGTACTTATTTTAGAAGTTGATAACTAAATTGCATGTATTGATATTATTTGTTTGACGTGTGCATATTATTTGAAATTTTGAATTGAAGCATAAAGTTTAGCATTATGTAGATCATATTATGTAAAAGTTGATTTGTGTCTACTTATATTTTATTTTGCATTGAACATGTTAATGTATATTCGCGATTATAATGCGCACTTGTAATGTGTATTGTATTGGGATTCTAAAGTGTAGAATTATGGTTTTTAGTTTAGTGTTAGAACATAAGTTTATAATTATTTGTATCTCATTAACATTCGATAGGGGCCGGTGTGTTATGTTCTAAAATAGTTTTCGTACTTTTACTGTCATAAATATTTGGTGTGACTGGATGTAAGAATGAATGTGACCTAATTTAGTATAGTTAGAACTTGTTAATCGGGACTGTGACCTGATTAAGCATTATGGGATGAGAAAAGCGTGCATAGTGATGTGAAAATGGCGTGAATGTTGCCGTCTCTGGCTTGGCGGTCAGCATATCGGTTTTTACCATATTCATAGTTATGAACATATTATTGTATCATTGTGAATTGTGAAATATAGTGTGAACATTTGTGATTATGTGAGCTGTGTACTTATATAGTGTCAACTGCTATTTTGTGAGCCTTTCCATGTTAAACTGGATTCGTGAATATTCATCGTGAACGGGAATAATTGAGTGTGAAATTGGATTCTCTTAAACCTTAAGTATTTTACTGACATTTATTTATTTCATCGTATTTTAATGTATCATTCTTATTTGAACAATATACAATTCATTTTCATTGAACATTCTTAATTATTTGGGTGAAAATGGGTAATTTGCAAGACTCCCATCAAAGTTGGTGCCAATCTATGACCTTGAACTTGAACATTCTCATGAAGCATGATACAATAGTTGATTATGAGGTGCGTAACAAACGGTGTGCAGTCTCAAAAACCGCCAGTGCAGAGCAGTAAACGCTGCAACCAACACAATCGAATATATTTCGATTTGTCTGATTTTCAATAGGGGTGATTACAAACACATCAAAATCCACCAAAAAAAAACAAGCTCTCAATCGTGTCCACAACTTTGAAAATGTCAAAACAAACACTCATATTAAGTTTCATTTATATCAATTAAAATCGATCAAGAAACCAGCTCTCTATCGTGTCCACAACATATTTTCAAAAGCAAGGGCAATAACCCATGAGTGACTTGGGTGATTACAAACACTCACAGCAAGTTTCAATAGGGGTGATTACAAACACATCAAAATCCACCAAAAAAACAAGCTCTCAATCGTGTCCACAACTTTGAAAATGTCAAAACACTCATATTAAGTTTCATTTATATCAATTAAAATCAATTAAGAAACCAGCTCTCTATCGTGTCCACAACATATTTTCAAAAGCAAGGGCAATAACCCATAACTCCTTGGGTGATTACAAACACTCACAGCAAGTTTCATCAAAATCCATCAAGAAACCAGCTCAGACAGACAGACAGGGGTGACTACAATATACGCCCACATTAATTTTTAAAACGTATCATAGTGTAGACAGGGCTTAAGGTTTGTGTCGATACATCGTCATTGGTTGTGTCGTATCATTGTTACCCCCGATATATCCCGTATTCATAAAATACACCACAACGCACAATATATTTCACCAGAAATAAGGAACATTTAAAAAAATATCAGAAAAATAAATCACACGACAAAGTGCAAACAGTAGGTAAAAAAATCGATATAATTAGAGAAATGTAGCTAGGTTTCGATATAAAAAAAAATAGCGAAAAAACCACAACTAAGGGTATTTCTTCACAAGAGACAAGTAATCCGACAAAAAATTGTAAGAAATTGTTTTTTTTTTTAAGCTCTAACGTACATCTTAAAATATTTGTCAGTCAAAATCGTTAGCACTCTGGAATGCATAATTCTAGTCTTTTAAGACAGATTCTGACGAAGTTTGCTGTAAGTTTTAAACTTAAAAATCCCCCAAAAATCAGAATTATTTGTCCAATATACAACTAGAAGTATGCATATATGTTCTAGGTATCTTTATCAAAGTCAGAATCCAAACTGTTTAATTTGGAAATAAATTCTGTAAATTATCATCGGGTGAGATGGTGAGTGGTTTGTGTTTTGTTATGCTGTTATATAAGATTCAAAGTTGTATGTGTGGACAACTTGTCACCCCTTCAATTCGACAGAGACAGAAATGAAATGCTACATCGTACCATTAATCGACAAAAACAATATTCTACAATACGACTAAAAGTATGAAAAATAAATAAAGACAATAAAAAGATATGCAATAGACTAATACATATTTAGAAAATAATAATGGAAAATATCATGCATCATTAATCTAATTATACCCTAAAATACAGATAATCTAACCAAGAGTAAATAGTGTAGTAGTTTGGCAGTGACAGATACAAATGACCTGATTGTCCAGATTATAGCGGAACCCTATCACACAATAAATAAATAATGTTACAAGACCTGACACAGAAAATGGTTTATGGACTTGGTTAAATATATAGTTTAATGATTTAAGAAACAAATATATGTAGCAATAAAGTTGATCTGCCAGACATAATAATAATATATATGAATAAAATAAAATACTAGCTACAGCCTACAAATATTTCTCTAAGCAAGGGCAATAACCCATCAAATATTTCTCGACATTTATCACCATTTATCGATCTGAAAATAAAAGAAAAAAATTGTTGTAAACGGTAATTAACTTATTCTCTGCCTTCCTCCAAACTTGGTCTTCAACTCACATGGACATTGAAATATTCATCTGTAATGCCATCTTTAAAATAGTTACCTTCATTGTACAGTTATGTTCTTCACCCCATTTTTCAAAGATATCTTGAGCTTGTTTTATTTCTTCAGATGACATATTTTTATCTTTATAATACAAAGATATCATATGTTCTTCAAATATTGTTGGTAATAGTAGAGATACCTAATAAAAAAAAATAAAAAAATAAAATAAAAACAAAAAAGGTGGTTCGTATTCGACATCATTATTTTGATTTTAATTATAAAAGGGAATATAATTATCAAATTTAATTTTTAATTAAAGCACCCGGGTGATAATTCAATAATATTTAATGCAAGATTGGATGTAATCATAAAGCATAATTTTGATATAAAACTTGTATTTTCATCCGGGTGAAAACAATATTCAACCGGGTGAAAAATTACAAGTTTTTAATTAATTCAAGTTTGTTTTATTCAAAAGTCATACGTACCTCATTTTGTTTTATTTGCTTTATTTCATTTGGATTTGCTTTGGAAAATAATCTCATGTTATTCACCGGGTTCTTGTCTTTCATGCTGTAATCAAAGTCTACAAACTAAAAAGAAATTCGGAAAATGAAATTTGTTGTTGCGCCATTTTATATATTTAAATAATAAGCAGATGAGTTGAGCTAATGGTGAAATAATTTTGTTTATGAAATATTTAAAACCGAATGAAGTCCGTAAAGCCAGTATTACTATATCTGGTTCTCGACTCTGTATACGTCCAGAGCTGAACTATTATATTTAGTGGTATAAAATATTTGTTTACGATCTTAATTCTTACCTTCATTGCTATCTTATCAGCAGACAGAGAATCATCTTTTTCCTTTAATTTTTTAAATATTTCTTTCTCTAACTCCTGAAGGTAAGAAAGAAACATGTTATGAAGGTATCGGGGTTGGGATATCTACTTTTTATTCATAACAGTTTTAATCCAATATATTCACCAGGCTGACAACTAATAAACTAGACTTTTCTTCTCGACCAATCATATTACATCTACTTCAATCATTTCATGGCCAGAAAATGTCACCCTTCCATTTCTTCATTATCAGGAAAATACCCTACCTAAAAACTTTGCAACTAAAGTTTACACGGAAGGAAGCTTTGGAATTAGCTGAAATTGGAAGTTGATATCACAGATAGTAGTATCTTTCTGTCGGGTTTCAAATCGACATCTCAACGCAAAGGGTTTACTAGTCATTAATGACGAGAACATCGTGTCATGAGATCAACGGTTAGATCGGTAAGATCGTTTACTGTTGTTGAAGGAACATATTATATATGAGATAGCAGTTTGTTTTTTATTCTATATATATATATCGTTGATAATAGACGGCATTGTGAAAGACGCTAACGTCCAAGAAATTATCGATTTCTTGTCTTACTTTTATCACTGCATATTTATTGATTCCATTTCCGTTATTCCTTTTTATTTCTGCAGTTTTCTGTTGAATAAAAGAATAGAAAACGTGAAAGAAAAGCATGAAAAAAACAACACTTTTTTGCACGGATGTCAACTTAAGATACTAGATTGATCCTTTCTATCAGCAGGCTGGTAATTCAACTCTTTCCTCATGGTACTTCTCTTGGGAGGAGTCCACTAATGTACAAATATTGCTTTTAATTTTGCCATTCTTGGACGTGATTTTTGATTAACGAATTGTCAGGCTTGTACAGATTTTTATTACCAAAACTCTTGGTATTGATCTTTCCAGAATTATCGGTACCTTATTGCAGCTGGGTCGACTGGAATTATGACTGAAACTGGCTTTTTAAAGGTCGTTGGATTTTCAAACTGAGGTTCGACGTAACCAAATGACTTCATAAATAACTAACGATCTGTGCCATAGATTGTGCCATAGATCTACGTTTTGTTGATTTTTAGTGCACAAATTATATCATACAAATAGGTTATAGCCAGTTAAAAGTGGCAGTTTTTTGTGCTATTCTGATTATTTTTTTTAAAAGTGACTACAGACAAACTGAAGTAAAATAATTACATTTTTCACAAAATCTCTAGGAAGAACAGCTTGTCCAATACATTTATATAATTGTCGTTTTTCAACTCTCTTCAACAATTCTCTGGCTTTCTTTAACTCTTCATTTTCATCGGTTGAAAATAATATTTGGTTAAATATATTATCAGTGAGCTGGGTGAACGCTTCCATATCTTCTTTACATTCTGATATGTTATATTGGCACCTGAAAATAATAGTTCTTGAGTTGTTTTGTTGCAATTCAGAAATGAAGTATTGTACAATCATCCCGGATATTGACCACGATGACAAAGTAAAAATATCAAAAGAGACAATTCGACCTGTTATAACTTACTCATCTTCACCGGGTATTTTTAAAACATTAGATTTCTCAGCTAAAACCAAAGCGTCTACATACCTGGAATGAAAAGTTTATTTTAAAGTTAATTTGCTAATTCAATCAAAACTAGAGCCACACGTGGCACAGAGTGGGACTTTGCAAATGTGCAAATTTGTTAAACAGAATCTAAAAAAAACCTCGACCCTCAACTTAACACCAAAGTGCAAAAGAAGTTCGACAAGTTTAAAAATTGCTTTTTTGGAAGGTTTTGAAACCGAAAGTAGTCACAGAACCTGATATATGAACGTTTCAACTGATAGCCAATGTCAATGACCTTCAACATACTCATGGTCAAGATCACTTATGGTCAAAGTCACGAGTTATGTCTTTGAAACTTATAAAACTTTGAAAATGCACACAGTACTAACACCGGAAACAAACGTTAGACATAAAATATGAAAGTATATATGAATAGCCAAAGTCATTGACCTTTGATCCTAGAAAGGTCAAGGTCAACAAAGGTAAAGTTTAAAAACAGAAACAAAATTATATTTCTTAACACTGGTCCTTTTTTTAACTACAAAACTGAAATCAGTGAGCTTTTAACATAAACTGACTTAAACAATGCTATAATTGCATATAGCAATGATTTTGACCTTTATAGTAGTGGCGGATGTTGCGTGCGAAGCAGACCATGCTTACTCTTTTCGAAACACCTGATGGTACTTCTCGTATTGGAAGTCCACTACTATACAATTATTGCACCCGATTTTGTCATGCTCTGGACGAGATTTTTATTATAAGGTCATTTTTGAGAAAATGTATATTATACACTATTTTTTTAGAATATAAAATTTTAACAAAAACAGATTTTTACCCGGATGTGCCACGACCATTTAAGATTTCTTGTGGTGACTTTAATTATATTAATAATATCTATTTATGCCTAAATTTCCAAGCTATACATCTGTTGGATAATGAGATATATAATCATAAATGTCAAAATAAGGTCGAAATCTAAAATTGAAAATTCAGAAATTTTAAACCCGTTCCTTTTTTTTTTAACTTAAAAGCTAAAGCATCCAAGATTTTAATATAATAATAGCTAAAGTAATGTAGTAAGTGTTTGCAAAAGCATTTTACAAAAAAGAAATGTATTTTATAAAAAAAAGTGAAAAATCCAGATCACAAAATCTTACAAACTGAAAATTGAACCCGGATGTACCACGCCCACGTAATTATTTTTAAGGATTCCAACAAAGATCAATGTAAAAAAAAGGTTAAGGTCAAAAAAGGAAAAAGCGATATTTCTTAAGCCTTGTCCTTTTTTAAACTATAAAGCTAAGACATCTGAGATTTTAAAATAATTGAGCTAAAATAATGTGGTAAGTGTGCAAAGAATTTTACCAAAAAAATGTATTTTGTATGGTTTTTTTGCAGACTAAAATTTTAACAAAATGAAAATTGAACCCGGATGTGCTACGCCCACGTCAATTTTTCTCTATGGGATTCATTTATATGGGATACGTTTAATGATGCCCCAATTTTGAAGCTTAATAGATCATGAGGTATATGTATATCAATGTCAAAAGATCCGAAAAATCCGGTAAAAACACCCAAATTCACAAAATATAAAAACAATTTAAATTGAATTAAATTTTATATTACAATCAATTGTGATATGTCGTTCAAAAAAAACACATTCAGAATCTCAAAAAAAAAAATCTCTAGCTGAATTAGGTCACGTGAGAGAGCAGAACAAAATTGTCAATTTTGCTGTTTTCGGACAGGTATAAATATTAAGGCATCATCTGGAAGCCAAGGTCGATGACCTTTGACCTACTTAAGGTCAAGGTCAGTATAGGTCAAGGTCACGGGATGTAAGCCTTCAAATAAATAAATTAAACCGGAAATTGCAAAAATGAAATATCAAAAATCAACTTCGGTTGTTTTTGTCTCATTTTTATGTTCTTTCATTCGACACCAAAATTTTGAAATTCGGTTCAGCCAAAATGTCTGAATAAAAAATTGGACTGTTTAAGGAAAATCAAAATGGCGACCAAAGTCCCACTTCCGATCTAGATTTTATTTTAAAAATCGACAGTAGAATAAAATTACGATGGCTAACGATCAGCAAAATTTTGTTAAAATTCATTGATATCACCCGAAACCTAAATCTAAACCGAAGTGAAGTAAAAATTTGGACTGTATTACTTGGTTAACATTTGTAGTCTAACTTTTTTTTTATAAAGATAGCAGATCAATCTGACAAAGACTCCAAAAACTCATATGACATTGAAATTTAGTCACAGATTCCAAAAATGAAAATCCGAGTAAAATCGGCCCAAAAATGTAGCTTCCAAAGAGAGTAAAAAAACGAACGGTTTTTGCTCAGGTTGCAATGTGTAACTTGCACTTAAGCAAAAATGTAACAATTGATATTCATTAAGTACCTCGAAAAAAAGTAACACGTAGTATAAAAAAACGAAAAAAAAAAGAAAAAACGGAAACATTTCGATAACAAACTGCTTCCACAAAGTCCCACAATTAACCCAAAACCTAATTCCAGCTGAAGAAAGAAATACAAAACTAGAAAAAGCCGAATGTTATATGTTAGTCCAGGTTGGTTGTGAAATCTAATAATATACGAGTTTACGAATCCTATCTGCTGTTCTAGAATGACCATCATGGGTTGATTTCGATTTTGAATTGTTTGTTATAAGTACATGTATGAGTATGTGTGTGTTATCCGACTCATCATTTTGATTTCATCCATACATAGGTTCATAAATAAATTGGAAATGGCTTACTGTACCGAAATTTGGTACAGTATTGTGCTGTACCAATCAAGAAAGTTTCCTTCTATAAAGCCTTTAGCTTCGAGCATGTTCATAGCTTTAAAGCAAAATGTAAAAATTGTTACATGGAAGCTTGTACCTCTAGTGGCGCCGCTATTGTTGATTTGTTGATTAGCCTGTAATTGATTAATATAAATAATCCATGTATTCATAAGTTAATAATCCATTTGACTAAACTTGCTTTGTAATGCTAAATTTAGACTCGATGTTTAATCACGTGACTACTCGCGGTCTTTATATCTCTTTTACTTATCCAAATCAACATATCAAAAGAGACTTAACGACCGATACTTGTTAGGAGGGTAGGGAGAATTTTTTTTAGGGTACTAACAATAACATCTGCGTCATAATTAGCCTAATTACGAGTTAATTATGGACTTGTGAGACAAACTGGAATATTTCCCAGTCATTAGAACATCTCTACTTTCTATTTATATAAGTATTAGCGGTCCAAATATGGTATATATAATATGGAGCGGCAGCCCAGAGCATTTTGGTCAAACGAACAAGGTACCAATATCTGAATACAGAAACATTTACTGTGCATTCCTACATATTCATATATGGATGTCTGCCGGGGAGCCCCTGCTGTGTGTGGCCCCTGGACCCAACAAAAGAAGGTACCATACCAAGGCTGGATTAAACATAAAAGTACCTCATGAAAGTAATTATTAATGAACTGGTTCATCTCACAGTATACAAAATGGGCCACACCAGACAAATCGTCCTCTGCATAAGGCCCACCAGACATCCCTAGGGGGTGCCAAAATTTGACCTGGGTTAAACATTGGAGGTACCACATGAAATCAATTTTAAATGAACTATTACACTGTGCTTATTACAAATGCCCATTGCCAGACAAATCATCTGCTGTAAAGGGCCCCCAGACGCCCTGGAAAGAGTGACCCTTCAGGTACTCTGGTAAAATTGGTCTAGACTATGTATCAATTGTACCATATTGAAGTCAGTTTAAATGAACAGGTACATATCACAGAGCACAAAATGGGCCACACCAGACAAATCGTCCCCTGCATAGGGCCCGCCAGACATCCCTAGGGGGTGCCAAAATTTGACCTGGGTTAAACATTGGAGGTACCACATGAAATCAATTTTAAATGAACTATTACACTGTGCTTATTACAAAATGCCCATTGCCAGACAAATCATCTGCTGTAAAAGGCCCCCAGACGCCCTGGAAAGAGTGACCCTTCAGGTACTCTGGTAACATTGGTCTAGACTATGTATCAATTGTAAGATATTGAAGTCAGTTTAAATGAACAGGTACATATCACAGAGCACAAAATGGGACACACCAGACAAATCGTCCCCTGCACAGGGCCCGCCAGACTCCCCTAGGGGGTTCCATAATTTGTCCTGGGTTAAACATTGGAGGTACCACATGAAATCAATTTTAAATGAACTATTACACTGTGCTTATTACAAAATGCCCATTGCCAGACAAATCATCTGCTGTAAAGAGCCCGCCAGACGCCCCGGAAACAGTGACCCTTCAGGTACTCTGGTAAAACTGGTCTAGACTATGTATCAATTGTACCATATTGAATTTCGGGGAACAGAGGTTTTGAATCTCCCAAATGTACAGGCCTAGGATGGAACAAATGCTTTATTGAGAAAATGGGATTAAGGGTCTGGATTCAGGCTTTTCTTCTGTTGTGATCTGAAAGTAGAAAAACTAAGAACTCGCCCGTTAGGCGAGTGGTTTAGTATCTGCTAATTAATGATTGGTTTTAGTTTGCTATGAACTAGATTGTCATTAAAGTTCTGTTTTTTTTGAGTAGGCAACTATCATTTTCTTCTTATAAACATGGAGAAATTTTTCTTGGAGACTCTTGTAGTGGGCCTGAACTATCTTGCTTGCTCGATTACTGGTTGTATTAAACGGTACCACAAAGGGTGCTATGCCTGCATAATGATGAATATTGAGTCCTATATGTTTTGCTGTATTCAATGTCTCAATCCAGTAGGCTTCTCTAGATTGTCGGAATTTGGTGGTTTCATCTTCCGGTAAATCAATTTCTATACGTTCAATTGGGGGTTAGGGTGAGAACGTTTATTGAATGGTCATCGAGGTTGAAATGATTACAAACGGGCTTGTCTTTCTTTAATTTTATATCTGATATATGAGCATTGAAACGAGTGCGTAAATTATTCTTAGTTTCTCCTACATATTGTTTGGAGCATTTCTTACATGAAATGAAATAAATTACATTTGAGCTTTCACATGATAAATGCTCCTGGATCGGATACCTTTTATTAGTAAAGCTACTCATAAAATAATGTGTTTCAGATACAAAGGGACATGTTTTGCATCTACTTGACAAACATGGAGCACTCCTTAAACCTGGAGGAACTTCGGCATATAGTCTAGTCTTCGCTGCTATTTGAACTAAAGTGGAGTTTTATTTATGTTTCATAAAAATCGTTTTGAGAAAACAATCGTGCAGGCTTGGTTGAAATCAGAGAATCTTGTGCAAATTCGGTGAAATCCTAAAACTTGTGATTTAATAATACCGGAAAAGGTATGTTTTGAAATGAGCTTTTGTGCAGTTGATGAGTATCGGTTTCTTTGAAATATACCTTAATGTCCAGTTTATTGGTTTCTGCTATGGAATCTGCAGTGGTAAACAGTGGTATCGAGAAAATCTATGCTTTTATGACTGACGTTGGCGGTTAGTTTGATGGACGGATGGTGGTTGTTGAGAATTTCAAAGAATTCCCAGAACTGCTCAATGGAATAAGTCCAAACCATAAAAATGTCATCTAAAATCTAAAAATCGTCCGTAAAAAGTGGATTAAAGGGACAAAGGGGTAATACCTCACGTTCCCACTCTGCCATGAAAAGATTTGCGTATGAAGGGGCGAATTATTTACCCATAACTGTTCCTGAAGTTTGTAGATACGTTTTACCATTAAAAGAGAAATCGTTGCGACTGAGACAAATCTCTATAAGCTGTAAAATTGCATCGTCGGGTCTGTTCGGATCAGTGTTATCAATATTGGTATATAATTGGTCAATTGAAATCAGAATGGCATTCGGAGGAATTCGCAGATTTTTTATTTCATTCACAAAATCAGTTGTGTCCTTAAGGTAGGCTTTATGTTGACAAGCTAGAGGTAGTAAGAAATGGTCAATGTATTCTGACACCGCATATGACTTACTACGGCACCCAGTCAGATATGATCGGATGGCCTTCGTGGATTTTATTAGGGATGAACCACTCCTTTGTAGGATTCTTATGGATCTTAGGCAAAGTGCATAAATTTCTCTCACGACAATCGGGTTTGGCAGAAAGATAGTCATATTGTTTCTGTTTGAGATAACTTTCTTTGACTAAATTTCCAAGAATATTGTTAATCATTTTAGAAGTTTCCTTAAAAATTGGGTCTGGCAAAATGGCATAATGTTTAGGATTATTCAATTGATTCCTTGCTTATAAAATATAATTTTACCAGAGTACCTGAAGGGTCACTCTTTCCGGGGCGTCTGGCGGGCCCTTTACAGCAGATGATTTGTCTTGCAATGGGCATTTTGTAATAAGCACAGTGTAATAGTTCATTTAAAATTGATTTCATTTAGTACCTCCAATGTTTAACCCAGGTCAAAGTTTGGCGCCCCCTAGGGATGACTGGCGGGCCCTATGCAGGGGACGATTTGTCTGGTGTGGCCCATTTTGTGCTCTGTGATATGTACCTGTTCATTTAAACTGACTTCAATATGGTACAATTGATACATAGTCTAGACCAATTTTACCAGAGTACCTGAAGGGTCACTCTTTCCGGGGCGTCTGGCGGGCCCTTTACAGCAGATGATTTGTCTGGCAATGGGCATTTTGTAATAAGCACAGTGTAATAGTTCATTTAAAATTGATTTCATGTGGTACCTCCAATGTTTAACCCAGGTCAAATTTTGGCACCCCCTAGGGATGTCTGGCGGGCCCTATGCAGGGGACGATTTGTCTGGTGTGGCCCATTTTGTGCTCTGTGATATGTACCTGTTCATTTAAACTGACTTCAATATGGTACAATTGATACATAGTCTAGACCAATTTTACCAGAGTACCTGAAGGGTCACTCTTTCCAGGGCGTCTGGGGGCCCTTTACAGCAGATGATTTGTCTGGCAATGGGCATTTGTAATAAGCACAGTGTAATAGTTCATTTAAAATTGATTTCATGTGGTACCTCCAATGTTTAACCCAGGTCAAATTTTGGCACCCCCTAGGGATGTCTGGTGGGCCCTATGCAGGGGACGATTTGTCTGGTGTGGCCCATTTTGTATACTGTGAGATGAACCAGTTCATTAATAATTACTTTCATGTGGTACTTTTATGTTTAATCCAGCCTTGGTATGGTACCTTCTTTTGGTGGGTCCAGGGGCCACACACAGCAGGGGCTCCCCGGCAGACATCCATATATGAATATGTTGGGTTACACAGTAAATGTTTCTGTATTCAGATATTGGTACCTTGTTCGTTTGACCAAAATGCTCTGGGCTGCCGGTCTATAAGGATAATATATTTAAATATGTTATACCTCGGTCCTAAGCGATGTTAATTTGAAGCTATAAAGGTGAACTTACATCATATCTACAGCTAGAGTAACAGCATGTTTACATACCCGACGATGAATATTATTTCTGATATGAAACATTTCGTATATATTACCAAGCTCCTACAACGACAATTTTTGAAATATTGGCCCGTATGCACCAAATAATATCCAATTAAGAAGAATAGAATTATTTTAAACCTTAAATAGATTTAGTTAATTGTGATTAAAGATAATTCTTCTTTTTGTATGCATCAACTGACAATTAACTAAATACATTTATCTCTACCGTAATTGAAATTCAATTTCCCATTCGACCCACACACTATACAAAATCGAGACAATATATAAAATATAAGACTAAGAGTCTAAAGGTTGGTCACTAAGACATATTTCTTTTCTAACATTTTGATCACTCTATGTAGTGTTTTGTAGTCTGAAACTCTATTGACTCTCATCTGTGTTTTGTGGCAGTTTTGTGGAAATATAAGATGAACAATCAATTTGATTATTTCTATTCTCCGCAGGAGCAAATGAACATACATCAGACTAAATTTATAACGTAATCCATGTCATGTTTCATTTTTGCAAAATACATGTGACAGAATTTGTTACAATTGGTGATTCAACAACGATTATTTGTTCTATCTAAACTACTCATCTGAAAACCAAGTTAAAGGGGTTCAGGCGATCCCCGACATTTGTATTTATAGGAATTACACAGCCATTTTCACCAAGTTGAATTAAATCGTCTAATTAATCGTTAAATTTGAAACATCCAAGAGCCACAAAAGGCATTTTAACTGATTTACAAATAGAATTAAAAGTTAAAACTGGTCTCGACCAATTTTAAGTTTGGCATTAAATTAGCCAATTTTTAAATACATTTTAAATAATTCTATGTGGTGCATACAAAATATAGAATTAAATTAAAAGTTAATGTTATTCGGTCAGAATAGAATAAATTTTAGTTTACCTCCTAAATAACCACTTTAGTTCAGGTACAGTATCTATATTGAATATGAACCAGATATTGGCCCGTATGCACCAAATAAAATTAGGCCTAATTTAATTCCATTCTGCCCGAATAACATTAACTTTTAATTTGATTCTATATTTTGTATGCACCACATAGAATTATCTTAAATATATTTAGAAATTGGCTAATTTAATACTAAACTTAAAATTGGTTGAGACCAGTTTTAACTTTTAATTCTATTTGTAAATCAGCAAAAATGTCTCTTGTGGCTCTTGGATGTTTAAAAAATAACGATTATTTAGACTATTTAATTGAACTTTGTGAAAATAACTATGTAATTCCTATTAAAAGACAAGTCAGGGATCGCCTGAACCACTTTTACCTGGTTTTCAGTAGTTTAGATAGAACAAACAATCGTTGTTGATTATCAGCAATTGTTTGCAAAAGATACTGGAAATACTAACTGAAAATAATTCCGTATTGTCCCTTTTACTGCAAGTGTGTGGATGCCGAAGACTAATATTGGGTGGTCGATAACAGTATATTGCTGGTGACATTATACAGCTCCCTTTGAGCGCTCTCTGAAAGTGACAAATTCTACTGTCACATATATTTTGCAAAAATGAAACACTGACATGGATTCCATAATAAATTTAGTCTGACTTTCATTTGCTCCTGTGGAGAATAGAAGTAATCAAATAGATCGTTCATCTTATATTTGGTAATAACTGCCACAAAAAAAAACACAGATGAGAGTCGATAGAATTTCAGATACAAAATATCAACACTACATAATTACGTAACAGTGATCAAAATGTTAAATAAGAAATATGTCTTAGTGACCAACCTTTAGACTCTTTTGTCATATATAGATTTTGTATAGTGTGTGGTTCGAATGGGAAATTGAATTTCAATTACGGTAGAGATAAATATATTTAGTTAATTGCCAGTTGGTGCATACAAAATGTAGAATTATCTTTAATTACAATTAACTAAATCTGTTTAAGGTTTAAAATAATTCTATTCTTCTTAATTTGATATTATTTGGTGCATACGGGCCATTAATAAGTAAGTTATACCTTGGAGGTTATACTGTAAGAATATTTAGTTGGTACGAAGACCTACATCAATACAATATTTACCTTATCTCGTAAACAAAGCAGCATTTTTTTATCTTCTTTAATAACTCTACTAAATTTCATACATCTCAAGTGGTCGAAGTCACTCTTCATTCCTACCATCAGACAATCTCGGGAAAAATAATCCCACTTATCTACATCTGCAAATAGAAACGGGTTTAATTTTCATGGATTAAATTAAATTGGCAAATCGTTTTAGGCTTTGTTTTTATACGCCCACACATTAATGTGGGCGTATATTGTAGTCGACCTGTCAGTCCGTCTGTCTGTCCGCCTGTCCGTCTGTCCGCCTGTCTGTCCACAATTGTTGTGGACACGATAGAGAGCTGGTTTCTTGATGGATTTTGATGAAACTTGCTGTGAGTGTTTGTTATCACCTAAGGATGAACCCTATTGAAAATCAAACGAATCGAAAAATATTTCATGGGTTATTGCCCTTGCTTTTGAAAATATGTTGTGGACACGATAGAGAGCTGGTTTTTTGATGAAACTTGGTATGAGTGTTTGTATTGACCTTGGGATAAACCCTATTGAAAATCAGAAACATCGAAAAATATTTGATGAGTTACTGCCCTTGTTCTTTAAAACGCGTTAATTTTTCAGCTTTAAACAAAGTTGTGGACACGATAGAGAGCTGGTTTCTTGATCGATTTTAATGAAACTTGCTGTGAGTGTTCATAAACACCCAAGGATGAACCCTATTGAAAATCAGACTAATCGAAAAATATTTTATGGGTTATCGCCCTTGCTTTTGAAAATATGTTATGGACACTATAGAGAGCTGGTTTCTTGGAGGATTTTGATGAAACTTGGTATGAGTGTTTGTATTGACTTTGGGAAAAACCCTATTGAAAATCAGAAACATCGAAAAATATGTGATGAGTTATTGCCCTTGTTCTTTAAAACGCGTTAATTTTTCAGCCTTTAACAAAGTTGTGGACACGATAGAGAGCTGGTTTCTTGATGGATTTTGATGAAACTTGCTGTGAGTGTTCATAAACATCCAAGGATGATCCCTATTGAAAATCAGTCTAATCGAAAAATATTTCATGGGTTAATATTGCCCTAGCTTTTGAAAATATGTTGTGGACACTATAGAGAGCTTGTTTCTTGGTGGATTTTGATGAAACTTGGAATGAGTGTTCATAATCACCCAAGAATGAACCCTATTGAAAATCAGATTAATCAAAAAATATTTCATGGGTTATTGTCCTTGCTTTTGAAAATATGTTGTGGACTCAATAGGGAGTTGGTTTTTTGATGGATTTCGATTAAACTTGGTGTGAATATTTGTTATCATCCATGGATAAACCTTTTTGAAATTCAGAAAGATCAAAAAAATATTTAACATAATGTTATTGCCCTTGATTTTAGAGAAAATGTCATTCTCAGAATCTTTCGTTTACTGACAACTCTTGTCAACACCCCGGACGAATTGGCTGCCCTTATAAAAGTGGGCGTATTACGATGGCCATCGCTATTTTTCGTTCTTTTTATTCTTTTTTGTTTTACTTAAAGGATTTGTATCTCGTTTTCTCGTGATGTCTAAAAACAAATTTCTTTAAAAAAAACATCACATTTGTTACTATATTGCACAAAATAAAAAATAATATATAGCTTGTTGTGTTTTATGTATATGTTCTGCAACTTTCCCGAATCTCTCGGTTTTGAATTCATATAAACAAATCTCTGCGGTGACAATTTACTACCAAAAACTACATCATATTCCATTGCATTAAGCTAAGATTCCATAGCTTTGTCATGCGGATCCGTCATGCGGACACCAATGGCCCTTGCGGATCCGTCATGCGTCAAATATGATTCCATATGTGCGTTAAACGCATGCGTGATCTTTCTTTTGACGCACGGATTTCTAGAAAGATGGATGCTTTGGCGGGAAGAATGACAGAGAATCCACACAAAATACGTCACATGACGGAGACCATAGAAATGAGCTTTACAATCCCTTTATGGGTTTTGAAAAATTCCATACACTCTACACACTTATGAAATTACTGAAAGTTAAGTGGGGATTTTCAGCCAGTTTGAAAAGGTGCTTATATTAAAAAACTTATTTCAAATCAGAATTGAAATGAATATTGTACGATTTTATTTCTTCTTTAATATACAATTACAGGCCGGGGACACCATTTGCAGTGAAAGTCAGTATATGACCTATAAACCTTTGGCAGCATATTTCTTTGATGTTTCAGGTTGCTTCAAATCCCGTAATAACCTCTGAACATGTGAGAGGTTCTTTATTCTGAAGTGCAGGGTTTAGATACAAGACATTTGAGGGACAGGTTTTACTTTTGAAGTTCAGGTTTTACTTTTAAGGGAAGGTTTTTGCAGTGCGTTCGATTCTCGAACGCACTGCATTGTTTTGCAATTTTTTCGTTTTCTGGTCTCGCTATTTCGCTATGAAGGGAACTTGTCACGCTAAATCTGACATAGGTGTTCGTTGTGAGGTGAATGCAAAATGACGCGCTTTTGACCAACCGGAAATGATGTATGACAAAAAGTATATTTTAGGTTTTTTATCAATTTAACCTACTATACAGTTTTCAACTAATTTCGAAAGAACTTATTTTTTTACCCTTTTTTCAACTTTCACAATTTTATTTTGATCGATCTGAAAATTTACAGAATTATAGACATTGTTATTGCAAACAAAACGGTATTATCAAAATTTCGATATCACTTTCGGTTTTGACGTCATTTGCTTTTAAACTTGAAATTTTAACTTCCGGATTTTTGGAGATATTTGAAAAAAAAATTCTGCAATTAATGTTAGAATTTTTCATCATGAAAGATATTTATAATAAAATTTGACCCGGAAGTAATATGTCAGGCGCCATGTTGTTGTGACTAATTTTTATAAAACTTAAAATGGGGCCTCGGGGGATAATCGGATTTGCACAATATTGGTGTCTCTGCGTGTTTTTTTGAAATTTTATTTTGATCGATCTGGAAACTTACAAGTAGATAGACAATTTGATAATGAACAAAAAAATATTTCTTAAATTTTGATATCACTTCCGGTTTTGACTTCATTTGTTTGTAAACTTGAAATTCTAAACTTCTGGAGTTTTGGAGTTATTTGAAAATTTCTTTTTGCATTATGGTAGAAATGGCCATCATAAAAGATAAAATCCTACCCGGAAGTACTATGTCAGGTGCCATGTTGTTTTGACTTATTTTTTATAAAACTCAAAATGGGACCTTAGGGGATAATCGGATTTGCATAATATCGGTGTCTATGAAATCCTTAGTTGATGGCCAACAACCTTATGGCAACTTCTTTATATTTCTGGAACAAGAGTTTTAGTAAAGACTGAAACTTTCAAAGCTCATATTTCTAAATCTATTAGTTCAAATGACCAGGAAGTTTTATTAGCCTTTTATCTTCAATTAGGTTTAACACACCTCAAGAAGATCATTCTATGCTGCCATATTTGACGCCATGTAAGAGTCTGCGTTGTTGTGTTACAACGTATCATCCCCTCAGCATAACATATGTTCTATGATAAGTATACCAACATCTGGACAGTTACAAGATACCATATTGTTTCTTTTAACGCTTCTCACTGGTCAATGTTTTGAGTAGTAATTAAGAATGTTTTTTTTATAATATCATGAAACTAAAATACAACAATGAAATTTTTGGGGGAGAATTGTGTCCTACTAAACTACATATAGAATTTTTCAAATGATCTGAAACAACATTTGCTTGCAAAATATAAGATTAGAATTTACATGTTTGTTGTCTGTATGTTTAAATGCAGTTCTCTCCTTTCATCTGACAATTGCATTTTCATGCTTAACATGACTTTCTTACATTGTAACTTGCGTTTTTAACGTATTAAATTATGTAGTAAAAAAGATGAAAAAAAAAAACTAAATGTAGTAGATAATGATCCAATGCCAAAAGAAGAAAATCCGTTCTAAAAATCTGGTTCTGTCATTTATTAAAAAAAGGTTTTAAAAAAGTTGACCATTAAAATGTTTTTTAAAAAAAAATAATAATATAGATTATGATAATAATCGTGCTGTAATGTTAACATATTAGTATGGAGGTTAGCGGGGTCAATTTCCTGATTGTTTTTTTTTTTCAATCTATTATTCCCTAGCACTGCCTTGAATCAGTGGCTATATACTATCTACCACGATTTCCTATTTTGTTTTCTATGAAAACTATCGTCTATGATAACTCTTGTACGGTTCGGCACAACCTACGTGTGCGAAGCTGGCTTCTCACACATGGTACAGACAAAAACAAAGTATCGGTCCCGTATTACGGACAATCATTTGTGTGACTGTTTGATATGTTCTCTTACCACATACGAACCTCGCTATGAGCGCATAGTGCAAGGAATTTCATAATAAGCAAGGAATTTCATAATAAATTCCGAAGTTTCCAGACTTTCATTACACAGAAATATGACCCACTATAAATCCCGGGTAAGCCACGCCCTTCAGTCAGTTTATATACACAACTCGTACTGTCAATATCGATAATAAGAGCTCACTATGAATCAAGCCAACCTTGTAACTAACGAACCTTGTCTTTCACAACAACACAAATGGAGGTACAGGTAAGAAAATGCAAAACCCATGAATTTCCAATTACATTCGGTAGAAGCTCCAAATATGATCGTATATATATATGCACAATGCATCTGTATATATAGACTTTTTACGAACAAAGTCTTACCTTTGTTTGTTATATGAATTTATATCATTGAGATGAAATGAATTATTGATAACTTGTAATAGGGGCTTATAAAAAGAGTCCATGTTTTCATTTTCCATACACAAAATCCTTATGTGACCATATACAATAAAAATTATATTATTGTTTTATTCTATATATCACTAATTGTGTGAATCGGTAGGCTACTTTATATGGAAAATGAAATGGACTTTCAATGAAGTTGTAATCATTTCATGTCAACGATATAAAAATCATAGAAGAAAACTAAGCTATGTGAATGTGTTATTGTAAAAAGTTCATAACTGCAGATGTGGTGTGCATATATGAGATCATATTTGGAGCTGCTACCAAATGTAATTGGAAATATATTGGGATTTGCATTTTCTTACTTAGACTTCAATTTCTATTGTTTTGAAAGTCAAGGTTCGTTAGTTTCAAGGTTGGTTGGTTTCGTGAGTGTTGATTATCGACGTTCACAGTCTGAAGTCTGTAAATGAACTGATTTATAGTAGGTCGGTGGCGTCTGCTAGTAGTAAATATGGCGACCAATGGCGGATTGCTTGACTTATTTAAAAAAAAAATATTTTTAATGTAATTACGGCATGATAGCTTTAAATATAAACGACTTTTTAAAACAACTGACTTTTCACTACCGAACATACGCTGGTTATTCCACTTTTCACTACCCGAACGTGAACTGGTTAATCTACTTTTCACTAGCGAATATAAACAATTTAGATGCCGGCTTTTTAGGTTCTGTTAATTTCGCAGTATGGATTGAAAATGCCACTTTTGGAAGAAACCGGAAAGAAACCGAATGTGTACTGCTTGGTACCGTCGCACCATTGCATGTCTAAAAACGTTGACCATTAAAATGTTTTTTTTTAAAAAAATGATAATATAGATTTTTTTGCTCGAAGTTTAAGGGATGTGTTAACTAACTGTTCGACCAAAAAAAAATTAATCTCAGAATAAAATTTTATTTTAGCTTATCTTATCTTAACTCCCTTACAAAATTTAAGCCTCTAAACACATGTGTACCCATCATTATCAGCATTTCAAAGTGAAAAATACGACTCGTCGTTTATTAACACTATGCGTTATATAGAAAACATAATACAGAAAATGAAGGATAAATCTTATGGTTGGGATAACATTGAAGGTATTTATGATTTTCGTGCATTTCTAGTACTTCTGGGGGCTATTTATGGAGATTCAAGTCCTAAATCGACCATCGGAAATACTGAACATCTCCCTTTATGTTTTCACTCCCGAATATAAACATTTTATATGCTGGTATTTATGTTCTGGAAATTTCGTAGTATGGATTA
This sequence comes from Lottia scabra, assembly GCA_029955415.1. Classification (NCBI taxonomy): domain Eukaryota; kingdom Metazoa; phylum Mollusca; class Gastropoda; family Lottiidae; genus Lottia; species Lottia scabra. The sequence goes on along the minus strand of JARJEI010000014.1, from coordinate 9,456,352 downwards.
AAAATGCCACTTTTCACCCACCAAGAAACCGGATGCGCACTGCTCGGTACCGTCGCACGGTTCTAGTTTAGAATTGGTATGTCGTCTTATGTTCCAAGTAGGCTACCAAATACAGTAGAAGTTTATTGCAGGAACAATTATAGTGTTCAGAACCAGATATCCGTCTTACTATTCGTATTATTCCATACAACTTCTTGTCACAATAAGTAGTTATACTTAAAAACTCGTCCCCGGTCATTATCTTATACTTAACCTTCAATGAACTGTAATGTTTAGTAAAGAATGTTCTATAATGTGCTGAAAAATTGCCAGTTAAAAGGCTGTATCGTATTCTCTAATAAACACAGCTTGATGATCTTTTCAAATTACTAATGTCCTTTCGATTATCTTTGTTTTAATTAATAGTTTTGCTTGTACGGATGTTTTGTTTCATAAACATATTTTCAAATTTTTCTTTTAAATTTTTCCATTTATATTCGACTCTAATTTCTAAGCTTTTGTGTGCAGGCGTTGAAACCGTGATTAATATGATTAAGTTTATATTAAAAAACGGCACGAGAAAAAAATATATATAGCTCGTTTGTTGACTTACTTCATATAGATACTGTTTGTGTTTGTTTCGTCTCCCTCTTAAGGCATCATTCCCCTGAAATAAAATACCAGAAATTAGAATTCGCCTTTAAAAATACATATATCTTATTTAAAATCAAAAATATACTCCACATTCCAAACTACATCCACGTTGATAAACTTTCTCTAAAATAAGCTCCCGTCCATATTAGGCCATACAGGTGCAGAAAAACAGGACGTAAAACTCCATTTCATTTCTAAAATAAGCTAGGAAAAAAACGAGATTAGTGTCCTAAACCTGGGGGCATTTATCTCATAGGGCGTGAGGAAAAATTGCGTTAAACTTTAAATTCGATATGAACGGTCTATCAAATGCATCCAGCATCGAGCCTCCCCAATGATGATATCCAATTCTGATGGCGGAAATATGGAAACAGTTTTCGGTTTTCGCACACACAAAGCCATGTGCTTAAAGGGAAAATCTGTTTAATGAAAAATACGAAAAAAGATAGTAAGGGACACATTTCCTCATTTTCATATTTTTCATAAATTAGGGAAATTAATTTTCTAACTAAATATAAAGGCAGACCTCCCCTTCAAAAGACAAAGAATAACAAACCGGTAACACTCCATATATCAATTCTTTTATAAACATTAAATCTCTGTCTATTGTCTTCTCCTCGAAACCATGCTGTATAAATTTAGCTCTCAAATTATTAACTGCAATAAGGTGATCAAACATATCAATGGAAGCTTTCTCGTGCTGAAAATTTAATAATATATGTTTCATTAAGGTGTATGACAACCCCTTCACTTGAAAACACTCAATTTCTCTCACAAACTATTAAAACTTGTGGGTATATTTTAACCAGGTTCTGTGCAGTGACTGTAAAGCTAAATCTTCCCCCGATGCTTGCAAAAAATATTTACGGTTTAAACAGATACATGCGCATACAACTGTAGATCTACATATATATGTCTATAAGGTTTTAATATTGCATAAGGAGCTTTGCGTAGGGATATCTCGATTGTGCGTAGCACACGAGTAGACCCTTGCGCCGATTTATTTTGTGAAAAGTGACTGGCTAGCAGATGAAACCGACCGGCTAGCCATTTGTTTTCGGTTAGCCAGTTTTGAACTGGCTGAATTGGCTAGCAAAAGAAATCGGCGGCTAAAACGGATTTCCTTCCTTAAACATTTGAGTTATAATGAAGGAACATGCATTATACACTACAGGCATCATAAACAACAGTCTAATCTAGTCTAAATCAGACCCTAATTTCAAAAAAACGAACGAACGAAATTAGGGTCTGATTTTAATTAGACTGCATACATAGGCGTACGGGGCCTTAGTTGAGCGGGGGGGGGGGGGGCAAAACCGATTTGCCCGACAACTAATGCTAATTTGCCCGACAACGAAATACAAATGCCCGACAAGTCGACCCCCACCCTACCCCTAATTCCAAAAACTTCTCGCCATCTGCCTGATTACATCATTTCCGAACGATTTTATTTTTTTAAATTTCTTTCATGACAATTACTGGGGGGGCAATTGCCCCCCCTGCACCCCCAGCTCGTACGCCTATGACTGCATAAACAACTGGTGTTTGTTATCAAGTTATTTATTTCTGAATAATCAACTCACAATTCAAAATTTTAATCAAACTGCAATAGTTTTAAATTATCATGGATGAAAGTTATCATGTTCAGCATGGTAGGACTAAGTGACGATCGTCTTGAATTCATTTACAAAGTGGCAGAAATCGGCTGACTTAAATCGGCGGCGCTTTGTTTTCACAACTGGCAGATTATGGCTGTAAAGAAATCGGCGGCGGCGGCGGCTAATGGCGGCGGCGCAAGGGTCTACACACGAGTGATATATCCTGCCTCCAAGCTCCGAGTACAATATTGAAAACCATATGGACACAATATGTGCGTTTTTACTTTTTATTAAGTATTGTTGATTGTTTTAATTTGAGTGTATACACTAAAATGTACAAAATACATTGTACAATGAGGTCAATGATTTTTGTGAGAAATGACCAAACACCTGGGTGATATCCCTCACGGCAGGGGTTCGTCTCTGACTATAAATAGATTAACTAAAAACACGTGCTATTTTCGCTGTCAAATACGGCAACAACGGTTTTCTTTGTGGATTTTTATAGATTATTTGTGTTTGGACACATTTATAAATATGATTTAATGCTAATTCGTTATCATTTACGTCAATGCAACTTTGAAGCGATATAGAAACAAAGATGGCGTCATGGATTCAACTATTTAATGGGCTAGAATCACCTGCATTGCTTTCATAGTATTACACATGTATGTAATAAATGCTAGAACCGATCAATATTCACAATCAAGACAAATATTAATACTGTAATACTTACAGTCCAAGTGGTATTTGGATCAGTTCGAGGTAAAAACTGCTGATCAAACATGTGTGAGAATGGTCCATGACCTTAAATATATAAATCAACAAAATACTTTCATACCGACAGATATAAGTGTAAAAGGTTTTTCTGATCTCTGTATGTATATAACGTCAATTTGCACCATTCCAATTTTCAATCAGATGTCTTTGACTTCAACTGAGATCGACAACTGAACGTCCACACATCAGGTGTGTTTAAATAACAAAATAGATATGAATTATGGCGTTTAATAAGTCCAGCTAAAATGTTTATTGCAAAAATATTAACTCAAGAATGTGGTGTTTGGAGGGTAAGGTTGAATTTTTGAGTTATGTCCTTGACTGTATCTAATGATCTTGATCTATACAGGGTATCGTATACGAGGCTTACTCTTTTCGAAACACCTGATGATACTACTCTTTTGACGAGTTCACTACTATATAACTATTACTCTTCAGCTATACTATACATCGCTTTCGATTTTGCCATGCTTTGGATGAGATTTTGATAAATGGAAAAGTTTTGCTTGTACAGATTTTTATTCCAAAACTATTCGGTGTCATGAATTCAAACTTTTGAGTGCAGCCTACGTGATTAAAACATGCTTTTCAATTTGCGAATTTCAAGTCTCAAATGTCTTGTCGGAGCGTCGGAGGATTCATGACACCAAAAACCATTCGTCAAACTCAGATTTCAGTGATCCAAACAAATTTTTGGAGGAATCTACAATCAGGAGCTTCAATATATGTCCAGATGTTCATGGAATCTTTGCTTATTTCAACAACAAAAACTATTAATGAGGTATTTACTGATTCATTAATATATATCCTCATTATTGTTCATTAATTGCTTCAATTTATTGCCAATGTGTTTATATGGATTTCGTGACTCATTTAATGGTTAGGATCATCCGTGCTTGGGTTTTATTATTAACTAATTATATTTTACCTAAATCATGACAGATGCCGGCAATTGCAACACATAACATCTCAATTGGTGAAATTTCTAATTCTGGTTGTCTCTGCTGTAATTGGTTCACCATAGTCCACGCTAAATAGCCAACACTACGAAATACATTTAAGAGAACACTTTATCAGTTTACCACCTCTTAGAATGAAAAACTTGTTCTAATTTCGCTCAAACCTGGCCAATAAGAGTATATTAGGCCTATCAGACATGGGACGTGCCTTGAGTCAATGTCTACAAGATATGTTGGGAGTTTCGGATCAAACCAGGATGAACAGTTATCAATGTTTAGCATCGAGAATGTGAGCAGCCCGTGCTTAGGGCCGAATGTGTCGGTAGTTTTGGGTAACACTCCTATAGAGATGGAAGTGGACACCGGTGCGGCTGTGTCAATAATAAGCAATGCATTATACCAGAATGTTTTGAAGACATTTCCTGTTAGAAAATCTATATTAACCTATAACGGGGAGATAATCCCAGTGTTAGGTGAAGTGGTGGTTCCTGTAACATATGAAGACCAAAGCTGTAGATTACCACTTTGTAGCTGAAAGAAATGGTCCTGCATTGCTGGGGAGAAATTGGCTGTCATCAAAAAAATTGGATTTGTCAAATATTTTCAAAATTCAGATTGAGAATGCGGAGATCAATGTGTTACTGGGGAAATATCCTAATTTGTTTAATAAGAACATTGGGACGATCAAAGACTTCAAGGCGGACATAGTTTTGTCGAAGGAGGCGCCACCAATCTTTAAGAAAGCTCGTCCAGTCCCATATGCGCTGAAAGAAGCAGTGGAGAGGAAACTTGAGAGACTTGAAGAACAAGGTATTATCTCAAAGGTGGAGAGAAGTAGATGGGCTGCTCCTTTAGTCATCGTTCCGAAATCCGATTCGTCAATCCGATTGTGTGCTGATTTTAAAGTTACAGTTAATCAGTTTCTGGCTGAACATCAGTATCCTTTGCCTAACGTGGATGATCTGTTTACGAAGTTGGATTTATTCCAGGCGTACCAACAGCTGGAACTCAGTGAGGGATCTAAAGAGTATCTTACTGTGAATACTTCCTTAGGAGTAGGACTGTATCGATATCATGTACTTCCATATGGTGTATCAAGTGCGCCAAGTATTTTCCAGTCAGTTATGGATCAGATACTGTGTGGGATGAAAAATATTGTGTGTCGTATCGATGACATTTTGATAACCGCACCAGATGACGAAACACATTTAAAAACTTTGGATGAGGTGTTTCAGCGGTTGAACAATCATAATATACACCTGCGTTTGGACAAGTGTAGGTTTATGGACGATAATGTGGTTTATATGGGTCATATGGTGAACATAAGGTTTACATCCAACTCAAGATAAGATCGAAGCTATTCGGAATGCTCCCAGTCCAACATCCCGTTTTAAGTGCTTATTACCCAGACGCTTTTTTCGACTATTTTCCAAACTTGAAATACAGTTTTATTGTTGCATTGGCGCTTTATGTTTACTGTTTAGACCTTGGACCAAAGTGTCGCTTTAGGAAGTTATCTTGAGAAGGCCTGCAGTGTAGATATTCCAATTGAAAGTTCGACAAAAAGAGTTGCCTGTAGTGTCGCCGAAGACAAGTAGAAAAGTCAAAAAATAAATAACAAATCAATGTTTGCGTTTTTTTCGCTGTGTAATTCAATCTTATATAATAGAATGGAAATAAATCCTTGATGAGCAATATTACGATTGTACAAGTGATAAATTGAACAATAAAAGTTGCCTGTCAATTTATATATCGCTGTATAAATGAAACAATGAAAACTATTTCAACAATATTTTGATATTGTATATTGTAGTATAACATGTATATTGTTTACGTGTGTGTCATTGGACAGTATTCAAAGAGCATTATTATATGTCTTACCCAATAGAATGTTCAAATCTGTTGTGTGTTGCCCCAGGATACACATGATAAACAGCACCAAGTTGTTTTATACGGCGCAGTCTTTGAAACTGTGGAGTATTTATTATAATCACACAAAGCGGGGGCATTTCAATAGTTCCATGAACAGGATCGTTAAATATCTGTAATAAATAAAAAATCACAATAAAGCACAAACATTAGGTAAAAAGTCGATATAATTAGAGTAAACGTAACAATGTTATTAAAATCAAACAAATGATATGAAATGAAATGAGTTTTACATCCTCCTTTTCTGCACCTGTACGGGCTAATGAAGACGGGTAAATGCCATGCAATGTAAGAGAAATTTTGCAGCATTAGCCTACTCATTTTTAGATTTCCAATTGTCGAGGGGTCGTTAACATGTACAGTCTGCAGCAAACATTTTAATGATATATTATCAGTCGATTTTATCAGATCAAAACACAGGAGAGGGCCTCATGTACAAGGATGTAAAGATTTGATAATAAATGTTTTACCGTTTCATCTGTTTTCCTTTTCTTTCTTGGGTTTTCACCAGTTGCCATTTTCAAATTTCCTCTGAAAAACAATATGTAATTAGAAATAGATTTTCTTCTGATATGAGCCATGTAATGAAGCTGTAATTAGAATCAAAACACGTTTTAGAAAGTTAGGATTAATGGGAACAATGTGGTCTGCAGGAACATAGGGGTATTTCTTAATCTTGCTTATCTAATCTTAATTATTATTTCAAGAGCTCAAATCCTGGTCACGGCAGGAACAAAGGGGCATTTCTTAATTTTAACTTTCTAAAACGTTCTCACTCTGTGGAACTCAACACAAAATTTGATGCTTTCAAAATCATAATCCTTTAGCAGCGGTATACGATATATCGTATACGATATAAGCGATCTCACCACTGCCTGCATGAGAAACCTTTTTCTGTAATAATTTTTCTTTTCTCGTATTACTTCAAACATATTATTGCGGGGAAATTCATTTCGCCATTATCAGGAAAAATATCCCACCTGAAAACTTTGAAACTTGATTTTACATGGAAGTGAGCTTTAGAATTAGCTGAAATTGGACACATATTGGTATTTGTCTGTCAAGAATCTACTAACTACAACATATATACAAAGACAAGAGTGACATGCTAAAAAAAAAAATATTGACATATATATTTACAGGAAAGGCAAAAATGATGATAAGTATAAAAAGTGCTGGGTACATTATAAGAAAATATATTACTAGTTCTCTATAGTACTAAAGAGAAAAGTAACATGGTATGAGAATATGTACTGATCAAATTAGGAGCAATGCATATAATGATAGAAAAAATTTAAAAATTGGTACATAGTAAATGCAAGTAAAGATGAAACAGGAGGAAAAATAATTTGCATTTAATCTTCACTGGGCATCAGTTCCTTCTTTAGTCCACTTTTAAAATGGTTTAATTCTGAAGATAATCTAAGAGATTGGGGTAACGAATTCCAAAGTGAAGAGGCCTTGTATTTAAATGTTCTTTTCATTGCCTCGAGACGGCATTTTGGAATGTGCAAAGAATTGTTTATTTCTGAACGTAGACAGAGAGTTGTAGTTGAAATTGAAGATTGTAAGCAAAGGTAATTTTGAAAATAATCTGGACATTTTCCATTCATAATTTTGTAAGTCAGTATCCCAGTGTTATATTTAATTCGTTGTTCGAGAGTAAGCCAATTTAATTTAGAAAACAAGTCTGTCGATCTTGCATCAAAGTTCGCGTCAAGGATACTTCTCGCTGCGCGTTTTTGAAGTTTATATAAAGACGCAAGTTTATTTTGGAAAGCATTTACCCATACAATACTGCAATAATCTAAATTAGATAAAATGTATGCATTGTAAAATAAGATGCGTTGATTTAAATCTAGATTAATTTTTAATTTGTTTAAAAGGTATATTTTAGATGATATAACAGAAAATTTTATTTATATGTTTACCCCAGTCTAAGTGATCATCGATTGTTACACCTAGTAATACTGAAATGGTTGCAGATAACCGTTACTAAAGGAACGTTTTGTAACATCAAGCTTTCTTGTCCCATCGGACTGTGCCTACTTTTTCTAGGGTCACTGCGTAAATGCATTCTGGTAATTTGGTGAAGATCTTTTAAACGTTGCAATCGATCTCAATAAATGTCCGTTTCGTGTAAACTTTAGCGAAAGTTAAGCTAAATTCACCTACTAGGGCGACTTTGAAAATTCTTTTATTTTACACATTGGAAAGTTAAAGATAAGTACCATTTTAGTAAAGAATGAGAGGTGTATACTCAAAGTTCGACTTAAATCTAACTTTAGTCAAAGTTTAGGTTAAGTATGAACGCTGTATATGGCCAAAAAAATGATCTAGTCCACAACAATATAACTTTTACTCTCGACTTAAGTCTTAAATTCATTAGCGTTTAAAATGCTGGTGTTACGGCACATATCTTTAGTTTTTACTGTATAGTTTTCACAAGTTTGAGGAAACAAAAATTTGGTCTTAGAATTTACATAACTTTAAAAGGTTTAAACTTTGATCAATTGATTTGATGATAACACATTCTGACCTCTTTTTCAGACACTCGGCACAACTATATTAAAACTTGTGTTTTATCTGACTTATAAACCGATTTTGAACCTTGATTTTAAAAAATAAATATTTAGTCACAAACTCAGAGTACTTTTCTTCATTTACCTTTTCTTTCCGTGTTTAAAACACCAATCTATTATCAATATTTAAGAGTTGTAGTCAATATGTGTCAATTCGTATCAATAATTAAAATTGCGCAATCATTTGTTGAATCATTCCTAAATTCATCTTGTATACAAATTCGAAAAGCAAATATGGCTCGTATCGCATTCAGAGGTCACATCTGTGATCCTTTGTCGAACTTGTTTAAAATCTTATGGATATTAACCTACAAACCAAGTTTTATACAGATTTTACTGTTTGTGCTATGATTGCAAATGGTTTTCCTTAACGATTCTTTTAAACTTATCCTCACGAAACTTTGTAGAGTTGTCACCTTCTGATAACTTGGTGTCACTTTTCGTCGTTGAATGCTTCCTCGTTGATTGATTGATTGCGTACTGATTGAGTTTATGAAAATTTGTCGTCAAGTCACGTTTTTTTCATCTGCCACTTTTTCATGTTCTTGTTTTGTAGTTTGTTTTGTGTGTGTTTAACAGCTAGGACGGGTGTGGCGCCAGGCAGGGTATGCTTACTCTTCTAGACACCTGATACCACTTTTCATTATGATATACTTACTCATGTATGATTGATATAATTCTAGTCCAAAATCTTATGAATATAAACATACACACAAAATTTCATTAACATCGGATAAAAACTTTGGCTTCTATCGCGTTCTCAAGCTAATTGTGGACGGACGGACAATAACTATACACATTATAATGTGGACGTATAACAATTTGTCCGGGTTAAATGAAATGAAATAAATGGAGTTTTACGTCCTACTTTTCTGCACCTATATGGGCTAATTGAGGACGGTTGTCCGGGTTTGTCATGAACAGTGGTTGGAGTGTGTTATAAACAGTGGTCTGAGTTTGTTCTGGTCTGAGTTGTATTTACACATTCGGTTCATGGACTTACATCGATTGTATACTATAATCCAAATCACTAGACAGTTTTCTTATGAATTGGCTTACTAAAATTATCGCACACGATAAATAATTGTGATTTAACGAAAGAAAGACTCTTTAACAATATTCGTTTTAAGGTGTAAAATGTTTAAATCTTGAATTTGTGCGCGACCTTTGGCGCAAATTAAGTTTCATTTTTTAGTCTTTTCTGACCCAATTCGGGAATTCGGAATTTTACATCCAACGTGTTCTATCCTATACGTAACCGTTTGGCAATACATCAGTAGCTGAAAATGAACCATACATATAAGAAAGGATTTCATTATAAAAGATGGTACCAGAAGAGAACAATTATTGTTACACACAAAATTTGAAAGAAAAATACAAAAATGTTATGTCAAATTATAGAAATGGCGATTCGATTGCATCTCTTTCTAGTTTGAACGATTATTCTATAGTTCATAACTGTTTACAATTAGTTATAGAGCCATTTTAACAGTTACATTCATTGCAGTTTTGCAAACGACTATTTAGCAGTGCGTTTCGAAACGCACTGCTATTGTTTTCGTAATTTCAAAAAATTACGATTTTGTGTCGCCTAAATCTCAGCAACTATAATAGTTACAGCAACAATTATAACGCAGTAGATCAACATTTTTAGTGAATTACTGAGTGAATGTAAATTGGAACGTTTTTGCAAAACCGGAAATGCAAAACTGAAATCTGTGCAAAAAGTAGTAAATCGATCCTGGAAGACGCGTTTTTGCTCCAATTTTGCTCGGATTTTCAATTTTAGAATCTTTTGCGAATATCTGATATGATAGCATTCAAAAAAGTTCGAATTTCGAAAATTCATAGCACACATTTCTGGACCGAATTTGGCCAATTTTGACCAAATGGCTCTATAACTAATTGTAAACAGTTATGAACTATAGAATAATCGTTCAATTTTGACCAAATTTTCTATTTTCTAGAGTATTCGTCCGATCAATTTGAAATTGCTGGTGCTAAAACAGATCACAATCGATAACAAATTGATTCAGACAAAAATTTTGCATCACTTCCGGTTTTCACGAAATAATGATACAAACTTCAGGCTAAGCCACAACCTGGAAAATGCATGAATGACGCCGAAACTTATCTTAATAGGTTTTTATTGGTATGACTTAAAATTTGAGAGAAAATTTTGGAAAGGAAATGTTTATAGTTTGGCCGCCATATTGATTTGACCAACTTTTGTAAAAGTCAAAATGGGGCCTCAGGGATAAATCCGATTTGCGTGATTGTGGTATTTCTGGAAACTGCAATGGATTGCGAAAAAAAAGTATGGGAGTGGATTTTTTAATTTTAATTTTGTTATTTTTCAATTTCCGGTTAAATTTTTTCAGCAATTTAAAAAACTTTCAAGGCTAAACCGGAACAAAACTTACAGCTCAAGATAAATGCTATCCCATGATGTGTTCACTTTTGTGGTCCTATTTTTATTTCCGGAGTTATAGCCATTTAAATATTGGTATTGTTAATGATTTAACGATCAAGGGAGGTAATTTTGTACTATTTCTATATATATATTTAAATATTTCTACCAGTCGTAAACTTTTTAATGGAATTTTCATATTGCAGAAATTAAAGAAAATTAAAATATTGACTATATCATAATACACCAGGATAATAGTCAGAGAAATACTTCTCAAGTACTTTGAGTTTGTTCAATATATCATTGATTATGCTGGAAAGTGATTGTATTTCTAAAAATATTCAGTGCAAGCCCGTTTGTGTAATAAGTATTCAACAGATATATAGGGATTGTATGTTCTAACGTTGTGGTTAATTAAATGCTACGAAGGTACTGGCATGTAGGAAAAACCTCCAGTGATAAGAGTATATCTACTTTTTCAACTGATTTTGTTCGGTCCTATTCTGTTTATTTTTTTTAACCAATAGCTACAGGATAGAAATTCAAGCAATTTCAAATTTACAGCTCAAATGAAATGAAATGGAGTTTTACGTCCTGCTCTTCTGCACCTTATTGGGCTAATCAGGACGGGCAAACGCCATGCAATGTGCAATGAGGGAAATTTTGCCAGGACCGCGGCATTAGCCTAATCTTATTATCGATTTCCAACTGTCAAGGGATCTTTAACGTGCACAGCCTGTAGCACACGGGGCCACGGCCCCTCCGACCTGCATGACTGACAGGGGAAAACCGGGTTGAAAAATTTACAGCTCAAGATGAATGCTATCCATGAAAAGTTCATTTTTGTTGTCCCATTTTTACTTCCGGATTTATAGCCATTTAAATATTGGTAATGATTTAACGTTGACAAGGGAGGTAATTTTATACAAATTTTTACCAGTCGTAAACTTTTTAATGAAATTTTTATACTGCAGAAAATAATTACAACTGAAATATGCTGACTTTACAATTCTGCACCCGGATAAATGTCTTTGAGATAAATCTCAAGAACGCCGTGGCTATTGTATGATATATATTCCATGGAATATTCTGGAAAGTTATTGTATTTCTGGAAAAATATTCAGTGTAAGTATGTTCGTGATATGTGTAAAAAATATTCAACTGAATCAAAAAAATTTTACCCGGAAGTAACAGATCAGCCGCCATATTGATAAGACAAACTTTTGTAAAACTCAAAATGGGGCCTCAGGGTTACTAGCAAAATTGGTAATTTTAGTATTTTTAGACGGCTCAGTAGAGTGCCCCAAAAAGTACGCAAATCGATTTTTGATATTTAATGTTGCTTTTTTTGTTATTTCCGGTACATTCGTATTATGTAATTGCCAAAATTCAAAGACTTGTAACTCGTGACCTTGACCTTTTTTAACTTTGTGACCTAAACACGGGTTATTGCCCTTGACTAGATCTATCCAATGATATATCCATTTTTGTTGACCGATGTTTACTTCCGGTTTTAGAGCCATTTGAAATTTGAGATTTTGAACTTTAAACAGCTCTGCAACGCGACCTATTTTACTATATTATGTTTAATGAAATTGCGCGATTTAAAATTTGAAAATTTTGTTTAAAGTTTCATTGCAACTGTGCGTGTTTTTTCCAAATTTTATTTTGAGCGTTCTGAAAAGTAACAGATAGATGTTTTGATTGCAAACTCAAATATGTTTTCAAAATTTCGATATCACTTCCGGTTTTGATGTTATTCACTTTTTAAATTCAAATTTCAACTTCCGGAATTTTGAAAATATTTGAAATTTTTTATCGGCAGTATATTAGAAATGATGTTATTGAAATAATTAATTAATTAAATCTGACCCGAATGTAATAAATTAGCCGCCATATTGATATGACCAACTTTTGTAAAACTCAAAATGGGCCTCAAGGATATGAGCGATTTTCGTGATTGTAGTATATTTGGACAGTCCAGTCGATTGCCATAAAAAATACGCTATTTGATTTTTGATATTCGATATTGCTTTCTTGTTATTTCTCAGTATAATGTTTTAAGTAATTTCCAAAATTTCAAAGACTTGATCTTGACTTTTTTTACCTTGTGACCTGATGCAAGGTTATTGTCCTTGATTGTTCAATGTTTACTTCCGGTTCTCTTGCCAATTGAAAATTGCGATTTTTAACTTTAAACGCATACATTTATCGTCAAAACAGTTGAAGGGAGAGAACTACTATTTTAATTGTAAATCTTATTAAAGCTATCATGCTGTAATTAAACTAGAAATGTTTATAAAAAATATAAACCATCCTCCACTTATCGCCATATTTACTACATTCAGTCGCCATACAGAAAATCTATATCCGCCAACGACCCACTATTAAGTGGAGTAAGCCACGCCATTCAGTCAGCTGATATACATACATCGGACTGTCAACATCGGTAATAAGCGGTCACTATTAAACAAGCCAGCCCTGAAACTAGCAAAGAAGAAATTTTGCTATAATCGAAAACTAACCAAACGTTTATCTTTCAAGCATTCAGATCACAAACAGTTATTTCAATTCCTTAAAATAAGAAAATCTCAATAGATTTAACTTTTCTAATGTTCATATTTTCATAACCATTTGCCATAGCCTTAGTGCCTTATGATTTATGAAAGATTTCCAGGATGACGCACTGCCCAGCGCCGTTTTGGTACGGCTCTAGTTTTTTTTTTCGAATTTTACACTCGCTATTTTAGTAAGAAGGCAACATGCCACATACAGATATTTTTAATTATCTACGATGAATTGTTGACCATGAACTATTAAATATAAATTGGTGCCATTTTGACTAACCGGAAATGAGGTAGAACAAAAAACATAATTTTGGTTTTTGGAATCTCATAGCTCTATTTTTGATCCGATTTTTATCAAACTGTTTTGAACTGTTTTCTATAACTGTTAGCTACTAAATAAGGATTTTAAACTTCTCAAATTTTGACTTTTAGTTACCTATTTTCTTAATTTTAATTTTTGCGTTTTTTTTTTCAACTTCTTCAATTTTATTTCGATCGATCTGCAAATTTGCAGGTGGATAGACATTTTGATTCAAAACGAAATGCAGTTTTCAAAATTTTGATACCACTTCCGGTTATGACGTAATTAGCTTGCAAATTTAAAATTTCAACTTCCGGAGTTTTTGAAGATATTTGAAATTTGTTTTTTGCAATGTGTTACAATTTGTTATAACAACAATTTGAAATAAAAAAAATCCGACCCGGAAGCAACAGATCATCCGCCATTTTGATATGAGTAACTTTTATAAAATTAAAAATGGGGCCTCAGGGTTATGGGCGGAATCCGTAACTTTAGTATTTTTGGAAACTACAGTCGATTGCTAAAAATGTCTATATGCCGATTTTTTAATTTTGATTTCAATTTATTTTTATTTCCGTTTTAATTTTTTATGCAATTACTAAAACTTTCAAGGCTAATATCTTTTGACCTTGATCTTTGGTGACCTTGGTACCTGAACAAAAGTTATTGTCCTTGATAAAATCTGTCCAATGATGTACTCATGTTTGTGATCCGATGTATACTTCCGGTTTTATAGGCAATTGCAATTTGTGATTTTTGACTTAAAACAGCCCTGTCACGTGACCTAGTGTATATACTTCAAAAATGATTTAACAATCATATTATGCTTAATTTGCTCTTTCCAATGATGTATGACAATATAGCCTTAAATTAAAATTGCACGATTTAAAATTTGAAAATTTTGTGCAAATTTCCATTGTAACTGTGCGTGTTTTTTTCAAATTTTATTCCAATCGATATGAAAATTCACAGATAAAATGATATTTGGATTGCGAACAAAACTCTGTTTTCAAAATATCGATATCACTTCCGGTTTTGACGTAATTAGCTTGTAAATTTGAAATTTCAACTTCCGGAATTTTGAAGATATTTGAAATTTGTTTTTGCAAATGTGTTACAATTTGTTATAGCAACAATTTGAAATAAAAAAATCCGGCCCAGAAGTAACAGATCATCCGCCATTTTGATATAAGTAACTTTTATAAAATTAAAAATGGGGCCTCAGGCTTATGAGCGGCATCCGTAATTACAGTATTTTTGGAAATTTCAATCGATTGCTAAACAAAGTACATTTTTTCATTTTGATTTCATTTTCGATTCTCGAACGCACTGCATTGTTTTGCAATTGACTATTTTTTTTTTTTTTTTTTTTTTTCGTTTTCTGGTCTCGCTATTTAGGTATAAAGGGAATTTATCACGCTCAATCTGACACGATTTACCACGATAATTTGCTGTTTATTGTGGCTTAAATGTTAAATGACGCAGTTTTGTCCAACCGGAAATGAGGTATGACAAAACATGTATTTTCGGTTTTGTATCATTTTTACCTACAATTTTCAACCGATTTCGATGGAATTTTTTTTGATTATTTCAGTTATGTTTTTTCTGTCCGATAAACACTTCAAAACTTAAAATTTTTGACTTTTGACGCTGAATTTAGAACTCTTTTTTGACGCTTTTTTCAACTTCCACAGTTTTATTTTGATCGCTTTGAAAACTTCTAGGCATATAGACATTGTTATTCTGAACAAAAATGTGTTTTCAAAATTTTGATATCACTTCCGGTTTTTACGTCATTTGCTTGTAAACTTGAAATTTCACTTTCCGGAAGTTTTGAAGATATTTAAAAATTTCTTTTTGCATTATGTTAGAAACTGTCACCATAAAAGATATATATAATAAAATTTGACCCGGAAGTAATATGTCAGGCGCCATGTTGTTCTGAGTTAATTTTTATAAAACTCAAAATGGGCCCTCAGGGGATAATCAGATTTGCATAATAATGGTGTCTTTGATATCCTTAGTCGATTGCCACCAACCTTATGACAGCGGATTTTTGAATTTTGATGTCAATTTCTTTGTATTTCCGGAACAAGAATTTTAGTTATGACCGAAACTTTCAAGGCTCATATCTAATGACCTTGACCTTTGATGACCTTTTGACCTGTACAAAAGTTATTGCCCCTGACGAGATCTATCAAACGATTAGTCAGATAAAACCTGCCGTTGAGCGGGTCAACGTCAGGCTGCCATGCTGTATCATTTCATTGCGGAAATTCAAATCCTTTATTAAGCCCCTGTGTCCTTGAAAATCGGCACATCTCGATAGATTTTCATAAAATATTAAATAAAAAAGTAAATTAAATTATCTCCTAGCTCAATAAATACTTTTTATTTTGATTGAAAGTTTCCAAGCGAGAATCCTATCAGTGATGGCTGCCATAAAGGCGGAGCTTACAGGTTGTGGTTAAACATGTAAACTCCGCCCACATCCGCCAACAGTTAAAAAAAAGAAATGGCGATTCAAGTCGACCTGGGACTGCTTCAAATTTTTCGGCGTAAGACGGCACTTTTGAGAGTTTCTTGTGAAGTTTTTGTATTCCATCGATAAGAAAATTCTTCGAAATTTCCGAAAAACGTAAATTTATAAAGGTAGGCCAATTCGTTAAGACATGAGAGTCGTTCAAACGCCGGGGACCCTGGTCTCCGGAGAATCGATATGGATTTTATTAGGACGGATCCCCAACTATCAAACGATATCTTCATTTGCGATGTCTGATGTTTACTTCCGGTTTTACCGCCATTTGAAAATTGCAATTTTTAACTTTAAAGAGCTCTGTCACGTGACCTAATTTACATACGTCACAAATTCTATTTCATTTTTACTATGCTAAATCTGCTCTTTCAAATGATATATAACACAATATATTTGAATCAAAATTGCGCTTTTTAAAACTTGCAAATTTTGTGTCAAATTCCATTGAAATTGTGCGTGATTTTTGAAATTTTATTTGATCGATCTAAAAACTTACAGGTAGATAGACAATTTGATTCTGAACAAAAAAATATTTCTAGAATTTTTTGTATCACTTCCGGTTTTGACGTCATTTGCTTGTAAACTTGAAATTCTAACTTCTGGAGTTTCGGAGTTATTTCTTTTTGCATTATGTTAGAAATGGTCATCATAAAAGATATAAATGATAAAATCCGACTCGGAAGTACTTTGTCAGGTGCAATGTTGTGACTTATTTTTATAAAACTCAAAATGGGACCTAAGGGGATAATCGGATTTACATAATATCGATGTCTAAGAAATCCTTAGTCGATGGCCAACAACCTTAATTTCGATTTCTTTATATTTCTGGAAAAAGAATTTAAGTAATGACTAAAACTTTCAAGGCTCATATTTCTGAATCTATTCCTTCAAGTGACCAGGAAATTAAATTAGCCATCAATCTTCAGTTAGATGTAATACACCACGAGAGGATCATTAAATGTTGCCATATCTGACGACATGTTAGAGACCGCGTTGTTGTGTTACATTGCATCATCCTCTTAGAATGCCATACGATTCATGAACAGTATACCGACATGTCGAAAGTTACAAGATACCATATTGTTTCTTTTAACGCTTCTCACTGGTCAATGTTTTGATATAATGTACAACGAGCGCAGTTCTCTCCCTTCAACTGACAATTGCACTATCAGGCTTAACATGACTTTCTTGCATTGTAACTTGCATTTTTAACGTTTTAAATTATGTACTAAAAAAGATAAACAAAAAGTCTAAAAGAAGTAGATAACGATCCAATGCCAAAAGAAGAAAAGCCGTTCTAAAAATCTGGTTCTGTCATTTTTAAAAAAAATTTTTTTAAAATTGCATACCATTAAAATGTTTTCTTAAAAAATAATAATATAGAATTTTTGGCTACTTTTATGTTAAAATGCTATTTAACGAGCTGTACTGTGAACTTACGTGTATGGATTAAATCATGTCAAGAATTGGCTATTTCATAAGTAGGGAGCCGCGGTGGCACAGTGAGTTAATCGCTTGCTCGCTAAGCTGAAGGTCCAGGGTTCAATCCCGGCATGGGTCGAGATGATGCCTTCGGGTTTTTCAACCCGTTTTCACCCTCTTAATGAGGGTCGTTCGGATGGGACAATAAACCAGGCTCCCGTGTGCTATTGGCTGTGCACGTTAAAAAACCATCGAAAATAAGAGCAGACTCATGCCGCTGTCTTGGCAAAATTTCCCTCATTGCACACTGCATGGCGTTTGCCCGTCCTCAGTCAGCCCATATAGGTGCAGAAAAGTCGGATGTAAAACTCCATTCATTTCATTTAATTTCTTTCATATGTATGATAATGCATATGAAAAATATTAATAAATATTCTTTAATATTCTACTTCCAATAATGATGTATAAAAATGAACATTAATAAAAACAACGACTTTTTAATCAGATGACCTTTCACTCCCGAATATAAACAATTTTTATGTTCTGTAAATTTCGCAGTATGGATTGAAAACGCTATTTTTCACCCATGGACGAAAACGGATGCGCACTGCCCAGTATCGTCTCACGATTCTAGTTTTTATTTGCGTTTTCATTTTTTTATGCAATAACTAAAACTTTCAAGGCTAATATCTTTTGACCTTGACCTTTGCTGACCTTGGTACCTGAACAAGAGTTGTTGCCCTCGTTGAGATTTATCCAATGATGTATTCATGTTTGTTGTCCGATGTATACTTCCGGTTTTATAAGCAATTGAAATTTGCGATTTTTGACTTTACAAGTAACATCCAAGGTTTCGCTAGTAGTGGTAGCTTTCTTTGTTTAGAAATAATACCAATACAGACCCTTTTAAAAACAGTCTTTAAATAATTTCAAAACTGTTACGCAACTGTTACGCACTGCTCAGAACCATGCAAAGCCTATGGATCTAGTTTTTATCATTGTTTTTCAGTCCGGGAAGAATAACTACCGTGTATTTCATATTTATATGTTTTACCAAATAGACCCAAAACTATACATGCAATATACCAACCTTCACCGTACTGTAAACATATTTGATATTCTTCCTCATATGGAAAGTTCATTGCCTACTAACAAAGCATTATGTATATTGATTTCGTGATTCTTCTTACGGATCGAACTGTTAGCTGATGATGAATACCAGTGCTTCCTAACCTTTTCGATCCAATTCCCCACTTGAGAAAAAGAATCTCTGCCATTCACCCCTAGCTATTAACTAAAACACCCAAAATTCAAATATGCTAATTAGGTGTTGGTTTAAACTTCTATTTAAAGAAGACAGACCACAGGATTATATTTTTTTTCAGGGTCTTAGTAGCCGAGGCCTTTCCAGAAGCCCAAATACATGGGTAGAGGGCAACATTCTCCCACTATATAAAAGCAAAGGCGATCCAACAAACCCTAAATCTTACAGACCAATCACCCTGTTATCATGTTTAGGCACAATGTTCACTTCCATTTAAAATAATAGATTAACAAAATATTCTGATAGTGTATCACTTATTAAAGAAAATCAAACCGGTTTTAGAAAGTTTTACTCAGTACTTGATAATATTTTTGTAATTTTCACACTTTATAATATTTTAAATTCAAGTAAACAAAAACTATATTGTGCATTTATAGATTTTAAAGCTGCATTTGATGGCGTGTGGAGGGCTGGATTATGGCAGAAACTTATTGACAGTGGAATTCATGGAAAATGTTTTAAGGTTATTTATAATTTGTATAGTTCTATTAAATCACGAATCACTATTGAAAACGAATCATCGGATTTATACTCTCGCAATATTGGCGTTAGACAGGGTGAAAACTTGTCTCCATTTCTATTTTCGATTTACCTAAATGATTTGAGTAATTACTTTGAGGAAAATAATATGCTTGGACTAGAAACTATAAATAAAGAAGTAGAACTGAGACTAGGAATCTTTTTAAAACTTTTTGCTCTTCTTTATGCTGACGACACCTGCTTATGTGCTGAAAACCAAATTGACTTACAAACCGAACTTAACTCATTTTATAATTACTGTAATCAATGGCGTTTAAATGTGAATATCGAAAAAACTAAAATTCTTGTGTTTGGTAAAGGGAGACTATCAAAAAATATAAACTTTCAATAAGCTGACCTGGAACTGGAAATAGTAAACGAATTCAAATATCTTGGTTTAATATTTTCTAAATCTGGAAGTTTTTTAAAAGCTCGTAAAGATCTATGCAATCGTGCAACTAGATCAATGTACGCAGTACTTCAAAAATGTAGATATCACAATTTACCAATCGATTGTCAACTTGAACTTTTTGATACCATTGTAAAACATACGTTAATTTATTCCTGTGAAGTATGGGGTTACGAAAATTTAGATATTCTAGAACAAATTTATCTTAAATTTTGTAAATATATATTACATGTAAAGTCATCCACGCCAAACTATATGGTTTATGGTGAACTTGGTCGACATCCATTAAATATTGACATAAAGGTAAGAATGATTACCTTCTGGGCTCGTTTAATTACAAACAAAGAAACTAAATTAAGTTATATTATGTACAAATTACTACTACATCGTTTTACCTTTAATTCAATCCATAACCAATGGCTTATTCACATTAAAAATATACTTTATGAGTGCGGATTATCTTTTATTTGGATAGATCATTATTTTATCAATATTCTCTGGCTTAAACATACCGTTCAACACATACTAATCGACCAATTCTTCCAAAAATGGCACAATGACCTATACAACTCTCCAAAAGCATTAAATTATAGAATTTTTAAACATAAACTAGAACTTGAACCATATTTATTAAAACTAATTGATAGAAATAAGATAATTTTATGTAAATTTAGGACAGCCAATATGCCACTCCCCATAGAAACTGGAAAGTGGTTTAACATCGAACGCAAAGAACGAGTATGCCCCTTATGTCATAGACACGATATTGGAGACGAATATCATTACATCTTTGTATGTCCATACTTTGAAAATATTCGATTCCAGTATATCCCAACTACCTATAAATGTTATAACAATAGTATAGCTTTCTCTAACATCTTCAACTCCAAACAGTGCAACCAACTTAACAAATTATGTAACTTTATAAATATTATTGTACAACATTTTCGATCCCCACCATCAATCTAATTATTAAAATATATTTTACATTTGTCCAATGATATTTTTACTATTCTTATTTCTATAATTCAAATAAGTATTCTTTAAATTTCAAATCAAAAATAGTTATATTTGTACATTGTCCAGCATTTTCGATTCCCGCTATTATTATATATCTATAATTCAAATCTATATTTATATTTCAAATCTATATTATTTATACTTCAAATCTATATTTTTATTTCAAATCTATTTCTATATTTCAAATCTATATCTATAAGCTTACTTCAAATCTATATTTTTATTTCAAATCTATATTTATTTTGTATTTCAAATCTATATTTGTATTTCAAATTTATATATTTATATTTCGAATCTACATTACTTATATTTCAAATCTATATTTGTATTTCAAATCTATATCTATATTTCAAAGCTATATTTGTATTTCAAATCTACATTTGTATTTCAAATCTACATTTGTATTTCAAATCTACATTATTTACATTTCAAAACTATATTATTTACATTTCAAAACTATATTATTTACTTTTCAAAACTATATTATTTACTTTTCAAAACTATATTATTTACTTTTCAAAACTATATTAATTACATTTCAAAACTATATTATTTACATTTCAAAACTATATTATTTACTTTTCAAAATTATATTATTTATATCTGTATATTTAATTTAATTGTTTATTTTCTTTAACAATATGTATGTCATATCGTTGATATTTTTGTATTTCTTGTAGCAGCATGTCTTTTGCTGTAAAAGAATAAAGTTATGTTCTGTTCTGTTCTGTTCAGATAAAATTCTCTTTGACAGCACTGCACTATAAAGGAAGGTTAGAGGGGATATTCTCTCCAAAGAAAATTTTGAAATTTAAGATCGATTTACTTGCATTTGAAGCTATTCCAGATCTTATCAATGTGCAGGATGAACATATTATTTTTAATTCGCAAAAATATAATATTGAAGCTGAAAACTGAACTTATGCACATTTTCTCCTTTTCATGAAATTCACCCCTTTAATTGTATTTGACCCCCTAACATTTCAATTTCAAATGTGCATATGGACCCTGACTGAGAAGCACTGATGTAGACAATTTATACTCATCAATGTTTTAAAATGAAATATCTCTAAATACCGTTATATATATTATAGTGGTTATTCTATGGCTACGAGTGGATATGGTTTATATGTCATGAGTGCTTGTGATATTTCAAGCACGAGTGGCATTAAAACCATATCCACGAGTTTGCCATTGGATTGCCTATTTATCCAATCAGTACTCATACTGTTCCATGACATGTTATTAAGCATCACTGACAGTTAATAGTAAACAATCTTGACAATTCACTATTCATCATAGTACGAAACGCTAATTTCGACGCCAAAGATAGCTTGCCAGGCAAGGTAATATACGCCCACTGGCTTTGACTTTAAACAAATATATTTGACAGTAACAAGAACAGTGATTAAGAACATTCACATCAAGTTTCTCAAAAGCTGTCCAGTATTGTGCCTCTTATATTGTTAACGAGCCAAAAATCGAACGTGTTTTCAAAAACAAGGACAATAATTCATAGTAAATATTTTTCGATTTTGCTGATTTTCAATTGGGTTCATCCTAGAGTGCTCATAAACATTATCAGTAAATTTCCTCAAATTCTGTTACGAATTGTGACCTGTATAGTGTTTACGAGCCAAAAATCGCACGCGTTTTCAAGAACAAGGGCAATAATTTATAGTAAATATTTTTCGATTTTGCTGATTTTCAATAGGGTTCATACTTGTGTGGTAATAAACAGTATCAGCACCCATGGAGGTGCGGCAAATCGTAAGTTTTTGGGGCCTCATTCAATACTATATTTAAAAAAAGTTGCTTTTTTTTGGTAATTTATTATAATTCATTCTTGGGTTAAAACAAACACTCACATCAAATCAAAAACCATTAAAATAATGCCTTCAACTGAGTACTAATATCTAAAATTTGAACCTGTTCTCAAGTACAAGGGCAATAACTCGTAACCAAAAAAAATTCAGATTATTCAAAATCAAATTAAAAAACAAGGGCAATAACTCTTGGATGATAATAAACAACTTCAGCAAGTTTTGAATAAATCTGTAAAGAACTGTGACTTGTAGAGTGGCAATAACTCTTGGATGATAATAAACAACTTCAGCAAGTTTTGTATAAATCTGTAAAGAACTGTGACTTGTAGGCCTAGAGTGTTTACTCTGTAAAATTGAACCCGTTTTTAAGAACAAGGGCATGAACTCATTAAATATTTTGCGATTATATCACTTTTCAATAGGGTTCATCCTTGGATGATTAACTTCAGCAAGTTTCGTCAAAATCCGTCAAGAATTGTGACTTGTAGAGTGTTTACGAGCTAAAAATCGAACGCGTTTTGAAGAACAAGTGCAATAACTCATATTAAATATTTTCCGATTTTAACTATTTTCAATAGGGTTCATCCTTGGGTGATAATAGTTTCGTCAAAATCCGCCAAGAATTGTGATTTGTAGAGTGTTTACGAGCTAAAAATCGAACGCGTTTTGAAGAACAAGGGCAATAACTCATATTAAATATTTTTCGATTAACAAGGGCAATAACTCACATCAAATATTTTTCGATTTTCAATAGGGTTCATAATAAACAACTTCAGCAAGTTTCGTCAAAATTCGTAAAGAACTGTGACTTGTAGAGTGTTTACGAGCAATTGTGGACTGACGGACGGACGTGGGTGACGACAATATACGCCCCCCAATTTCCTGTGGGTGTATAAAAAGTGTCGGAAGGATTTTTTTCTGTGTTTTTGTTACGTTCGCTTTTAACTTTTTCTTCGAAGATATAAAAGGCAAACCTGTCCGACTCCATTTTGAGTGTTACTGAGAGCATACATTAAAGTTTGGACACGCCCATTGAATACCATATTTATTCAATGGGATATCATTTTTATCCGACATAAATAAAATAGTCACAGAATATGAGAAAAAATATTCATCAACGAAGATAAGAAAAGAAATAATCCCAATTTCATGTGGGTGTATAAAAAGTGTCGGAAGGATTTTTTTTCTGTGTTTTTGTTACGTTCGCTTTTAACTATTTCTTCGAAGATATAAAAGGCAAACCTGTCCGACTCCATTTTGAGTGTTACTGAGAGCATACATTAAAGTTTGGACACGCCCATTGAATACCGTATTTATTCATTGGGATATCATTTTTATCCGACATAAATAAAATAGTCACAGAATATGAGAAAAAATATTCATCAACGAAGATAAGAAAAGAAATCATATTACCTGTATGTAAGTTGTCTGTTGTCGATCTGTGCGATAATTTTCTTGTGGGTTGATTTTATATGAAGTGAGTGAGGAAGGAGGAGTTTTATATCTTAATTTTAAAGGACTTTAATATGTTTACATTGTCATTTTATACTAATGTTATGCATTTATGCAATGTGAAAAAGAATATTATCTCGATAACATAATTGGCCTTTAACAATGATCATATGATCCATTTTGAAACCTGGTGTAAGCTGTGTTTACACGCACGCCTTATAAGGCTCGGGTTACAGTTTTCAAAATTATAACGATACAACTGTTCACAGTCGGCGCTTCTTTTAATGCTTTCCCAACGTTCAGGTAAAAACGTGTGTGTTCACACTGTCTTATAACGATATAGTCCCAACGATATAACTATCCACACGCATAACGTAATAGCATTGCTGTATGAGACAGTTACCCCCCTTTGGAATTGTTTACATTATGAGATAATAAAGAGTTATCGCTACTTCCGTCGAGGTCAAGGTCATATTTCCAAAATGGCTGCGCCCATACAAAATATGCCAAACTTTTATGAAAGTCGATCATTGTTTTTTTTTAACCTTTTAACATGATGTACAGGACAATTAGACGTCGACGACAATGGCGAAGAGAGCTGTGCTTTAAAGTTTACAACGGCTACCAATTTGGATGTTGGAAAAATAAACACTGTTTGCGCATGTGCCAGACTCACCGATTCAACTGTATCGTTATAAGATAGCTTGCCAGGCAAGGTAATATACGCCCACTGGCAGCTTTGTTTGAAAAAAAAACATTTGGCAGAAAATAGCAACCATCAAATATTCAACCTGCAGTCATAGGCCTACATTTCATTCAGAACTTAAATTAAGTGTTGTCTTAACATTTTTTTCTCGATTTCATCAAGGGTTAGGCATTCATCAAGTTTAGTCAAAATCCGTCTCTGTTTATGAGCTAAACACTAAAACCTATTTTGAACAAGAAGGGCAATAAGTCATTTCGATAGGGTTTATCGTGTGATAATAAACTATTTCAATAGGTTTCATTAAAATCTAATAGAAAAAGAATTGTGCCTTCTAGAGTATTTACAAACTAAAAATCAACGCGTTTTAAAGAACAAGGGCAATAATTTATATTAAATATTTTTTGATTCTTTTGATTTTCAATAGGGTTCATCCTTGGGTGATAATAAATAATTTCAGTAAGTTTCATCAAAATCCGTAAAGAATTGTGACTTGTACAGTGTTAACAAGCTAAGAATCGAACGCGTTTTGAAGAACAAGGGCAATAATTCATGTTAAATATTTTTCGATTCTTTTGATTTTCAATAGGGTTCATCCTTGGGTGATAATAAATAATTTCAGTAAGTTTCATCAAAATCCGTAAAGAATTGTGACTTGTACAGTGTTAACAAGCTAAGAATCGAACGCGTTTTGAAGAACAAGGGCAATAATTCATGTTAAATATTTTTCGATTCTTTTGATTTTCGATAGGGTTCATCCTTGGGTGATAATAAATAATTTCAGTAAGTTTAATCAAAATCAGTAAAGAATTGTGACTTGTAGAGTGTTAACGAGCTAAAAATCGAAAGCGTTTTGAAGAACAAGGGCAATAATTCATGTTAAATATTTTTCGATTCTTTTGATTTTCGATAGGGTTCATCCTTGAGTGATGATAAACAATTTCAGTAAGTTTCATCAAAATCCGTAAAGAATTGTGATTTGTAGAGTGTTAACAAGCTAAAAATCGAACGCGTTTCAAAGAACAAGGGCAATAATTCATATTAAATATTTTTCGATCTTTTCGCTTTTCAATAGGGTTCATCCTTGTGTGATAATAAACATTTTCAGCAAGTTTCGTCAAAATCCATAAAGAATTGTGACCTGTAGAGTGTTAACAAGCTCAAAAGCGAACGCGTTTTAAAGAACAAGGGCAATAATTCATATCAAATATTTTGGGATTCTTTTGATTTTCAATAGGGTTCATCCTTGGGTGATAATAAACAATTTCAGCAAGTTTCGTTAAAATCCGTAAAGAATTGTGACCTGTAGAGTGTTAACAAGCAATTGTGGACGGACGGACCGACGGACATGGGTGACGGCAATATACGCTCCACATTTCATGTGGGCGTATAAAAATGTTCACACATTTTTTTTTTATCGTTGGTAGCTAAAACGTTTTAGCTGGAACGTTGCGAAAACGATACAATTAGGGATTTAACACGAACGTTGGGAAAGCGTTATAAGAAGCGCTGTGTGTGAACAGCTATTTATCACCCAAGAAGGTATTCTACAGTAGATATCGCTTGTATGATAAAAGCGTTATCTACTAGGAGATAACGTACTTTATTAAATGGCTAGAAAATTTCTCTCTTTTCATTGGTCGAGAGAGTGCATCGCTTCCTTCGATAGAACATCATATTCACCGCGCAATATGCACGAGAGTTGAATAAATTTTATATTCACCTACTTTGCCGAAAATTAGATCTGCGATTTTGACTGGAGGCAGATTTAACTTTCCACCAATCAAAGCTGGTTTTGCAAACGTCAAAGCTATGTTACGTCAAACTTAAGATACATCAGAGGACGACGGACGACGGTAAACAAAAAAATGCATATAGACCGGGAGCCCAGAGACATTTGCCTAAGTGAGATAGGTACCAATGCTGGACCCCAGGGACATGTTACTAGGGATAAGTCTTTCATAAAAATGGATTTCTGGCAGGTCACAACCCCTGCGTTAAGCCACCAGGGGCTGTCAAAGTCCCCTAAAAAATGACTTGGTACAAACATGAAATGTACCATGGAACACAAATGCCGGAGTAACTGACTAGTCATGGGATTGAAAATTATCCATATGCCAGACACCCATACCCCTGCGTTGCCCCTACCAGACCCCTAAATAGGCCCCTTAAAATTGACCTGGGTCAAACATTCTAGGTACCACATAAAACTAACTTTATTTGAAAGAACATATATTAGTTCAATCAAAAATGCATATACCAGACATACATAGCCTACCCCTGCGTTGCCCCTACCAGACGCCCCCAAAACTTGACCCCTTAATATTGACCTGGGACAAACATTCTAGGTACCACATAAAACTAACTTTATTTGAAAGAACACAGTTTAGTTCATTCAAAAATGCATGTACCAGACATACATGCCCCTGCGTTGCCCCTACCAGACACCCCCAAACTTGACCCCTTAAAATTGACCTGGGTCAAACATTCTAGGTACCACATAAAACTAACTTTTTTTGAAAGAACACAGTTTAGTTCAATCAAAAATGCATATACCAGACGTGCATGCCCCTGCGTTGCCCCTACCAGACCCCAAAATAGGGCCTTAAAATTTCCCCCATCTGGATTTTGCATGACGCAAGTTTATTCCTGCGCATGCGCAAACAAACAATATTTACCGGTTATGATGTCATAATCTTCCTTAGCAACGGATATGACATCACACAACTATGACGTCATCCATAGCAACGTACGTGCAACCTGAAGACAAGCTATACTATTTCAGAGTTCATTGTAAACATTGAGTTTAGTTTTAGTGCCAACATGTGAAGTTGGAATAAACTAGGCCTATTCAGTAAGAAGATTATACATTATGTCATATACTGGAATATACATAAAAGTAAAAGCTTAGAAATGGAGGTAAGTCTTACAAAAATCCAGAAATCGTACTTTTTGTCAGGTAGTCCAAAATATTAAGCATATCTATAGCCCGGCGCACACACAAGCTATCAGCTCAGGCAGAAATCATTCGTGCACTTCTCCTTAAGGCGATAGCTTCCGTGTGCGGGTAAATTTGTGTAAGATTTTGGTCATTCGTGGCGAAAAGTTAAAAATCAAACATGTTTGATAATTTGAGGCACGAATGAAAAAAAACTTGTGTGTGCGCGTAACTAAAGCTATCTGCTTAGAGTTGAATGTCTTTGCGCATGCGTACTAATCACGTGACAGTTCAAAATGGCGGCTTACTCGGAATTAGATTTCAATAGTAATTCTTCGTCGTCAGAAGATGAGGAAGTATTACTATTAACTATGTTGCTACGTCGCAATCGTCGTCGAAGGAGAGCCAATTGTCGGAAGCAATGGGTTAAAACATGGATTCAGAGAAGGCATGCAAAAGGAGCGTATTCTAATCTGATTCAAGAGTTGAACGCCGAAGACCCCGAGAAATTTCGCCAGTTCCATCGCCTAGACTGGCATTCTTTTGAAGAAGTTTTGGCACTGGTTGGTCCGATCATTACCAAGCAGGATAATAGAAGGCGTTCTTCAATAAGCCCCAGTGAAAGGCTATCTGTTACATTACGCTACATGGCTACAGGTATGAGGCCTACTGTTTTCGGTCACAGATTGTGTCTTTAAAACCGAGGACAGACGGATAAATATAATACGACAGCCATTGATGTGATTTGAAGGCTTAAAATTCAAATATTATATACCGTTGTTTAATAATAAATTTTTTATCATTCAAAATGGTTGTTCACTAAGTTCATGTGTGTTATTTTCATGCAAGAACCATACGTAGTTTCGTAGGCTCCCTCTTTATTGTCAGAAAACTACATTCAAATTCAATTAACATTAAGGATGAATAAGGATGGATCATTTCTCTTCCATATCTACTAGGCTAATTTATGGCAAAAAATTTAAATTTCAGGGGAAACGTTTCGAAGTCTTTCTTTCCAATTTCGGATGGGTGAAAGGACAATCTCTGGAATAGTGGAAGAGACAAGCATCGCAATATACAATGCACTTAAAGAAATATTCTTAAAGGTATTTCTAATTTTTTATTTCAGTTGTAAATTAATTCACAAACGAACAATCAGATGATACTTTCTATTTGGTATATCAGTATAAAATTTACATATTTTCGGATAACTCAGAACTATTTGGTTGTTGGTTTGGGGCCACCCAGCTAGTTTGTGGGGGCATCATGTTAGTGAATTCAGTATGCTGTGGGCTCTGTGTTAACCAGGAATTTTGATGATGCATATTGTGAGATTGCCAAGGAGTTTGAGTGGGGAATGTGGAATTCAAAGATTGGCTATATTGCCTCTGTGGTTCATGATGACTTAATGTTCCCATTTGAGCCTCAAATAATATATCATTAATGCGATGTTTCGCTATATTCCTCATCCGAGGATCTAATTCTGCCAATGTTTCAGAGATGTATCGACCAAATACCGCAATAGCACCATCTAAATTGTCGCGGTTCTGTTTCTTATTTTTTCTTTCTGCTATGGATTGAGTGAGCCCTTTAATCAAAAGGTATTCATCGTCAGCCTGCCTCTTTCTTGAATTTTGCATTTTAGTTTTCAGGGGCTCCTTTGTTGATTTAGAATTACCGGTAGGTGTGGTAGGGGATTCGGCATCATCTTGAATAAAACTTGTATCCCCATCGTCGTCCTGATTATCATCATCTGGATCACCGATGAGCTCTTCTTGCTGAAATAAAATACAGAATATATATTTATATGTCAAATTCTTGGTTGGTTTCAGACTCCGTCAACAGAAGAAGAATGGCGAGTAGTTGCTGATGAATTCAAACTTAAATGGAATTACCCATGCTGTCTCGGTGCTATTGACGGGAAGCATATTGCTATACGACAACCTAGTGACAGTGGCTCCGATTTTTTCAATTATAAACATTTCTTCAGTGTTTTATTCCTAGCTTTAGTAGACGCTAATTATAAATTTCTGTATGTTGATGCCGGAGCGGCAGGTCGCGCAGGAGATGCAGGTGTGTACAATGATTCTGTTCTTAAAAAAGCTGTTTCCGACAATACGCTTAACATACCACCACCGGCTGATATTGATGATGTGATTGAGGCGAAAGTAAGTTATCATATGATCGGAGACGACGCATTTCCAATGAATCAAAATATGATGAAACCATACCCATATCGACACCTCAGCAAAGAAAAGAGGGTATTTAATTGTTGAAAATGCTTTTGGCATTTTTGCTAATAGATTTAGGGTGTTTTTGACAACTATCACTCTGAACCCCGAAAAAGTTACGTATTTAATTTTGGCCGCTTGTTGTCTTCATAACTTTATGGTAGATAAAAACAAACACACATACACCAGTGTACGAGACATCGAAGATATTAGCCAGAAAAAGATAATGGCTGGATCATGGAGGAATGACCCATCGCTAACAGGAATGGCCCCTTGCATGGACAGAAATGCATCGAAAATTGCAAAAGACCAACGTGAACGCCTAACTACATATTTCCAATCTACTGTTGGATCCGTACCATGGCAAGACAGTATGGTAGAATTTACAAAATAATGTTACACTTACACTGTCTAAGCTCGAAACAGATGTCCTAACTGTTATATGTGGAGCAGATACGCATGCGCGGTAATGGACGTGTTTGTTTTTCGCTCCAAGAAAATTTCTAACAATTTTGAATAATTTCGAGAGAAAACCTAGATGAAACCAGGTATAAGGTTCATACTATGATATCTTAAATCTTCTGCATCTTGTATCAGACGAAAATGTGCGCCGATTGTTATTAAGGCCGGTATTTGATGGATTAGAGGACTAGCTTGTGATTGTTTTCATTGACAACGGTTGAACTGTCTGTAGAACAGATTCTTTCTCATGTGTTTTCTAGTTGATTACTGACATAATTTGGATAACAGAGATCTTTGTTTAACGAATTGTGACTTGTTGTCTATATAAGATGTTTGTCGACATTGCAACATGGAGAGCCATCATTGGGACTTATCATCACAAAATGGCATCGAACAAAGGAAAAGTTTTTAAAGGTATGAAATCAGATAATCTACTTTCTCTACTATCAATAACATTATTACTTATCACCTTGTGTGGGGATGTAGAGACAAATCCAGGCCCATTAACTACCCGCCAAGGTCAGATATCCAAATCTGGAGATGTTGTGTATCCCAATAACAACGATAATGTCGTCGAATTAACGGCATTGGTACAGTCACTTAAATCGGACATAAGCTCTTTACGCAGTGAGATTAAAGACTTAAAAGACGAAGTGAAAGAGTTAAATATCAAGGAAGAAGTTGTGAAAATATGTAAGGATGTAAGTGATCTTAAAGCGGATAATGCAGTTTTGAAAAGTAGACTAGATATCAATGATAATCACGCGAAACAGAAAAATTTGATTATTTATGGTGTGAATGAGTCAAAAGAAAGAGAAGACAGTGAAAAAGTGATAAGAGAAATTTTGGTGGGAAAGTTTGGAATATCAGGGGCAGAATCTGATCCGGAAATCGGCATTGAAAGAAAAGAAAGAAAGAAAGAAACATCTATATTTTACAAGGATAACAACTTAGGTTCCGTGCGGATCCTATCTCCCAGCTGGTCCTTGGCCAAACCTCTTGGCATTGATCTTTCCCGGATTATCCGTACCCATTTACAGCTGGGTGGACTGGAATTATGAGTGAAGATGACTTATTCAAGGTCATCGAACTTTCACACCCTAGTCAGGGACCGAACTCTCAAACATATAACAACCTTCATTTCCTCGTATCCAAGCAAATGACGTCATGTTTGTAAAGAACGATGCGCTAACCACTGTGCTACAGAACCTCACTAAAAATTTGATGTTACAGACTATTTACGCAGTCTAATTTACAGACTTGGTAAATTAGGATCGAACAAATCAAGACCTAGGCCTATTCTAACTATGTTCAATCGACTCAAGGACAGAGACGCCATACTGAAAACAGCCAGGGCGTATCTAAAAACTAATAAAAGTGATCTTGGTGTTGGAGAAGACTTTTCACCCCAGATACGTAAAATTAGAAAGAGTCTCATCCCTAAACTTGTTCAAGCTAAAGAAAACAACGCCTCAGTGATCGCCTATCTAAAATACGATAAGCTGATAATAGACGGAGACGTGTTCACCTTTGATTTACAAACTGATCAAATTGTTCAGTTGCGGAGATAGCAAAAACTTAATAAAACTGTTCACGTTAGCTGTGATTTGGTTTTACGTAGTCAACTAAAACTTATTACTTGGAACGTAAATGGTCTCAAATCAAAATTAGATCACCCAGACTTCATTCGATATGTAAACGAATACGATGTGATATGTTTACTTGAAACTTGGTGCAATGATGACATTAATGTTACGAAATATTTTCCAGACTTTAAAGATGTTTGGTGTATCCGAGGAAACGGTAAAGAAAGGGGTGGGATAGTTGTATTGTATAAAACCGACTTTTCTAGTGGAATTGAACAAATCAAACCAAATTATAAGGAATCTATATTACTTAAATTTGACAAAGACTATTTTGGATGGCAAAAATCTATCATATTTTATTTTGTGTACTTGGCCCCCCAGGGTTCTAAAATATATGGTGATTTGTGTGGGTTTGACAATTTTGAAGACAATCTTTCTGTAGTTGTTTCAGAATGGAGTGACGCGAACTTATTACTATCTGGAGACTTTAATTCTAGAACAGGAAAACACTGACTATCTAATTAGTGATTCTGTGAAATATATTCCGGGTTTGGATGAAGCAGACTATTCAATTGATACGTTTGAAAAATCGAGGAATTCAAAAGATTTAGAAATCAACAAATTTGGACTAAAACTACTTTCTTTATGTCTTGTATATAATATACATATTGTAAACGGACGTGTTGAAGGTGACAGAAACGGAGAATTTACCTGCATAAAATATAATGGAGCAAGTGTGGTGGATTACGTATTGGCATCGACTGATATTTTTGGAACTATCAAATGTTTTAAAGTAGACAATAGAACAGAATCAGACCACCAACCACTGACATTGAATTTAGAGGTAAATATTGTGTCAAATAATGCTTATACAGACTTAGAGACACAATCATACTCCAAGTTTATTTGGAAGCCTGAACTTTGCGAACAATTTAAAAACGATATTCTAAATACTTTTGAACCAATTTGTAGGTCTGTTGAGTATCTTCTCGACCATGATGTAAATAATGCTATTTGCAAGCTAACAAACCATATAAGATTATGTGCAAAATCAATGATCAGCAAACCATATTCAGGTGCAAAAACTAAAAACAATCAACCATTGTGGTTCGATTACGAATGCTTAATTCAGAAGCAAATCAAGTATGACTTGTTGAATAAATTCAGAAACAGTAATTGCATTGATCAGTTGACTTTGTACAACTCTAGTAAAAATAAATTTAAGTCTCTTTGTAAAAGTAAGAAGGAAGAATATGAAAAATCATTTAGTGCCACTCTGTGCAACAATTTGCATGATCCCAACAAATTTTGGCAAACTATTAAAGAATTTCGACCTAAGTCATCTGTTCCAAAAACCATAAATCCACAAGATTGGATGACACACTTTCAGACTGTATTAAATCCAAATATGACGTCACAAATTGATTTTTCACAAATCGTATCAAACTGCGATATCTCGTATCCAGAATATGATATTTTAAATTGTTCTATACAAGAATCTGAAGTTAGAAAATGTGTGACGGAAATGAAAGCCGGAACATCCCCTGGACCAGATGGTATCGGTATTGACTACTATAAAGCATGTCTTGATATATTTGCTCCACTGTTAACTAAGATATTCAATGTTGTTTTTAACACAGGTTGTTACCCAGAAAGTTGGTCAAAGGCCCTTATTTCTCCTCTGCATAAAAAGGGTTCGGTTGTTGATTGCAAGAATTATAGGGGCATTTCACTTCTCGATTGTATGGGAAAAATTTATAGTGCAGTTTTAAATAAACGATTACAAAATTGGTCTGAGATCGAGGGAAAATATTATGAGGAACAGGCAGGGTACAGACGTGGTTATTCGACCATCGATCAAATATTTACGCTTCAAGGTTTAGTGGAGAAGTATATATCAAAACGGGGAGGTCGGTTTTACAGTTTATATGTCGATTTTTCTTCTGCTTTTGACACCATAAATAGATCAAAACTGTTACAATTGTTGCAAGATAAGGGTGTAAATGGAAAAATGTTTCACGCTCTGAAAAATATGTACAGATCAGTTTCATCCTGTGTAAAGATTGGCTCAAACTTAACTCCCTTTTTTGATTGCTTGTCAGGTGTACGACAAGGATGTATATTGAGTCCATTACTCTTTTGTTTATATATTAATCAATTAATAGACTGTATGCGCAGCACCACAGATATAAGAGGTATATTTACAAACAAAGAAGTTGAAGATATTCTCATTCTTTTGTACGCCGATGATCTAAGCATTGTATCAGATACTGTACCAGACCTTCAACGCAAGATTAATCTCTTGCATAAATTTTGTCTGCAATTCGATCTAAAAGTCAACATTTCTAAGACAAAGGTTGTTGTGTTTAGAAATGGTGGACCTCTTCGTTCATATGAAAAATTTTATTATAATAATATGAAACTTGATTGTGTTACTTATTACAATTATTTAGGTGTTGTATTTTCGTCCAGATTATGCTGGACAAAAGCAGTTTCAAATTTAGCTGCAAAGGCGAAAAAAGCTCTTATACCAATTCAAGGTTTACTTCGTAAATGTGGTCGTTCATCAGCAAATGCTAGCTTTAAAATATTTGATTCAATTGTGAAACCTATATTGTTGTATGGATCCGATTTGGGGATTTGAAGTCAGAAATGAAATAGAAACAGTACATTCCCAATATTGTAAATTTGTGCTCGGAATTCATAAGTCCAGTACCACAGCAGGAACTTTAGGGGAATGTGGTCGTCATGATCTTGCCATATATTATACGCTTTCATGTATTAAATACTGGATAAAACTTACTCAAATGCCTAATAATAGAAACCCAAAGCAAGTTTTTATTATGTTAAAGAGACTTGATTCTGCTGGCAGAATAACCTGGGCTACCAAGGTCAGGATTATTCTTACTTCAATTGGATTCGGCTATGCATGGGACTTTCAAAATATTGGAGATGCAGCCAGTTTCCTTAACATTATAAAACGTCGCTTATTTGATATAAATATTCAGGAATGGAGTTGTAACATTAAGAATAGTGAAAGTCTTAAGTACTATTCATTTTTTAAGTATGATGTGTGTCAAGAGTTTTACCTCACTGCAAATGTAAATGATCATGTTAAACGTAATATCACTAAACTCCGTTTAAATTTATTTCCCACAGCCTCGAATTTGTATAGACGCAATCTCATTAGCAATGAATCTTGTCAATTATGTGGTTATGCACAAGAAGATATTTTTCATATTATGTTAATATGTCCAGGTTATGAAGAAATTAGAAGTACTTTTATACCTCATTACTTTATAGAGTCAAGTAACCTTTATAAATTTGTTAAATTATGTTCAATAAATGATGAAACTCAATTGAGATATATTTCCGTGTATATAGATAAGGCAATGGCATTTAGATCAAAGTGATAACTGATTGATAAGTTAAGATACTTTTAGCACATTTTGGTTATTTCATTATTATTTATTATTATTTACCATATCATAATCCAGATTCAATTCAATTATTATATTTTTATTATTATTGCTGTAAATATTGTAAATTATGAATTTCTGTATCTATGGGCCTGTTGGCCTCTTTACTGAATAAACTATTATTATTATTATGTGGAGCAAGAAACTGTAATCTTTCGAGCAACCAAGTTGTCCGTTTAGTCATAGTCTTTCTAGCACTCCCACTGCTTGCTGGCTTCTTGGCTTTAGTGTAGCTATTTCTTAAATTCTTTAATTTTGTTCTCACCCAATCTCCTGTATATGTGAAAAAAATGAAATTTTAGCTGCCATGAATTTTTCTTTTGATATGATTTATGCGACCGCTCATTTTAGATGGGGTTGAATATTGAAGCTTCTATATTATAATGTGTTCAAAATTGTCTTAGAAGATTTGAATGAATTAACCAACTGATACAATTAAATTCCTTATAAACTATAATAATATATAAGCTTATACATGTAGGCTACATGTGTCAAAGTCTGTAATTACATTTGTTAAAATAGCTCAACTTTGTTATTTATTACCAATCAGATCATAATGCAAAAAACATAATATAAAGGCCTAGGATAGCCTAAATAGACCCTAGTCTGGTTGGATAAATAAGCCTAATAAGTAGGCTACGTGAGTAGTGGCTTCGCGGAGCCAGGCTATACCATAATAATTATGACTGCATACTTACTAGCCTAGTCGTAGGCCTACAGTTCCATGGTGAGACTCAGTGGTTTCAATAATCAAAAGAGAAAAATTAGTTCTATATCATGCCAAATAATTTCGAAATATATTAAAAGATATATCAAACGCATCTTGTGGGAGATGAATCTGCTACATAAATGAGAAAAATAGCATTTTAAAATTGCCAAACGTAGTTTTCGAGTAGACCTTGAGGCAAGCTTAGGCCTGCAATAATATTCGCATTACGGTACCTGTTTGGTTTAACTTCTCTGCAATTTCGGATATAGCGGCATCTCTCTTCTCTCTATTTTTAAAATCTTTTGACCTTACGTCATAAAGGCAACCGTAATCAGGCCAAATGTCAACTAGATTCTCCTCGAGTAAAGCGTCGTTTATGAACTCGGTGGGCGAAGCCATTTTGAACTGTCACGTGATTAGTACGCATGCGCAAAGACATTCAACTCTAAGCAGATAGCTTTAGTTACGCGCACACACAAGTTTTTTTTCATTCGTGCCTCAAATTATCAAACATGTTTGATTTCTAACTTTTCGCCACGAATGACCAAAATCTTACACAAATTTACCCGCACACGGAAGCTATCGCCTTAAGGAGAAGTGCACGAATGATTTCTGCCTGAGCTGATAGCTTGTGTGTGCGCCGGCCTTATGGTGCTTAACTAAAGGTTAAAAATGACAAATACTTGTGCGGCTGAACATGTGATAAAAGGGGGGTCGTGTCAAAAATGCGAAAACAATATTTCATTTTAAATCAAGTGAAGTGTGTTTCAGACAGCAGTAAAATCTATTTTTAATTTCTTTTTTCAGACTGACATAAACCTATCTAATCAACTTTGTTTTATCTGTAAGAAGTCAGAGGGGCAGCTGAAGATAGTTGAAAGTAACACATGGGTGTCACTGAAAAAAGCTGCTGAAAGAAGGCTGTTTCTCAAATCGGATAAGTACAAAGTTGTTACAACTGATTTAAATCTACAAGAAAATGAATCTGTCGAAAATGAAAATCATTATTATCATTCTCTCTGCTACAAAAACTATACTGCAGTAAAACGTACATCTGCTGATGTTGGGGATTCAGATGCAGGGCCATCCACCAAGGAACCTACCACTCGTCGTAATAGCATGCTCCCCTCGTCTGATAAAAAGGGGATAATGAAAGGCTCTTGTATTTTCTGCACAGTGAAACGAAAAACAGTTAACGGTAAAATTGAGCCACTGTCTAATTGCCTTACATATTATGATGGATGTCAGTCAATATTCGAAGCTTCAGAAAAAAGCAACAATGAGCGCATCAAGTCTCTTGCTCGAAGTGAATTTGACCTTATAGCAGCTGAGGCCCAATATCACAAATCATGTAGGCGTGTATTTTTTAAGGTAGTAGCACTAGCAGATAACAAACAGCAAACCAACCTCACCGTATATCAAGAGTTATCCATAAGAAAGCTTCATGCAGATACATTTGATGTGATCTCAATATTCCTTGAAGAGGATGTCACCACTAAGCAGCGCCCAGTTTTTGCAACTGCCTTGTTCAATTTGTACAAAGCAGAATTTTGGGGGGCAGGAGGAAATGAAGATGACATAGTCAGCTATACCTGTCAGTGTTTGACGAAAAAAATCAAGGAGAAATTCCAAGAAAAACTATGTGTAAAATCCTACAATAACCGTCAAGGAAATTTCATCTATTCCGCTGACATGTCAGAAATGGATGCCCATGCATCCCTTGAAGAAAGCCAGGAAAGTTCAAAAATGCAGAACATGATGTACACTGTAGCACTTCATCTGCGGGCTGAAATGTTGAAGATGGCAAAATGGAAGACCCCTCAGCCAACGACGGTAAATAACCTCAAAGCAGCATCACCTAGTATTCCAGATGACATAGAGATATTTTTTCAGACAATGATGTGTGGGTTGAAGAAGCCCGCTGGAGAACAAAGTAAACAACGCATCAAGCGCAAGGTCATGGCCATGTCATCGGATGCTATATACAATGTGACCAGGGGATCCGTTCGTCCATGGAAACATACGGTAATGGCCCTTGGCTTGGGCACACTTACAGGATCTAAGCTTCTTCTAGGTATGATGAACAGATTTGGCTATACAATAAATTACAGTGAAGTCAAAGCTTTAGAAACCGAATTCGCATTTAGCATAGCCGAAAATGAATCTGGTGTCCTTGCCTCAGGCTCTGTCATGGGCTTCTTAAGAGGTAAATTTTACAATCGCTGTGTAAGGGTACATGAATTACTGGCGCTAGCCATGGAGCAAAAGATGTATGCACAGTTCCTTACTACGCGCCCAGCAGAAGAATATGAACTAATTAAAGAAATGTTGGGTGACATGCCTGAAATAAATGAAAGTGCAGATACCCTAGGGCATTACTTGAAAGATGATTTCCAGGTTCATATGCAGGAATATGAAAAATTCTTCAAGGAGGTTCTATCTGGAAAGTTAGGGCCTACAGCCCAGTACTGGGCTATGTATATACTGATGATAACAGGGGTTCACCGTAACTTGATGAGAGCTATTCGCACCAATAATGTCTCTGGCTACACTTCAGTTCTTCCTCAGGTCATAAGTATATTCTTTGGACTAAATCGCCCAAACTATGCAAGATGGGGTATGCTGTATCTTAAAAAACTGGAAAATGCATTACCGGAGTGCCAAGATGTGCTTGTTAAAGGAGCATTTTCGATAAGAAGAACTAGTAAAAATTTCAGTCGATCAGCAGTGGACATAATGTTGGAGCAAACTGTGAACCGGGATGCAGCTTCGCCTATGCATGGAATCGTTGGATTCCAAAATTCGGAAAATTCTATTCGACGCTGGTGCATAACTGCAACGCAACGAGGTTTATCTGTGACAGAGCTGAGACATCTAGTTGGGCTGGACAAAGAGGAACAACCGGCGACACAGCTGAAGATGAGCCGAGTAAAAAAAGACAACAAGGATCTAAATGCCATTAAGACGACAATCACTGAATTCTGTGATCCATTCACTGCAGGAGAGTAGGCGCATGATCAACTGATTAATCTTGCAAGCGGCCGTGCTGCAAGCAAGAAAACTAAATTGTATTTGACAGAAACCTTTACAGAAGGTCAGAATAGAAGCCAGCAGTTTCTGAAAGAATGTAACAACAGTCTTGTCAGGTTTTTAGAGCCCATAAAGAGACGAAAAGTTGAAAATTTTGCATTTGAAAATGCCAAGAGCACGAAAGCAAGTAGCAAAAAAAGGAAAGCCTGTCGACAGTATCCGCGATGTATTTGGTCGCATGCTGGTTGTAGCTGCTGAAAACTCCAATCTTGACCTTAGTCATGTTATGACTTATCCGATCACCCAATACCCGTTGGCTTTGGCACATCCAGATGGTGGTATGATGAAGACTCCTAAAGCTAAATTACTCGGAAAGCTGGAGAAATTTCAGGATGGGACATCTCACCCAACATTTTCTGATGTCACTGCAACAATTATTGATGGAGGCTTGTTACTTCATTCATTTCTTTCGGTGGCTGGTCCAATCACTTCTTATGGGTCACTTGCGAGAAATCTTTTAGTTCACATCTACTCATACTCTGGAAAGGAAATTCACGTCTTGTTTGATGCATATCTCCCATCTTCAATTAAAGGATCCGAAAGACAATTGCGAGGCTCTGTGACTAGTCCTTTCGTTATTTCTGGAGCTGAACAAAGACCAAGGCAAAGTGGAATCCAGCTTTTGAAGAATGAAAATTTTAAAGACCAACTGGCCATATTCCTGCTAAAGGAATGGGGCAATCCACAATACGGACATATCTTGACTGGTAGAGTCTTGGTGGCTTCACATGGTGGTAAATGCAACAAATACACTTGGAATGAGATTGATTCGTCTGTAACTGTAGAGCAGCCAATTACATTGCAGGGTGTCCGTCCACGAAGAAGCAGATACCCTAATAGCTCTGCATGTGTCTAAACTTGGTGGCAAGATCATTGTAAGGGCTTCCGATACAGATGTTTTAGTAATCTTATTGGGTATGCAGAGTTCTGCTGATGAAAGACAGGTATTCATGGACTGTGGTTCTGGGAATGATAGAAGGTTCATAAATGTAACAGCTATTCAGGTTGCTTTGGAAGAGAAGCAAGTAGGGCTTTCTGCTGCTCTACCTGGTTTGCACGCTCTAACAGGCTGTGATTTTACTGCGTCTTTTTATGGAAAAGGAAAGATCAAGCCATTTGAAGTCTTGGAGAATGATAACACCCATCGCTTCATCGAATTCTTCCAAAGTATGATGAAAGTTGAAGAAAGCCCAGACCAAAGCATAGCTGAAGAATTTGTTTGCAAGATGTATGCTTTCAAGAACTTGACAAGTGTAGATGAAGCAAGATATGCCAAACTCATACAGATGACTGGAAAAATAGACAAGGTAATCATCTAGATATCATTTCTAGCCAATGTGTATTGTATGTTAACCAGGGCTTGCGAGGCAAGGTAATATACGCCCATTGGCAACTGTTGGAAATGTTTTTTTTGAAGCGTTTTTACTAAGTCATGGGCAATAACTAAAAAAATATTTGAACTTGACCGAGATGTAACTCAAAAACCACTCATCCGATAATTTTAATTTTCGAACTTTACCGAGATCTCATCAATATATACATATATGTATATTATACATGCTTATCAAGTTTCGTTAAGATCGGACACAAACTGTACCCTGTATTGTGCATAAAAGAAATGTGAACGGACCGAAGGCAATATACGTCCACGTGTGGGCGTATAGAAAATGATAATTTAACTAAGCTCATTTATTTTTATTTTTCAGAATGAGCCTTTGCTAAATGCAAAACGAATTGACTGTTCTCTTCTACCACCCTGTTCCAGAACATTACAGAACAAAGTGAAAAGGGCGAATTATGCTGCCATCATGTGGGGAAATGCTAAAAATCCTAATCCTACAGATGGAGTAACTCCGACAGACTATGCTGGAAATGTGAAGAGGGAATCTATACTCCTCAGTGGTTTGATGGGCCACAAATCCCGATAAAAAAATTTCCAGACAACACTGATGCTGGTCCGATAGAACTACAAACGGATGCTGAATATGCTGACATAGATGATCAGCAGTCCTCGGATGACGAAGTTTGGAACTCTGACTCTGATGACAATGACATTGATTGATCTGGTTTTCATTTGCATTATACAGAAAAAAATGTTTTGGGTAACTTTCCCAGATCTTATGTATGCTGTTAATGCGCACTAATTTAGATGTTTTGGTGTCGTATGTGTGTTTTAAGCGACCGTTCCACATATCTGTTATAACTATTGTTTTCTTGTCATTTCATTTGGATTACATTAATTGTGAACCGCCATATCATTCTGAAGTCGAAGATTAAATCTTTTAGTTGATAGCTAACCAGTATTCAGATTTTAGCAAATACTCTGTTACTATATAATGGAAATTGCTTGTATATAATAGATCTCAATTAGGCCAAACGTTATGATGTTCTGAAATTCTGGTTTTATTAGTAAGAAGGCTATCTAGTATCTAGTAGTAAGAAATTTTAATTTTTTTTTTATGTGCTGATCCACATAGAATGTGATGAATATTTGGTATTCTATATATATATGTCTTTGAAATGCTTTGAAATATGTATATTTTACATGCTGAAAATTGAATTTTTTCCCATGAAATAATGTCTTTTTAATATATTTAATGATTGTCAATTTTAAGGGGCCAATTTTGAAGGCATCTGGTAGGGGCAACGCAGGGGCATGCATGTCTGGTATATGCGTTTTTGATTAAACTAATATGTGTTCTTTGAATAACGTTAGTTTTATGTGGTACCTAGAATGTTTGTCCCAGGTCAATATTAAGGGGTCAAGTTTTGGGGGTGTCTGGTAGGGGCAACGCAGGGGTATGTATGTCTGGTATATGCATTTTTGATTGAACTAATATATGTTCTTTCAAATAAAGTTAGTTTTATGTGGTACCTAGAATGTTTGACCCAGGTCAATTTTAAGGGGCCTATTTAGGGGTCTGGTAGGGGCAACGCAGGGGCATGTATGTCTGGTATATGCATTTTTGATTGAACTAATATATGTTCTTTCAAATAAAGTTAGTTTTATGTGGTACCTAGAATGTTTGTTCCAAGTCATTTTTTAGGGGTCTTTGACAGCCCCTGGTGGCTTAACGCAGGGGCTGTTACCTGCCAGAAATCCATTTATATGAAAGACTTATCCCTACTAACATGCCCTTGGGGTCCAACATTGGTACCTCTCTCACTTAGGCAAACGTCTCTGGGCTCCCTGTCTAATATGGCGTCACTTGAAGATGAAGTGATTCGACATTTTATGCTAAATTTGACGATAAAGCGAATACACCAATCGCCATTTAATAAAACAATTCATGACTTTTGGTTTCAGTTGACATGGGATTTATCAACCCTTAGGGATTCAATATTCACCTCGGCCGTTGGCCTCGGTAAATATTACTCCCTTCAGGTTGATAAATCCTCATGTCAACCTCACAAAAGTCATTAATTGTATAATATCTACTAGGAGATAACGCTTTTCTGAATCATTGATTGGCCAATATGGTCACATGATAAGCATTTCGCCCAATGACGTCTTAATAACAATGACGTCATGTTGATTTCGTCTTTCGAAAGTTCTTTCAATAATCCAGCAGTTCATCCCTCTAAAGTTATTGTTTCGCATATTTCGATTTTAGAATGATATTGGATGATAAATAAAATCTCACCCTTGTGTCTTTTGATATCAGATATATCAACACCATAGAGTTATATAACTCTATGATCAACACTCATTGATAAACGTGGAAAAACTCCTCAACGAGTATTGATATATCTGATATCACAGCTAGTGATTCCTTACCTATTTCCATTGTCAAGCACGAATCAGATCTGCAATAAAATTGGGTGTCGCAATTCCGATTCCATGACTAAAGCATCCTACTTGGACTTGCTACTCGAAATTGTACTCGATTT
Organism: Lottia scabra; assembly: GCA_029955415.1. Taxonomy (NCBI): domain Eukaryota; kingdom Metazoa; phylum Mollusca; class Gastropoda; family Lottiidae; genus Lottia; species Lottia scabra. The sequence goes on along the minus strand of JARJEI010000014.1, from coordinate 9,412,996 downwards.
TCACATAGTTAATTTTCGATCCATGTGTAGTAACATATCTCAATCACCACAATTCATCCGATTTATGAAGACTGTCTAGAAAGAGGTCGAGTTTTGAGATTAAATTTCTTAAGCTGAAACAGGGTTACTGATGTGAACTTATATGATAATGTCGGGTGTCGCGCGCGAAGCAGACTTATGCTCACTTTTGTCGATATTCCTAGTCCACTTCTAATTGTTGCTCTCGATTTTTCCATCCTTTGGACGTGATGTTTGTTTAGTCTTGCCTGTACGGATTTTGTTCCATGTATTTCTGTGAAATGGCTGAAAAATCTAATCGTCGACGCTAATAAAAATGCAGCATGTTTTGCATAAGCGCAGCCATTTTGGAATAATGACCTAATCTTTGATGGCAGTAACGATAACTCTTAAAAGATTTGAAAGACGAGTAACTTATCTATTGCACTTCATTTATACTATGATCCGGTACAAAATAATACTTTTCTCTAAACATCCTGTTTGTCAATAAATGGCAGGCAGAATATATTACATGCATATAAGCAGCTTTGATAGTAACACAGATCGCCTCTCGGAACCCCGGCTCGTGGTGTTACCAAGCGGTCTATCAGTGGTTTTGGCAGGTTCATTTAAACTATAATCCGGTTCAAACTAATACCTTTCTCTAAACATCCTGTTTGAGGAGCAGCATTTGTGGATGTCAAATGACTTGACTCTGAATTGCCGGCTACAACACCACAGAGTGGGGGAGGTCTAAAACTCGGACTTCTCGGAATCCTAGGATTATCGAATCCTAGGAATTCGAAGTCCGAGTTTTCGACCTCCCGTGTACGGGGAGGTCGAAAACTCGGAAAATACAGAAAACAAATTCCGAGAATTCCGAATTCCGAGGTCGAAAACTCGGACTTTTGAATTCCTAGGATTCGATAATCCTAGGATTTCAAGAAGTCCGAGTTTTCGATATTGCTCTATATGCTCTATATTTCTCGATTTCGGCAATATTTAATAAGCTTTATCCCAAGGTTAGTACGCACTCACAATCCAGGTTTTGTAATGACATTGTCTTAGTTCACACTCTCATAAGAAAGTTGCGGCAAAGAATTGTGCCTCCTAAAAAGTTCCCAACATGGAACACGTTTTCAAAAGCAAGGACAGTAACTGATACTATTTTTTTTCTGGTTTTCAATAAGGTTGTTCCGTGGGCGACAACAAATATTCATGCCAAATTTAATCAAAATCCATCACGAATTGTGCTTTCTAGAGTGTAAACGCGCTTAATGTAAAGTATTTTCAATAACAAGGACAATAACTCATCAAATATTTCTCCATTTCGCTGATTTCAACATTGCTCAATTCCTTTAGAGCTACATTTTGCATGTCGCTTCCTGCATATTTTCCCTTGTAGATTTTACCGTAACTGCCTGCTCCTATCAGTGATTTGTCTGCGACTTTACTAACATCAAAATATGGAACGTCTTTATAATGACAGTTAGACTTTCCTGAATTTAATTCTGCTTTTCTTAATTGTGGTATCTGTGGAACACGGAATGCCTGTAACATAAAATACGAAATGGAATTGTTACTATGGTCTAAAGATTTGTTACAATAGGCCTAGATCATGATTGAACCAAGCTAAAGATTCACAGTCATAGGCCTATATTTATTCCATTAAGACATTTCTGTCGGTGCAAATGAAAGCTAAATATAGCCTAACAATTTTTATCTTATTTTACAATTACCAGGAAATGAAACGAATGGAGTTATACCTGCTTCTCTTCTACACATGAAAAAAAGAATGAATTGAGATTTACGTCCTACTTTTCTGCACTTTATGGGCTTATGAAGACTCCAACCTGCGTCACTGACAAGGGGAACCGGAACTTTGATTGAACCCGGGGCATTTTGTTTGTGGGCACTGAGCCACCTCGGCTCCCTACAATTAGCCTACTAGCTCAGGCATATAATTTATTGATTATTGGATAGGGCATAATTGTAAATTGAATATATGGATTTAAATATGCAAAGGTTGATTAAGCTTATTACGTCTATTTTAATTTTTTCAACTGAGACTGATTTATAATATTTGTAATCGAGCCGCGATAAATAGTGAGGCTATTGATATGATCGTTTGTTGTGTTTTCTTTGAAGGGAAGCAACTCTTAAAAACCAGAACTCATGATCACAAATAATGTTTTGATCAATTTATGTTTCAATCTTCAAATACTTTTTTCATTTATTCTTGTCTATCAAATTTGTACAGTGACACTTGTGCTTTCTGCTTGGAAAAAAAAAAACAATCATAAAATACTACTTTTGACTTTGTCCTAAAGCCAAAGTGTGCAATAGGCCTATCGCTCCGTGTAATTGTAGCCTACCGCCCTAAAAGCTACGAAAACATTTTACAAAATTTGAACACAGAAAACAGATCACAAATCCACTAATTCGGTTGTTTCGTTTTCAATGTACGAATATACATAATTCTAAATATATGGGTTTTATCTAAAGCAGATTAAGAAAAAAGGATAAAAAAGTTTAGTACAAACCATGTTGTTTTTTTCTCGAAGAAGGTTTTCATGCGGAAATGCAGAGCGCGTATATATACGCATGCGTAATGATTTTATGAGGACACTTGAGATTTATATTAAATAAATTATTATTATAGCCTAAGTTGAAGCCTCAAATCCTCATAAAATCATTGCACATGCGTTTATTTTCATTATTGCCATAGGCCCTACAGAGTACCGGCTGGTTGAAAAGTCAAATTTGTTTAATTCCTTGACCAAGAATAGATTCCGAATTATCGATTTTCGTATAGAGCATTATAGAAAATATATAAAAATAACCTCTTTAGCTAAAGCATTGAGGTAAAGGTGGGATGCCGACAACACGAGTTCCAAGAAAAAAAAGAAATAATTAGCTATGTTGTCTCTCTGAAAGGCCAGCCGATTTGACAAACTCAGTCTCAGAGTGACATCATGACTGTGTTCCGGAGTGGTGAGCATACCTTGCTCCACTAGCCACGTGACCTTCCGTCAATAGGTTCAGCATGATAATCACTTTATCAGCTGTAAATTTAGTATCGGAAACAAAACTACAAATGAGGGGATTTTATCATGATAATTTTCTATGTTATAGGGATAAAATATTAAACACAAATATTAACGGTATAGGACGAGTATAACAGATTTATCATACCTAATACCTTGGATAATACCTAATACATCTGATTTTCCCAAATATGCGGGATGTTCAAAACTCCTATTTTCTAACTCCTTGGAATCGATTTTAATTCTTAGGATTTCGAGAAGTCAGAGTTTTCGATTTTTATTCAGAGCAATATCGAAAACTCGGTGATTTTAATTCCTAGGATTTCGATAAGTCCGAGTTTTCGATTTACATATAGAGCAATATCGAAAACTCGGTAATTTTAATTCCTAGGAAACAATTCCGAGTTTTCGTTTTTCATATAGAGAAATATCGAAAACTCGGACTTCTTGAAATCCTAGGATTATCGAATCCTAGGAATTCAAAAGTCCGAGTTTTCGACCTCACGGTATACGGGAGGTCGAAAACTCGGAATTCTCGGAATTTTTTTTCTGTGTTTTCCGAGTTATCGACCTCCCCATACACGGGAGGTCGAAAACTCGGACTTCGAATTCCTAGGATTCGATAATCCTAGGATTCCGAGAAGTCCGAGTTTTCGACCTCCCCGCCGAGCGTGTGATTAATCTGACGTTTTTGGTTTGACGACACATTTCTGTTGTAGCTTTTAATAAAAGCTTCATTTTTATGACCTGACATGAACATTATGGCCCATATTCCTGAAGGCTGATTAAGGATAGTCAGTGATTTAGTCCTAGTTTAAGTTTGAGGGGATATTCCTTAACACTGTTTAAATTTTTATCACTGATTTAAGTAAACTATGATTTGCCTAATCTGGGAATTAATCATCGTTCTGGAATACCACCAAAAATGGTATTCTTTAACGAAGATTATTTTTTAATCAATGACTTAACTAAATCTATGATTATTTTGATCTGTATTTAATTTCATGGTCTAAGTCTGGTATTCTTCAAGGCTGACTAAGAGCAAATCAATGACTAAAGTATGTCAAAATTTAGTCACTTCAGGGGGCTAGTCTAAAGTGGTTTTAAGCTATTTTTTCACACATTTCCATTGCAAATTTTTGAAATAAAATGACAGGTCAAGCGGCAAAATGCTCAAAGGCATATGCTCAAAGTCTACAAAAACAATGTAGGAATCCAATTTTCAAGATATTTTGATGAAACCTATTGTGATCAATGGAATTGATAAGAACTCAGACCAGTTCTAACTTTTTAGTTATTGCCCTTGACATTTTATTCTTTTTTAACAAAATACAATTTGTATTTACGTTATTGAAAATATAATCATTTCAAACAACTGCCAGTGGGTATATTTTACCTTGTCTGGCAAGCCCTGGGAATAAATTCATGTGAATAAATGCTTGTGATACTTCAACTGTCTTCACCTCAAGTTAGCAAAATGTCCACTGGCAGAACTTTCAACAGAATGGCAATAATTACAATGTAATATTTATTCTTTATTATGACACTTCTTTCAAAACATGTTGATAATTATTATCAATTTAGTACTCCCACGCATTAATATGGGCGTATATTGTAGTTGTACTGTAGTCTATCTGTCGGTCTGTCCACGATTGTTGTGAACACGATAGAGAGCTGGTTTAAATTTTAATGAAACTTTTTGTGAGTGTTCATAATCACCCAAGGAAGAAGTCTATTGAAAATCAGTCAAATTGAAAACATTGATGGGTTATTGCCCATGTTTCTGAAAATGTTATGAACACAATAGCGAGCTGGTTTCTTGATGAATTTCAAAGAAACTTGATGTGAGTGTTTGTCATAGCCTTGGAATAAATCTTATTGAAAATCAGAAACATTGTAAAGTCCCAGTATGTTTTCGAAAATTTTTTTTTGGCGTATTTTATACAGGGCACACAGCCTAAACTGTGCTAGCTGCAACATTTCTGAAATATACTCAGATGTTGCATCTTGGCGACCTACTTTTTATACGCCCTCATCTCTCTATGAGGACGTATATTGTAGTCACCCCTGTCCGTCCGTCCGTCGGTCCGTCCGTCGGTCCGTCCGTCCGTCGGTCCGTCCGTCAACATTTGCTCGTAAACGCTCTAAAAACTAGAGTTTTTGACGGAATCAAATGAAATTTGATATGTGTATACATATTCATAAAACGAAGATCAAGTTCGAATTTGAGCTATTTTCGATCGTTAGAAGCAGAGTTATTGCCCTTGCCCCAAATCCGTCGGTCCGTCCATCAACATTTGCTTGTAAACGCTCTAAAAACTAGAGTTTTTGACGGAATCAAATGAAATTTGATATGTGTTTACATATTCATAAAACGAAGATCAAGTTCGAATTTGAGCTATTTTCGATCGTTCCAAGCAGAGTTATTGCCCTTGCCCCAAATCTTAAATATGCTATTACTCTCTTAGTTTTCAACCGATTTTGATGAAACTTAAAATGGATGTTATTGGACCTAAATCGAAAGGTTTGAGAAAGTTTAGTTTTCTCCTGATTAAATTTTTCCTTTTTCGACTTTTTCGTTAGGCGTATATGGCCGTGGTCCACTATCTTTAAATATAAATTGGAACATTTTTGCAAAAGTGCAAATTGCACATTGCAAACTGTGCAAAAACGGGTTTTTTTTTACCCTGGAAGCCACATTTTTGGTCGATTTTTGAAGTTTTTTGACTATTTTTCAGTTTTTTTCAGTTTTTTTCGGATTAATCTGAAAATTTAATAAAAGATGCATTTCGCCAATGTAAACAATTTGACGTATTCAAAATTTTTGCGTCACTTCCGGTTAAAGAGGAAAATCGATTTTCACTTCCGGTTGAATAACTTACGGTGATAGTTATGAAATTCAACTAAATTTTGTTTAACGGTAGCCAAAGTAATTCTGCAGCCGATTTTAAAATAAAATTTAACCCGGAAGTAGAACTTTGACCGCCATTTTGATTTTCCTGAAACACTTCGATTTTTATTCAGCCAATTTGGCTAAACAGAATTTCAAAATTTTGGTGTCAAATGAAAGAACATAAAAATTGGAGAAAATGCTAGGAAGCCGATTTTTGAATTTCGAATTTGCTTTTTTGCAATTTCCGGTTGAATTTTTTCAAATTTTGAAGGCTCATATCTCGTGACCTTGACCTTTGATGACTTTGATCTTAAGTAGGTCAAAGGCTACCAGATGATACTTAAATATTTGACCTCCGATATCAACTTCCGGTTTTATAGCTGTCCGAAAACAGCAAAATTGACGACTTTGGACTGATTTGGCATGTGACCTACTTAATTTAGAAAGTTATTTTTTTCAGATTCTGAATGTGCTTTACGAGCTCTTTCTAACGATATATCACACTTGATTGTAATGTAAAATATGAATTTTTTATATTTGGCAATTTGGGAAACCTTTACTCGATTTCTCGAATTTTTAAAATTTAATATATGCATAGTTTATGATCTATTAAGTTTAAAGGCTTGAAAATTAGAACATAAGTGAACATACGCCATATAAATGTATTCATCAAAAAAAATTTGACATGGGCGTGGCACATCCGGGTTGAATTTTAATTTTGTTAACATTTTGTTGTCTGGAAAAAATCCATATAGACTACACTTTTTTGAAAAATGCTTTTGCACACTTCAAACTCATTTCTTTAACTCCATTATATCAAAATATCAGCTATTTCGGCTGTATAGTTAAAAAAAGGGAACAAGGTTTATTAATTTCAAAATTTCCGGTTATAGATTTTGACCTTTATGATTGTATATCTCGTTAACCAATACATGCAAAGGCTTGATAATTTAGCCATAGTAAGATATTATTAATATAAATAAAGTCACATAAAAAAAATGACTTGGGCGTGGCACATCCGGGTTAAATTTTGTTTTTGTCAAAATTTTATTTATCAACTAAAACGTAAAGTTTAATTATTTTTTTCTCAAAAAATAACCTTGCATACAGTTACAACATTGCTTTATTTAGCTTATGTTATTTAGCTTATGTTATGTTGTAGTTCAAAAAAGGGAACAAAGTAAAACAAAATATTTTTTCGTTTTTGACCTTGACATTTACTGACCTTGACCTTTTTAGGATCAAAGGTCATTGACTTTGGCAGCTCATTTATACTTTCATATTTGATGTCTAGCGTCAACTTCCGGTGTTATTACTGTATGCATTGCCAAATTTTAAAGACTTGCTTCTCGTGAATTTGACCTTGAGTGACCTTGACCTTCAGTAGGTTGAAGGTTATTGATTAAGGTTTGCAGCTGGTACGTTCAAATGTTACTGACTACTTCCGGTTTTACAACATTTCAAAAAAACAAATTTTTTAAAAGTTGTCGACTTCTTTGGCAATTGTTATTTACGTTATTTATTTTCTAAATTTTCCTTAGCAATGTGCACATTTGCAAAGTCCCACTCTGTGTCACATGTGGCTCTAGTTACTTTTGTTCTTTAAAACGTGTTAATTTTTTAGTTGGTAACTTTCTCAAAGTTATGATCACGATAGAGAAATGGTTTCTTGATGGATTTTGATGAAACTTGTTGTGGGTATTCGGAATCACTTTAGAATGAACCCTAAGGAAAATCAGTAACATAGAAAACTATTTATTGGTTATTGCCCTTGTTTGGTCATATTTCAGCGGCTTACCTCTATGGAAGACAATCCCTGCCAAAATTAATCATTCTTAATGCTTAATTCGGTATCAAACATTAGTACAGTAAAATCAACATTTGTACGCTTAATTTACCTCCCCTTGTTAAAACAAACTACGTGGTACGCCTAGTGGCGCAACTATTCGATCGATTCGAATTAAAGTCTGCATTACGTTGAATCGGTATCGGATCATGCCAATATCGAAATTTCAGAGCGCTGCCTTGTTAAGAAATGGGGATATATATTAAATTAATTTAAGTGCATACATTATGTTAACTTCTAATAATACCGTCTTTATACCCGCTAGAATAGCAGATAAATGACCATAAACTAGTCTATTCTGTAACAAAAGACTCTTTTTTTGTTAGTTGTAATTAATATGTATTTGGAACTATTTATTAAAGCTTATATTTATTTTCCACGCAATTTTACGTGGTAAATAGCCTTATGAATGTTTCAGGGTTATTTGCCACGTACGTGGTAAATAGCCACTGCCTTATTTGGCTGGTAATTTTCTAAATTATTGAATAATTTGTCATTTTCTCATGTTAAAGTCTTTTCATGGAACTAACCAAATTCAACTCAATCATGAACACGTTAATTTGTTCAGTAATATTCTTTATTCGAATGACAAATTTTTAACAACAAATTATGAATTTAGCGAACAAATGTCAAATTAAGCGTAATAATGTTTGACACCGAATTAAGCATTAGGAATTAATTTTGGCAGGGATTGTCTTCCATATACCTCAATTCAGAAATTTGACATGTAAAATGAAAGATAGAGGACCACAGTCATATACAACCACCAAGGCATGAGGATGGTAAACACGAAAAAGCCTTAAAGGGCCATTCTGCTTTTTTGAAAAAAGTTTCCATTGTCAAAAATATCGCAAATGCTACCTGAGAGTATTTTTAAAGTATTCTTATTGTATCTCTATACCTTCTTGACCAAACTGAATTTGGTTTTAAAGGGTTAATTACAAATAGGGAGTACTTATTGTTAATTAAGCAATTTGACCTAGTTTTGGTTTTGGCCTTTAAATGGTTCAATATTTCTAGCAGAAACCCTTTTTATACACAAGAGGGACATTTCTCTACAATTAGGCGTTTATTTTACTAAAATCTGTTCAGTAGTTTCCTATCAGCGTCCAAAAAACATAACACACTTAAAAACCTTACGTAAGGTTTTTAAAAATTTTAGCATGTTTTTAGCGTTTAAAAATTAACGGCTGGATTTTTTTAGTTAAAACTTTCAGATATATTAATGGGCACATAGTTATAGATTTTGGTGTAAAGTTTTGACCGAAAAAAAATTCAGACTGTCCCTTTAAATTTAATCATAAGTTATGAGTTATGTTAGTTTATTTTTTCCTTTATGTTTTTTAACTTAAATATGTCAAGTTTCATTGTGATTAGTCACTTAAATATGATCAAAACAAGGGCAATAACTCATGTAATAAATATTTCCTAATATACTGATTTTCAAAATTAACACGTTTTAAAGAACAATGGCAATATCTCATTAAATATTTTTCGATGATTCTGATTTTCAAGGTTTTATTCCAATGTCATTGCAAAAAACTCACACCATGTTACATCAAATCCATCCAGAAACCATCTCCTACCGTGTCCACACATATTTTCAAAAACAAGGGCAATAACTTTTGGTAAGTTTCTTCCAAATCGGTAAAGAACTGTGTGTTCTAGAGTGTTCGCAAACAATTGCAGTACAAGGGCAATACTAATATTAAATATATTTCTGGTTTTCAATAGGGGTTCATGTTTGAGTGGTAATAATCATTTTTATACGCCCACATGAATATGTGGTTGTATATTGTCGTCTCCCCTGTCCGTCGGTCCGTCCGTCAACCTTTCTTGTGAGCACAACAGACACTACAGTTTTCATCTGATTTTGATGAAACTTGCTATGATCTTTTAGATTGATAAGATCTGGGTCAAGTTCGAATTTGACTTAATTTCGATGAACGTTTTTTGAGTTATTGCCCTTGACTTTGAAAAAATGCGTCAAATTTTGTTCGTGAGCACTCTAAAGACTACAGTTTTCATCTGATTTTGATGAAACTTGCTATGATCCTTTAAATTGATAAGATCTCGGTCAAGTTCGAATTTGACGTACCGGTAGTTTTGATGAACAGATTTTGAGTTATTGCCCTTGACTTCGATAAAACACGTACAAAATTATTAGTTAACACAATAGAAGCTTCAGCTGTCATCTTATTTTATTAAAAATTGTTGCAATCATTGCAATTGATTAGATCCTGAACAAGTTTTAACTTGATGCATTTTCGATGAACAGTTTTTGAGTTTATGCCCTTGACTTTTATAATAAAATTTGTATTATCGTTAATCAAATATTATCATTTCCGACAGCTGCCAGTGGGCATATGTTACCTTGCCTGGCAAGCCTTGGTCAGTAAGTTTCGTCAAAATCAAGTGCTTACAAGCAAGTGTGGATAGACGGATATGGGTGATGACAATATACGCCAGACAAAAAAAAACAGTTATATGCGACATAGTCATGCGACAACGGCTTTCATAATAACAAGACACGATCTATGGTTCATTCTGTAGAGATGACAAAAAACAAAAAGTTGTTCTGGACCAACTTTATCCATGTCCTCAATGTGCTCTACGTGGTTTTCAATGAGATAGATCAATGTCTCTTTCTCATTGAAATGCCAATTGGTTATTCTTTTGACTTATTTGTTTTTAAGAACAAAAATCCGTGGGGGAAGCCATTCTTTTTTCATTAAAAGGCCCCTTAGATCAATTATAACAAAAAGCAAATCAATGATTTACAAAACTCTGATTAGTTTAATCACTGATTTGTGCTACTTTCACATTTGAGTTTTAAGGGGTTATTTAATCTGAGATTTAGGAAATTTGTTAATCAGAGATGAGCTGATCTTAGATTAAGGCTAATCATAGTCTAAATTAGTCTTCAGGAATATGGCCCTAATGTCGTGTCACATAGCTAGCATCATCCATGGAGCTTATAGCAGTTACACGAAGGCAATGGGCCGTATAGCGTTTATGGGTGCCTACATATATCTGGCATAGAATTTCTAAAACTGTTTTTGCGTGGCAAATCTTTTGATTTGTCACGCTTTGTTTTCGTTATGTTTTTTTTTTTTTTTTTTGGGAAACTTTTTAGAGAAAATCGAAAATGGTGTAGCATAATTGTATCCACCAAACATTATTAAATGACCTGGAATCAAAAATGAATATCTGAAACTCAATTTTTGCTGAACCAGGAGTGGGCTATTGCATAATATGCAATTATTTTGCACTTAGTCTGTAGGGTTTATTTATGGACCGATTTGGCTGAAATTTTCTTTAATATCTTCATTGTAAAAAGAAGTATCAGGTGGGACTACACAAATTTCAATTTTCAAATATTTTTGTCCAAAAAATTTGAAACCAAAATTTTCAAAAAAGCTCAAAATTTCTAACTCAGCCGCTAATTATCCGATTGACCGGAAATTTACAGGACGTATACAGAATGTCCATAGAAATAAAACTACTCAATCAAAATTGTTTCATCACTTCCGGTTTTGACGTGAGAACTTCCGGTTTTTCAAAATCACGCCTATCAACACCACTTCCGGTGTAAATTTCAGATATTGACAAAAACTATATATATTGTCTGTCAGTCATAATTAGAATGCACTTAGCATAAAAAATCCGAACCGGAAGTGATGCATAAGCCGCCGTCACAGGCTGACAAATTTAAGCAAAAAATCAATCTATTTGTTATCCGATTTTTATGATTTTGGTGTCTATCAAAACCTTGTAACCTTGTCTACAGTTTGTTGGAACAGAATTTTGAATTTCGAATTAGAATTTTTTTTATGTTCGTTTGAATTTTTTAAAAATTCAAAAGGCCATTTTATGTGACCTTGACCTTTGATGACCTTGCAAATTCCAATGAAGGATGTCCTTGAGCTGAGCTAACCATAGGTATGCTCATATTAGTTGAAAAATATTAACTTTTGGTTTTATGGACATTTGAAAATGGACATTTTTGTCAACTTTGGACATCTCTATCATATTTTCTAATCAACGCAGAGAATTAAATTTTTCAATTTTGTAATGCCGATTTGATTATCTTTTAAACGATATATGACAATAACCCATTAAAATATGTTTTCAAAATATTGCGTTTTTTTCGACTGAGGGTTCTAACTTACAATGCAATTATCTAATAGCAATATGGTGTGTATAGTCAGTATGTACTAAATTTTCTCTTTTCAACGACATATGACATGAGCAGTTTAATACAAAATCCATTAAAGTGAAAATAGGCATAGAATACCTCTTTTCTGAGAAAAAAAGAAGTAGAGAGGATTAAAATGATTGACAGGGTTATAGCAGGTTATATAATATAGTAATAAAACTATCGACATGAACTTTTCACATGGAGGTGTGAGGTATTTTAGGTCATAAACAGATTAATCTGATTATGTAATCTTTTAACACTCTAAAAAGTATAAAAATAATTTATTCATTTTTTTTGCAAAATGTTCACTTATATCAATTTTACATACAATCATTTAGAGCAGTGAATTTTTGATACATTAACCTGTTCGAATTTTTTCTCTACCATTGACAGAACTCTTTCTACAAGATACACACCAATTTTCTTTTTGTCGTCTGCTAAGGTTATTAAAGGTCATAAACAAATTAGTCAGACTACATAATCTTTTAACTCTAGGGCTGGACTCTAGCAGACAGCAATTTAAACTGTTAACTCGTCTGCGCTAATCCGTTGCAATACAAAGTAAGTGTTCAAACTGTTTTTTATCGTCTGATTATTATAGGTCAAAAATGAATTAATCTCATTCCACATTGTTTTAAGGACGTTCCACCGAATTGTTCGTGCGCATCCCGTTGCGCATGTGTGTCGCGAGAAACTACAGACAGAGATTGTCAAATATTAGCAGATTTGGTTAATCTTAATAATTCACAATTACATGATTTTAGTTTTACATTCCAATGGTCATTAGATCACTTTGAATACCTCAAACATATATAATGCAGTGATCAGCAAAAAGATAATATCAAAAAACTTGGCCGAAAAGTATGCAGCATCTGGTTTAAAATTTAACCATTTATGTTTAGCTTTTGAACGTAATGGTAAATTAGGCCTGTCCACATTATTGGGTGAAAAAGTTAATGGTAAAGTGAGAGTTACAAATAGAAAACTAGTCATTGACAAACTTTGTGAATTTATCATGAATAAAAAGTAATGTTCTGATGAGTTATCTCCCTTTCGCCCATTATTTACTGGACCCTACCCATCTTCAGGTCCAATTATTCAGAGAATGAGTTCGGTGACCCCCTTTTTTTATTGTCTTACATCTATTCTTGTATAATGGAGTACAAAATGGTCCGAAAAATAACAGATTTTAATTTTCGATAAGCAAGTTATAGGTGTTTTAGTGCCTCTAGAGGCTTATTGACTAACTGGCATTAGAACATTTTTTTATCTGTAAATTAGTATTTTAGCATATTGCTGATACCAAAGTATTATTGAACCGTCTGGGATCATTTTATGTTGATTTTGTGCAAAAATCAAAATTGTAGAAGCGTAAAAACAGTGTGAATTGAGAGTCAAAAGTAGGTCAACTATTGTGCCCCACCCCTACACAAATAACGCCCTCTATCTCAAAAAATAAGTCGGTGACCTATGCTAATTTTTGCATTTTCTCAATACTGATATGGTTAGCTACCACCATGCAAAAAATCAGAAACTTCTAATTTAAATTGGTTATTCGGTGGAACCTCCTTAACTTTTTAAAAATTAACATGTTTTTTCGAGTGTTTGCTATATTTGATATAATATCAATTTTTTTCTTATTTTGAGGTTGATTCTTACCCACGGCACTTAATTGACTAACATACATCAATTCAACTGGCTACTGACTGCTCCATCCAGTTCGAATGTTGGGAAGGGGGTATATCCCCTATACAAAATGGCAACTAGTCAAAATGGCCATAATTGTTAAATTTGGTCAAAATGGCCATTCACCATGGCCCCTATTTTGGTCAAAATGGACCGGTCACCTTGGCCTCTATTTTGGTCAAAATGGATTCTGTATTTATTCTTTGATTTCAACCAATTCTTTGGTCAAAATGACCTTTTTTGAGGACGTTTACACAGTTCGAATGTTGGGGAAGGGGGTATATCCCCTATACAAAATGGCCCCTAGTCAAAATGGTCCCTGATTTTTTATCGTCTGCTCGATAGAGGCGTAATATCTCTTCGTAAAATATTTCAAGCTGGTCAAGCCTATGTTGCGTTAAGCAGAGTTAAAACATTACAGGGTCTTAAAATACAAGATTTTACGGAAAAAAACATATGTGATGAACAAATTTAGGAGCAATTACAGCTCGAAAATAGGACCATATACTAATATAATTTTACACAATGTTCAGGGTTTATATCTATTCACATACAAGATCTACAGAAACACATTAAAATGCTAGATGATATCATTTGTTTAACAGAAACATGGCTAAATAATTCAATAACTCCAACAAAGTTAAATCGTTTCCGTCTTTACCACCAACCTCGAAGCAGCAGCTATGATGACACTAAAGATTTAAATTTTTTAAAAGAAAAGGGGCATTGAGGATTACGAATATATTTTAAAGAAGAAAAAAATGTCAATATCTTAAATTTGGGAGTTTTAAAAATAGAACACATTGCTTTGAATATTCTGGATAAGAATATTAACGTAATTGTTATCTATTATCGATTAGAATTATTACTCCCAATGTTAGAAAGATTACTAGTTGAATTACAAGATTGATATATGATTGAATCTACCCTTTCACAATTTGTTTTACTAAAAATGAGGGAGTGAACATCAGACTTTAGAGGTTTGAAGTTCAAAAAGTCTTACAGCTATCAGGCATGTATCACTGGCCACGCTCAGTGCTGTTCACAGCTCTAGTTTTTTTTTGTTTTTTTTTAAAGAAGATGTGGAATACCAAATATCAAAGTTTGAAGGATAAATTCGAGCCTCTTTTACACATTCATTGAATAACATTTCTGCAAATGGATCCGTACGACTTAAAAATAGTTTCCATAACTTTAAAGGACAACTTTCTCCCCCAGTTTTTCATTATGATATACTTACTCATGTATGATTGATATAATTTCTCATGTGAAAAGTTCTTAAGCTGTTACCTATGTTTCGTCGGAATGTCCTTTTGGATTTCGAGTTTCGTTTTGCGGTTCGGATCGTCGGTACTTGGTTTCTTTTTCATACATCCTTTTATCGGTAGCTGCCTCCTCATTTGCCAAACCGCCTTGGAAATTTTTCTGACGAGTTTCGTGTCGAGATGTGCATACTCAGTACCGTTTTCATCAACAATAAAATCAAAGCTATCTCGACGAAGTTGATGATGGAACTCTAAACCCTTCGACATAAAATATAACGAAAGAATATACTAGACATATAACCTTAAAACAATAGAAGATGTAGGTTGCCTTGAAAAAAAAGTGGCTATTTTATGCAAATCACTGGTATCAACTATTGCCTTATGTCTAGTTACCAATGATGTTCCGTCTGCCATTCGTTTTTTCAACATGCCATTTAGTGTATTACTAGGGACTTTAAAATTTTTATCATTAACAATATCAATACCCAGTTTTAGATCTTGTACATGCCTGTTGATAGCTGCTCTTATGTCTTTTTATGTGTTTTTGTGGTTACTACCACTGCCACTTTTCTTGTTCATTGAAGTTGGTTTCAAATCTTTCGGTCTGGCTTCGCAATAAAATTTTTGAAGTTTGTCCGCTAACACTCTTGGATGGATTTCCACTATATTGCATTTTCTGCTGTATTTTTCCATAAGCCAATCTGAATTTAAAAATTGTTATCTTAATCACCTAAGGATGAACCCTATTGAAAATCAGACTAATCGAAAAATATGACCTGGGTTATTGCCCTTGCTTTTGAAAATATGTTGTAGATACCATAGAGAGTTGGTTTCTTGATGGATTTTGATGAAACTTGCTATGAGTGTTTATAATCACCCAAGGATGAACCCTATTGAAAATCAAACTAATCGAAAAATATTTCATGGGTTATTGCCCTTGCTTTTGAAAATATATTGTGGACACAATAGAGAGTTGGTTTCTTGATGGATATTGATGAAAGTTGGTGTGAGTGCTTGTATTGACCTTGGGATAAACCCTATTGAATATCAGAATTTTCGAAAAATATTTGAAGAGTTATTGTTATTGTTTTTGTAAATATGTTCTGGACACGATAGAGAGCTTGTTTATTGATGGATTTTGATGAAAATTGGTGTGAGTGTTTGCTTTGGTATAAGAAACATCGAAAGAAGCATTTTATGATTTATTGCCCTTGTTCTTTAAAACACTTTAAATTTTCAGCGCATAACAATCTCAATGTTGTGGACACAATAGAGAGCTGGTTTCTTGATGGATTTTGATGAAACTTGTTGAGAGTGTTTTTAATCACCCAAGGATGAACCCTATTGAAAATCAGACAAATCGAAAAATATTTGATGTGTTATTGCCCGTGCTTTTGAAAATATGTATTGGACATAATAGAGAGTTTTTTTCTTGATTGATTTCGATGAAACTTGGTGTGAATGTTTGTAATCATCCATATATAAACCCTTTTGGAAATTGCCCTTGTTCATTAAAACGTAAAGAAGCGTTACTCTCAAAATACTCTTGTAATAAGAGAAAATGTCATTCTCAGAATCTTTCATTTACCGACAACTATCGTCAACCCCCCCGGACGAATTGGCTGCCATTATAAAAGTGGGCGTATTACGATGGCCATCGCTATTTTTTACTTTTAATAGATATAATTTTTACAATATTTATGAAGTTTATTATTTTTACCATTTCTATTATATTTGGGTTTAGGGGTTTGGGTAATTATTTATTTTTTACAATATTTATATAAAAGTTTATTTTAGAACCTTAGAACAATTCAGAAATATTATTTTAAATCTGAATTTTTTTGGTTCATATCTGCATTTTTTTTTACATTTATTGGATCACAAACGCATAATTTTTACGTTTATTGAATCATAAACGCACAATTTTTATGTTTAATGGATCATAAACGCATAATATTTACGTTTATTTAAGGATTGAATGTAGATTTGATTTTGTTTATTGGGTGATGTACGCAGAATTTTCACGGTTATTGGATCATAAACCAACATTATATTATTTCGCCAGAATCATTCATAGCACTAATATTAGTGCTTATGTGCCACAGTCAGCTTACCTATGTTTCGCATGTAATTTAAGTTTTTCTTATTTTCCTTGAGTAATATGACTTTTTATAGTAAAAAAGTTTAAAGTGTATGTAACTTGAAATATTTTCAATCCTCATTTTGTGTTTTTCCCAGTAGCTTCAGATTGATTTGAATGTTCAAATTGGTGTAATTCATCTTCAGAAACTGTGCAAAACCTGTTATTATTACTACTGGTAAACTTTTCAGTAGGTTTACAGCTGGCATCATTATTTGTTGTTGAATTTGTAGGTTCTTCTGTACCTGTTACTGTTAGGCCTAATAATGTAATCAGTTTTTTCAATTAGTGGTTATGATTGCACAAGTGACAATTCTATTTCAAAATTTCCATACACAAATTCCAAATTTCCATACTGCAATTCCAAATTTCCATACTGCAATTCCAAATTTTCATACTCTAATTCAAAATCCATCTTTTTTTTCGAAGCGATCACACCAAATCATCTTTTACATCTTAACAACAAAGACAATGTTCCAATTGGAATATTTACCAAAGACGATAATTATGCGAGAAAGCGATGGAGACAAGTCCAGTATTTGTCAAGTTTATTTTGGACTTATATATAGAATATCTTCCGAGCCTACAAGAACGTCAACGATGGATGAAACAGCAGCGAAATTCCAGATCAGAGATATTGTTCTATTGGTAGACAATTTAACCCAAAGAAGTAGTTGGTCTTTAGGAAAAATAGAAGAGTTGTTGCCTGAAAAGAAAGGAATGGTCAGAATAGTGAAAGTCAAAACCAAATCGGCTACTATACGCGACCTATAGATACGTTGGGTTTAATATTGGAAGACGCGTTAAATTAATGTGTAATATGTGATTGTGTCACTATGTGAAACATATATGCAGTGTATTTGATATATATTGAATTCAGTACTGCATTTCAAGTGAATGTTTGTATAATATTTTTTTACGCTAGTGGCTACGACCACAATTAATTTGCCCAGTGTGTTAAAGCGAGACAATTAATTACCACATATAAATAAGTTCCAAGCGCTGACGGGGAGGGAACTAATTTATGACAACAATTAATGTTTTTAAAGTTTATTTTTGTACATTTTGTATATTTCAGTTAATCGCCATTGAAAATGGTATAAAGATAATACACCTTAAAGGTACAGTCTGAATTGTTTTTAGGTCAAAAATATTTTTTGCTCAAATTTGTGAAAACTTTACACCAAAATGTGTAACTATGTGCCCTTTAATGTATTTGAAAGTTTTAACTAAAAAAATTCAGGCGTTAATTTTTAAACGCTAAAAACATGCTAAAATTTTTAAAAACCTTACATAAGGTTTTTAAGTTTGTTATGTTTTTTGGACGCCGATAGGAAACTACTGAACGGATTTGAGTAAAATAAACGCCTAATTGTAGAGAAATGTTCCTCTTGTGTATTTAAAAGGTTTCAGCTAGAAATATTGAGTCATTTAAAGGGCAAACACCAAAACTAGGTCAAATGGCTTAATTAACAATAAGTACTCCCTGTTTGTAATTAACCCTTTAAAACCAAATTCAGATTGATCAAGAAGGTATAGAGATACAATAAGCATACTTTAAAAATACTCTCGGGTAGCATTTGCGATTTTTTTGATAATGGAAACTTTTTTCAAAAAAGCAGAATGGCCGTTTAAGATTTTTGATATATTAGTAAATGATAAGATGGTGTATTGGTGTATATTTCGGGTACCTCCAAGCAGAGATTGTTAGAAGGGTCTGTGAGAGTGACAAATGGGCTCTAATAGTAACACCTAGTCTTGGGCTAGGTCATTCCTACTTTCATGTAATTTACCTGAATGTCCCCTCATCAATGTCTATATGTATTATTTTTTTCTGGCGTTCTGATAAGTTTAGATAGACAACGTGAAATTTAGAGGATCCAGGTGTTTTTCCAAACTATTTATGTACAGAAGCTTTTCCAATAGGACTGTGAAGTCTTTCATACAGTTTGACAGAAGAAACACCAGATATAAAAGTATTATCTAGAACTTATGAGATTGAACCCTCAACCATCATGTTAGCAAGCGTTGTGATGCTTTCATATTGTATTCAACTCCAGTATTATCACAGGTTTCCCAATTGCATAGCCCCTCAATAAAGCTAGAATCATTAAGAGAAAACTTAGCTTCATGTATTGTAACCAAACCATGAATAGCTGATTAATAGGCCTCTTATGAAAATAGTAAGCAAGATAGTTCATACCCACTACAAGAGTCTTCAAGAGAAATTTCCCCATGTTTATAAGCAGAAAATGATAGTTGCCTACTCAAAAAAATCAGAACTTTAATGACAATCTGGTTCATAGCAAACTAAAACCAATTATTAATTAGCAGATACTATACTACTCGCCCAACGGGCGAGTTCTTATTTTTTCTACTTTCAGATCACAGCAGAAGAAAAACCTGAATCCAGACCCTTAATCCCATTTTCTCAATAAAGTATTTGTTCCATCCTAGGCCTGTACATTTGGGAGATTCAAACCCTCCCTCCACCGAAATCTAAATATTGTTTAAAGATTTTTTTATATTTGATACTTTCCTTTTTACATCAGAAAGAAAGTCAACCATGTTAATAAGGATGAAGTGACTATGATGCAAAAAAGGACACTGATAATGATGTTACTACAGTGAGTATCTTAAAAATTATTTATGATTGTAGTATTAGAAAGATAACATATTGCTTTCCTACGTGCTGCATTATCCTTTCAATAAATGTGAATGGTTTAAAAAAAAAACTTATGGTAATATTTGTTGTCTAATGTATATACATGTAGTAAGAATAGTCAGTTTCTCATATTTCAGATTATATTCAACCATAGTTACTATTTGATGTGGTAGCTAAAATTTAGGGAGCAGAACACAGTAATAAAATAAAGATGGTGCAAAATATTTCTGCAAGTGATAAGTGTGGGAGCTAGTGGTGAATCTGTTTATTTTGAACTATGCGTCGTTAATATATGTGCAACCAATGAAGTATTTGTTCTATTTTTGCAAGTATATTAGATGATAGATTGCGATTGTTATAAATTATTGTACGTGTCTAATATTCGGATAAAGTCACACATCACAGTTTTCTGTTATTCATACCTTATTATTTAGCACTGGTTTTGGATGAGTGGGAAGCAAAATGGTATTTTTAGGTATTGAAACGTCAGTCTTTAAGGAAATGCGACTAATAAGTTGATGATGAGAATCAACATAGTTCATGTGTTTGGTTTCCGTGTGAGAACAAGCTGTTGTTTAATTTGTCTTAGAAAAAAAATTATGATCATGTAAAAAATTTCAGATTCTTTTTAGACAATTTTTACCTTATTTCCAAGTAGGCCTACTGTTACAAAAAACTTTTTGTATTTCATTGCCAAGTTATGTGTAGGATTATGCATGGTTTCGAGGGATTAGTTGACATAATGCCCGCGGGTTCGGGAAAGCACGAGGGCCGAAGGCCCGAGGGCTTTTCCGAGCCCAAGGGCATTATGTCAACTAATCCCGATAGAAACCATGCATTATCCGACATAAAAACCGATTCCTAATTCAATAATTGGTAAATATGTTGAAAAATCAATCAATACATTTAACATCACATGGGAGGTAATGCATGTCGTGTAAAAAAAAAATTCCAGAATTTTCAGAAATATTTAGTTTTTAATATTAAATATCTAATTTTACATTAAAAAATTCTAAAATGTAGTATTGAAAGATATAAATCCCTCGAAAATTAATTACGCTCTAAAAATCTAGTTTTTAAATTTTTAAAACCGTTTTTAAAAAAATAAGATGACCAGTAAAAAACATTACAAGAAATGTGAGGGTATATATTGTTGTATCAACCTTTATTGTGTCATAGGAAGCAAGAAACCTTACCTCACTGGGTTGTGACTTGATATTGTCTGATAAGATTGCATACTTTTTCACTGGGTAGTGACTAGTTACGATTCATCAGCTTGATTTTGAAACTGCAATATTATTAAGTTTGAAAGAAAAAAAATCTTTAAGACGTAGAGTTGATTGCTCAAATGTATTGATGTTAGATTAAAGTATATTCTCTCGAATGTACTTTGGTAGAGGGGATATTATCTCTAATGTACCTGTCCACGGGGATATTATCTCGAATATCCCTGGGTTGAGGGATATTAGCAAAAAGAAAGACCTGCCATAACAATGGGATGACGTCACAAGAGGTTTTTATTCAAATATATAAATCTTATCTTCAAATTGAATTCAAACAATAACTTTATCACCCCTTTCATGATCAGTGTTACCAATATGTTGATAAAGTAAAGAAAAAATCGATAATCTGTAGAAAAAGGGATATGTTTGTCATCTCATGGAATCAGAATAATTTCCACACCATATTATGTCATTACAACAAGAATGTAATATCTCTTTGCCAGTAATAATTGGTGTAGATCTTGAGTTTGATGGTTATAATCATGATCTTAATTTTCTTGGCCCATCTTAACTACACACTGAAAATTTTATAAAGTATTTGTTAGTTGTGATATAGACAGATAGTTTGGTAAAATACCAGCTTCTCATCAGATGATCAACATACTCAAAAATCAACAAGTTAAGATAACAAACAAAATTCAAATTTTTCATAAAATCATGTTTTATCAATATTCAAATCAAAATTTTGTGACTTACTTAAATATAACCCCTTCACATAAGTTATGGCTCCTTCTACTGTCATCATGATGTGATGCCCCAAGAACTTCATGTCCATGCATCAGATTGTGATTCCTATTAAAATAAATAAATCTACTGTGTGCAAGTTAAAAAAGTTGTTTTTTTTAATTTGTGGGATTATTTTTATGGGAATTGGAATATCAGCCTGACAATGCTGCTGTTTTTCTTAAAAATATCTTTGCTTTGATTAAAAAAAATATCATTTTTGTAAGTTTTCGTATAATGAGAATAAATTTTAAGCCCAAAAAGTCACACATTATGAAAACATAAATTGTGTTCCTATTTATATTTTCATCAAAGCAAAAACATTCTAAAACTAACAATACTAATTTGAAACTTGTAATGCAGTTCTCAAAAACATTTGGGCAAAAATTCAAAAAACTTTTAAACTTGCACAGACAGTAATTAATTTAATTTCATTAGGCCATAGATCTTAATTGGCTTTCTTGTAGTTCATAGTCTGGGCTAACACAGTGGGCCTAATAGGCCAGTAAAAAAGTGACTGATACTGTGATAGGCCTACTCAAAATCAAACACTTTCTTAACCAAACAAAGTTATTTCTGGAATAAAATTTTGTTTGTGATTTAAAAAAAAAATCTTTATATGCATGCCATCAATTTAATCATTTACCATAGAATGGAAAAATCGGTCATTTTATTCTCGAGAAAGAAACATGAAATGTAAAATAAAAATAGGCCCAAGCTGCTAAGCTAATCTAATATGAGAGCGCAGCTTTATTTTCGGGACGCAGCTATCAATTTCCTATCCTATGCATAGAAGTCTTGTTTTTTAACCCTGGGTCGCTCAATCCCAAACTACAATCTTCTACCTGGACTGCGGTCATGCAAGGAGCAGGGTAGATTGGTTAATGTGTGGGTGTATAAAAAACGAACGCGATAGCAGAATTTTACGCGATATCTCTGAAGAAAATCAAAGAATCAACACCAAATTCAGTAGTGCACATCTTCATAGTAATATTGACATACATACAAAATATCAAAAGGATTCATGAAGAATTGTAGCCTGTAGAGTGAGTACGAGCAAAAAAAAAAACGAACGCGATATAAGAGTTTCACGCGAATCGTCAATAGTGCACATCTTCATAATGATATTGACACAAGTCAAAAGGATCCATGAAAAATTGTAGTTTGTAGAGTGAGCACGAGGTAAATGTGAACCGACGGACGATTTACATGGGCAACCACAATATACGCCCATACTTACGTGTAAGCGTTTAAAAAGGATCCATGAAGAATGGTAGCCTGTATTTTGAGCACGACCTAAAACATAGGCTTGCGGCAAGTCTCGTAAGCGTATACGCCCACCAGCAGCTTGATAAAGAGGTTAACGCGAACTTCTGATCATGATATCAGAGTTTTATGAACGCGATATCAGAGTTTAACGCGATATCTCAGAAGAAAATCATCGAATCATTACCAAATTCAATAGTGCACATCTTCATAATAATATTGACACACATACAAAATTACTTGTTACTTACGTGTGGGCGTATAAAAATTGAACATAAACTGTCTTATTTGGAGGCAAGAAAGGTAGTTGAGGAATCAACTCCATCGACGCCGCCAAATAAGTTATTTGCCACGATTGTGAAATCTTCCAATGGTCAATGGCATGCCAAACTGACATGTCATGGCTCGCGAGGCGTGTTTTATCGCGTCACATTGACCCATCCCTAGATCCATCAACCATAAAAGTAAAGACCCAGTTCGGTCCTCTTTCGCTGAGGCAATGGAAATGGGGGGGGGGGGGGCAATGAGGTTCGTGTTCAGATTCACCCCCTTGACACAGAACTCATAGCCCAATAAAACTTCCCTGACGTTGAATTACATGTATATAAATAATATAATTCAAAGGAATTGTCGAGGTTTGGGTCAAAAATACAATCCGTTGGCTATATGTCTCCAAGATACTTTTTGGGAGCCGCGGTGGCTCAGTGAGTTAGACGCCTGCTCGCTAACCTGAAGGTCCAGGGTTCAATCCCGGCATGGGTCGAGATAATACCTTCGGGTTTTTCAACCCGGTTTTCCCCCGTCAGTGATGCAGGTCGGAGGGGCTGACATGGAAAAGCGTCTAGTCGTTCGGATGGGACAATAAACCGAGGCCCCGTGTGCTATTGGCTGTGCACGTTAAAGATCCCTCGACAGTTGGAAATCGAAAATAAGAGCAGGCTAATGCCGCTGTCCTGGCAAAATTTCCATCATTGCACACTGCATGGCGTTCGCCCGTCCTCAATTAGCCTACATAGGTGCAGAAAGTAGGACGTAAAACTCCATTCATTTCATTTCATTTTACAAGAGACTTTCCTCAAGCCAACGGATTTGCATTTAGTGCCATTTAAACATTTTGTTTCCTACCAATAATATGGTACAGGTGATGATAAAGTATCGGGGGTGTTTCTGTAATTGTCAATAGAAGCGTTGCCCAGTCCTCTATCACACTCATTTCTCCTCTACAGGTAATAGCCATGAGAGTTACACTTCACGTGTCTATTACTATTTGTTCCATCTATTTACCACCTAATTCATCATTGGAACCTTTGAATGACCTTGTTGCACAACTTTCGTCTCCTTGCATTTTGCTTGGAGATTTCAATGGTCATCATTCTTTCTGTTGAAGTCCAGATGACAATAGCAGAGGAAAATTAATAGCTGACTTCATTTATGACAACGATCTTTGTATCTTTAATGATGAATCGCCTACACATTTCTGCTCCAAAAAACAAACTAGCTGCAACCGACATTCGATCGTCTGCATGTTAGAAGAACCATAACACATCTGAAAGTCATCAACATACAGAGAGCCATCACACCCCCCGGCCGCCTGAGGCACGACGTGATTGAAATGATTTTAATGGAGAAGAGGATAACCGATAAAATGCTACCTTGAGCCATTCCATTATCTTGAGGAAACGGTTCAGAAAAAGGAACCAAATCATACCTTAAACGTCCTATCATGTAGGAAATTGGAGATAAAAGATGGCAATCTTCCTTTAAGTCAAAGAGGTAACGAAGAATCTCGTATCTCCAAGTTTATCATACTCCTTCTCCAAATCAAAGAATATGGCTACAAGATCTTTATTTTGGATGAAGGCGTCCTTGACGGTTCAAATCTAACGAGATGATCAAGAGTGCTCCTTTAGGACCTAAATCCACATTGGAGATTAGTGAGAAGATTGTTTTACTCAAGGTGCCAAACGAGCCTTCTATTGATCATTCGTTCCATGTTTTTACAAATGCAGCTGGTCAATGCAATTGGACGGTAATTGGTAGGTTTCGTAGGATCTTGGTACAATGGTAGCAATTCTCCAAGAAGGAGGAAAGACACCATCATCCCAAATCTGGTTGAATATATATAATAGTTTTATTTAATGTAGGAAAAGTAAGATGCTTGAGGAGTTGATAATGAATATCATCAGGCCCAGTAGCTGTATCATGGGTCTGTTTGAGAGAAAACTTTAATTCAGAGATGGTAAATTCTTTATTATAGTATTCCTTATTTTGAGAAGCAAATTTTACTTTCTTCCCCTCTTGTCGGAGTCTTACTCTCTTGAAAACATCAGAAGAAAAATTTGAAGAAAAATTGAAAGAAAAATTTGTTACTAGCGAATTTGCAATATCTGGAAGTGTGGTGAGTGTTGAACCATCTACTTCTAGATGGTTCACAGATATTGTATGTATCCGTCTTACCTTTGATGCTACGAATCCTATCGCAGACTGATTTAGAAGATGTACGACTGTTGATTCTTGACACATACTCCTGCCAAGACGACCTCTTCGCTTGACGGATAGTCCGCCTGGCTTTCGCCCGTGCAATGCGAAAAGAGGTCATATTGTCATTGGAAGGAGAACGTTCAAGCTGTCGTAAAGCACGGCCGTGTTCTTTGAGTGCTTTCTTGCAGTCTTCATTGAACCATGGTTTATTGAATCGTTTTGGAGTTGCCGAGGTTTTACGAATCGCCTGACCCAATACATCTTGTAAGATGGTAGTAAATAATGCCATTGGATCTTCTGCCTCACCTAGATCCTCTTGAGGAAAAGATGAAATACAAAGAGCAACAAAGAGAGGCCTATTGGCTTTAGACAGTTTCCATAGTTGTGACCTGTCGACAGGAGACAGTCCATTGTTCCCAAGAAAATCTGGAAAGTGATCACTGTTTAAGAGGTCATCGTGTACAGTCCAAGAGAAATCCTGGAACAAAGATGGTGTACAAATGGTCAGATCTAGACGAGAAAAAGATTTGAAACTTACTGTGTGAAGTCATGAAAAACATGAGCTGAATATTGTTTAAGGGATATGCTCACTAACTGTTCGACCAATAACATTTTTGTTTCAGAACCGGAACTTTTTGGCTATTCTAATCCATAATGATGTTCACAACTCTTTCTCAAAATATTACACTCCCCTGTTAGTAGAAAAATTACCCAAATGTCTGTCCAAATCAAAAATTAAGAATTTTTAAAATCAAAATTTGAATCATAACTGCACTTTCACTTTCATATTTTTATCAAAGCAAAGACATTCTCATACAAACAATACTATCTTGGATCTCCTATTTCGATTCTTAAAAACAATATGGGAAAAAAAAAACTGTTTAAATTCAACAGACAATGTGGTGAATGTCAATACCCTCCTTAGAATACTTGTTTGAAAAAAAACCGTTAGCCGGCCATTTTCAAAGATGGCCGCCAATTCCAATGAAAAAAAAAACATATTCTTTAAACAAAGTTGATTTAATAATTCCATCTTTCTGATTTTATTGTCAAATAGTACATTTGCTTTTATGGAGAAGTCATATATCTACAATTCAAACTGTTTTGAAGCTCTAATTATCATTTATGGGAGAGAACCCCCTCCCCTTTTTACAGTTTTACAATGGCATGGGTACTCTCTACATTTTACATTTTATATACAGCTATCTGTTGGAATTCTTGAAGAGCAGCTTCAGGGGGCCTATATACAGATGGAAAAATAGTCCATCATTACCCAACACCGCCATGTCCTGTGATAATTTCTGTCTCTATCCCACAACCCTTTACAGGGATAGTCTAAAAATATGTTTTACCTGCTGTTCCAATCCCATCCTTTCTGTTTTCTTTCTTTTTTTAATTAATATACATGTATTGTGTAACTTGTTCGACTGGTCGGCAAGAATCAACAATCAGTCATTTACGAGAGAAAAAGAGTGAGTATCAAAGCACAACCAGGGCACATTGGTGATATCACTGCTATGAAACTCAGTATGGGGTTTATTGTCAGCTAAAAATTTACTTTAGTGTCTCCAATGCTTTCTAACAAGCCCCATACACATATACATGTAGTTTTGTTAAATGCAGGACCAGTTAGATAGTCGTACCCGAATTGAAAAGAATTGACAAGTACCACCGCGGGAGAGCTTAGCTAAGGATAACGGGGCATACGTTGTCCAGATGGTGTACAGTTACCCCATTTAAATCCAATTCTCAAACTGATAGGAACAAATTATGGTGAAGATCTTAAATCTCCACCAACCCACTATTCATGCAGAAAGTAAAGAAAAGTTATGGCTACTAAATGATCGTAACAAACATTCCCCTCTTTCAAGCAATCAATCAATTTCCTATTTTTTTTAGATCCCATTAGATTAGATGAAGGTGATGGTATTGAACCAAACAATGCTGGTAAAGGAGGGGGGATCCTATCAAACGAACAATAATGTTTCTGAGCAAACATATCAAATCTGGCCTCATCAACACTAGCTACATGACTAGATCTATCATAGACGAAAACAACCTTCTATTCGATAATCTTGTATGCGGTAACTGAACAGAACACTTCTAGGTGGATTCCTATAAACGTTGTTAGTGATGGCATCACTCTGGAAAAGTCTTGAGGGATTTTCTTTTTCCATACTTTTTCTCGGTTGATAATATGTTAAAAGAGCAAAGGAAGGAGGTCTTCATGGTAAAGTTAGAGTGTCTTGCCTGATGGTTTAATGTCTTCAGGAAGTTAAGTAGATATCCTCCAGTACTAGATGATCAGGATATTCAGAATTTTTAGAGGTACACTGTTTCCGTCTATGGTAGATTACTCATGTAGCTACTGTTGATAAGACAGATTCAATTTGTTTGCTCGGAAACAATATCCGTTTGATGCTATCCCCCTAATAAAGCAGCATTGGTTGAACATTATTAAGACGACTTCTTACAAAGCAGGTTGCATTTGGACCCAGGCCTAATAATATAATAATTTAATCTGGGTTATATTCTATTCATAGTGTGATTAACCTCAAGACATTCTTCACTGACCTCCCAATGTCAAGTCTATTTTTCAAAGAGTCATCCAAACTCAAGACAATGCAAAATTAGATATATAACTTGAAACCTTTCGCATGTATTTCGAGTTGTTATAATTATATGAGAGTACCTTTGAGTAACATAACTTTTGAAAAGTGCCGTATCAAACAAAGTGGACAACACTCTGCTCGATCTCAATTCAAATAAATTCACCTTGTGTACTCTTTCCAAGCTAGGAAAAGCCATTCTTATACAGTAGAACTTTCATAAAGGGCGTTAACCCCATGAGAAGCCCCTATAAACCCTCGTTGAGTTAATTAATCCCACTTTGAGAACTCGGCTATAATTCGCCTATCGACTAATACTGATGCCTGATGTGATTTTATGATGAAAATGGTATTCAAAAAATTTTATACCAACTTTTGAATATTTGAATGAAATATGAAAAAGTTCAGTTCATAACCGCCATCTTGAAAAATGGCCGCCATTTTGAAATATTCACGTGGCTAACGGGCTTTTCCTTACAAGTAGGCTAAAGGAAGTCTTTATTGATGCTTGTGTCACAAAGTGAACGATTTTTTCACTAATCTGCTCCACTATTATTGAATAATAGGAACCATGGGCACCCAATGAGAATTTTGACTGTACCAAATAGATGTTAGAAGTGTCCCTCATACACATGTAAAGGCTATAAATCCTCTTTCCAACCCCCTTAATGAATAGATTGTAACTCAACCAAAGCTAATACCTTTTTGGAAAATAAAGGCATGAATTTTATATTATATAAAAGGATAAAAATAATTTAACATAAAAAATTAGGTCCAAAAAGTGTAGGTCATCGCCACATAGTCAGAATCAAACTCTCTCTACTCTATCACTTATATATTTTATAACAATCGGATAAACTGAGAAAAAATAATCGAATATTACCCGTGAAGAAAAACTATAATTGTATAATTTAGTTTTAAAAAGCTGCAAAACAAGATAATGATTTCGAGAGAATGTAATTTTAATCAATTGAAAGATGTAAATTGCATCCTAATATTAATAAGGATATCCTAATTATCACTTTAGGTTTGAAAATGTGTTATTGAACTATTCTGATATCTAGTGATAACTGCCTTCTTCAGAATCACATTGACTGTGCATGTATTATTTTAATTTAAATCATTAGTAAAGAACAATATTTTTCGTTATTTGATTGTATTACATTAATAACTATCATCCCTAGAATTATATTAACCAAACATATTGGAAGTCTTAACTACTGCATCACTTGGCAACTGATACTTAACGTTTTAAAAATATTGTAGTGTTTTTCAATAATAAAAAAACTAGTTGTTTAACTATAACGCAGTACTTCGTAGCCTTTTTGATCCACTTGTAAACAAAAATTCTTGGCCATTCACCCTTAGCAAAAATAGCCAAAAAAACGAATACTCAAATATGCTAGGTATGTTTGAAAGTAATGTCATCTCTCTATGAGGACGTATATTGTCGGCACCCTTGTCCGCCCATCTGTCGGGTACTCCGTCAACATTTGCTCGTAAACGCTCTAAAAACTACAGTTTTTTTATGGAATCAAATGAAATTTGGTATATTATGTATCTCTACAATTTAAAAAAAAATATGAATGTTTTCTTGCAACTGAAGCCAATAATAGACAGTAATCTTAACCAATTTATTAGATGAACAGATTATGCCCAATAGATGAAAAATATAGTACTGAAGCTGAAAACTCAAATTATGTAGATTTTCTCCACTTCACAAAATTCCTCCCAATCATCCTCTTTCCAAAGTTCACACTACAACATTCCCAATTCACCCCTTGTAGAGAAGCACTAAATTAGTTTCAAGCAAGTGTCTTTACTTTAAGATAATGCCAGTGAGGCTGTGTTTGGTATTATGTCCAAAAGAAAACCTCAGCACCTGGATAGAGACACTAAGCTCCAACTTTCTGACACACTATTATTCCCAATAGGCTACTACTTTATGGCTGTGAAGTATGGGATGTCCCATGTTCCTTTAGCAACGGTATACGATCTCAATGATCTTACCGTTGCTTAAATGGCACGATATTCTAACCAATAATTATTGGTTAATCCTTTGCATTGATCTATCATTCGAAACTTGACAGAAATATACTTATTATCCACTGCAGATTTCAGCGAATTCGAAAGACCCGTTCCTGTAAATTCAAGTTTCAAAGTTTTCTGGTGGGATATTTTTTCTGATAATGTGAAAGTGGAAAGGTGAAATTTTCCCACAATAATTTGTTTGAAGAACTCTCTACCAATGAAAAGTTTAATGATGAGAATAGTATCTCATGGTAGCAACGGTTAGATCGGTAAAATCGTATGCATATATACCGTTGCTTAAGGGATATGCATATAAGTATTTATTTTATCAAACGTTGGCAATCATAGTTCTGCAAAAGTTTTGTCAAAAGCAGTATGCCAAGCATAATTTGTCATAGTGAGTTAGGAATTATAACTTATTGGCATAAAATAATCTTTGGAAACCAAGATAAGCTGAATTATATTATTCTTATGTAGGCCTATATGTTTCATATATATCCTTCAAACAACTTGCAGTCAAAGGTAGTTTAGATGAAGTAGGATTATCTTATGTATGAGACACAAATGGTTGTACAGTTAATAACAATTAGTTAAAGAGTATGGTTACTTCTCAACTCAATTTTTTTCAGAAGTGATCAAAAATTTAATTGCTGTAAATGGAAAAAAACGAATCGACCAATTCACAAACAGATTACGTATATTTGGAATCGATATTGGTATACATTGATATTACATGACATATCAATTGAAATCAGAAAAATATTCGAAGAAACTCGAAGTGTTTATTGACAAAATAGGTCGTGTAGTAAAGAATGTTTATGTAATCGGACATAAAAACAGTCTGAACTTAAACGCGTGGGAACGTGAATTTTAAGAAGTTCAGCCTATTAAAATGTATTTTGTATCTTAACAGGAAATTGAAAATTAAAATATTTTGAAACATATTTTAAAAGGTTGGTCACAAAGCAAATAGAAGATGAGTCGCATTTTATTCTAATTTGCCCCATATTACATGACGTTAGAGTCAATTTATTTCCGTCATTTTACTGGCTAAAGCAATTATTGTCAAAGCTTGTCGCATTATTTCAATCAAACTCAGAATCAACATTGAAAAATCTTGCATTTTATATCATAAAAGCGAATGAAATTCGACAAGAAATGTTATCTTAGTAGGTAATTTGAAATAGTTAATTCTGTTTAATTCATTTATTGTATATACATGTATATTCGTTTTACAATAATAATAATACAATATTTTTACTGTTAAAATAGTGCTCAATACATCGAATGTAGAGCGATATAGAAATATTAAAACAGAACCTGACAAGTTCAAAACGTTTGTTTAAAGACGTTTTCTTTGGGGCATTTGTGATGGAGCTTTTCGGTTAAACACAGGTTACATCGTTTGGATTTATTTGAGTAGGCTTTAGCTCTGGTATCAATTGACACAATTTGTAATTGTTATTGTTTTGTTTAATTTATTTACTTATAAATTATTGTGTAATATTTATCTTCTAGAAACAAACATATTCCAATACACTGTTACATTATACACAACTCTATCCCCTCTATTTCTAACTTTACATTTTTTGGGACAATAAATTATAAAATTTGAATGGTTATTGAGCACTATTTGTTATAAAATATTATTACTACACCTAATTTATATTTGTATAATTTATATCTATAATTAAATGGTAACGGATTAATATAAGCTTCGGCTTGTTTCTGAAACCATTTATTGAATTTATGTACCACATATCTTGTAAATTATGAATAAATATTGTTTAAAAAAAAAAAAAATCTTCTAGAAATAGGTATAGAGATATATTCTAAATTGAAATACGAATAGCTCTAGTTATATCATATTTTATATAAATATTTATTTATGTATTTATGGCAATTTTTATTTGTGATAGTTATTCTTAATATTATATATTTTGTTCAAAAAAACTTTGTAAATTTGTGAACAATAGGCATAGCCTTAAGTATTGAATAAAATGTATCGTATTGTATTGTATGGTATAAAAGGTTGGTCAATGTCCTGTAAAGTAAGTAGTATAATTGATGAGAACTGAGGTGATTGACCATTGTGGTATATTCACGGACCTTATTCTTGAAAACTTAAAGGGCCATTCTGCTTTTTTGAAAAAAGTTTCCATTATCAAAAAAATCGCAAATGCTACCTGAGAGTATTTTTAAAGTATGCTTATTGTATCTCTATACCTTCTTGATCAAACTGAATTTGGTTTTAAATGGTTAATTACAAACTGTGAGTACTTATTGTTAATTAAGTATTTTGACCTAGTTTTGGTGTTTGCCCTTTAAATGGCTCAATATTTCTAGCTGAAACCCTTTAAATACTCAAGAGGGACATTTCTCTACAATTCGGCGTTTATTTTACTCATATCCGTTCAGTAGTTTGCTATCAGCGTCCAAAGAACATAACACACTTAAAAACCTTACGTAAGGTTTTTAAAAATTTTAGCATGTTTTTAGCGTTTAAAAATTAACAGCTGGATTTTTTTAGTTAAAACTTTCAGATACATTAAAGGTCACTTAGTTACAGATTTTGGTGTAAAGTTTTCACAAATTTGAGCAAAAACAATTTTTGACCTTAAAAAATTCAGACTGTCTCTTTAAATCCAGATTTTATGAAATTATTTTATATCAAACTTAATTTCACAAACTGTTCGAGCAAAAGACTTTTAGTCTCAGAGACTGTAATTTATTAGCTTACCAAATTTGTCATAATGTTCTAAACCTTCCCTAAAAATTTAAGCCTTCAAATCTGTGTATAAATAAATATCAGCGTTTGAAAGTCAAAAATACCGTATATACGTTTCGTCGTTTAGTAATACTAAAACTTATATTAAAAACTGTATCATTGTAAAGGGTATCATTGAAAAGATTGTGCGATTTTGGGCAGTTCCAGTAAATTTGAAGGCTTATCACATAAATTCAAGGCTCAAATCAATCCAAGAAAATGCTGAACAATCCCCTTTAAGATTTAATTCAGGCAAAAAAAAATTGGCCAACAGAACAAAATCACACATCTCGGGGATCATGGTCGTCAGCTCATGGAGCATCTACATCACCAAAGATATGCCTAATGTACCAGCTTTAACATGATGCGATACTGGGTTGTATTTGTTTAGCATGGTAAGGCCACGGTGTTGAATGCATTAATGGTTTGGCGTAAGCACTCTTCAACATGTTCAGTTGGACGTGCATAAGGCCGAGATTATATCCCAGGCAAGTACATTCATTCTGTTAGTTGTTGGTGATATGACCACACACAAGTAGCAGATATATATTATATAATTGTAATATTATGTCTTAATATTTTTTTTCATGGGCTAAATGGAAGTAAGGACCATGTCACTTTTAGTAAGTAATTAAAGAGTTTACTTTTAATATTATTAATGGGTATTTCCCTGCACAATTTGTTTCCATGGTTTTTTCATTCAATTTACACCTGGTTCTCCCGGACATTGCAGGCAATTAAATAACATCAGCATACTATATAAAGACATTAATGATAATGATCAAATACAAACGACTGAGAAATAACTTGGCAAAGGCTTTAAAGTTTTCGGAAAGCATTAAAGTGTGCGGTACGTATATAACATTTATTGCCTTTATCCTACTGAAAACTTCTTGACAACTTGGACGGTTGTTTGACTGAGAATTTAGGAATATTCGGAGTTTTTAAAAGTTATGATCTTTAAACAAAATAATATTTTCAACAGTATGTAAAAGTATAATCCACCTAAACAATTGTAATATTTTATACTATTTTTTTTTTTTCAGAAATGGAAGCGTTACAGCAATTTAGAAAAAAAGCATCTTTACCTTTAGCCGATATTAATGATGTTGGAGATAGAATAAGCCGTAGTCTTCAAGAATCCCTTAACATGTTTACATCACCATCGATCTCAATTCGTTGGTCAAATTCTGGCGGTAGGGATGAAGCATTTAGAAGGAGAGCAGCTTCATATGATGCATATTATTTCAAGACATCCAATGCCAGAGCAGCCCTCAGAAGACGACAAGGAACGTTGTTGCCGCCTTTGATAAATAAATTCGACAGACTGGAGCACAATTTGACTTCGAAAAATATGATCGAAAAGACTAATTCACAAGAACCAAAAACCAGTCTCCGGATGTCAACTAATCTTAGTTTTACTTCATCCAATTTTGATTTTAATGAAAAAGATCTTAATCGTCGAAATCAGATGTCTGTTTCTTCTAGTGATTCTGGTTTTAGAGACACACTGATGTTTACAGATTTTCTAATCCCCGAACATAAAGACTCTATAGCTGACGTGGAACTGGACACTGATCAGGTGCAAATTACCGTCAACCATGAACAAAGAAAGAATTTGCTCCATGTGTCTGTTCATCGTGCAACATTAACTTTCCCCAAGGATAGACGAATTTACGTTAAATTGTGCCTCCTGCCAAATAAACTTCAAAAAAAGAAAGGCAAGGCTATCGATTTGGCTAAAGCTAGGAGATGGGAAGAAGACTTTGTGTTCACTGGTTTATCAATTGGTCAACTAGAAACATGTTCTATCAAACTGAAAATTTATCAAGAAAATGGCTTCCTGAAACGACCATTTTTGAAGTATGAAGCAGTTGTTGCCTTGAAGGACATGGACATTACCAACTTTAAAACTACTGTTTTATCTTTAACAACAATAACAAATCAAATAACTCACCTGTCAACTCATCGTCGTATAGGCCTTTGATTGGGTTTGATTGACTGTATATTTTATATTTCAATAGTACTTGTATTGACAATTCAGAGTACTTCATGCTAGGAGAGATTTTTAACATTATTCCAGTAGAGGGTAATCTTACTATGTGTAGATTGAGCTACTTTCAAAAGTGGATCAAATATATTTTGACAGCTTATATGTTGTCTATTCATAGTATTACCTTGTGTAGTCATTTATTAGTTATCACCTTGTTTTGCTACTCGTGTCTGATAAACTTTTAATTAAATTAAAGTATATCAACTTAACTTTTGAAATATGCACTTAATAAAATCTTGGTTATTTTCCTACATATAATGGCTTAGCTATCGTATGCTTAGCTCTATAAATTACGGTTAAAAATAAATGATATCGTAAACTACTGTATTAAATGCCTCAAATTAGATGTCTCAATAGTTGTTATTGTATTTGATTGAAAGTTTATAATGTTATATTATTTTTCTATTCATAGTTCTATTCATATTTGTAATATATTTCATTGATGTAACTGAAGGTCAGTAGGCCTTAATTACTGAATTGTAACTTTACGTTATCACTGTGGCCTATATATTACCTATATACATACATGTATGACGGCTTCTCTGATTCAAGGTTCCCACTATCACAATTATAATTGCAGAATCGTTTAGATGAAGTAGAAATGTTTTTTAACCTGTCACACGATGAAATAAACTAGGGTATATATTTTACGAGGAACATAGATTTTTTTTCACGTTTATTTCACCATTGACTGTGGTAGAACCTGACCCTGGAGGGACACAAATTACCAAAATTTCCCCCATCAAAGCCCCAGAGCCCTAATCCCCCCCCCCCCCCCCCCCTGACGGCAGTTATTTTGGTGATACCTGAGACATACATGTATCTTGAAATGTCTTTGGAAAAAGAACTTATAAAAACTACCGACGAGGAAATCAAGCATATGTCAGAAAGAGAATATTTCCTCTTTCATTTGGGAATTTAGGTCATTTGAGCAGATAAAGACTAAACACCAAATCTTTGAAACCAATTAATGCTCTGAAGTCATTCAACCCGTAATCAGTCGCAGCGGAACAAGGTGTTCTGTTGCAGGTAATTTTGTCCTTTATTGTGGTAACGGTTGCATGTTAGCGTAGCTCTAATAAGTTGAAATTGATTCCCGGGAATTCCGAGAATGCTGCAAACCCCTGTTATTCGGATATCTTCTTAAAGACAATTTTCAAAAATAGGAATGATTTAGTTGCATCTGAAGCATCCAGACAGTAATCTTACCAATGTATAAGATGAACAGATTATGCTCAATAGATAAAAAAAAATAGAACTGAAGCTGAAAACTCAAATTATGTAGATTTTTCGCCACCTCACAAAATGCATCCCTTTTCACCTTCTTTCCAAAGGTCATCCTCCAACATTGTGAATGGACCCCGATTGAGAAGCACTATATTGGCAAGTTGTTTTTAATAAAATGTCAGTGAGGCAATGTTATAATACTACTCATAATAAACTCTTTATTTTACCTGGGTCAGAATTAGGTCCAATACCACAAGTGATAGATCCTGTCTCACATTCAGCCCAAGATGACAATCATAGATACAATATACTAAATATAATACATTATCTGAGACCCAGCGCAATATTATGCAAAAAAAAAAAAAAAAAAAATATGCATTATCCCTTTTCTGCATTCGAATAACAATGGTCTAACTAGCTTCGATAACATTAAATTCTGACTTAGTAACGTGACTGTCACATGACCTTCCAAAAATGGCAGCTCTCTTAAGATGTAATCAAATGTAAACTAAACAAGATAATCTTATTATTCATACAAATTTTAATTTTTATATCAAGCTAACTTGATTTTATTTTAATAAATAACATATTAAAGAATCTTGCTATACAGATTTATGCTGTTCGAGACAAATTTTGTGAGTCAAAATTTGGATTTGTAACTTAAATGTCCACATTTGTGGACATGGGTCTTCATTATGTTAGTATGAATTTCCTATTTTTTTCAAAAAAACAATTTTTTGTTAAATAAAATTAATTATTTGTGTATACTGTAGTATCATCACCAAAAGTTATCATCAAAATTCAATCTAATTAAAATCAGACCCTAATTTCGTTCGTTCGTTTTTTTTTAAATCCGGTTTTTTTAACTACTATATTAGGGTCTGAGAACGAGACGCGATAAGAAACGTTCACTTTGACCTAACCTTAATGACCTTTGTTTAAACAAATCAGATCTTTGCCCTCTCCCGCGCTGGGATTTTGTTCGCGAACAATAGGTGCATTCTAGGATTCCTAAGTGCTGTAGACTAGTTTATCAGGTCATGTTTATCAAGGTAAGGTCAAAGTTAACGTGAACATTTCTTATCGCGTCTCGTTCTCAGACCCCAATGTAGTGGTTAAAAAACCGGATTTAAAAAAAAAACGAACGAACGAAATTAGGGTCTGATTTTAATTAGACTGCATCAAAATTGTGAAATAGACTGAAAAAATCAAATAATTTTCATAACTGATGCTGAAATGTTTATTGAAACCGAGTACCGACGTCCATATTTCTGGGATGTTTTTATACGCCCTTATCTCTCTATGAGGACGTATATTGTCGGCACCCCTGTCCGTTCGTCCGTCCGTCAACATTTGCTCGTAAACGCTCTAAAAACTAGAGTTTTTGATGGAATCAAATGAAATTTGATATGTGTATACTTATTCATAAAACGAAGAAGTTCGAATTTGAGCTATTTTCGATCGTTAGAAACAGAGTTATTGCCCTTGCCCCACATCTGTCGGTCCGTCTGTCAACATTTGCTCGTAAACGCTCTAAAAACTAGAGTTTTTGACGGAATCAAATGAAATTCGATATATGCATACATATTCATAAAACGAAGATCAAGTTCGAATTTGAGCTATTTTCGAGCGTTAGAAGCAGAGTTATTGCCCTTGCCTCAAATCTTGAATATGCTATTACTGTCTAAGTTTTCAACCGATTTTGATGAAACTTATAATGGATGTTATTGGACCTAAATCGAAAGGTTTGAGAAAGTTTGGTTTGCTCCTGATTACAATTAAAGCTTTTTCAAGATTCAGGCCTCTTTCATCAGTTCTGAGGAGTTATCGCCCTTTAACCTCTACACAGTAAGTGCTTCTATCAACATCAATTGCTTCTAAACGCTCTAAAACCTAGAATTTTTGATTGAATCAAATGAAATTCGGTAGTATATACATATTCAGAAAACAAAATCCAAGTTTCAATTTGAGCTATTTTCTATCCACTATCTTTAGGATGTCATTTGTCTCAGAACCAAAAGGGCAATTAAATTTAACTCAGTGGTGCATGCATATAATATATTATATTCTATCCAAAAGAAAACTTCAGCACCTGGATAGAGACACTTAGCTTCAACTTTCTGACACACTATTATTCCCAATAGGCTACTTCTATATGGCTGTGAAGTATGGAATGCGCTTTGTTCCTTTAGCAACGGTATACGATCTCAATGATCTTACCGTTGCTTCAATGGCACGATATTATTGCGTGGCAAATCTTTCGATTTGTCACGCTTTGTTTTCGTTATGATTATTTTTTTTTTTTTTTTTTTTTTTTTTTTTTTTTTTTTTTTTTTTGGGAAACTTTCTAGAGAAAATCGAAAATGGTGTAGCAAAATTGTATCCACCAAACATTATTAAATGACCTGGTATCAAAAATGAATATCTAAAACTCAGTTTTTGCTAAACCAGAAGTGGGCTATTGCATAATATGCATTTATTTTGCACCTAGTCTGTAAGGTTTATTTATGAACCGATTTGGCTGAAATTTTCTTTAAAATATTCATTGTAATAAGAAGTATCAAGTGCGATTACAAAAATTTCAATTTTTAAATATTTTTGTAAAAAAAAATTGAAACCAAAATTGTCAAAAAAGTTCAAAATTTCTAACTCAGCCGTTAATTATCCGATTGACCTGAAATTCATAGGACGTATACAGAATGTCCATACAAGTAAAATTAATCAATCAAAATTTTTCTATCACTTCCGGTTTTGACGTGAGAACTTCCGGTTTTTCAAAATCACGCCTAGCAGCCCCACTTCCGGTATAAATTTCAGATATTGACAAAAACTATATATATTGTCTGTCAGTCATAATTAGAATGCACTTAGCATAAAAAATCCAAACCGGAAGTGATGCATAAACTGCCGTCACAGATTGACACATTTCAGCAAAAAATTAATAAGTCCTCTATTTGTTATCCGATTTTTATGATTTTGGTGTCTATCAAAACCTTGTAACCTTGTCTACAGTTTGTTGGAACAGAATTTTGAATTTCGAATTTGAAATTTTTTTATGTTCGTTTGAATTTTTTGAAAATTCAAAAGGCCATATTATGTGACCTTGACCTTTGATGACCTTGAAAATTCCAATGAAGGATGTCCTTGACCTCAGCTATCCATAGGTATGCTGATATTAATTGAAAAATATTAATTTCTGGTTTAATGGACATTTGAAAATTGACATTTTTGTCAACTTTGGACATCTATATCACATTCTCTAATCAACGCAGAGAATTAAATTTATCAATTTTGTAATGCCGATTTGATTATCTTTTAAACGATATATGACAATAACACATTAAAATATGTTTTCAAAATATTGCGTTTTTTTCGACTGAGGGTTATAACTTACAATGCAATTATCTAATAGCAATATGGTGTGTATAGTCAGTATGTACTAAATTTTCTCTTTTCAACGACATATGACATGAGCAGTTTAATACAAAATCCATTAAAGTGAAAATAGGCATTGATTACCCCTTTTCTGAGAAAGAATTGAAATAGAGAGGATTAAAATGATTGACAAGGGTTATAGCAGGTTATATAATATGGTAATAAAACTACCCACATGAACTTTTCACATGGAGGTGTGAAGTATTTTAGGTCATAAACAGATTAATCTGATTATGTAATCTTTTAACACTCTAAAAAGTATCAAAAATTTATTCATTTTTTTTGCAAAATTTTCACTTATATTAATTTTACATACAATCATTTAGAGCTGTGAATTTTTGATACATTAACCTGTTCGAATTTTTTCTCTACCATTGACAGAACTCTTTCTGCAAGATACACACCAATTTTCTTTTTGTCGTCTGCTAAGGTTATTAAAGGTTATAAACAAATTAGTCAGACTACATAATCTTTTAACTCTAGGGTTGGACTCTGGCAGACAGCAATTTAGCTGTTTACGCGTCTGCGCTAATCCGTTGCAATAAAAAGTAAGTGCTCAAACTGTTTTTTATCGTCTGCTAAGATTATTACAAATTAGTCAGACTACATAATCTTTTAACTCTAGGGTTGGACTCTGGCAGACAGCAATTTAGCTGTTTACGCGTCTGCGCTAATCCGTTGCAATAAAAAGTAAGTGCTCAAACTGTTTTTTATCGTCTGCTAAGATTATTATAGGTCAAAGATAAATTAATCTCATTACACATTGTTTTAACTTTATAAAAATTAACATGTTTTTTCGAGTGTTTGCTATATTTGATATAATAGCCGATTTTTTCTTATTTTGAGGGTGATTCTTACCCACGGCACTTAATTGACTTACATACATCAATTCTACTGGCTACTGACTGCTCCAATACATTGAAACGAAAGACAGTATTTCAACTCAGCATTAAAGGAAAATATTGACATTTACACAGTTCGAATGTTGGGGAAGGGGGTATATCCCCTATACAAAATGGCCACTAGTCAAAATGGCCATAAAAGTTAAATTTGGTCAAAATGGCCAGTCACCATGGCCCCTATTTTGGTCAAAATGGACATCTCTATCACATTTTCTAATCAACGCAGATAATTAAATTTTTCAATTTTATAATGGCGATTTGATTAGATTTTAAACGATCTATGACAATAACCCATCAAAATATGTTTTCAAAATATTGCGGTTTTTTTCGACTGAGGGTTCGCGTTCGCAACGCGTCTGCACTAATCCATTGCAATAAAAAGTCAATTGGGCCCCTATCCAAATTGGCCCTTAGTCAATGGTTTGGTCAAAATGGCCAGTCACCATGGCCCCTATTTTGGTCAGAATGGCCTGTGAATTTCTCTTTTGATTTCAACCATTTTGACCTTTTTTGAGGACCATTTTGACCATTTATCAGGGACCAAACGAGGGGCCATTTTGGATAGGGGCCCAATTGACTTTAACCTGTTTTTATCGTCTGCATAGCTTATTATTTGTTCGTAATTGTTTAATGTATTTCTAATGTATCGTCTATGCAGTCACTATTCACAAAGTAGTCGTTATTAGCCTGCTCTTGTTTTCGATTTCCAACTGTCGAGGGATCTTTAACGTGCAAAACCAATAGCACACGGGGCCTCGGTTTATTGTCCCATCCAAGCGACTAGACGCTTTTCCATGTTAGCCCCTCCGACCTGCATCACTGACAGGGGGAAACCGGGTTGAAAAATCCGAAGGTGTCATCTCGACCCATGCCGGGATTGAACCCCGGACCTTCAGGTTAGCGAGCAAGCGTCTAACTCGCTGAGCCACCGCGGCTCCCTTATTATAAAGAAGAAAAAAAAATTTCTTAAATTTGGGAGTTTTAAAAATAGAACACATTACTTTGAATATTTAAGAATATTAACGTAATTGTTATCTATACACCACCTGTTTATCGATTAGAATTATTTCTCCCAATGTTACAAAGATCACTAGTTGAATTACAAGAATCTGGTGTATGTTATTATGGGAGATTTCAATCAAAATATCATTTGTCTATACTTAATTGTTTTCAAAAATTTGGTTTTCAACAACTTGTTCAGCATTACACTAATGAAGGTGAAACAGTTATAGATCATATTTAAAGGAAAGGAATTCCGTCACATAATGTTCACATTTCACACAAACCTGTATATTATAGCTACCATGAAGCTATAAAAATAACCATACTATAAGTTATATTGATATAATATTGAATCTACCCTTTCACAAAACTTTTTACTAAAAATTGAGGGAGTGAATACCAGACTTTAGGGGTTCGAAGTTCAAAAAGTCTTACAGCTATCAGGCAAAGTATCACGGGCCACGCTCAGTGCTGTTCACAGCTCTAGTTAATGATTGGTAACATCTTCGCATTGATCTATCATTCGAATGTAAATTCAAGTTTCAAAGTTTTCTGGTGGGATATTTTTCCTGATAATGTCGAAGTGGAAGGTGGAATTTTCCAGCAATAATTTGTTTGAAGTTATATGATTGGTAGAAGAAAATAACTCTCTATAATGACGAGAAAGGTGTCTCATCGTAGCAACGTTAAGATCGGATTGATGTATGAGACACAAATGGTTGTACTGTTAATAACTACGATTTTGTTCAGAAGTACATGCACAGGAAAATCGAATCCATCAATTCACAAACAGAGTACGTATATT
Source organism: Lottia scabra (assembly GCA_029955415.1). Classification (NCBI taxonomy): domain Eukaryota; kingdom Metazoa; phylum Mollusca; class Gastropoda; family Lottiidae; genus Lottia; species Lottia scabra. The sequence continues at coordinate 9,370,672 of JARJEI010000014.1, read as the reverse complement.
TGGTATCGATTATACATATTACATGTCATATCAATTGAAATCAGAAATATATTCGAAGAAACTCAATGAGTTTTAATTTAATTTACGCCACTCGTGAAAATATCACAAACACTCATGGCATAAAAACCATATCCAAGAGGTTGCCATTGGATAACCTATTTATCCGATCCCTGTTTTTCGTTTTATGTAAAACGGTTTTTACTCATACTGTATCATTACATCAACATCACAGATAGTAAACAATCTTGACAAAACGCTAATTTCGAAAAAGTCTCAGAAAGTTTTTTTTTCGTGTTTTTGTTACGTTTGCTTCTAATTATTTCTTCGAAGTTAACAGTGGCGAACATGTCCGACGCCATTGAGTATTACTCAAGAGTTAAAGCCATGCTTTAAAGCTTGGCCACGCCCATTGAATACAGTCCATTGAAAATCATATTTATTCAATGGGATATCATTTTTATCTGACATAATTTTTTTTTTATCTTAAATACATCTAAGACACGAAATATGAGAAAAAAAATCATTGAAAGCAAATTTGAAATTTCTATTTCTCATGTCGGTTATAGGATAAATCAATGTATTCGTACCCCACAACAGTTGTGTTATCATCTAAAGTTCACCAGAAGAGTGAATTGCCGTCACCCATGTCCGTCGGTCCGTCCGTCCGTCCGTCGGTCCGTCCACAATTGCTCGTTAACACTCTACAAGTCACAATTCTTTACGGATTTTGACGAAACTTGCTGAAATTGTTTATTATCACCCAAGGATGAACCCTATTGAAAATCAAAAGAATCGAAAAATATTTAATATGAATTATTGCCCTTGTTTTTTAAAACGCGTTCGATTTTTAGCTTGTTAACACTCTACAAGTCACAATTCTTTATGGATTTTGACGAAACTTGCTGAAATTGTTTATTATCACCCAAGGATGAACCCTATTGAAAATCAAAAGAATCGAAAAATATTTAATATGAATTATTGCCCTTGTTCTTTAAAACGTGTTCGATTTTTAGCTCGTTAACACTCTACAAGTCACAATTCTTTATGAATTTTGACAAAACTTACTGAAATTGTTTATTATCACCCAAGGATGAACCCTATTGAAAATCAAAAGAATCGAAAAATATTTAATATGAATTATTGCCCTTGTTCTTTAAAACACGTTCGATGTTTAGCTTAACATTCTACAAGTCACAATTCTTTACGGATTTTGACGAAACTTGCTGAAATTGTTTATTATCACCCAAGGATGAACCCTATTGAAAATCAGAAGAATCGAAACATATTTGATATGAATTATTGCCCTTGTTCGTTAAAACACGTTCGATTTTTAGCTCGTTAACACTCTACAAGTTACAATTCTTTACGGATTTTGATGAAACTTGCTGAAATTGTTTATTATCACTCAAGGATAAACCCTATTGAAAATCAAAAGAATCGAAAAATATTAAATATGAATTATTGCCCTTGTTCTTTAAAACACGTTGGATTTTTAGCTCGTAAACACTCTACAAGTCACAGTTCTTTACAGATTTTGACGAAACTTACTGATAATGTTTATTATCACCCAAGGATAAACTTTATTGAAAATCAAAAGAATTGAAAAATATTTAATATTAATTATTGCCCTTGTTCTTCAAAACACGTTTAAGTCCTGAACTAAATGTAGGCCTTTGACTACAGGTTGAATATTTGATGGTTGCTGTTTTCTGCCAAATGTTCTTTTTCAAACAAATCTGCCAGTGGGCGTATATTACCTTGCCTGGCAAGCTATCTTATTCAGTTGAGCCTATTAAAATGTATTTTTATATCTTAACAGGAAATTGAAAATTAAAATATTTTAAAATATATTTTAAAAGGTTGGTTGTTAACCTGGGAAGGAACTAGCATAATTGATGAGGTGTCACAAACTTTAACGTTTGAGCGTTAGTTTTATAATAAAAAGAAAAGTTTCAAAATTCACAGTTTATATAATTCACAACAGGAACTATTAATAGTACTTAAACCCAAATTGCTCTCCAATAGTATGAGTGGCGGTCATACTTTAGACGCCAATAGTTAAATAAGCACTCCAATAGTTACATTTGGACGCCAATAGTAAAATTAGGGCTCCTATAGTGTAATTAGGACTCCAATACTCCAACACAAACCTGTACCAAACAACACTTTTATTCCCAAAACAATATATATAATTGCGGTCAATAATAGTCAGTTTCACAGGTTCAGTTTTATCAATTTGCAGTTCTTCATCATAATCGTCTCTCCTTCGGATTGTTTAGCCTTTTCCCCCTGAATACTCATCTACGACTTTTAATTCTAGCAATAGTTTTATTGTATCTGAAATGGAATGCATGCAAAACAGATAATATCAAGATCACAAAAGGAAATTTGGCGTGACAAGAATACATCCCAGGGCATTTGTTACCAAAATATTGACACTGATAGCACCAGTTTGCTCCATTCCAATTTTGGTTTCAGCAATTAGCGTTTGATGACGTAATCAATTGGAATTGCTGGTACCACAAACGTCGGACTGGAAAGATATTGTTCAAAGTGTCCCCGAGACACATACAAAATTTAGAAAACCTCTTTTCCATTAAATTTTAAGATTTGCGGTTGATAGATTTATGGAATTGTATATATGCACCCCCCCCCCCCTCCCCCTTTAACAAAAGAATATTTACCAAGGTATGGCAGTCGAACTGTGGCCTGTTCTTTCGGTTGATAACTGTCCCTCTATTCCATTATCACACAATCTAGTGGCACTGAGAGATCGTCTTGTTTAGAATACTTCTTTGGGCTTTGTAGGTTTTCGGTCTGAAAATTAATTAAATCATAAACATAAATAGTTTACGTATTGCACAACGAAAGATTGTCTGGAACTTCATCTACAAACCTATTTTTTGGCGCAAAGCCGATTGATTTTTTTTTCTAGCCATAGTCAAAAAATATACTTAACCAGATGCAAAATCTCGCTATTCAACCGGTTCCCTGTCGATAATGCAGGGAGTAGGGCGGACATGGAAAAAGCGTATAGTGTATAGTTGTAACGGGACAATAAATCGAAGCATCGTGTGCTACAAGTTGTGCACGTTTAGATACATCGACGGATGACGATCGAAAAAAATCAAATGATGCTGCTTTTCTGGCAAAATTGCTTTTATTGTACACCGCATGGTACATAAAAACCACATTTCAATTCATTTACACACATTTAATGTTTTAAAATATTATTAACTTCACAGGACTCACCTTAGAAACATATGATTTTCATATAACTGAACAATACACTAAAATTCAAACGCGTGTGTGCGCTTTTATATGACGCCAATAGTAAAATGCACGTGATATAGCTATCTAGGGCGCCAATAGGTATGATACGTGCTCAATGTACTGTAACTAAATAGGGCGCCAATAATCAAATTTAGCTTTAATTAGGATGAACTCCTCAAACACGCCAATAGTTTTGACCTATATAGGATTGGCACGCAATAATTTCTTTTAATTTTTATACGCCCACACGATAGTATGGGCGTACATTGCGGTTACCCCTGTCGGTCCGTCCGTCCGTCCGTCCGTCGGTCCGTCCGTCGGTCCGTCCGTTCACATTTAACTCGTGCTCACTCTACAGACTACAATTCTTCATGGATCCTTTTGATATTTTGTATGTGTGTCAATATCATTATGAAGATGTGCACTATTGAATTTGGTGATGATTCGATGATTTTCTTCCGAGATATCGCGTAAAACTCTGATATCGCGTTCGTTTTTTTGCTCGTGCTCACTCTACAGGCAACAATTCTTCATGGATCCTTTTGATATTTTGTATGTGTGTCAATATCATTATGAAGATGTGCACTATTGAATTTGGTGATGATTCGATGATTTTCTTCCGAGATATCGCGTAAAACTCTGATATCGCGTTCGTTTTTTTGCTCGTGCTCACTCTTCAGGCAACAATTCTTCATGGATCCTTTTGATATTTTGTATGTGTGTCAATATTATTATGAAGATGTGCACTATTGAATTTGGTGGTGATTCGATGATTTTCTTCCGATATATCGCGTAAAACCCTGATATCGCGTTCATTTTTTTGCTCGTGCTCACTCTACAGGTTAGAATTATTCATGGATCCTTTTGATATTTTGTATGTGTGTCAATATTATTATGAAGATGTGCACTATTGAATTTGGTGATGAATCGATGATTTTCTTCCGAGATATCGCGTAAAACTCTGATATCGCGTTCGTTTTTTTTGCTCGTGCTCACTCTACAGGATCGAATTTTTCATGGATCTTTTTGATAATTTGTATGTGTGTCAATATTATTATGAAGATATGCACTATTGAATTTGGTGATGATTCGATGATTTTCTTCCGAGATATCGCGTAAAACTCTGATATCGCGTTGGTTTTTTTGCTCGTGCTCACTCTACAGGCAACAATTCTCCATGGATCCTTTAGATATTTTGTATGTGTTTCAATATTATTATGAATATGTGCACTATTGAATTTAATGACGATGCGATAATTTTTATCGCATAAAACTCTGATATCTTGTTTGTTTTGGTGTTCACATTTACCTCTTTATCAAGCTGCTGGTGGGCGTATACGCTTGCGAGACTTGCCGCAAGCCTATGTGTATATATTTCATGATCACCACTTTCCTTGAGCAAGATAATAATAATAATAATAATATCTTTATTAGGGTAAAAATTAGGCCTGGCCTTTTTAAAATTTAGCCCTCTAAAACGAACATATATATATTTTAAAGAAATTAAGATAAACAAAACTACAATTACAACAAAAGTATAACTACATGTATTTACAATTATTTACATTAATCATACTAAGTTATCATATACAAAGTCGTTTACTTAGCTACTTAATAAAGAAAATAGTTCTTTTTTGAATTTGGGTAAAAACTTTATAACCTTTAAGGAATAAGGCATAGCTTTCCACAAACAAGGGCCTTTGTATTTCAGGCTATTCATATAGATGGATTTGGTAGGCTTTGGGGAAAGAAATCTCTGATTAATGGATTCATAAAGGGTGTTTTTATATTGAAGAATATTTTGAAGATAATCCGAACAATTACGATTTGCTATTTTAAAGAGGAAAATGTATTTATTGAACAAGTGACGCTTTTCTACTGTAAAAATATTTAATGATTTGGATAAAATTTCATGGGTAGATAACATAGGGTTAACTTTCAGAATCGCTTCATTGTTGATAAGCTTAAAAGCTAATTTCTGTAGTCTATCGAGTGCCGTTGAATAATTTTTAGTACATTTATCCCATATTGTGGAACAATAATCAATGTAGGGTTGAAAATGAGCAAAATAAAATAATTTCATTAGGTTCGAGTAGGCCTAGTACTAGTAAGCAGGGAATGACAAGTCAAAGAACTAGTACCAGTCCGTATGCCAGACAGAGGAGAGTAGGCCTCCAAATTCAGCATCCAAAGATGATTGACCCTTCCTCCAGTGACAGAGAGGATGCTCGGTTAACATCATCTTCTACTAGTACTACAGGCTTCCTTTTCGTGGGTCGATTTTTCCAAGTCTCAGAAACGGGGACTTTTTTAGCTCAGCAATATAGTACTGGTTATCACAACTCACCATTGAAATTTGAGTCTTCAAATCCATGTGCATCCATAATTATTAGCATTTGAAAGTTATAATGCCCTACTACACATTAGCGATACTATGCAATATATAGAAAAGTCATCTATAGAAATAGAAGGAGAAATGTCTAATTTAAGGTATATTTCAAGGAAATATGCAATTTTCGTACATTTCTAGTGCCTCTGAAGGATAATTAAGTATATTCAAGTCCCAAATCAACCAATAAAAATGAAGACTTGTCCCCTTTAAATACCAGTTCCGATTAAATCAAACAGAGATTCTTCGGCTCCTACTATTACTGGACAAAGACTCAAAGGACCTGTACAAAAGACCAAGAAACGTTCACGGAAGCAGAAACAGAGTTCTCATAAGAGAAGAAGGTGTGTCCTCCAGTTCAAATGAGTCTTTTTCTAGTCATGAACAAGGTACAAGTACCACTTCCTTTTTTTAACAGGCCTTATTTTGAGCAATTAAGCCATGAACCACATTTTTATACGCCCACACATTAATGTGGGCGTATATTGTAGTCGCCCCTGTCTGTCTGTCTGTCTGTCTGTCCGTCTGTCCGTCTGTCCGTCTGTCTGTCCGCCTGTCTGTCCACAATTGTTGTGGACACGATAGAGAGCTGGTTTCTTGATGGATTTTGATGAAACTTGCTATGAGTGTTTGTTATCACCCAAGGATGAACCCTATGGAAAATCAGACGAATCGAAAAATATTTGATGGGTTATTGCCCTTGCTTTTGAAAATATCTTGTGGACACCATAGAGAGCTCGTTTCTTGATGGATTTTGATGAAACTTGGTATGAGTGTTTGTATTGACATTAGGATAAACCCTATTGAAAATCAGAAACCTCGAAAAAATATTTGATGAGTTATTGCCCTTGTTCTTTAAAAGGCGTTAATTTTTCAGCCTTTAACAAAGTGGTGTACACGTTAGAGAGCTGGTTTCTTGGTGGATTTTTATGAAACTTGCTGTGAGTGTTTGTTATCACCCAAGGATGAACCCTATTGAAAATCAGACGAATCGAAAAATATTTCATGGGTTATTGCCCTTGCTTATGAAAATATCTTGTGGACACCATAGAGAGCTTGTTTCTTGATGGATTTTGATGAAACTTGGTATGAGTGTTTGTATTGACATTAGGATAAACCCTATTGAAAATCAGAAACATCGAAATAATATTTGATGAGTTATTGCCCTTGTTCTTTAAAACGTGTTAATTTTTCAGCCTTTAACAAAGTTGTGGTCACGTTAGAGAGCTTGTTTCTTGATGGATTTTTATGAAACTTGCTGTGGGTGTTTGTAATCACCCAAGGATGAACCCTATTGAAAATCAGACGAATCGACAAATATTTCCTGGGTTATTGCCCTTGCTTTTGAAAATATGTTGTGGACACCATAGAGAGCTGGTTTCTTGATGGATTTTGATGAAACTTGGTATGAGTGTTTGTATTGACATTAGGATAAACCCTATTGAATATCAGAAACCTCAAAAAAATATTTATGAGTTATTGCCCTTGTTCTTTAAAACACGTTAATTTTTCAGCCCATTACTCTCTCAAAGTTGTGGACATGATAGAGAGCTGGTTTCTTGGTGGATTTTTATGAAACTTGCTGTGAGTGTTTGTAATCACCCAAGGATGAACCCTATTGAAAATCAGACGAATTGAAAACTATTTCATGGGTTATTGCCTTTGTTACTTGTAGTTGTAAACACTCAAAAATCGTTCAATTTTATAAACATTCTTGATGGCACGGTTTTCGACAGATGTTTCATTTACTGATAGTTCTTGCCAACCTCCCGGACGACTTGGCTGCCATTACAAAAGTGGGCGTATTACGATGGGGCATCGCTATTTTTCTGAACCGAAAGGTATTCCCACAGAAAATTATGAACCTCAGGAAATGTTGATCGTTTATGATACATTGGGTACAAAAATCACTGCTTCTTTACATTCCAAAATTATCAAGGGAGAATTTGTGGAAATGGGTCATTTATTAAGTACCTCAAAGAGGGAAAAAGAAAAGAAAACTCTATATTTAAGCAAGGATGGCGAAATAGTTGCTCAAGATAAGCTGCTAAAACTATTAAAACTTGGACCAGTTAAAAGTTTATGCCAGTGTCTTCATTCAGGCACACCCTTACAAGTCGTTAGAATTGATCAAGTATATGCACTCAGTTCGGATGGCAGCTTCTCGGGATGGCGATTCGTTGTCATATGATGAGCTCCGCAGAAGCCATGACCCATCCAGTTCTTGGGTCAATGTTGATTACGAGTTGTGGCATGCATTAAATTCAACATTTTCCCATAATAACGACATTGTTTATTTTTCAACATTGTCTCCCATGCGGTCCCACACACTTCTTCCGGTGGTGTTGGGGAGCTTGGAACCCGATGGTATAGAAGCTCTCATCCTGATCACCGAAAAAGTCCTCAACAGCAGATTTGGCACCATCTGACTATTTTCTGTTCCCGAACATGAAAAAACACTTGTTTGAGAAGCGGTACCTGACTGATGATGAGGTGATATCTGCTGTTGAGGACTTTTTGTGATCAGGGTGAGAGTTTTCGGAGTTTATCCTATACTTCAACACAGCATTAAAGTCATCAATTGGTCAATTACACAATAATCTTGCTACCACCGCTGGTTAATAAAATATTTGATTCTTTCCTGTTAATTTAATAAGCTCTCAACGAACTTTTATAAATATTGTCAGCATCCACGTGCTTTTATAGAAAAACTCAAATAGGAAGTAGTATTTATAACCAGTAAAAATATTTTATTGGACTCTAATAATTGACCCTAATAATGATGACTACAAAAACCTTGGCTTACATGAAGTAAATTTACAGGGAATAATCCCATTAAATTACAAATTACTTAATACTAAACAGGTTAATCATGTAATTCTAGCAAAGCAATCTTCGTAATAGGACGTGTAAGGATTCACCTTTGCGTTTCGCACTGGTAGCAACAGTTGACGACGTCTTAACTTTTGCAATTCTAATGATTCTGTATACTATTTCAGCAAGTGACCATTGACCTCTGGGAAAGTCTTCATCTGCAAGTAAAACAACATCATTTACTTTAAGATTTCTATGTTTCGTGGTCCATTTGCTTCGATTTAAATGAGTAGGTTCATATTTTTAAATGCACCTTTGCCAGAAAATTTCAGACAAATATTGTGCTTGTCGCCACTTTCTTTTCAATGGATATGTTCACTAACTGTTCGACCAAAAAACTTTTAGTCTTAGAACCTGGAATTTTTTAGCTAATATAATAAAAATATATGTTCAAATCCCTGTGTATCCATAAATATCAGATTTCGGTGGAGGGAGGGTTTGAATCTCCCAAATGTACAGGCCTAGGATGGAACAAATACTTTATTGAGAAAATGGGATTAAGGGTCTGGATTCAGGCTTTTCTTCTGTTGTGATCTGAAAGTAGAAAAAATAAGAACTCGCCCGTTGGGCGAGTAGTATAGTATCTGCTAATTAATAATTGGTTTTAGTTTGCTATGAACCAGATTGTCATTAAAGTTCAGATTTTTTGAGTAGGCAACTATCATTTTCTGCTTAGAAACATGGGGAAATTTCTCTTGAAGACTCTTCTAGTGAACTATCTTGCTTGCTCGATTACTGGTTGTATTAAACAGGACAACAAAGGGTGCTATGCCTTCTAAATGATGAATATTGAGTCCTATAGGTCTTGCTGTATTCAATGTCATTTTATTCATACTGCAAAGCAATTTCATCTTTCAATAGTTCATATCTCTCCTCATATGAACTACACTTTCCAATAAGATCTTTTTCCTCATTTCTCCACTAAGTGAATGACATTAAAAATTATCTGTAATGTTTTTCTATCCCTTTTCCTTGAATCATATAATGAAGCAAAATCTGCAAGTGATTGCTCATGACGATGTTTATAACCGTTCTATCAAATTACCAGATTGTATATTTTTATCATCATCTTTCAGTTCATCCAATTGTTCTTGAGTTTTTAACAAATAAACTCTATCATTAGGAGGAGAAGTATTAATAAATACCACCTCTCTCGAGGCTTTTCTCATTGCTAACTGTAGGACAATATAGACAGCCTCCTGTGCATTAACTTCTACATTATTCAAAAATTTATTACCAATTATCTGAACCTGCTCACGAATTCCATAATTACCACTACGAACTTCTTTACAGGCATTTCTTAATAAATCACTCATTTCTCGTTGTGATTTAGATATATACAACAGCTATATACATCCAACACAAACTGGAGACGTAAATTAGCCTCCCATGCCTTTAATAGATTAGCATTATAGGCATTCACTCTCAATTCAGTTGGGGTTCTCTTTAAGAACATCGTTGAACTTGTAATGGATGATCTTATAGCGTGTATATATCCTTCAAAGGTCAAATCAGTTTTTTTTTAAAAACTCTTCAAACTCTATATCTTCACATTCTTTCATTTCATCCATTAACTCTTTCACCTTAGTATATTCACAGGCATATTGCTTTGTCTCTTTGTCTGTGAACACTGCATCTAAGGGTTCCAGTATTTGTGTTTCTGGCAAAGGAGGTTTAGCAAAACCAAACCTACAAATACGTGTTTTCTTTTTACAAGTAAAAGAATGTGCATGATTTTGATAACGAACAAATTCTTGCAATTTCTCATCTTCTATAATTCGTTGACACGTTATATACTTATCAATATACTCAATTACTTCTTTTTTCTTAACTAACACCATACACTGGCGCTTCTGCAACCCACATTAAAGTATGTATATGTGGTGAACCTCTATGTTGAAACTCGACTTTATAGAAGAAGTCAGTGACTTTTCCAATAGGAGACTTTCGTTGGTTAGTCAATCCCTAAAAAGAAGATTAACTTGATAATCAAACTGTCTCCCACATGTTACTGGATCAGAGGAAATAAGTCGACTTTTATTTTCCCAATCCATCTCTTCAATCGCATTATCAGTACATGTATAAGTTTTCTTATCTTGGAACTCCCCTAAAATGCGGAGCAAATGCTTCCATTTTGTTTCGGCTGCAGAAAAGCTAGAAAAGTAGCTTGCAGGACCAAGCTGACGTATCATTGCAAACAAATCAGTTTTAGCAATCTGAAAGTATGGAGGTGAACCTCTCAAAGTTTTCAAAACCATATAACCTTCATCAAACTGAACAAGCTTCTCAACTGTACCTGGAGTTCGAAGATCTCCAGCAGTTATCTTGTTTCCATCAGTTTTTCAAACTCTATATCTTCCTTCTTTCAATGTCATCCATTAACTCTTTTACCTTAGTATATTCACAGGCATATTGCTTTGTCTGTGAACATTGCATCTATTTGTGATCAACATCACCAAATAAATGCTTGATGTACAAGCTTTAACATGATACGGTACTAGGTTGTATTTGTTCAGCATGGTAAGGCCACTCTTCAACATGTTTAGTTGGACCACAGGTCTTTGACGTTCTGTCAATAATAATAAAATAGGGTCAATATGCACACTGAATTGTTAAGAATTATGGAATATCTTTTCATTTGTATGCAGACGATACACAGCTTTACATCGCATTTAAACCAGAATCGGAATTCGTCCCATACAAGCTTCGGATCCAACAGTGCCTTGAAGAAATTCGTACTTGGATGTCAACAAATTTCCTCAAACTGAATGACAGTAAAACAGAGTATCTGCTTATGGGTTCTGATCACCTCCTCTCTAAACTTAACAACACTGGTAATCTGTCTGTTTCAATTGGAAACTCTCTGATACAGTCGAGTGAGTCAGCAAGAAATATTGGTGTTATATTTGATAAGAGACTGATGGAGCTCAAAATCAATAATACATGTAAGAACTGTCACTATCAACTCCGCAACATCTGAATCATCTCAAAATACATTTCCAGCGATGCCCTAAAAACACTTGTTCACGCTTTAGTTACCTCAAGGCTGGATAACATGAACTCTCTTCTCCCAGGACTGCCTCATCGACTGACATATAAATTACAACTCGTACAAAATTCTGCTGCTCGTCTAATAACTGGTTCAAAACGTTTCGATCACATCACACCATTAGTATTCTCTCTACACTGGTTACCAGTTGTTTATCGTATACGATATAAAATTGTCCTGATGACCTTTAAATGCATCCATAACTTGGCTCCATCATACCTTTGTGAACTGGTCTCTACATACACCCCATCACGCCTCTTAAGATCATCTAACTCCTTTCTTATCACATCTAAAACTGCCAACCTTCATACATATGGAATGAGAAGTTTTTCATACCAGGCCCCATACCTATGGATCAGTTTACCAATAGAACTGCGCTCTTGCGAGTCATTAAATATTTTTAAACAGAAACTAAAAACTCACTATTTTAGGGAAGCTTTTTAATTATTATTCAAGCAACTTTTTAACCAGATTTTATCATTTTAGTATTTTTAATCATCCATTTTTTTTAACACTGTTGTGTAAAGCGTAATCGAGCACTGATGTGGAATTTGCGCGATAAATCAAACTATTACTATTACTATTACTACTATCAATGTTGAAAATAGTGTCTACGTAATATGTAAACAAAGTCGTTTATTTGTTTGTAAAAGTCTATTGCTTTACTATTGCGGTTTTTTTTGGCGGGGAAGTGCTTACTTATACCTCCGGTGTATTTTGTAATACATATTTATCACGGAGGCGTCGCCAATAGCCACTTTTGTCCATTTTCTAAAATGTTCCGACTTCCATGAGCATATCGTGGATACGCCGTATGAGAGTTGCATCCCCTTACAGATTACTAAGACACACATGATTTGAATTTTGTTGAATCCAGTTTCAACAATTTATCATTAGTAACTTAATGTTGTGGATTTAATGGATTTTAACAGTTAAATCTATTGTGGACTTAAACTTAGATAATTTGCCTGTTCAAAGTGCTTTAGGCGTAACATGGAATACAGAACTTGATGTATTTTCGAGGGAAGTACAGGACAAATTATTGTTTTCTAACAAACCAGCGACGAGACGTGGTATTTTGGCTTTTGTTTATTCATTGTTTGATCCTGTAGGGTTTATCGCTTTATATGTGATGAAAGCAAAGTTGATTTCGCAAACTTAAAGTATATTGAAACTATGCTGGGATGAATATATTGGTGATGATTACAAGTTAAAGTGGAATAGGTGGTTGGAAGGTTTGTTCAATTTGCCAGAAGTTGTAGGTGTTAAAAAACAAAAGGATATTTAATTGGAGATGATGTTCAGCTACATATATTTTCTGATGCATCAAAGGTAGGATATTCTGCTGTTTGTTATATAAGATTTGGTGGTGATCCAGTTCATTGCTCATTCCTATTTGGTAAATGCAGACTAGCACCAATTGAAGAAATATCCATACCACAACTTGAATTGTCAGCTGGGCTGCAGTAGTGTCAGTAAAACTGAGAAAAGTGGTCGTAGAAGAATTGGATATCAAGAATTACCTTCTGGACAGATTCCATGTCAGTTTTAAAGTGTATCAACAACGAATATAAAAGATTTCACACCTTCGAATCAAATCGGTTAACCATACATAATACATGTTGGATCCGCTCATCATGAGTGGCCATATGTTGATCGAAATCTTCATTCTGCAAATGATGGTTCAAAGGGTCTTAAACTGAAAGTTTTGAAGAAACCAAGATGCATCAATGGACCTGTTTCTAAAGGAAGAATTTTGGCCAGAGAGAATGGAAATTCCTGAACTTAAACTTGGTGATCCAAAGGTGAGAAAAGACGTGCAGATTTATGCAACTACATGTACCTCAGAGCCTACAAAACATGTTTGTGATAGACTTTTCTGTAGGTTATTCATCTTGCGTGAAACTTAAAAGAGGTTTTGCATGGTTGTTAAGGTTCAAGAAGTATTTGAGTCAGAAAGTGTCTAATAATACTGTTATTTTTTAATTTAAATTAAGTGTTGATGGAATAGAGATAGATTATTGAAGGTTGGTGGTAGATTAGATAAGGGATTACTTGATGAAAGCTCTACTAAAGCCCTGATCTCACATAGCCTTATGAAGCGCGGGTGACCATATTAAACGATCCGTATCGTATCTGAGAGCATCCCCACGACGTTCCTCGACATACGATGGATACGTATTTGATCCGTACTGATATGTGGATTTTGGCAGAATTTTAACACATACCACGATAATACCTTGTATCCGTGCTTCCCAAACAGTTATCGGATCATTCTCGGGAGCGACTCGCAAATGCAGGGACATGTCTACATATGTTACTTATAGGAATACAACCTCTTAGAATGAACCTCAAATCTAAATTTTTCAAACTTGGTCAATAAAAGTACATATTCATCAGAAGGTGGCATATCAGATGCAACAGATTACCTAAATAATCTGTTGATATACATTGCAAAACGCTTATTCAAATGTTAATCGTTTTTAAATAATAATCTGTAATTGAATGGAATACTAATTAGTTTTAGTTTTTTTTTTGTATTCTGTTTGTATACTTTGGACACAGTTGATGAATAATTGTGAGACCTTAATTGTTTTGTTTTTTCTTAGATGTGATATCGCTTGAATAGCTATATGAGAATGGACGACTGAGACTTATTTGAGCGTATACTGGCGTGTTAAACAAGTCTAGGGGTCATGATAGTCCGGTTGAGTGGTTATTATGAAAGGAATTGTCATTGGTACAATTTATAAACGATTTGAGAGTCCACGAAGAATACGGCCATGCCCTAGTAGCTATTACGGAGAACACATGGACTCTAGCGTACCATCCCAACATTTGTATTTCGCATAGGGCTTTGGCGTGAATGATCTAACGACTGTTTTAAAGAACGGATATGAGCTATTTTCGAGGTATTGTTAGTGTTACGTATGACAAGTATTCAGACCATGCTTACTCTTTTTGAAAAAAACTGATGGTACTTCTCGTAAGGGAAGTCCACTACTATATAATTATTGCACCCGATTTTGTCTTGCTCTGGACAAGAATTGTGATTAACAGAATTGCTTGTACGGATTTTTATTATTCTTTTACGTATGCCAAGTATGCTTCTACTACAATGAGAATTTATCTACGTATGACGTCTATCTTGGAAGAATTGTTTTAAACATGTTTGAAATTTCCAACAAAATCCACGGATCAAATGCGTATTTCAAGTATCTCGAGGGACGTTGTGGGGATTCTTTCGGTTACAACACGAATCGACCCATTTGGCCATCCGCGCTTCATACGACATTCAATACGGCTATGTGAGATCGGGGCTATAGACTGAGATGAAATTTAAATTTATATTTTCACAAAACACCCTTCCCTTTACCTTACTTCCTACCCAGTAAGTCCCTCCGTACAATGCACAGCTCGCCAATTTTTACCTCATTTACGTAGCTGCTTTGTATTTTACCTGCTCCCTACATATGCATACCTCACAGCCTACGAGTCAACCTTCATTACCGTGGAGCTTCCCTGACTCATCCGTTGCGCAGCCCTGTGAGATCCCGCGTATGCATCACGTACTGTGTGGCTAAGCCAATTTTGTACCATTTCTCCTTGCCCCATCCGTCAAATTCTAATTGGCGTATAATCCGTCGCTATCCGCCTATGTGAGATCGGGGCTTAAGCATCCTTTGATTTTGCCTTATAAGCACCATGTTACTGATTTAATTATAAGAGATTGTCATTCCAATGTTGGTCACCTTGAACAGGAATCAGTTTTGTCTGAAATGTCGTTCAGCAGTACGTTGTTAAGGTTGTTAATCGTTGTAAAAGTTGTCTGGTCTGAAACGCAAGTAGCGTACAGAAGAACAGTTTATGGCAAATCTTCCAGAGCAGCGCCTTACTCAAGACAAGCCTCATTTTACTTTTGTAGGCATTGATTATTTCGGGCCACTACTTGTCAAGCAGGACAGAAGCACTGTTAAGCGCTACGGTTGTCTTTTCACCTGCTTTAATACTTCTTGTGCTGTACATGTTGGAATAGCACACTTCATGGTTACCGACGCCTTAAGACGTTTTGTTTTCGTGGTTACCCAGAAGAAATAAGAAGTGATAATAGGTCAAATTTTACAAAAGCAGAGAAAAAATTGATAGTAGCTGTTTTAAATTTCAATAAGTCGCAGTTGCATAACTTTTGTCTGGAAGAACATTAGATGGAATTTTAACTTGCCAGCAGCAAGCCACATGGGTGGCGTTTTGGAACGTGCTGTCCGTTCTCTGTCAAACAAGTAGCTAAATTCGTTATTAGTATTCAGTTGGTATCTGATGAAGTTCCTTTTAACTGTAATGGCATGATATTGAATAGCATCATTTTCGAGGATCGATTTGGTCCTTGAATAGCCTTAAGATTTACTGGATCTGCGATTCGTGTTGTAACCGAAAGAATCCCCACAACGTCCCTCGAGATACTTGGGATACGCATTTGATCCGTGGATGTTGTTGGAAATTTCAAACATGTTTAAAACATACGTCAATTCTTCCAGGATAGACGTCATACGTAGATAAATTCTCATTGTAGTAGAAGCATACTTGGCATACCTGAAAGAATAATAAAAATCCGTACAAGCAAAACAATTCTGTTAATCAAAATTCTTGTCCAGAGCATGACAAAATCGGGTGCAATAATTATATAGTAGTGGACTTTCCTTACGAGAAGTACCATCAGGTGTTTAAAAAAGTGTAAGCCTGGTCTGAATACTTGTCATACGTAACACTAACAATACCTCATATCCGTTCTTCTAAAACAGTCGTTGGATCATTCACGCCAAAGCCCTATGTGGGGCTTTGATTCACGGAAGCGAAATACAAATGTTGGCATGGTACGCTGGAGTCAACGTGTTCTCCGCAATAGCTAATAGAGCATGGCCGTATTCTTCGTGGACTCTCAAATTGTTTATAAATTGTACCAATGACAATTCCTTTCACAATAACCACTCAACCTGACTATCATGACCCGGGGTGTTCCCACTTTCCCGGCAGATTATCGGGATTAAATTTGTCTAATCCGGATTAGCTGGGTTATAGGGATTAAACGGATTAAGGCAGATAAAATTCTACTAATGAGCTGATATTTTTATTTATTTTATTTTTTTTTAATTTTATATATAATTAAACAATGGTACATACAGACACAGAACATTACAAACCAAGAAGATGTGAGACGGCATCTCCATACTCCACCATGGTCTTGCTATTGTTCTGTAGACAGACTTTCTGGCGATCAAGTTCATGTTCCAATTGGCGATACTGTTACTTCTTAGGGCGTTTCTTACTACCAGACTGGAGTTGACTGATGGTAACCTCTGTCATTGCTTGCTCAGATTTTATCAGGGTGGTGAATCTGAAGATGTTAGGATTGTTGGAGGTCATCTTGTTCATTCTTGCGTGGCACCCTTCAGCATAATTTGTGGTTCGTGGACCTGAAGTGTGAAAATGGTTCCACATACGTATTTCTTCTCCCTCAACCCACTGCTCGGTTACATTTGGGTTGTTGGCAAAGGCACTGACCACCACGTCTATTTGAAACAAATCTCACGTTGACTTGTACATTAGCCATGATGCAAAGGACATAATTATGGTGATATAATATGTTCGTCAATATACATGCTTTGCAAATAGTGTACACTCACTTTCTGCAAGTTCATTCACCATTTTGACATGTGAACTAATATTCACTTTAAGTAAGGTGAACATAGTTTATATCAGCTCATTAGTGGAATTTTATCTTCCCTAATCCGATTAATCCCTATAACCCAGCTAATCCGGATTAGACAAATTTAATCCAGATAATCTGCCGGGAAAGTGGGAACAAACCCATGACCCCTAGACTTGTTTAACACACTACGCTCACGCCAGTATACGCTCAAATAAGTCTCAGTCGTCCATTCTCATATAGCTATTCAAGCTATACTACATCTTAGAATGAACAAAAAAATTAAGGACTCACATTTATTCATCAACGTTGTCCAAAGTATACAAACAGAATTAAATAAACCCATAAAACTAAGTAATTTTCAATACAATTACAGGTTATTATTTAAAAACGATTAACATTTGAATAAGCGTTTTGCAATGTATAACAGATTATTTAGGTAATCTGTTGCATCTGATATGCCACCAGGTAAATCTCCTGATGAATATGTACTTTTTTGACCAAGTTTGAAAATTTTAGTTTTGTTGTTCATTTTAAGAGGTTGTATTCCTTTAAGTGACATGTGTGGACATGTCCCTGTATTTGTGAGTCGCTCCCGAGAATGATCCAATAACTGTTTGGAAAGCACGGATACGAGGTATGTGTTACGCATGCCAAGTATGCTTTCACGTATGCTTTTACGGCAATGAAGGCCTATCTGCGTATGACGTCTATCCTGGAAGAATAGACGAATGTTTTAAATATGTTTAACATTTTGCCAAAATCCACATATCATGTGCAGTGCGGATCATATACGTATCCATCGTATGTCGAGGAACGTTGTGGGGATGCTCTCAGATACGATACGGGTCGTTTAATATGGTCATCCGCGCTTCATAAGGCTATGTGAGATCAGGGCTTTAGTAGAGCTTTCATCAAGTAATCCCTTATCTAATCTACCACCAACCTTCAATAATCTAGCTCTCACTTGAGGGCCTAATATTCTAAGGGTATTCGGCTTGTCAGCATCAGGAAATGATTTTATCTGAACTAATCGAACTATTTCTAACTATGCTTCTCTAATTTCATCAACACTTAATTTAAATTAAAAAATTACAGTACTTTTAGACACTTTCTGACTTAAATACTTCTTGAACTTTAACAACCATGCAAAACCTCTTTTAAGTTTCACCCAAGATGAATACCTACAGAAAAGTCTATCACAAACATGTTTTGTAGGCTCTGAGGTAGATACATAAATCACTAAATTTTCTCACTTTAGGATCAGTTTAAGTTCAGGAATTTCCATTCTCTCCTTTAGAAACAGGCAATCAGGACCATTGATCCATCTAGCTTTCCTCAAAACTTCCAATTTAAGACCCTGTGAACCATTATCTTCAGGATTAAGATTTCGATCAACATATGGCCACTCATGAGGAGCTGATCCAGCATGTATTATGGTTAACCGATTTGATTCGAAGGTGTGAAATCATCTAGATTCCTTGTTGATACACTTTAAAACTGAAATGGAATCTGTCCAGAAGGTAGTTCTTGATATTTTGATATCCAATTCGTCTTCTACTACTTTTCTCATTTTTACTGACACTACTGCAGCTGACAATGTATGTCGTGGTATGGATATTTCTTTAATTGGTGCTAGTCTGCATTTACCAAATAGGAATAAGCAATGAACTGGATCACCACCAAATCTTATATAACAAACAGCAGAATATCCTACCCTTGATGCATCAGAAAATATATGTAGCTGAACATCATCTCCAATTAAATATCCTTTTGGTTTTAAAGGTCCATTCTGCTTTATTGAAAAAAGTTTCCATTATCAAAAAAATCGCAAATACTACCTGAGAGTATTTTTAAAGTATGCTTATTGTATCTCTGTATCTTCTTGATCAAACTGAATTCGGTTTTAAAGGATTAATTACAAACAGGGAGTACTTATTGTTAATTAAGCAATTTGACCTAGTTTTGTGGTTTGCCCTTTAAATGGCACAATATTTCTAGCTGAAACCTTTTAAATACACAAGAGGGACATTTCTCTACCATTAGGAGTTTATTTTACCCAAATCCGTTCAGTAGTTTCCTATCGGCGTCCAAAAAAACATAACACACTTAAAAACCTTACCTAAGGTTTTTAAACATTTTAGCATGTTTTTAGCGTTTAAAAATTAACGGCTGAATTTTTTTAGTTAAAACTTTCAGATACATTAAAGGGCACATAGTTACAGATTTTGGTGTTAAGTTTTCACAAATTTGAGCAAAAAAAATGTTTGACCTAAAAAAAATTCAGACTGTCCCTTTAAACACATATCAACTTCTGGCAAATTGAACAAATTTTCCAACCACCTATTCCACTGTAACTTGTAACATCATCAATATATTCATCCCAGCATAGTTTCAATATACTTTAAGTTTGCGAAATCAACTTTGCTTTCATCACATTAAGCGATAAACCCTACAGGATCAAAAACTGAATAAACAAAAGACAAAATACCACGTCTCGTCGCTGGTTTGTTAGAAAACAATAATTTGTCTTGTACTTCCCTCGAAAATACATCAAGTTCTGTATTCCATGTTAAGCCTAAAGCACTCTGAATAGACAATTCATCTAAGTCCACAATAGATTTAACACAATCAGGATGTGCTGCTATAAGTTTGAAGTCACAGTTACACAATAATCCTGAAATTTCACCAAATAATTTTAAGGCCAAGTTCAAATTCTCAACTGACTTCATTAAATCGTCAACGTACATACTAATTTCGCCAAAACTTAGTTAATAACAGTATATATCCATTAGTGGACATCAGAATTCCTCTATAATCCGATAAATCCACAAAATTAAAATTGAATTTGAAGCTAAGTTCTCGCTGCCTCAGTTATGCAAATTAAGGGGAAACAGAGTGATCATGTCGAGGTAGTTCCATCGGAGGTAACGAGTCATAATAGGGCTTCTCAAGAGGAAGGGGCCAACGACCCAATACACAACATGGATGTAAAGGTTAGAGGAGATTGAGGAGGGTGATGACTGTAATGAAGAAAGTAAAAAATCTAGGGTTGCTCCATGCTGCTATGTGCCAATGAAAGTGTGTGGTCTGGGGTAAAGGCTTCTGTTATTGGACACCGGGTCAACATTTTCGTTGATGTCATTTGTTGATTTTCTTAGAAGATAGGCCAAAGTTATATGATACTAATTATGTTCTTCAATGTGCTGATGATCGACCCATACATCCTTTAGGACTAATACATTTGGAATTCAAATTGTGTGATATACCCTTTAAACATAATTTCTTGGTAATCTATATGCCCTTAATGGAATTTTAGGCATGGATTTTGTATTAAGGAATAAGTGCAATTTGAATTTTGATAAAGGGTGACATATCCCTTTCTCCCAGGACTGGTGTTTTGACGTGTACACATGTGAATACAATGGAAACAGTCACCATTCCTGCGAGATCTGAGAAGTTGGTTAAGTTTGTTGCTGATAGGAATTTGTATCATTCAGATGTGCTGTTGTAACCAACGACTATATATTGAACCAGAGATTGTTATTGGCACGTTCTTTGGTTGATAGTAAAGATTTAGCAACTTGTATTTTGAACATGAATGATAGGGATATAGAGATTCCTGTTGGTACTACAATAGGTAGGGTGTAACCGAACTGAATGATGTACCTAACGGGGACGCCTCGGGATCCTCTGCGGCACCAGAATTCTTGCAGTGTATGGTTAAAGAGGCTTCTAAGAATTTGAGTGAGTTTGAAGCTGAAAGGTTAGGAAATCTGGGTAAGACCTCATTGACTAAGCATGTTATTGATTTAAATGGCATATTCAGACACACCATGGTGGAAGATCTGAGATGATGGTAAAAGAAGTTCTCAATAGCCAGTATATTGATCCTGGGGATGGTTTTACCACCATTGGTCAATCATAATCACACGCAAAATCGAACATCTGGTTTTGTGACATGATACGAAGAGTCGAAGATGGACCATGACGATGGAAATAATAGTGAACAATTGGAACCAGCAGCGGAAAAAGATTGTTATTCCTGGGAATCTTTGTAGATTAATTGTATTATATGTTGAATGTTTTTAAACTCGTGTCTCGGCGATCCACTCGATTTTGGTAAGGGGGGTATGTATCAGGTGGCATATTCAATGTACCGTAACTTGATATCAACAGGATGTTGGAGTTTCCAGATTACTTTATAGTTATGGCATTTAGTCAATCGAGTGTGGATTCGACCAATGAGAGTTGACTTTAGCATTGCACGGGATTTTCGTGAGCAAACGCTATAAAAAGCTCGATTGAATCTTCTTACGGTCAGACGATCGGTAGACGTCTCAGGGTAAGCATGTCTGTTCTGTAAGAGTTTTAACACTCCGCTCAGAGAGTTGGCTCTTACCTTAGACGATTTGGCCGTTTGCTTTGGGGTTATGGTTGCCTCGAGTCGTTTGGCTTCCAGTCGAATCTGAATCGGGAACATAACGTTCCGCTCGTTCAGATAGACTGATCTAAAACGGGGACTATTGAGTCAGGGGTTTAGAATGTTTATGTAAATGTAGTGTTTGAGATTCGTTCTGTCTTGTCTTGTCTTGCGTAATGTGTTTTGTTTAATTATTTATTTCTTCCAGTTGAGATCACAGTAACCTGAAGGAACTTGGAACTCCTGGTGTATTGAGGCACGACAGGATTGATATTTGGTTTGGGGGTTTCTGGTCTGAAATAACTGCCCTAGATTACCTCCTGCTACAATATCAAGACGGATACACATAGGGAAGTTTCAAAATGAAGAATTAATGAGAACACAGATTCCCTTACGACCTTCTGCAGCCAAAACTATATATAGGTCCCAATTTTGATTAAAGGTGACATATCCCTTTCTCCCAGGACTGGTGTTTTGACGTGTGCACATGTGAATACATTAGAAACTGTCACCATTCCTGCGAGATCTGAGAAGTTGGTTAAGCTTGTTGCTGATAGGAATTTGTATCATTCAGATGTGCTGTTGTAACCAAACGACTATATATTGAACCAGAGATTGTTATTGGCACGTTCTTTGGTTGATAGTAAAGATTTAGCAACTTGTATTTTGAACATGAATGATAGGGATATAGAGATTCCTGTTGGTACTACAATAGGTAGGGTGTAACCGAACTGAATGATGTACCTAACGGGGACGCCTTGGGATCCTCTGCGGTACCAGAATTCTTGCAGTGTATGGCTTCTAAGAATTTGAGTGAGTTTGAAGCTGAAAGGTAATCTGATTAATGAATTTCAGGATATTTCTATGAGCCCTGATGGACAATTGGGTAAGACCTCGTTGACTAAGCATGTTATTGATTTAAACGGCATATTCAGACACACCATGGTGGATTCGACCAATGAGAGTTGACTTTAGCATTGCACGGGATTTTCGTGAGCAAACGCTATAAAAAGCTCGATTGAATCTTATTACGGTCAGACGATCGGTAGACGTCTCAGGGTAAGCATGTCTGTTCTGTGGGAGTTTTAACACTCCGCTCAGAGAGTTGGCTCTTACCTTAGACGATTTGGCCGTTTGCTTTGGGGTTATACGCCTTTATTAATGAGACGTCATGAATATTCATATAAATATGAAAACGAGGCTAAGTGGGCAACTCGGTCAAGATGGCGTCTGCTAAGCGCTGACATTTCGACGTCATTTCACCTTTACCTATATAACCTTCGGATTTATTGAAGCGACTTTGGAACGACATGATCAGAAAGCTGCATCCAAGAAAATGTCTGAGGGGTACAACAAATACTTTTTGTGAAAAGTAGGCCTATCGACAAAGGTAGGTAGCAGTATGACCTAGTTTTCAGCGGAGATGAGTTTGACAGGTCAAGTCCATCTATTTTTAGTAGAAAGCCAAACGCAATTTTGATTTTATCAAATCGGCTAAACCTTTTCGCTTTGAAATACGATTAAGGATGGTTTTCAGGACAGGATCAGATTTCTTTGCTAGGCCCCTGCTCTAGAAATCTGCCCTTGTAGAAACGTAGTCCGTACCGAATTTTAGGAAGCACCTGCTTTGTTTCAATTTCAGTAGGCTAGGCCATGGCTAGGCCTAAATCTATATAGCACGGCTTACAGTAGTTTGCGAAATTTGCACTTTGCGAAACGAAACGAAATAATCTGCACTTTGCGAAACGAAACGAAATATCAGCACTTTGCGAAATAAATATTTCGCAAATCAGTACTTTGCGAAATATATTTTTCGCAAAGTGCAGTGATTAGCACTTTGCGAAATATATATTTCGCAAAGTGCAGTAATCAGCACTTTGCGAAATCAGCACTTTGCGAAATATTTGAAATGAATGGTCATACAAGGATGTAAAATATAATTCTAAAAAATGACATCCGGGCAGTGATTTTTATACGCCCACATGCAATGTGGAGCGTATATTGACGTCACCCATGTCCGCCGGTCCGTCGGTCCGTCCGACCTCCATCCGTCCGTCCACAATTGCTTTTTAACACTCTTCAAGTAACAATTCTTTACGGATTTTGACGAAACTTGCTGAAATTGTTCATTATCGCCCAAGGATGAACATTATTTAAAATCAAAAGAATCGGAAAATATTTAATATGAATTATTGCCCTTGTTCTTTAAAAAACGTTCGATATTTAGCTTGTTAACACTCTACAAGTCACAATTCTTTACGGGTTTTGACGAAACTTTCTGAAATTGTTTATTATCACCCAGGGATGAACCCTATTGAAAATCAAAAGAATCGGAAAATATTTAATATGAATTATTGCCCTTGTTCTTTAAAACGCATTGATTTTTAGGTTGTTAACACTCTACAAGTCCCAATTCTTTACGGATTTTGACGAAACTTGCTGAAATTGTTTATTATCACCAAAGGATGAACTCTATTTAAAATCAAAAGAATCGAATAATATTTAATATGAATTATTGCCCTTGTTCGTTAAAACGCGTTCGATTTTTAGCTCGTTAACACTCTACAGGTCACAATTCTTTACGAGTTTTGATGAAACTTTCTGAAATTGTTTATTATCACCTAAGGATGAACCCTATTTAAAACCAAAAGAATCGGAAAATATTTAATATGAATTATTGCCCTTGTTCTTTAAACGCGTTCGATTTTTTAGCTCGTTAACACTCTACAAGTCACAATTCTTTACAGATTTTGACGAAACTTGCTGAAAGTGTTTTTTTGCACCCTAGGATGAACCCTATATAAAATCAAAAGAATCGAATAATATTTGATATGAATTATTGTCCTTCTTCTTCCAAATACGTTCATACAAGGCTAAACTTGATGAATGAGTTCTGAATGAAATGTATGTTTATGACTACAGGTTGAATATTTCATGCTTGAGATGGTTGCTGTTTTCTGTCAAATTTACTTTTTCAAACAAAGCTGCCAGTGGGCGTATATTACCTTACCTGGCAAGCTATCTTAATTCTCCATTTCATGTTTTAGGTTTATACGCCCACATAGAAATGTGGACGTATATATTTCCGTCCGTCGGTCCGTCCTTCAACAATTTCGTGTGTACGCGATAGAGACCGGAGTTTTTATCCGATTTGGATGAAACTTGGTATGCGTATTTATCTTAATGATATCTCGGATGAGTTCGAAAATGGCGCGATTCCAATAATCGGTTTATGAATTATTGCCCTTGACTTATTGAAAAACGTTAAAATCAACTTGTGTAGGCTACGCGATAGAAGCTAGAGTTTTCATCCGATTGGAATGAAATTTGGTATGTGCATTCATTTTGATAATATCTCGGATGAGTTTGTAAATGGCGCGATCTAGTCATCGGTTTATGAATTATTGCCCTTGATTTAGTGAAAAAACGTTAAAATTCACTTGTGTGCGCAATAGAAGCTAGAGTTTTCATTCGATTTAAATAAAACTTGTATGTGCATTCATCTTGATAATATCTTGGATCAGTTTGAAAATTGCCCGATTTGAATGCAACTTGGAATGTATATTCATCATGTAGGCTTATAACTGGGATGAGATAGAAAATTGTAAAATCTCAGTTGTCGGTTTATGACTTATTGCCATTGACTTAGTGAAAGCTTGAAAATTAACTTGACTTGTGTATGTGATAAATACTAAAGTTTTCATATGCCCACATGAAATTCAACATGGAATATTCAAATTGCGTGGGCGTATGTTACCTTGCCTGGCAAGCTATGTTTTCTATATAATGTAATAACTCATATCAGTCTATATTTCAATTTTCAAATGCATACAATTATGTTTACAAATGGATTTTATGGCTCATGTCAATACTGAGCTGTAAATGCCATTACTGAATAGCGTTGCTAAACCCTTCACATTTCTTATGATCATTACACAGAAATACCGACTGTTTACCTTTAAACCAGGCTTGTAAATACCGTAGCACTTAAGTTTCATTATAAATTTTGAACTTGTATTTTTATTTCTTTCATGAACGCAGCCCCACCCCCATAAAAAAACCCAGGGGAAATGATATTATATGCTCTCCTTTCCGTTAATAGCTAAGCTTGGTCAGGCTCGTAGCAAGCCAAGTACTTTTGGGGAGGCAAACGGCCATTCAAGGGAGGCAATGTATCCACCCCTTTGTAAGGAAGGCTTCTGCAATGCAATGCTGCGCCATTAGATTAGAGTTATTTCTATCTTTATTGGTGTAATAGGTAGCCTGGAAATGGGACTTTATTCAAATGGGCTCCCGATTTACTAAAACAAACTTTTCCCATTTTTCAAAACTTTCCCTGTAAATTTAGGTTTTAAGGTTATTTGATCAAAGCCTGATATTGAGAAAATTTTGAGAATTCAACACGTCCAAAAGCCCTCCCAAGACCGCCCCCAATTCCCCCCCCCCCCCCCTCGCCTTGGCTACGGGCCGGAGCTTGATTGAGGCACAATTTGTCAGGCATTAGAATGTAACTGTTCTCTGATGTTTCGTCCATTAAAGAAACTACTCATCCAAGCCATGCCCGTAGCTTGCTAAATATTTTTAAAGGCGAAGTTTTAATGAAGGGATGGTGGCAGTTTAGGTATCCCCCCTTCTTCTTCGTAAAACTTTAAGAATTGATACGCTTTGCAGTGGTTCCCTCTATTGTCGTATGTTAAGTTTATTGCTTCAAGGATACCAATTTGAAGTTGAAAAATTTGAAAATTAGACGTCTGTAAACCCAAATTCCCCATATTTCCCCGCAAATTTGATGCCCCTGCGGACCAAAAGCAGGCTCTGAGTCGTTTGGGTTCCCTGTGTGACCATTCAATTCAAATATTTCGCAAAGTGCTGATTTCGCAAAGTGCTGATTACTGCACTTTGCGAAATATATATTTCGCAAAGTGCTAATCACTGCACTTTGCGAAAAATATATTTCGCAAAGTACTGATTTGCGAAATATTTATTTCTCAAAGTGCTGATATTTCGTTTCGTTTCGCAAAGTGCAGATTATTTCGTTTCGTTTCGCAAAGTGCAAATTTCGCAAACTACTGTAAGCCATATAGCACCTATATTGTAGTAAAGAATTTCGCTTATAATTTGACAAAAAGAAATTGATATCTGATATAAATTAAATAAACACCACCAGTTCTCAATTGTGAAAGCAGTATCAAATATCTGTTTTTTTCTTTCAGGTTCAAGATTTTGCAGTAAATGTTTATATGTGGTGATGTGGAATTGTTGTTAATCGGTATTCACCATGGCTTGCTGCTAGGCCTAGCCCTGACAAAAAGATTTTTAATTTCAATTTAAATCCTTGCTATGGTTTATTCTGTGAATAAGTTGGACGATTGTAAATATTTATGCAAATTAGGTGGACAGTTTTCTTAAGAGCGTTTTCATAATTATTTTTATCAAGTAATGATGCACCTGGCAGTAACTGGACTGGAATTACTTTTTTGTATGGATACCGGGTGAGCATCATTTGGAAATTATTAAATTCGACAAATATATTTGGAATGAAATAAAAAATACACTTGATATTTTTTTCTTTAATTATTATTTAAAATTCAGTTCAATCATATTAGATAACAAACACATTTATCACTTAATATCTAACGATAACAAAATATTTTACTGTTAAAATATTGCTCAATACATTAAATGTAGATGATATAGAAATATAAACTGTCTTAATATCGTATGGCATGAAATTACATGTTACAAGTTCTGTATTAATATTCAGTATCTTATATATGTACACCTCAAAAAAGAAATATAGCCCTGTTAATATTACCTACATTAGCTTAGAATCAATTTCTTTTAAAGTAGGCCTACTATGTATAATGAACTTTATTTTTTTTTCATAAATAGTAATTAAATTTTTATTCAAAAAAACAATGATGTTCATATAATATAATATTGAAAAACATAAATATTGCACCATTTGAAGAAAAACGCTCAACACCAAATCTCTCAATTTCACTTGATCTTTCAGTTTTTTATTTTCAGTATTCATGATTTCCACCTTGGCCTCTAACATCTAAATGTCTAAATCTTGACCTGTGAAACAAAAACATTATTTATTAGTCCTGATAAAATCTGGCCTGAATCTAATATATCGGAAACATGATTAGCTATTCATTTGCAATGGAAATGGATAGCCTATAGCCTATTATATTTATTATCTTAACTGCATGTCTAAATCCAAATCCATTAAAATTCTCATAGTACTGTGTTGGGTATTAATAGAGGCAAAACATCTCATACATTACTGGGACTGGCGGCAACTCGACACTCTTATTTGAGAGTCCTTAAATATTGCTCATTTGGTTTTTTCTGTTTATGAAATATGTTGCCAATAAATAGGGTTTACCTGGGAGATTTATTTTCCTTATTGTTATCATCATCACAAACATCTAAATTAACATTCAATTTGGACTTTTCTTCTCTGGAACATGAACTCTTCTCGGAGCCCCTGTCTTAAAAGTTCTTCTGTTGGGCCTAGGGGTCCATTAGAAGTCATCAGCTAAGAAGTGTTCTGAACAAACCACTGTGTCAGAAGTAATCTACAGTTAAAAGGTATTTCAATATTTATATTAATCAACTAGGCCTATTAGTAGTATTAGACTATTATATGTTAAACCTATCCTACTAGGTCTAAATGATGATCTATAAGCACATGTATCAATAATTGGCTAGGACTCATCATGCAGAATGATATGGCATGGGATGGACACACCAGGTTCAGTCTCAGCACAGGACAGGTAAAACTATGTGAATTTATAGACACAAGTTTGAAGTAGGCCTATAATTGTACAGTAGGTTCCAAGCCTACTAGGTTACACACACACACTCAAGTGTCCATCTAATTATACCTACTATAACTAGGACAGCCTGCAGGACAGTAGTAGCCTACCGGCACCACTACGGCACTACTCACTACTACAGAGACTCTAGCAGTCTAGGCTAGTCTAGGCCTGGCACTAGCTGCAGGGTGAATAGTCAATGAAACGATTTACAAAAATAGACCTGTCTAATGTCTTGCCTAGGTTTAGAAATCTACCAAGTAAACTTATAAAATGATAATGAAGTCCTGCTGAATGTGACTAACGTGTCAGTGCTAGGCCTTGTTCGTTGTTGTTGAGTTGAGTGAGCTTGTTCGGAGAATTCACCTACCTTGAAACTCGGCCTTTCGTGTCGACGAACTTTGACGATCCATTATTTACGCAGAATATCATCGGTAAGGAACCTGTGATAACTTTACCCATCACAATATCTTTCATCCTTTGAGCAATGCGGCACACAGTAATGTCGTTTCGCTTTCGACATGACGGCGTCGGCCATGTTTATTTACACAGACGACCACCTTGCCCACTTAGCCTCGTTTTGAAGTCAGTGGGCGGAGTTATGCATACGTTTTGAGAAAGGAGTATGGTTGCCTCGAGTCGTTTGGCTTCCAGTCGAATCTGAATCGGGAACATAACGTTCCGCTCGTTCAGATAGACTGATCTAAAACGGGGACTATTGAGTCGGGGGTTTAGAATGTTTATGTAAATGTAGTGTTTGAGATTCGTTCTGTCTTGTCTTGTCTTGCGTAATAAATGTGTTTTGTTTAATTATTTATTTCTTCCCGTTGAGATCACAGTAACCTGAAGGAACTTGGAACTCCTGGTGTATTGAGGCACGACAGGATTGATATTTGCTTTGGGGGTTTCTGGTCTGAAATAACTACCCTAGATTACCTCCTGCTACAATATCAAGACGGATACACATAGGGAAGTTTCAAAATGAAGAATTAATGAGAACACAGATTCCCTTACGACCTTCTGCAGCCAAAACTATTCATAGGTCCCAAGGGGATACCATGGACAAAGTTGTAATAGACTTAGCTGGAAGGAAAACACCCCATATTCACTACGGACGGACGGGGGTGCCGACAATATACGTCCTCATAGAGAGATGAGGGCGTATAAAAATGGAATTGCTCTTTAAGATGAAACTCCGAGATAATAGCCTATGCAATATCAGCTGTCATTCAAAAACTCAAACAATCTCCCACTTATTGTATAAATGTGATGTAATAAGCCAACTCCGGTCTGACTTAAAAACTTGGATTTTGCAAAAAACCAGCATTTGTCTCGTGATAGATGCTATTAACATTCTCTTTGGCATAAATGATAATGATAATCAGGCTATAAATATGATTTATATTCTTACTATATGGTATATTTATAAAAAGTACAAATCAAACTCTGAACCATATCTCAAATCCCTGATTTCTGACTTACAAAACTATAAAAAAAAATTCAAAATTGAGAAATACATTTTCTACAAAAACGAACAATTAGTTAATTTCTGCATCCTTTGGAAAAACTTTCACCACTGCCTCTCCAATAATCTCTACTGTACCACAACTACCAATATAATTATAGATAGATAGATTAATAGATTGATATAGATATTATACTAAACTTGGTTTGATTTATCTTTGAAGATCCTGATGTTCGTAATCCAGAAGGTCAAGTAGCGAGATGGTTGAAAAGTTTGGCTGAAAACAGTTTTGAAATAAAACATCGACCTGGGCTTGTTCACAGAAATGCTGATGGTTTATCTCGCAAACCATGTGTACAATGTATCTTCAGAATCTCAAATCTTAAAAAGTTATGGTCACAATGGGATCTCATTGTTGTAAAGAATAAACTACTATTTAGAGAAATACCTGTTACTGCACACAAGAAAAGAACACAGATTATTCTACCTAAAAGTGCCATTAAAGAAACTTTAAGGTTGGCACATGATGCTCCAACTGGTGGACACCTTGCAAAACTTTATCCAGACTCATAGATAAATATTATTGGCCTGGAAAGAATGCCGATGTACGCGATTATGTCGCAAAATGTATAACCTGCTGTCAAAGAAAAGGCAGTAGACAGAAAGCGAATCTAAGTTCTTTTGGAACTGGAGCTCCTTTAGAGCGCATGGCGATAGACACCATGGGAAAAATTGACCCTCCAACATCGTCTGGTAACTGCTTCATTCTTGTCATATGTGACTACTATACAAAATGGACCGAAGCATTCCCAATGCCTAATATGGAGACAAGAACTATAGCTAAAATTCTTGTTGAAGAAGTTTTTCTCAGAGTGAGTATACCATATCAACTCCACAGTGACCAAGGAAAACAGTTTGAAAGTCAAACATTTAAGGAAATATGCCATCTTCTTGGAATTGAAAACACTCAACCACTGCTTATCATCCACAGTCGGACGGACTAGTTGAGCGATTCAATCGTACACTACAGAATATGCTATCAGCTTTTGTCCGTACCAAAGAAGATAACAGGGACGACTATTTAAAGTATTTATCATATGTAATGTCGGCCTACAGAAGTACACAGCAAGAAAGCAGTAAAATGTCACCGAACTTTCTTATGTTCGGAAGAGAAGTTATGACACCATTAGAGTTAATGTTTGGATTACCACCAGAAGCTAAAGAACCATTAACATCTTATGCTGCTGATATAAGAGAAAAGTTTACTGATGTTTATGATGTGATGTGAAACAGAAAAGATAGTATGATATTCTATCTAAGAACCGTTCATTTCAAGAAAATGATTTTGTATGGTTGTACACCCCTACAAACAGTCCAAATATTCCAAAGAAATTTCAGAAATATTGGAAGGGGCCATACAAAATTATCAAAAATATTACAGATATAACTGTCCAGATTGATATGGGAAATACGACAAAAATTGTACATACAGATAGTTTCAAGAAACGTCAGCAGTCTTTAACTACAGAAGAAGTTACAGAAGAAGATACTGATGAATTGTTTAATTATAATGAACATACTCATATCACTAAAACTGGCAAAAAGTGTCAAAACCTCCTGCTCATTTGAGTGAATATTTTTTATAAAATGTTTACAATTTAACTAATATCAATCATCTTTATCTTTACAGATGATGGAAAACAATAATACAGAATTTTGTAGTTGTGTGGGAAAAGATTTGATACCCAAGCCATAATATAATAATAATAATAATAATAATAATAATAACTTTATTTGGCAACCCATTTGGACAGAAGTCCAATTTTCAATAGGTCCCACTAAACTACAAAAACTATATACAAAGTAACATATAGAAGAGAAAAATAATATACATAAACATTTACAAAGGTCATTGATTATGAAAAAAAAAAAACAAAACAAAAAAAAAAAAAAATGAAAATACAAAATTATATGAGCTAAAATATGAAAAAAATTAGTTAAAAAATACCAGTATCTGATTTTTGGGTTTAGTAAAAAGTAAGGGTGATTATAAATGCTACAGCTCTTAATTGTCAACAAGAACAAATTTCCGAAATTCATTTTTAAATGTATACAGGGAAGGATTATATTTCACAGTTTGTGGTAAAGAATTCCAAAGTAACGAAGCGGTATATTGAAATGTTCTCATCATAGCAGTCTTATTACATTTCGGTATATCTAAAGTTCGGAGTGTTTCAGATCTCAGTGTCATTCTGGTTTCCGTTAATTTCGATCTTTCTGTAAATTTACTGTACAAATATTCAGGGTTTCCAGTTTGAAATAATTTGAAAGTCAATATGCCACGATTATATGTAATACGTTGATACAATGTCAACCAATTTAGAATTTTGAATAAAGGTGCCGAAGGGGAATCATGTTTTTGATCTAAAATACTCCTTGCAGCGCGTTTTTGTAATTTATAAAGAACCTCTAGTTTACTTTTATTGGAATTACCCCAAACTGTAGAACAATAATCAAAAAATGGTAAAATATAACTATTATAATATAACTTACGAATATCTAATGGAAGGCATTTTTATAATCAAACATCAGAAGAAATGTGGACTAAAAATAAGTTATTCATGTTTCTTATATAACAGAAGATACAACCGAAAACCTTCTCTGGAAAATCACATTATGCTTAAACATCCAGGTGCATCACACAGAAAAGTACATGTATGTGAAAAGAGTTCAGTATATGATCCAAGATTGGAAAGTAAAACATTGACACCACCCAAAAAGCTAGTGGAAACAGTTCAACCAAAGTCAGTTAAAATGAATAAAATTGGAAAAGATGGAAATCAGTATTGGTGGATTATTCCGACTCAGAAACAGAATTCGGTTCAGAACCAGAAGGTTTTTTTAGAGGCTGGACCTACAGAATCACTAAAGAAAGACAAGGCATGTCAAGTAAATCAAGTATATTCTCTCGAATTGATTGTGGACTAACTTTAAAGTTTACTATAATGCCGGGACGACATTATCGGAGGCGTCGGTAATGTTGCGAATCAGAGATATTTAATTGTTTTTTAATTTTAAGAATGTATTTAAGTCTAAGAGTTCCAGACTACCTTATTTTGTTTCTGTACTTAGTAAGAAGTAATTTTGATTATATTTCATCGTAAGTTAATTCCTATTCTTTATAACGATTGATATACGCTTTAGAAAGCTATATATATTGTTTATAAGACATATAGTACTTTAGGAATCTGCTGACTTCACTCGAAGAGAATGTGTCCGATACTGCCGACGATTTCCTGTGTGAACATGATGAACA
The DNA here is from genome assembly GCA_029955415.1 of Lottia scabra. Taxonomy (NCBI): domain Eukaryota; kingdom Metazoa; phylum Mollusca; class Gastropoda; family Lottiidae; genus Lottia; species Lottia scabra. The sequence continues at coordinate 9,337,352 of JARJEI010000014.1, read as the reverse complement.
CTGTAGCCTCTGCATTTCGAATGAGCCTGAAAGACTAAATTTGCCTATCACAGAACAAGAAATCACAAGGTGCATATCTCAAATGAAAAGTGGGAAATCGCCTGGCTTGGATGGTATACCGATCGAACTCTTGAAAAAATCACAGCACATTATGGTCCCGATTTTGTGTAAACTATTTAACCTGATTTTCGACAAAGGAATATTTCCTGAAGAATGGTGCAAGGCCCTTATTTGTCCAGTTCACAAAAAAGGCTCCAAGAATGAAGTCGAAAACTACCGAGGCATCTCCTTACTCCCAGTAATCAGTAAAGTACTTACAAAACTTTTAAATAATAGACTAACTGATTGGTGTGATGACAATGGTACTATCCACGAAAACCAAGCAGGTTTCAGACGAAACTACTCTACAACTGATAATATATTTACCTTACAAGGCTAAATAAGCAAGTATCGATCAAAAAAAGGTGGGCGATTCTATTGCTTATTTGTTGATTTTAAAACTGCATTTGATGGAATCATTCCTGCAAATTTGTGGCATGTTATTTATCAGAATGGTATCCATGGTAAAATTGTAACACTCATTAGGGATATGTACTTAAAAGCAAAATCTTGTGTACTCACTCCAGATGGTATAACGGAACTATTTACATGTAATATAGGCACCAGGCAAGGCTGTATGCTAAGCCCACTACTCTTCTCAATTTACATAAATGTCTTAATCGACGACATCGAGAAGGACGGTTGCAAGGGTATATACATATCGAATTCCCACCAAAATCTCTGTTGCCTACTTTTTGCTGACAAATATGTCAGACACTGTGTTCAAAAGCAAATAAATAGCATTGAGCAATATTGTGCTAAATCTCACATGAGGTTAAACATACAAAAAACCAAAATTATGGTTTTCAGAAACGGCGGCCCTAAAAGACATTATGAAAAATGGTCATATGATAACTTATTGCTAGACACTGTCTCCCAGTATAAGTACTTAGGCTTAATGTTTACTCCAAAATTAATATGGACTTCATCTAAAGAAACCTTAGCATCTCAATGTGAAAAAGTTATGATTATTCTTAAACGTCTAAATGCCAAATGCAGTGGTCTGCCATATGACATATCAATATAAATTTTCGATAAAATGGTTGTACCCATTCTAACTTACGGTGCTGAAATCTGGGGCTTTGAGCAAAGGGTCAAAGATATTTGTCTACAAGAATGGCACAGTAATATTCTATGTAATTCAAGATTAGAACACTATTCATATTATAAAGTAACTTTAGAACCAGAGCAATACCTGTATAGTTGGACCATTAATTACAAATATAAGAAAGCATTATGTAAATTTCGCACTGGGTGTCATAATCTTATGATACTGGAAGGTTTATGGAAAGATATTCCATATATAGAAAGGACATGTCCTGTCTGTCGCCATGGCTATATTGAAGATGAATATCATTTTATGATGGTTTGTCCCAAATACAACGAATTAAGAGATTTGTATATAAGCCAGTATATAAATTTTATTTGTACACAAACATTTATTTCTGTAATGTCTACAAAAAAACATGAGGCACTAATGAACTTAGCAAAATACATATACTTTGCTCAAACTCTTCGACTTAAACTACTCTCCCCTTGATTATTTAACTATTTGAATAGAAAATCATTGTATCGAATTAAATTGTATATATTAGTATTATATTGAATTGTTTATTATCGTATTAAATTGTATATATTAGAATTATATTGAATTGTATGTATTATAATTGTATTGAATTGTATATATTAATGTAAAATTGAATTGAATTATATAAGATAAATGAATGTAAATTGTTCTATGGGCATGAACACTGTATAATCATAATATTCAAATGTTTGTAAGTTTACCTTTACAGTGTGCCTTGTAAACATGTAAATAAAGATTATTATTATTATTATAGAAGTAGGAAGATTACATTAAAACACTCAGATATATTGATATACTACTTCTGCATTTCTGTTAATTCATTTTACTTGATAACGTTACCTGTATGTGTTTCGAAACGTAGTATGTAATAAATGCAGAAGTAGTATATCCATATATGAGTTTAAAGCTATATATGTTCCTAATTTGAAATATAAGCTGTTGTACTCATCATATTTTTTTTTGTGTCGTTTCCAACCCCCTTCTGCAACAAGTTTTTTGCGGACCTTGCTCGTTTGAGATGGCAAATCTTAAACTACAAATTGCGTAAATGTCATTTATTAATATTTACGATAAATGACGATAACAATATACAAATAAATTGTAATGCAATTTGAATATAACAAAAGAATTTAAACTATATACAAAGCCATCGAAAAGATGGGACATAAAATTCCGCCAGATGAAATATTTACTAACAAACTATTCTGTACATATTAAACAATACAAATATTAGTAATAGACATAAAATTCATTAAGGTATTTACAGAGGAGAAGGAGGGGAGGTGGGCGGCAATCAAAATTTGAAATTTCTTTAGGCCTTTGAAAAGTGGCTTGGTTTGACAAAGACACGATTAAAAAGGCCTAAAATGGGAAGTAACTCTAATAATCTGATAATTGATTACGGGGACGTAACTCAGTAACAATAGTTTCCAGACTACACAAATATAATTATATTCCATAATTATGTATTTGTGTCGTTTCCAACCCCCTTCTGCAACAAGTTTTTTGCGGACCTTGCTCGTTTGAGATGGCAAATCTTAAACTACAAATTGCGTAAATGTCATTTATTAATATTTACGATAAATGACGATAACAATATACAAATAAATTGTAATGCAATTTGAATATAACAAAAGAATTTAAACTATATACAAAGCCATCGAAAAGATGGGACATAAAATTCCGCCATAGTCATCACGTTAACGTGAAGACCCACCCATCCAAGGTCCGCAAAAAATTAACACCCCAAAACACTAAAATAAGCGCGCTATACAGTTTCACCAAAATTAGACCAGCCTCGCGCTGACATCTTAAATTGTGAAAATAAACTTATTATAAGCAAAATCATTAAAAACAGTAAGAAAATATGGAATATTAGAATAGAACATTATATCATCATATAAAATATGTACCTACAACAATGTTAGCGTAACTCCTTTGATCACTGGATCTGGATGCCACCCAGGAAAAACTGATATTTTACTCAGAAACCTGTGCCCATACGTAATGCAAAGAGATCCTACAAAGGTTGCGATGAGCGAACGCACTGATACAAATTTCACATTATTGCTTAGTAAATTAATTGCATTAACATAATTATATACATAAAGTGGAACAAAGCTTACTTTCAAAATATAATATTGTGGCTTATCTATTAATCTGACGTCAAAGTTTTGGAACCTATCGACACATTTACAAACTTAAGGGCTATTAATATAATCAAGATCAGGCTAACCCTGGCACTTGACTATACAATGTAAACTTATACAGATAGATAAGGAACACGAATATAATTTCGTACTGCCGATGAATTCCATCGGCCAAACCTACGAATGGCGTCCTCTGAATGACCGTCAATAAACGCACTACTCGCAGCGCCAATTCTAAACGAATGCGATTTGTAAAGCTTAGGATTTAAATTCAAGAATTCTAAGATATTTTTTAATTTTGAAGTTATGAAAGAATACGATATTGGAGATCCATCCATGAATTGAAAAAGTGGGCCACTTTTATGGGGACATGCAATTAAATAAGTATGTAAACAGGTAATTGGGCATAAACTTGATTCGACAGACACTGCTGATATATGAATGCACACCGGAGATGTTGATTTTTTATGTTTAAAGTTACGTAAATTGAGTTTTAAGCCAATAGGTTTATCGCCCGAATACTCAAATTGAACATCCGAAACTTGAATTACAAAGGATGGATCCTTGTTTGATTTCAAGCAAATTTCACCCATACGAAGAAAGGCTGAAAATGCGAGAGTAAAGATAGCTCTAATCAAAATTTGGTGAGAAAGGAGGGATACGACTATCGGTATAGCATCTACCAAACGCTTTAACAATCCCTTGGTAATTGGAAGTCGACTATCTGTAGATGGTTTCAAATTTTGAGCACCTTTGATAAATTTTCTAACCAAAAATGAATCGGATGGATTCTCAAACGAAGATAATTTATGGACATATCCTATTGCAGATGCAGAAGAAGCAATGGTGCTGGGGGCATACCCAGAATCAAATAAAAATGCCAGAAAATTTATTAAACAAGTCTGAGTAATCGGCAACACTGTAGGATAATTTCTCTCATGGCAAAACTGAGTAAATTTTAACCAATAATTTTTGTAAGATGCCAATGTCGACGGTGACATTGATGATTCCAGGACTTTACAAGCGCCTCCGTCTAAACCGACAAAAACTCCAGTGGAACGGGAGAAGGATCCGAATCCAAATAAGGTGCTATTTCCCTGGCTTTCTGAAACATCAAACGAGACAAAGAGTCACTCAAAGTATTTATTTTCCCGGGGATGTGCTTAGCTTTAAAAACAATATTGTGGGTAAGGGTAACAATAACTAATCTACGAACGAGGCGCATCATTACCGGACATTTAGAGGACATTTTATTTATAACAAATTTGGTGCTTTCGTTATCAGTAAGAAAAAGAATCTTGTGATTTTTCATCAAGGCTCCCCACGTTTCCATGGCAACTATTATTGGAAACAGCTCCATGGCATTGATGTGCAAAGTACTCATTTCTGTAGACCAAGGAAAAGCGAACCACCGAGAACCAAAAACTGCAGCGAAGCCTTTAGTCGACGCGGCGTCTGTATACAATTTAATAGTATCCGAAGATAACCAATTGTCGTTCAAAAACATACATTTTTCCGTTAAAATTGTCTATAAAAGTTAACCAAGCACGTAAGTCTAATCTGGCATCATTATTCAGACGAATTTGATAATGAGGTTTTGATATACCTCTGGTCAGATCAATCAAACGCCTTAAAAACGCTCGACCAGGAACCACAACGGACGCAGCAAAATTGAGGAGTCCTATCAGACTTTGAAGTTCACGGAGTTTCACTTTTTTCCTGACTTTAAAACGCAATAACATATCGCGAATCTTAAAAACCTTTTCAAGCGGAAGGCGACTTAACATTAAATCGGAATCTATTTCGATACCATAGATCGTTATTCTTGTCGTAGGCCATACAGTTTTTTCTGGTTTAAGAGGAAGTCCAATAGAAGCCGCAAGCGAGGAAAAGTTATTAAGGGACTGCAAACACAATTCTGAATTTGCGGGACCAGCTAGAAAAAAGTCGTCTATCATATGGCTAACATGGGCACCGTGTTTATTGGTCATAATCCAGTGCAACGCGGAACTAAACCGTTCAAAGATCTGGCAACTTGCACTTAAACCCATGGGCAGACACATATCAAAATAAAATTTTAAATCCTTGCCATTTGGAATGGTGAACCCCAGTAACTCGTAATCGGAAGGATGGATTGGTATCTGACGATAAGCATCTAGAATATCGCTTTTGGCCATGAGACATCCGCGACCGAGCATTTTGACAATTAAAATAACGTCATCAATAGAATCGTATGCAACTTCCGTGAAGCATTTGTCTATAAAGGAATTTATCGAGTTACCGTTCGGAAATGAAAGATCGTGAATGACTCTAAAAGAAAGTTTACCGTCTGCGCTTGATGACTTCGGAACGAGACCAAGGGGTGAACAAATGATATTCTGAAAAGGCGGTGCTGTAAAAGGGCCCCGAATCCGACCAGCCAAAGACTCTTTTTCTATTTTCTGAACGAATGCCTCTTCATTTTGATGACAAGAATTATGATTTTTCGACACACGAAACTTTCGTTCCCCATTGAACGGAATCCGAAAACCTTCCTGGAAACCACGAACTAGGAAGTCTCGTTCTATAGTATCATAACCATCCAGAACATTAAACAATTTAAGCGGATTTATTGGCGTTGGTAGCCTGTGACTGAGTGTTTTGTTTGCGAGAGGCACGAAAGGAATTATTCGAGGATGGGATTCGCTCAGAATCGTCCTGATTATAACTCTTAGATGCATCCGTTTTAAAACACCTAAAACGAGGATGCTTGCCACCACACTTCAGACAAAGATGATTGTACGTACATTTTGGACGCGTACAACCGTTTTTCTGATTAAAAGCGTAACATATACGTTTTTGCTTCGGGGGTTCGATAATTTGTGTACGGACACCGTGCAGTGTTGTGGCACGCAGCCAAAGTTCATTATGCATTATACCCCACTGAAGTGGCTGAGACTGCATATGATTTCTAAAGCATGAATCATAATATAAAAATGCCTTTTGGCCATATGATTTACTCAAATCCTGTATAAGTGCAGAGTAGGCTAAAAGCCCCGAATACGAGTATGGATATTTCTGTAAATATATATCCATGAAAATGTGAAATGCTTTAAGCCAATTTTCTATGTTTAGCATCTTAGACTTTGGTTTTGACACAATCTTTAAAAGTTTGTCACTTCCAGAGTTTTCAATATCGATATTGAAACCTTCCGATAAACCTTCAGGCAATAATGCAGAAAATTCTACAAACACTTTCTGCCAAATACAGGATTTGAGTTTATCTGACACATGGGTAGATATACCCAGATTATAAGAATGCATAGAGTTAGAAATAGAGGGATTGTTCCCATCTTTCAATTCCGAAGTACCTGATATATTCTCACTTGACGATAGGGTCTGTATATCTTCAGATGGTATGGCTTCTGCTTGTTCATTGGATAACACTTCGCCAACTGTCGAAGTTTGAAGAAGACCATGGTTTGAAAGTTTTTTAAAGAGTTTATCCACGATTCTATCCTCAGCTTCTTGGGAGAGATTGCATACATGAGGACCACCAGCATCCACTGTAGATCCACCAACAGAACTACTAGATCCACCAACAGAACTACTAGATCCACCAGCAATGTTACTAGATTCACCATTTGACCTTTTCTTCTTAGAATTGGTACTCAAAGGTAATCTTGATTTCCTTTTAGATACACTTGGATTGGTTGGAGCCGACATCTAGAAACTTCTGAAAGATATTTGATGTCAGCATGAATGACAAGCGGGATCTCTTGCAGAGAAGGGGGGCGATGCACAGAAGGTCACAATCATTGTTGTGGCAATAGCAGAAGAATCCAAGAAACAACAACAATTTCTACCACAGGAATTGCGCCAACACGATTTGCGCCCATAAAAGAATCCATAAAGCTGGGGATATTTTGGTATCTTCTGGTATACAAACCCAACGTGCATTGTCAGCACCATGGATAAACAACTTTATAGGAAATAATATGTGTATTGTCGACACCATGGCTATAAGAAACCATCAAAATTCTTCAGTGTGCATTGTCGGCACCATGGCTATAAGAAACCATCAAAATTCTTCAGTGTGCATTGTCGGCACCATGGCTATAAGAAACCATCAAAATTCTTCAGTGTGCATTGTCGGCACCATGGCTATAAGAAACCATCAGAATTCTTCAGTGTGCATTGTCGGCACCATGGCTATAAGAAACCATCAAAATTCTTCAGTGTGCATTGTCGGCACCACGGCTATAAAAGACCATCAAAATTCTTCAGTGTGCATTGTCGGCACCATGGCTATAAAAAACCATCAGAATACTTCAGTGTGCATTGTCGGCACCACGGCTATAAAAGACCATCAAAATTCTTCAGTGTGCATTGTCGGCACCATGGCATTGTCGACACCATGGCTATAAAAAACCATCAAAATGTTTCATTGTACATTGTCGGCACCATATATAAGAGACCAGCAACAAACGGTTCAGTGTGCATTATCGGCACTATGGCTATAAAAAACAGTCAAAAAAGTACGATGTGCATTGTCCGCACTGAGGCTATAAACGCCACGAAAGAAGTAGCCTACAGTGAACATTGTCTGCACCGGATTCAAAGCCAAAAACGAAGTGTAAAGTGTACATTACTGTACAAGTTGTACAAATGGGGTTCATGAGCAGCTGGAGTGTGGAAACCCAAACGGAGGCAATTTTGAAGCAAATTGAGGTAGGCCTATGGCGTGACGAAACACCAACCTAACGTTGAAATGACGTTCCACCAACCCCATATTAAATTTAGAAAATATCTCGGAATTCAGGCTTCTAACGAGGTCGATAACGTCTAATAGCGTCACGCAAACTTCGAAAATATCTCGGATAACCCTCTGAAATATTTAAATGGATGCCATCAGGACAGTATATGTCCACGTTTGGATTCCACAACCCAGCTCGATGTTTCCATAAAACAATATTTTCATAATCTCCACTCGCTAGCTGCTCGGATATGGAAACATTTGTGGCGATCAACCTATCATTATACCCAGAATCCGGAATATTTCGCCTAGGAAAAAGTTGGCTGATAACCACACATTTAACCCCCAAACCATCTCTCAAAAACTGACCAAAGGACAGAATATCTCTGGCTAATAGGACTGGACTATAACCAACATCACAAAGGTCATTTGAACCGATTTGCAAAAGTACCAAATCGGCTCCCTTCATGACGTTATTATATTTGTGAAGACGACCATGTTCATCGTTACGTAAAGCTTCGTCTACACGATCAAACATTTTGTTCAAAACATCATAATACATGTATGACGGTGTTCGTGGACAAATGTTTGATCGTGTAGACCGTTTTCCCAACAAGGTTGAACATGGTCAAACATGTATGACGATGTTCAAATTTTTAGCTGCATGTTTCATCTTTACATCAATTGTTGGCAATATTTAACTTAGTTACCAAAATTTAACAAATCAGCTGCCGTATAGGCGTCATGTGACTTCCTTCCCATCTTTCAAAATGGCAGCCAACACAGACAAAATTTGGACTGTGTCCGATGTAACTAGGTTAATTAGCCTTTATGAAGAAAACCTGTGTCTTTATAACACTTTAATTAAAGACTATAAGGATAAACCATAACGGAAGTTAGTAATGCAACGAATGGCAGAGGAATTACAAACAACTGGTTAAAACAATAACAGATGCAGCAGCACCACTCAACAGACTGTTTTGGGCATCCATGTTGAATAATTTCCAACCAAAAATGATAATTACCCTTCATTATTGGTCATACATCATCATACAAATGTTGGATCATGTTTGACGATGTTGGACAGTGTAGACAGAAATCCACCACAAGCTTGAACACCGTCATACAAATGTATGATGATGTTTTTAACAAATGTTTGATCGTGTAGACGAAGCTTTACTTTAGACCCCCGTAACCTTTCCACTCAACATCAAAACAATCTTCATCAAGAGAGAAATTATTAAGGGATATGTTCGAATCTATGTAATCTGATAACCGCTTGATGTGGCTGGTACCAAATATTTTGATAGTCGGCTTTGTCGAACAAGCCATGCTAAATGACCTCTAGCGAACTGAATTTAGATCGAAACAGAACCACGTGTTAACTCAGTGCCTAATTAAAATCAAATTGCGAACTGGATTGCTACTCAAAAACCTAAATTCTATGTGCAGTATGACACACGATCATACATTCCATAAACAATTCGAGAAGAGATATATAATAATTAATATAATACAATTAAAATTTGAAATTTCTTTAGGCCTTTGAAAAGTGGCTTGGTTTGACAAAGACACGATTAAAAAGGCCTAAAATGGGAAGTAACTCTAATAATCTGATAATTGATTACGGGGACGTAACTCAGTAACAATAGTTTCCAGACTACACAAATATAATTATATTCCATAATTATGTATATAAGTTGTACATATCACGTTGATCTGACGTTGGTAAGAGAGAAAACTTAAACTCACCAAGCTCATTAATAATTAGGAAAGTGGTTTTTAATAAGATAATTAAGCACTTATGAGAGGTTTTAATAAATTTTAGAATATTATACACATTGACATAATACCATTTATAATGTTTTAAATATTTTGTATGCCATTGTTTATTTTATATGTATTTCTAGTAATTAACAAGTTGACCATTCTTAGTTTCTTATTGAATGTTTTATAGTCAAACTTGAATATTCTTATGAAGTAGTTGACTAGTCACACTTGACTTTCAGCTTACCATATGTAGTTGCATATGGGCAGTTAAACCGAGTCGTCTGATCTAAGGCAGTAATATCTTGTAAATCATATTTAATTAAATGCTTGTGAAATGATTTGATATTTATTTGTAAATAAATACCATTATGTATTTTACAACAGATTTTTTGAAGGCCTAAAACACGCAACTTATATTTCTGGTTAGAAGCACTCTAAATTGAGAAATTTCCCGAACCCATTCTACTAGAAAAACAGGTATCTAGTCAGTTCCTGGGTTGATTCCAAAATAACTAGTGGTGGCAGAAAATACCATCTGGCGTTAGAACCAAGCCGAACTGATTCATCTACAGCTATTGATAGAATCATTTGTAGGAAATTTGGTTATTCTATTTCTCAAGTTGATATTGAAACATTATCACCAAGGAGATGGTTAAATAATCAAATTATTAATATTTATTTGAAATACTTGGAAGATATAAGAGAGGTTTCTTTGAATAATGATGTATATGCCCTGGATACCTTTGCTTATGTAAGAATTCGATCCAATGTACAAAATGCATATGATATGTATAAAACAAGTGGTATTTTATTACATGGAAAGATATTATTTCCAGTGCACATGCACAACCACTGGAGTTTAATAGTTGTATTTCCAGAATCAAAAACAATCAAATATTATGATTCTGTTTTACATGTTCCTCAAGGACAGGAATGCATGACAAATATTTCTGAAACGATTAGAAGGTGAGCACCCTTCCAATTGGAAATTGATTTATGTGAAAGATGTACCATTACAAGATAATGAGTATGATTGTGGAGTTTATGTCTGCTTTTATGCAGATTTGATTCTACAGAGTAAAGATTTTGTTATATCTTAACAGTCTGTCCACCAATATAGGCCGAAAATTATATTAGAAGTCTTTCCGATTGATTGATGTAACAATTTTAGAGAACAGATTTTTAAACATAATACAGTATTAGCAAGATGAGGTGGTGAAAAGCTATATTCTACATAGTATGCATATTTCAAATTGAGATATTGCATTCAGATCAGAAATGGTAGCCTGAAAGTCAAAGGCTTTGTTTTCAGCACAGGTTGAGAAATTTATGTTATTGTTTTTATTAATTTTTTTAATTTTTTTTTTGTGTGATGGGTTTTTTCTTTTGGCTTCAGAAAGCATATTCTTCAATTAACTTGTTATTTTATTATGAATAACATCATCAGTTGTTCGTTTCTAGTTACTGATTAAAGCCTACTATTTAAACTGAAAATAAGTAATGGCTTTTGCTGTTACACTGGCATAATTTCCAGTAAGAAATGAAATGGAAATATGAAAGCGGTGAAGTGAGACTATACATTATTGGAATCAGAATTGGAAATTTTCTGGGTTGACCCAGTTGCAGGAAAAAAGATCAAGGTGAGAATTGTTTAAAAATTATTTTAATAAACTGTTATAATGCATGTCTAATGGCAAAAAAATATTTCCTCATGCCCTCAGAATTAAAATGTACTAAGTCATTGGTGAAATCGTTCAGTAATTTCAATAGCCTCAGACTAATAAATTTGAATTTTTTTTTGCAGCTTTTCATTTATTGAATTTCTTTGTAAATTAAATTGCTGAATAGTTATATTAGGACTGTATTTGAATTTTTCCCGTGGTGGAATTTCTATAAGAAAAATATTAATAATACCAGCTGTTTGGAAATAACTGACAAGATTCTTGATGCTCTGAAAAATAAAAGTAGGAGACGAAGAATGGCTGATATCATTCCCCCATCATGAATTATCAAAATATCTGGTTTATGTGATATATCCGATATCATGTCAGAGGACGGGTTGGAAATTGTCATCCCTGGTTTGCGGAAGAAGCGGGTTTCTTGTATAAATGGTAAAGAAAATGAGTTATTAAAACAATATATATTTAGTCTAGATATAAAACTAGAACCAAACAATGCCAATTTCATTTTTAAGAATTATGCTGGGAAAAAGTGAACAAAGTTTAGATTTCTGGTTTACTAACAGGTGATATAAACAATAATATTTTTTCAAGCAATTATAATGATGATTAATAGATAACTACAAATATGCAAAATTGGATTAGAGAAAAGAAAAATGCTAGAATCAGATGTTACTGAATAGAGCGTTGAAGATCAACTGAACTAATAAAAGTCAAAGTAATATTTTAGTTTAGAACAGCAAGCACCAAGTGCCTACCACTGTGCACGAGAGTTTCGTGCTACAATTGTCTTACCACGGTTGCTTTTAACAAACACGTTTCATTTTACCTGTCTGCCGTGGTGCTGGCAGGTTGAGAGAAGTTACGGATTGGTAAGCATAGCAAAAGAATATTTAAATTGACAAGTTCATAAGAGTAGATAACTTGTGCTAATAAAATGGAAATCCCATCCGGCGCATTTCATTCGGTTAACTCGTCGACAGATTGAAACTCAGCGACTCCGTCGCTCTTCACTACTTTAACAAACACAGTTTTTGATAACATTTAGTTTCTAAACCAAAACATGTAGGTTTATACTCATCACTTCTAATCAAAAGACGATCGCTCACCCTAGAAACCATTTGTTTACTAAAAACTGAAAGTAAATATATTTCATACTTTTCAAAGACATGAACTAAATTTAGTGAAAAATCGATGATGGCAAAGAAATTTGGAATGAGAATACGTTAAACATTAACGAATATTTTTGAGAACTATTTTGGGTCTATTTTTCTTTTATAGTATTATTACCAGTCTAATTATGATGAATTGAATTAAGTGTGATTTTCATTTTGTCTGAGTTTGAAATTGAGTCAAAACGGTAACAAAAAATAAAGTCAAAACGGTAACAGGTCTAGCTGTCAAAACCGTGTCGTAACAAGATTTTTCGGTTAAAACGGGATCTCATTGTTAATAGTCACTCAACACAATAGCCTGATCTTAATAAGAAAATATTATGTATTACAAGAAAAAGTTTGTTTTGTTCCTTGCATGACCTTGACATTTCGAATATTCCAGAGGAAAAAATTCTTTATGTTACCCGTTTTTACCGAAATATTTTGTTACCGTTTTGAGAAACTCTATGGAAGAGATGCAGAATAGACCAACTGATTGAACTTGGCAGAAAGAGAGCCGATTCTGTAGCACAATTAATGGGCCTTAATCTTCTTCTTGTTACAATTGGCATCCGCCTCTAGCAAGCTGATATCGCAGACGTCTAAAAATTGATGCCAATGAAAATAAGTTAAATAGCTAGGCTTTATTTATAACAAATAACAAACTTTTTTTTTCAGACAAGATGAGTGATTCTGAAGAAAGAGAAATAATTGTATTGGAAAATGAATTGGAGATTGAATCGATCCTAGATCTGTCTCAATCAGGAAGTCTGACAGTGATGCCTACTGAAATGAATGAAGTACCTAACCCTTGTGCATATTGACTCAAACATTAAAATCAATGAAAAAGCTTTTATTTATCAAAATTATATGTTTTTGTCATAATTTTGTTAGGTTTTCTCACATTTTAGGTTAAGTATGTCTACCTCTATTGTCTATCACCTATAGAAGCCACTTTAGCGCGGAATTGACTAATTTTTTTAAGTTGACTTGTCATGGCATCAAATCTGAATTATTGCCATTTTTGGCTGAATATTTGTTGTTCAAACCATTTTTTTGAAATTATTCTTAATTATAGACCTCACCTTTGTGATTGCATTTCAATCTAGGGTGTTCCTGACCAGTTAAGCACTTTAATGTTGTTGAGTTGAAAAAAATTGCCATAAAATTTTAAGCATGGCAAGGAGCCAGATTCTGCTGAAATACCCCCTACTCATCTTAAAATGCCTTTTGGATACCTGGAACACTTTGTAATGTATCACGTTTATGTAATTGGCAGATCTTATCATGTTTGCAACTGGGCACATGAATCCAACACCATTGTAACTAATAAAGTCCCAGAACATATTTTTATTGTGTTTTGAGGTATTTCACGGATTGGTTGATTTGACCTTTGCGGAGTTTCTGACCAGGAGGGTGACTGTATGACCAATTTTTCAAAACAAGATAGAACTAGCTTGAAATATCTCCAGTTTGAAATCCAATAGAAATTTGTGGTCTATCACAGGGACTCGTCTCTGTAACAAGGATTGAACAACGAAAATAAATCTAAAAATAACAATAATTTGGGTCTGATGCAATGACGAAAAGATGCGACAAAAATTCACAAAAGTAATCAATCTCATGCTGATGGGGTTTTTACAACAGAAGTAGACATACTTCATCTTAAAATGAGAGAAAACCATACACAGTTATGAAAAAAACAAATCATTTTGATGTAAATCGTCATTTTCACTGTTATAGCGTTTGAGTCAATTAATATGCACAAGGGTGTACACATGAAAATGTAGAAGCTGCTGAATTTTCCCCTTCTCATGCAAATGAGATTCAGAAAATACTTGATACGTTGGGTGTTTTAGTTCAAGAGGTTGATAAATTTTGCTTTATTGATCATTCTAAATGGTAGTATTCCTTTAAAATTGGTTGGGAAATTGGCCCTCTAATCTTTTAACTGTTTTCCTCAATACACCCTGATTGATTGCTTCAGAAACTGAACCTGGTACACAAAGTTTTAAATCTGATTGGATGAAATTAAAAATATCCTCAAATCTTAATTGCGGTGTTTCAATCCGAATTTAGCTGAATCCGTTTTATGAGAATCAAACAGGCTTTCTGAACACCAATCTCTACCATTCATATAGTAACCTGGAGTTAAAGTTATAACTGAACACTTTTCAGACCAGTGAGTTATAACTGAACACCTTTCACCTGTTCTTTGTTTCTACACATTCAAATTTTAATCCTTGAGTGTACAGGTAGTTTAAACTGGTCATTAAGGATCTCAACAAAATCAAATATTGAAATTTAAGGTAAGTTGAATGATTATATTTTGTTAATTTGAAATAAAACCATGAAATTGTATTCCTGAAAATTTCTTTAGTCGAGTTAATCATTGTGTCTCTATTTTAAAAGAGCTTCTACCATTACTTTACGTGGCAAACCTAAGCGATTTTTGTGCAGTTGTGTACTTTTGGAGGCTATTTACATAATATTAAAGGCTCAAATCGACCCTCGAAAATACTGAACATTCCCCTTGAAGCCGTAAAATAGTTTGAAGTCAGATTTCATTTTAAATACACAATTCAAATATTTTTGTTTCATATCTACGTAATGTGATCAAAGTTAAAATTATACAGAAGATACAGTTGATATGACAAGTGAGAAAAAAATACAACAATACAGTAGAAGTCACAGACAGTTACTGTTGTTGTAAGTTTGCTCTTATAATGATAATTAATCTTGTTATATTTGCCTGTTTCATATTGTTGTATTTTGATGTGGGTTATACTTATGTACTCTCTGGCCACATTAAGGTCTGAATTGAATTTTTTCTCTCATGTCACAAATATTCAAAATATGTTTATCAATTGCATGCGATGTGTCTTAGAATGTCTTTGGGTCCATGAAAATATATGGTTTGAAAATGTTCAATATGAAATAAATACACTTTCCTCCTAGAAATTTCATGTGAAAATGACCTACAGTTTTGACTGAAATTTCCCCTCTGTAAAATCATGTTTCCAAATTAATATTTTTTTAACAGTTGTCATTTTCATCAACCTAAAGACAATCTAAGTCTCTGTGCGTTATAAGAGTTACAGGAATATAAGACAGTGTTGGATAAGTAAAAATTGAAGCTTTATAGTTCCTGAAACACCAACAAAAAGACCAAAAGCACCAATTTTATTGAAAATCAAAAATTAGATATCAAAGTATTTTTTAAAGAAACCGATACCCACCAACTTTTATTCAAAAATTCATTTCATCCAAAACATACCTTTTCTGGCATTATTAAATCGCAAATCCTACGATTTCATAGGATTTGTACCCAGCAGACCGATTTTGATTCCGCATGTAGACTTGTTTTCGATAAATTAAGAGAGAGGGGTTACTCAAAAAGATTTTTGCGCCAAATTAAAAACGACACACTTTCACATCTTCAGAAGAAAAATGACCCCCCTCCCCCTTTTAATGGCTTTGGCTCAATTCCGTGTGGAGGTTCTTCGTGTCGTACCTGCGAACATATACTCATTTCTCACTATTTCCGAAATAAGAGGACAGGAAAAACCTTCCTCATGAACGACCTACTTTCATGCGCCGACCAAAATTTGATATACCTAATTTCTTGCAAAATTTGCGATATTCAATATGTTGGCGAAACCCAAAACGCGCTACGTACCCGTTTAAACGGCCATCGCTATGACATCGTACATGGCAAAGATAGACCTATTGCGAATCATTTTAATCTTCCCGACCACTCCATTGATGATCTACTGATTATGCCCATTGAATCAATCCCAGCTATTCCGAATATCAAGCCTAAACGCAGAAGATTACAGCGCGAGAGCTATTGGATGAACCAACTCGGCACTGTATATCCCAATGGTTTAAATATACAACACGATAACCAAATTATTCCGTTTGTGGTAACATACAATCATACCGCAACAAAGGCATCACTAATAGTAAAGACTCACTATAAGAATCTTCAGGAACAGTATCCCTATGTTTACACCAAGAGGCTTGTGACCGCCTATAAGCGAAACAAAAATTTGAGTAACCATTTAGTCCATGGCAAACTTGATCCGACCCCCCCCCCCCCCCTACTCCACCGCTTTTAGACATGACATAACATTTTGACCATTCTAAATACCGACTTTACTATGCTTATACTCATTGTGGGACTTTGCTGCCGCAAAGTCCCAGTTTGTTATCGAAATGATTTTTTTTTTTCGTTTTTTACGAAGAGTATACAGCTTAAACTGCAACAGCTGCAGTGAACTTTTAACTTCTATATATCTTAGTTTTAGGCGAGGTATTGCATAAAGATAAATTGGATCATTTTTGCAAAATAGCAAATGCGCATTGCAAAATTTGCAAAAAGTAGACTATTGGCTCTAAAATCTACATTTTTAGGTCGATTTTGCTCGGGTTTTCACTGTTCGTATCTCTAGCGAATATCCAATATGACTGGAGTTAAAATAATTCAAATTTCGAATTTTCGTTGCACACTTTTTTGTGTCGAAGTTTTAACTTTTTGAAAATGTTTGTTTTTCTTCGTATTTTTTACTGAGCACAGAGCTTAAACTGCAACAGCTGCAATGAACTGTTAACAACAATATTTCTTACAATTGGGGGAATTACTGCTTAAATGTAAATTGGAACATGTTTGCAAAAGTGCAAATTGCACATTGCAACCTGAGCAAAAACGGGTTTTTTGACCCTGGAAGCCACATTTTTGGGCCGATTTTGCTCGGGTTTTTATTTTTGGAATCTGTGACTAAATTCCGATGTGATATGAGTAAAAAAATTTCAAATATCGAAAATTCGTAGCACACATTTTTTCATCGAATTTCGATTTTTTTTAACTTTTTTTGAGTCTTTGTGAGATTGATCTGATATTTTGATAAAAAAGTTTGACTACAAATGTTAATCAAGTGACACAGTCAAAATATTCACTTCACTTCCGGTCCAAATGAAAAATCGATTGAAAGTTCCGGTAGAATAACTTCCGGTGAAATTTAAATATTTCAACGAGATTATGCTGATCGGTAGCCATCGTAATTCTACAGCCGATTTTAAAATAAAATTTCACCCGCAAGTGGAACTTTGGCCGCCATTTTGATTTTCCTGAAACATTTCGATTTTTATTCAGCCAATTTGACTGAACCGAATTTCATAATTTTGGTGTCAAATGAGAGAACATAAAAATTGAAGAAAATTCTTGGAAGTGGATTTTTGAATTTCGAATTTGCTTTTTTACAATTTCCGGTTGAATTTTTTCAATTTTTAAAGGCTCATATCTCGTGACCTTGACCTTTGATGACCTTGACCTTAAGTAGGTCAAAGGTCATCGACCGTAGCTACCAGATGATACTTTAATATTTGACCTCCGATATCAACTTCCGGTTTTATAGCTGCCCGAAAACAGCAAAATTGACAACTTTGGACTGCTCTAGCACGTTACCTAATTCACATAGAGAGTTATTTTTTTCAGATTCTGAATGTGCTTTACGAGCTCTATCGAACGATATATCACAATGAATTGTAATCTGAAATTTGAATTTTTTATATTTTGCAATTTGGGAAACCTTTACCCGATTTTTTTCATTTTTTGACATTAATATATGTATATCTCGTGATCTATAAGATGTAGACGCTTCAAAATTAAAACATAAGTAAACATACCTCATATAAATGTATCCATCAAAAATAAATTGAGGTGGGCGTGGCACATCCGGGAGAAATTTTAATTTTGCTTACATTTTGTCTGGAAAAAAATATACATAGAATACATTTTTTTGAAAAATGCTTCTGCACACACTTACCTCATTACTTTAGCTCAATTATATTAAAATCTCAGATGTTTCGGCTATATAGTTCAAAAAAAGGGAACAAGGTTTAAGAATTTCAAACTTTCCGATAATAGATCTTGACCTTTTTTGACATTTATGATTGTATATCTCGTTAACCAATAGATGTAAAGGCTTGATGATTTAGCCATAGTTAGATATTATTAATATGAAAAAGTCACATCAAAAAATCTGACGTGGGCGTGGCACATCCGGGTAAAATTTTGTTTTTGTCAGAATTTTGTTTATCAAAAAAAAGTAAAAGTTTAATTTTTTTTTTCAAAAAAATGACCTTGCTTACAGTTACAGCATTGCTTTATTTAGCTTATGTTAAAGGCTCATTGATTTCAGTTTTGTAGTTCAAGAAAGAGAACAGGGTTAAAAAAAATATTTTGCCCTTGACCTTTGTTGACATTGACCTTTCTAGGATCAAAGGCCATTGACTTTGGCTATTCATATATACTTTCATATTTGATGTCTACCTTCAACTTCCGGTGTTGTTACTGTATGTATTTTCAAAGTTTATAAATTTCAAACACTTGAATCTCGTGATTTTGACCTTAAGCGACCTTGACCTTCAGTAAGTTGAAGGTCCTTGACATAGGGTTTTAGCTGGTACGTTCGTATGTCAGATCTGCTGATTACTTCCGGTTTTAACACCATTTAAACACACTAATTTTCTAGTTGTCGACTTCTTTTGCACATGGGATTTTCGTTCAGGTTCCGAGGTTTTTCTTAAATTCCCTTTAGCAAATTTGCACATTTGCAAAGTCCCACTCTGTGCCACGTGTGGTTCTAGTATTATTATTATTTTAATCATAATCGTCCTTACTTTTTAGGAAATCTGTTTAAGAGGATGAACTGTAGGCCTATCACTTTGAAATGCTTTACATTAATATAAATTGTCTTCATTTCAAATAGGAACTGTAAGAAGACAGTTTTGTGTATATCGGTTTTATATTCCTTCCAGATAATTGTGACCAGTCGGTACCACCAGCTTTTTATGCAACTTTTTACTTATTTATTTATCATAATATACTAATAAATTAACTGCACTTTAAAATATATAGTTCTAGATTCATGACCTAGGCCAGTGCTTTTTTATGGGAATTTTATTCTCATATCACCTTAACACCAAATATTTTTTTGTATAATTGTAGGTTTAGAAATTTACTGTGAATGTGATTAACTGTGATGTCAGTTAACTTAAAGAAGACGTTTACTTGTAATAATCAACTGTTTTCAACTAAGATTATTTATTAAGAATTCCAAAAAAATAAACAGAATTTCATAAAGTAGTGAATACTAGAATCAGGTAAGAGATAAAATTCTTTTGAAACGATATGCATTATACATCCCAAACAAATATACATATAAATGAATATACATTAGCCTACATATCTTAAACAAATAGTCATAATACATGTTGTCCTAAATAAATATTCATATTACATATCCCAAATAAATATTTATAATACATATTATCCTAAACAAATATTCATAATACATATCTAAAATAAATATCCATTTTACATATCCCAAACAAATATTTATTATACATATCCCAAACAAATATCCATTATACATATCTAAAATAAATATCCATTATACATATATCAAATAAATATATATTATAAATATCCCAAATAAATATTCATTATACATATCTAAAATAAATATTCATTATACATCAGGGTTGGATTCAGATTTTTTTGATTTAAATCAGATTTTTTTTTTTTTTTTTTAAAACATACACTTAAAAATAACCCAAATGCCCCCCAAGTAGCCTAAATAGGCAGAACATTATCTGCAATTCATAAGCATGCATTAGGTTTTAGTAGAAAATTATCTGGGAATTCCCAGAAAGTTAAAAATGAAAGTTCCCTTTTGGATATTCCAGTTAATAATAAGAGCTGCAAAACTGGTGTTTTATTCAAATCTATGTATATGAAACAATAACTTAGTAGTTAGTTTTAAGAAAAAAAACATGGTCTTGTTTTGTATTTGTTAAATGGCTGACTGTGAATCCAAAATTTAGAAAAAAAAAATTGTTCTTTTTAACTTTTTTTTATGTTGGTAACATATGTAGCTGGTTGTATTTAAATGTTGTTGCTGTTTACAGTAGATATGAAGATTTGTTGATTGTTTGTACAAAGAGAGAGGGAGAGAATAAAATTGTTAAGTTAACTTGTAAGCATAGCCATAGGAGACAGGGGGACAGGGGGGCACCTGCCCCCTCAAATATTATGTTTTCGGGCAAAAAATCACCCAAATCGGGCAAAATATCATTAAAAATTCGGGCAATAAGTCAGTCTGCCCCACTGTTTAGTCGTAGGCCCCTACGGCTATGTTTGAAAGAATAAAAAGTTGCCTTGAAAAAATCTTTGTCAATGTTTTCCATGAGTTTCAAAGAAAGTGATTTAAATCAATGATTTTTTTAAAAAAATCATGTGATTTAAATCGCGATTTAAATCATGATTTAAATCAACGTGATTTAAATCAGCCAACCCTGTACATTACATATCCAAAACAAATATCTATTATATATATCTCAAACAAATATACATTATACATATCTAAAACAAATATACATTATACATATCTAAAACAAATATACATTATACATATCTAAAACAAATATACATTATACATATCTAAAATAAATATACATTATATACGTATATCAAACGAATATTGATTATACATAACTCAAACAAATATATATTATACATATTCCAAACAAATATGCATTATACATATCTAAAACAAATGCACATTATACATAATTATATCAAATAAATATTTATTATACATTATACCAAACATATATTAATAATACATACATAAAACAAAAATGAATTATACATATCCTTTAAAAATATTCATCAAACATATATCATAGAAAAATGTTAATTATATATAACCCAAATCTAGTACTTAAATACTGAAATATGTCAGTAACAGAATCAAATAAACCATAAAACTAAGTAATTTTCCGTAAAACTACAAGTTACTATTGAAAAACGATTAATAAAAAGCTTAATATTTTGTTTATCTAGTAGACATTATAATATACATGGTAGTTTTCTGTATTTATTAGATTATACCGTATAGTTATGACAACAGACAAATTGCCTAATGAATATAAACTCTTATTCTTGATCATTCTAAGAGGCATAGCCGTAGGGGCCCACGACTCAACAGGGGGGCAGACTGACTATTTGCCCGAATTTTACCGAATTTTAATGATATTTTGCCCGATTTCGGGAATTTTTTGCCCGAAAACATAATATTTAGGGGGGCAGCTGCCCCCCCTACCCCCTGTCTCCTACGGCTATGCTAAGAGGTGTAATTCCTTTAAGAAAGTTGACTTATATTTTCAATACTAGTTGACCTGAAACGATCATACAAGGATCCAGTAAGATATGTAGTACAATAAGAGCCATTCTGGGCCACTCTATCTGTCCGCACTGCAGCGTCTCTTTTAGAGTGTTTATATTATTGACCAATCATACTTTGGCTTGGTTATTTTTAAGCAAGGCTTATCAATTATAATGTCCACAACTAATAGACGAATTTTGAGCCTTTCATTCCATCTGCATCAAGAATATTCAGCGTGCGCAAGTTAAAATTACGACTCGTATTTTAGTGAGACAACGCCATACAAAAAACATGTATTGAAATAGAAAGTGAATTGTTTATTTTAAGGTATATTTTGTTTCTAAATGTCCAGGGTCAATAAAGTACTTGTAATATAACTACTAAAATCTAGAATAGAAATGAGTTACTCTAGACATGTTTTTAAAATATTCAGGGTCAATAAAGCTCTTATAATATAACTTCTAGAAACTAAAATAGAAATGAGATACTCTAGACATGTTGTTTTAAAATGTTCAGGGTCAGTAAAGTATTTGCAATATAACTTCTAGAAACTAAAATAGAAATGAGTTACTCTAGACACGTTGTTTTAAAAATATCCATGGTAAGAACAGGTTACTGTACCAACGGTATACGATCACACCGATCTAACCGTTGCTCCCATGACACAATATTACATTAGTCATTAATGACTAATAAACCCTTCGCATGAACTATCGATTTCAAACTTGACAAAAACGTCTGTGTGTCCCATTTCTAAAGCTCCCTTCCATTTAAAATCAAGTTTCAAAGTTTTCAGGTGGGTTAATTTCCTAATAATGGCGAAATGAAATAGTGACATTTTCCGAAATAATGTTTTTTGAAGAAAATATGTTTTTGATCATAAAATAAATTTCAAAACCTTTTGAACCCCTGTTTTTTCTGAAGATAACCCCAAAAGTGCTTTCGTGGCGTTGCCTTACAGCAAGGTTACAACCTTAGCTACCCCAAAAAACCTCAAGAGGCTTTGAAGAAGCTGTCTGAACGCATTATGAGTGTAATGTAGTTAAAATGGACAAATGGAAAACCGCAAGTATAATTTCCGTTATAATATTACTAAGTAATACATATAGATGGTCAGGTTATCAAAATAGCTTTTATATACATCTTTGCTGTCAATCAAAATACCAAATGATTAATAATTAAGTCACTTTGTAAGAGATTTAACCAACGCTGATTGGAAGAAAATAGGTTAGGTTCTCATAATCCATAATTTGATTTGCAAGAAAGATTTTTTGAAGAATCAAAATCGATCAGATGAAAATCAGAGTAGGAAGTCGTTATTGCAACTCAAATTCCGAAATATCTTTGAGAATGTATCAGCTGTTTGGGCTTGCGGTTGCGGCGCTTCGACTCCATCCATCTTAGATCGTCCCCAAAATTATTTTTTGGACAAATTCACGCCCTTGTAAAAATGAGAGTACTTGTGGATATACGAACTTCTAAATTGTGTCACCATATAGTTCTGATTTAACTGGTAATGTTTATTCCTTGTTGTTATCTATTAATTGCCTATATTTCAAACCATAAAATAACTAAAATGAATAATCAATTGAAATTAATGATATCGATATCATTGTTCTCAATTTCATAAAAGTCGGATTGATCTTTACAAAAATTGCTTTTCAAAACCTGCTAATACAATATACAATTCATTCATTCTTCAATTACCTAGTTATCATTCATTCATTCAAAACCATCTTCTGTCTATCCACCAGCGGCTAGAGGAAATGAGAAGTTAAAAATGGACAGGAATTTGAGATACTTCATGGTCTTTGATACAGATAAATCCTTGATAGCAATATATTTAGTTCGTCTTGAAGATTTCAGTTCGTTTGAGTTTTAAAATAGTGTTTTAAGTTTTTGAGCTGAATGTATCTAAGATTCATACCTTAAAGACTGAATGAGTTAAGATGTAGTTGACATTTGGATTTAGAAGAAAGATATGCACAACCCTTATTTGAATATTTCACCGTTATTGATAATTATATAATTTATAATGAATGTAACAAAAACTTTACTTTTGATCATTGATCACTGAAGGGAAGAAAATAGATTCTGGTTGAGATTAAACCAGACAGGTGTGTAGACTAGGTCTTAGTCTACAACATCTAGGACAGCCTTTAAGGATCATAAAATAGCAATAATAAAGCCCAAAAGAGGCATAGGAGCTAAGTCAACAAGCTCCGGGTCTTGGTATCTAGAGATGGTCAATAAGACCTCCTGGCCTTGATCTTTGAAGTAAGCAACATCATTTATTGCTAGTTAGATATTGGTTCCACTACCTAGGACGTGGTCCTGAAAGCTGTACACCTCCCTTAAGGTTCTCCTACCTTGGACGCTGTCTGAAAAGTTGAGCTACTTCAAATCCTAGTTGATAGCATCTAATCCCGCTTTAGTCGTGTCCGGAATTAAAAATTATTATCACCAAGTTGTGTTTAGAAGTCCTTGTATAAATTTCCAGAATGGAATAGACAGGACTGGCAACTTGGTTTATATCTTGGATGTCTTCCCTTCATTTACTTATACATTCCAAATTATAAATTAATTATTTATTTTTTGTCAGCTTGAACAATAAATGCATTCCCTGTATGCAATGCTTTCTTGAAAGTTTTAGTCACTGCATTTGACCAGCTGGGGCTTAAAAAGAAATTTCTTAGACAAATTCAGCCTCAGTTACAGAAAAACTTTATTTTAAGATACAAATTAACCCTTTTTCTTCAAGAGAAACTAAATATATTGGTATCAAGGATTTATCTGTATTATTGTTGTATGAAGGAACATCTAAGGACTGATTCTGGTTTGTCAAAATTTCTAGTAAAAATAACCCTTTTTTTAACTTTTTATTACATTCATTCATGAATAGATAGACAGAAGATAGAAAGGTTTTGGTTTAAATGATATGATATCTTGTGATATAGTGAGTTGCAACGAAAGAAAACACTTGTTTGGCTGCTCCCAATTTATTTCTGTCTAATTCCACATCAGAAAAATCTGAAAACGGCTTTTGTTGAAAAAAGGTAGCATTATTTTAGATAATTATAGCGAATGACAACATTATCACAACCCATTTGAAATTCACCAAACATTGGCATTGCAATTTCGCCAAGGCTTTCTTATCTCGTATTTTATGTTTCTGATAAAGGCATCGTCAAAAAGTATGATACATTGTTTTTAGGTACTTTCAATCCATGAGTTCCTTAGAAGATTCTCGTTCTAACCTGTTGCGTCTTGGGGGTTAGTTAGTTCGGCATTATGATTCACAATAAACCATTTTTATACGCCCTCATCTCTCTATGAGGACGTATATTGTAGTCACCCCTGTCCGTCGGTCCGTCGGTCCGTCCGTCCGTCAACATTTGCTCGTAAACGCTCTAAAAACTAGAGTTTTTGATGGAATCAAATGAAATTTGATATGTGTATACATATTCATAAAACGAAGATCAAGTTCGAATTTGAGCTATTTTCGATCGTTAGAAGCAGAGTTATTGCCCTTGCCCCAAATCCGTCGGTCCCTCCATCAAAATTTGCTTGTAAACGCTCTAAAAACTAGAGTTTTTGACGGAATCAAATGAAATTTGATATGTGTATTGATATTCATAAAACGAAGATCAGGTTCGAATTATAGCTCTTTTCGATCGTTAGAAGCAGAGTTATTGCCCTTGCCCCAAATGCGTCGGTCCGTCCATCAACATTTCCTTGTAAACTCTCTAAAAACTAGAGTTTTTGACGGAATCAAATGAAATTTGATATGTGTATATATATTCAGAAAACGAAGATCAAGTTCGAATTTGAGCTATTTTCGATTGTTACAAGCAGAGTTATTGCCCTTGCCCCAAATCTTAAATATGCTATTACTCTCTTAGTTTTCAACCGATTTTGATGAAAATTAAAATGGATGTTATTGGACCTAAATCGAAAGGTTTGAGACAGTTAAGTTTTCTCCTGATTAAATTTTTTCCTTTTTCGACTTTTTCGTTAGGCGTATATGGCCGTGGTCCACTATCTTAAAGGAATACTACCTCTAAGAATGATCAAAAAATCAAAATTCTCAAACTTGGTGAATATTAGTTTATATTCATTAGGCAACTTATTTTGGATTTTGGATGCGATTTTGATTAACGAAATTGTTTTGCTTGTACGGATTTTTATTATCTAGTGGCATAATCATACATTGTCTGTATAATCCCTTAAATTCAAAAGAGCATGTTATATAGAAACAATTCAAAAACGCTCACAGATATTTTAAGCGTTTTTCATCAATAACCTGTAATTTTAGGGAAATTAAGTTTATGTTTTATGGGTTTCTTGGATTCTGTTTGCATACTTTTGACATCAATGATGAATATATACTATTATAGGCCAAGTTTGAGAAGTTAAGCTCATTTGGTGGTATCGCTTTAAACAAGTGGCCAGAGGTTTTATTTCAGAACCAAAGAGTATTTTTTTTTTAATCTTGAACATTTTAAAAAGCAACGTTTCTAAATGAGCCATGGTGTTTGGAGGTGGTGACAGATGAATGTGATCTGTTAGTCAACTTTGGTGAAATAAAATGGAACCCGCTTGTGTGAATGTATGACAGGTTTTACTGATTCATCAACGCATACCCACATCACATCTTTTGTAGGCATAAAGTCAACATATACCCACATCACACCTTTTGTAGGCATAGAGTGATCACATACCCACACCACATCTTTTGTAGGCATAGTCAACACATAGCCACACCACACATTTTGTAGGCATAGAGTCAACACATACCCACATCACATGTTTTGTAGGCATAGAGTCAACACATACCCACACCACACCTGTTGTAGGCATAGAGTCAACACATACCCACACCACACCTTTTGTTGGCATAGAGTCAACACATACCCACACCACACCTTTTGTTGGCATAGAGTCAAAACATACCCACACCACACCTGTTGTAGGCATAGAGTCAACACATACCCACTCCACACCTTTTGTAGGCATAGAGTCAACACATACCCACACCACACCTGTTGTAGGCATAGAGTCAACACATACCCACACCACACCTTTTGTTGGCATAGAGTCAACACATACCCACCCCACACCTTTTGTAGGCATAGAGTCAACGCATACCCACACCACACCTTTTGTTGGCATAGAGGCTACGTATACCAACACCATACCCTTTGTAGGCATAGAGTGTACCCACATCATACCCTTTGTAGACATAGAGTATACGCACACCATTTATTTGTAGACGTAGAGTCAACGCATACCCACACCATACTTTTTGTAGGGGCATGGGCATGAGGACGTGTATCATTTTTTCTCTAGCAAAACAATTCCGTTAATCAAAAATATCGTCAAAGCCAGAAGGTTACAAGAAGCAACACCAATTTATATGCACTGATTAATATAACCTTATTGACTTTGACACAGACTAAACAAGGGCGTCCGCAGATTTGTTTTTTAAGAGTCAGGCCCATGGGCGAAGAAAATTTAGCATCCAGAAAGCTTAGTTTCGCACGTTTTGGATTTTGATATCTTTATCTTTTTTTCAGGGGAGGGGGGATTACTGTACGGCACAAAGACTTCAGCTAATGTTGATAGCAGCCATCTCGTAATGTGTTGTTCTTTATTCTATCGACGAAATCTGATGAGATGTACGAAGTCACCGCTTTGGTCAAAACTAACCATGTAGGAACGAAAAACGGGGACTTCCCTGGAATTTGTTCAAAAATTGGATTTTGAAAACAATATGATTATTTTTTATTATCTTAGCAGACTAAAACCTACTTAATCGGTTTAAAACCAATTAAACAAACATTTCTTTAAACAATTTATTTAACATTTAAAAACATATAACAAACTATACTTTAATTTTAACAAATGTAAAACGGAATCAGCAAATACAAGAACATTTGATTTAAACATATTTTATTGATATCAAATGGATTTGGATAAAAGTTTCGAGAACTTAATAAAAAAAATTCCTATCCATAAAGAAATACATACTAATTATAACAGATGGGACAGAAAAAAAATATATATCATGAAAAAAAAATGTAAAAGGTGCACAGAACAACAAAAACACGAAGTGCAATGTAGAGAATGGTCGAGAATAGAATTAAGAAATGGACATTATTTAAAAGATAAGATAATACCTAATCACCCAGGAAAACCACAAACGTGTTCAAAAACGTTTCGAATTTTTAATAAGTTTTTTTAGATTGATTCCAAATTGAGGATATCAGATAAATTAGGATCACCCCAAGGACTGCATCTAGGTCAAGGTTTAAGCAATGAGACGAATTACTAAGTAAATATCACCTCGTACAATTTACACTCAAAGAAGTCATGATAGGCGCCTATCGTGACTTCTTTGAGTGTTAAATGTATAAGGGAACATTTACTTAATAATTCCCTCTCAATTTTATACAGTTTTAACTCAAAGAAGTCATGATAGGCGCCTATCATTATTTCTTTAAGTGTAATCTGTATAAAATTGAGAGGGAATTACTAAGTAAATGTTCTAGGGTACATTTACTTAGTAATTCGTCTCATTGCTTTAACCTTGACTTAGATGCATTCCTTGGGGTGATCATAATTTATTTGATATCTTGATTTTTGAATTAATTTTACTCGTTCGAAAATTCATTAAAAATTCGAAACGTTTTTTAACTTGTTCGTGGTTTTCCTTTGTGATAAGGTATTACGTTGTATCTTATTTTTAATAATGTCTTTTTCTTACTTCTTTACTCGACCATACTCTATATTGTACTTCGTGTTTTTGTTGTTTTGTGCACCTTTTACATTTTTGTTTTCATAATATATATATATTGTCTGCCCCATCTGTTATAATTAGTATGTATTTCTTTATGGATAGGATTTTTTTTACTAAGTTCTCGAAATTTATATCCAAATCCATTTGATATCAATCAAATATATTTAAATCAAATGTTCTAGTATTTTCTGATTACTTTTCACATTTGTTAAAATTAAAATATAGTTTGTTATATGTTTTTATAATGTTAAACAAATTATTTGAAGACATTTTTGTTTAATTGGTTTTAACCCGATTAAGAAGGCTTTCGTCTGCTAAGATAACAAAAAATAATCCTATTGTTTTCAAAATCCCATTTTTGAACAAATTCCCGGGAAGTCACCGTTTTTCATTTCTACAAGGTTCGTTTTGACCTAAGCGGTGACTCCGTGGGAAAGAACCCGCACATCTAATCAGATTTCGTCGATAGAATAAAGAACACATTACGAGATAGCGGCTATCAATATTAGATGGAGTGTTTGTGTCCTACTGTTATCCCCCTTCCCCTGAAGAAAAGATAAAAATATGAAAATCAATAAAAACGTGCAAAACTAAGCTTTCTGGTTTCTAAATCTTCTTCGACCCTGGGCCTGACTCCTTAAAAAAAGTCTGCAGACGCCATTGTTTATTCTATGTCAAAGTGAACAAGGTGATAGTGATCAGTGCATTTATTCCGAAAGGAAATCGAAAAGATAAATTCCTGGGCGTCGTTACTGATTACATCCACCTTAGTATACTGGCAACCAGCTTGTCCACGCCATTTGAAGACTTAATGGTGTAAACCTTCCATGCATCAACGTAAAGCGTACTAATTAATGACACTACCTGAAAGGGTAGCAGGGGTTGTCGAGGGTCACATGGATCGAAATAACATTTATGGTTTAGTACCGTGCATTACAGTAGGTCTGTAGGGTCCTCGTTTATATATAACGATTTTTACGATAATTTTAACAGTTAAGAAGTAATAATGTTGATGTTGCATAACTTTATATGATATAAAACAGTGTTTTATTTTAACACATTGACAGTTTTCTTGATTCAAAATCTGGCATAGTTCAGTGTCGATGAACTGCTACTAAGCTTGGTTTGAGTCGCCGAGAAAAATGGGTGAAGACCTGGGGTATATAGACCTTCAAAAAATACTATAAAAAAAGGAGGTAATCGTGATATTATATCATCACCTACAATTATCCTGTATGTGCATCACACATCGAGAGGGTCTTACTATAATGCCATATCTGAAGATATGTGAGAGTCTGCGTTGTCATCCCCTCAGCTCGTCATACGATTCATGTCCATAGTACCAAGTTTTAAAATTGCATGTCTAAAAACGTTGACCATTTAGTACTGGTTATCACAACTCACCATTGAAATTTGAGCCTTCAAATCCATGTGCATCCATAATTATTAGCATTTGAAAGTTATAATGCCCTACTACACATTAGCGATACTATGCAATATATAGAAAAGTCATCTATAGAAATAGAAGGAGAAATGTCTAATTTAAGGTGTATTTGAAAGAAATACGCAATTTTCGTGCATTTCTAGTGCTTCTGAAGGATACTTAAATATATTCAAGACCCAAATCAACCAATAAAAATGAAGACTGGTCCCCTTTAAAAACCTTCAAATTATTGACAAATAACCGGAAAATAGAAATTAAAAAATTGGCTTCATATTTTTTTTTTCAATTTTTACCTGCTTTCAGAAAAATCCAAGATGGCGGCCACTTCACTTTTTGTGACATTCGAATGCGATTTTCGGGGAGTGGGCCAACCATAAGTAAGAACAGATGCAAATATTTTTGTCTATGTCACTTTATTTGCGCCCTTGACGGAGTAATCGAGGAATCAACACATAAAAAATATCGTACGAGATTTACTGGTAATTATTTTCAACAATCTATGTAATCTTGAATTTTACCAACAGATCATTATTCTATAATATCAAGGTAGATCAATATTCACATCAGTAGTTAGGGACATTCAAAACAAGCAAAACTGAGATTTATGGAAAAAGTGGAATCAGAGGAAGGGGCAGCTATTTCGTTCTACAGCAATTCTTTCACAGGTTATCTCCCTTGAAATACAAAATTGGCGGATCAGATGGTTGTTAATCTCGATATCACTTTAATTCATTTACTTGTCTGAAGCTTCTAGGATAGCTATATATGATTTGTACTTCACGCCAGGCCCGTAGCTACAGGATAATGTCCAAAACAAACGACCGACACATTACTGATATTATCTTTGCACACTATAACTAAACATAGAACGACTTGCCAAAGCCCTTGTCCTAATTAAATCTTGTCTCCCGTAATGTTAATTGTTATCATTTATATAAATTCATTTTGTTGAGTCATGGGGAGAGTTTTTTTTTTAGACCATTAACACCATCACATCTCAAATAATCATATATTGAATCTTAAATTAGTTAGGAATTGTCAGGAAAGGGTGTTTCTGGGCGTCGAATTCTACAAATTTTCTACATAACACAGACCCGGACCCTATACAAATCATTTTGTTTCCAGGCGTCTAATGCTCAAAATTTTGTGGTCCAAACTCCCTATATAATTATACAATTGTCAGGAAATTGAGTTTCAGGGAGTCAAATTCTTGAGGAGGTCCCTAAATTTAAAAAAATTGTGTTTCCAGGCTCGTCATCGTCCTCTACAGAGGGCACCAATGTATTGTAACATTTCACAAGGCGTTCAAGGAAGGCAGGGGTGGTACTTAACAATTAATACCTTAGCAATGTTATTGGTACTTAAGCCCCTCCCTTATTTGAAATAATTGGCTGTATGGTAGATAGGGCACTTATAGTCTTATACTTTACTCAAATGCTTTCGATGAGGACATATTTAGATATTATAAAGATAACAAACAGTTGTTAAATAAATATATTGAGTGGTTTTAATTTACAATAAACATCGACAAAATAACAATAATTATTATCATTTATAATTTTAAACCTTTTGTATGTCTTTTTTCTACAAAGAACTTTTGTATTTACAATCAACATAATTTAATTGACATTAACCAAAGATTCTGAACAATATAAGTTTCCAGGAACTCAAATTCCAGCAAAGAAATAGAAATATTGATCTGTATTCAAATAAGATGAATGAACGTGAGCGAGTGGACCTGTGTCTCTACAAGTGTGATGGATGAAAGTGGTTCAGAATTATAGAATTTACTTATGTCCTTAAAAATTAATTTGAACCCGATATGGGATAACTAAAACAGGCAAATTAACAGAAAAGGATCCCATTTGAATTAAAAAATTAAAATAGTGTAGAGTGTCCTAACTAGTTAAAAAAACTTAACTGTTGTAAATAGGGAACAATATGACTCTCAATGGACGGAAACAATAACATAAACATTTGGTTGGACGGTTTCTTGCGATAATGTATATTCATAATTAATTGGGCGTATTATACATCTTCAATCATCTGCTGTTTTAGATTCACAAATAATTTGAGGACTGTATCAAAATATCACAGTTCAATATCACATGACGAATAAATATCACAATACATGTATATATACATAAATAAGGTTATGGGTTTTCATATAGTAGATATTATGCGTTTGGTTTTGAAAAAATAAATGAACAGAACACAATAGCCTTTAAAACCACTACCAAGTTCATTGATCTCAAACATTTTATGAAAAAAGAGGTTTGAGATATTTTTGTTTATGATTTTTTTTCACTTTATATTCCGACTAAAACATAAGAATTAAATGTTAGAAGTCTGTAAGAACACATTTTCTTTTACTTTGATGAAACATTCCTTACAGTATAATTATTAGCTAATAATCAAAAAAGGTCACCATAAAATCACTAAAGTGACATCCCTTTTTCATGAAAAAAGGGGCGCAATTCGGGTACATGGAGATGGATCACCATTTTACATAATGTTCTGTTGTAAAACACACTATATGTATAAGACATCATTGTACTCAGAGCATTGCACATATCACTTCGGTGAAAAATAAGTTCGATTATGAATTAATGATACACGTGAAAAAAATGTCACCGACGAGAATTAAATATGACAGTCATTAAGCACACAAATAATTGAAAAACTGTAATCTGGTGGAATTTTGAGCTTCTATTGGCCAATAGTGTAGGGTCGTTACATAGATTACCGGTGCAGCAATTGGACACTTCTGTAAAATCTTCCAGAGTAATGGTTTGCCATTCACAGAATGATCTTTCATCACAACGAGCTTCTACTGTAAGAAGCATTTTTATTGTTTCGTTATACCTAGCTCTAATCTGAAAAATAAATTTCATAATTACAATACATCATATCGAAACAAATAAAACCAACCCACATGGTCGACACAAATTTCAAACATAATTTATATTCCACATAATATCATACTAGAATAATCCATTATTATTTTAGTAGAATGTTATTTTAAATAAAATTTATAATCTTTATATGTCCGAGACATACTGTTCAAGTCACAGGAACTAACGAACATTGGGCAGAATGTGATGACATATTGTCACTACACTCGTATCAACTTCGGAACTAGACATGCTAGATAACCTCGTATACTGTATACGGTAGTTGCCATGTTGAATAAATTATAGTTCAACCAATCACAATCATTCTTCTGAATGTATCATTATCTTTCGCGGCAAAAACAACCAATCAAAATCAACCTTGAAACAGAGTTGTCTTTTCCTGCCCAAATAGCGGGCAAGATGGCCGTTTATCATGGCCGAGTTATTATATAGTCTCGAAGATAGTCTCGAACAATGACGAAGGTTGAGCCGAATGATTGTCACTACAGTTCCTTTTGATCGAGTCTATAATATCACGTGACATATATATATATATATATTTCAAATCTATTTGTGTCTGGATGTCGTGATGTTTTTGTAATATCTCCCTGGTTCTAACTTATAATATATTCAGACTTAAGATTAGTTACATAGACTGAACTAATTAACTTTTCTTCTTGATCTTTTCTCTAGAGAGACGAGCTTCACGTGAGGGATGCTCATATATATCCTATTTTCACGCCATTGTTGAGACATTTAATATTTTAC
The DNA here is from genome assembly GCA_029955415.1 of Lottia scabra. Classification (NCBI taxonomy): domain Eukaryota; kingdom Metazoa; phylum Mollusca; class Gastropoda; family Lottiidae; genus Lottia; species Lottia scabra. Next base: position 9,303,540 of record JARJEI010000014.1, on the reverse strand, counting down.
TTTGACCATGATACTTTATTTTCTTTACCAGAAGTAAAAATTAGATAAAATTTATAGATCAATTAAACAATCCTGATAATACCTTATATAAATATTAACCAAACAATATGCTCTTTGGTTACTTCTTAATAGATTTATCTATTGTTTTAAGCGTTTTTGCAATGATCAATATAAAGATTCCTACTCTTTAAAACGTACGTGCCTTTAACAAAGAATATATTCCAATGGATACGATTACTTCTTGTCAATTTTAGAATAATGTCCATTAATATTGTGCAATTATTTCAGTGTATGTTATTTGTTGTATTGACAAGAACGTTTAATGGTTAATGTCAGATTACCAATCACTTGTACATATTGACAGCAGAATGGAAACTGTTCAAATATCAACGCATAGTAAAATGTACGTCTGTGTCAGAAGTCTGACTCTACAGATAATGTTTACCCTAATGCATATTTTCTCAAAGATTTACATAAAAACCGATATAAATAGCTGGATCTTGACGCCCGGTAAAGCGAATACTTCTATGAATATTTTTAATGTCGTTTTCATTTACAATCGGAAAGGGTCTACGTCATTGTTATAAAGTAATAAAATAACTTATCATTATTAACTGTTATATACATATCACATCATTTCGAGCATGTATAATATAATACTCACATAGCATGAACCCTGTGATGAGCACTGTGTAGAATTATCTGTTTTGTCAAATGATGAAACACAATCTTGTCCCGAACACTTCACACTGTGGCATCGTAGAGTCTAAAATGAGAGAAAATGTTCTATTGACGTAAAATTGTAGAATGTAAATAACTCATTCTTGAGGTGACCCTTATTAGCTTTTTTCTTTTACATGTGCAAAACGCGTTTAGGTAAGTGGCCGGTTACTGGTCTTGTCTATGTTGAATAGATGTTTGTCACACCATATTAGACAAAGTTTAATCTTATTATAATTATCGAACATGATATGTCTATCGGGTTTTGTATGTCGAAGAAAACTAAAGATCGTATCGATATAAAATAACTTACCGGTGAGGAAGTTGTAGAAACTGGTTCTCCTCCTAAAGAACAAAAAATAGCATGGCTTTAGACTTATTGTTTAAAATTATATAACGTTTCATATGAACGCTTAGATTTCAATTATTTCAGATATATGTGAAGTGTGGGGTGTTTGCTTAATGGTAAGCGAAAGTAGCCTATTGATGTAAATAGCTTGTTTCTGATGATTGAAATTAGGTGATGATATTTTCTTTGTACTCTTTGATGCTATGATTTTCATACTTCTTGTGGATTCATCTTGTTGGATACGTTTTTTTTACACTTAAGCCTTGTTGTTTTGTATTTAAACTGGGCTTACCTGATCCTTCTACAATATCATCGGCACGACGATATCTGTTTAATGGTTGTTCAAATGGTAATAATGCCTCTGATTCAAGAATAACTTTCATCTGTGACTGTTGACGTGATGATGGGTGGTTTGGCGGTTTGTAAGGCGATGGTGTGGGTTTGATGGTTGGTTCTTTTGATGGCAATTTTACTTCAGTCTGACGTTGCATAGGTTTATGTAGTGGTATCAGGCCCTCTGTTTCAAACAAATCTTCTAACTTTGGATCATAAGAAGATACTGAAAAGATAAATACCAGCATGAATGACAAAATCTTTGAATTGCGACATCAAATGGCAAATGAATAAAAAGAAACATTTTAATGTATCAATGTCTTACTATTAGTATTGTATTACACACACTACATTTACTTAATACATTAATCAATATCTCAATTACTTTTCAGACTGAATTTTTATTTTCAGGACATTTAACGCGATTACTAAACCTAATTGCAATATCTTCTTTTCACGACCAAGATTGACAATCAACGTTACTTACCCAAGTTGGTAAAAATGTGACAGACGATGAAACAAGAAGTAATGACGGTTGTTGTTGAATACTTCATTCTATAGATATATTAAGACTTGCAATTCTAAAATAATTCTAAAATGCAAAAAATAAATAAACATATTTAAAATATAGTTATCAATAATTGTAATACAACTCTACTGTAGATTGGTATTCGTAATGTAAAGAAATTATTTTAACTCTTTGTACATGATTTGTTATAATTTCATTAATATTAATAGGATTTTAAAGGTAGGACTAATCCATTAATCCAATAGTGGGATGATCTCACTTCAATAATCCTAAATATTGACTGGTTGCAATAATTTACATAAGTAGTTTGTACTTGATTTACGGTTATCTAATAATTTATCCATTTAACAATGCTATGAATTTTATTAAATATTTTTTTGTGTAATATTAGAATTTAACAAAGTAGTTGGCATTTAGGCTATGTAAATGGGAAAAGGTTCATTTTGGACCAACAAATGCTAAACCGTACCTACTCAGCTTTAGTGTCATTAACTCGTTTAACAAAATGAGAGACAAATGAAAGGAAGATATTAGGATTATTTTTCTAATGTTAATGTATTAAAATGCTGCCTCTCTTTCCATCAATTCTGTCATATTTCATTCTTCCTTCCATCTATTCCTTCATTCATTCTTACTCCCTAATCAAGCCAGATAATGGTATTATGTGATTTGAAACTTGGTAAGTCTATAACGTATCAATGATTCACCATGGAAACGAAATAAACAAAACGTCAGATTCCCGTAATTATCATTCACGATAGAGATGGAGGTAAAATTAAATATTAATCAAAACAATAGCCTGTCTTATTAATTCATTAACTATTTATCCACATACGTAAATTACTATAACTGATTTTTAGCCTGAAGAGACCAAATTAAGTGGTTATCATGGTTCGATGAGCCCTGCCCAATGGTCAGTAAATGTGAAACATTAATAACTATTATCTTTTCATACAGCAGAATGATATATATTGTCTAAATAAAATACAATTCTTGAATAATACCAAGTGGGGCGGACCATGGCCATCTTAATCCAAGACAACATGTTCTGTTGGTTCTGTTACCAAAAACAAACCACCGCGCGCTCAGGTTATATTGAATTTTGAATTTTCCAATTTAAAACGTTAAGATCTAGTAAATAGATGGAATAAAAACAGCAACTTCAGATTGCCCGTTAATCGAAAAGAATCGAAACTTTTTAAAATGCTAATATTAATCGTAATCACGACCCACGGTTTATTCTTAAATTCTGGTTAACACTGGTAAATGTCATGTTTGATAGGAAATGTTTATTGAATAAAATACAAACTTTGAATAGATACCAAGTTAAAAACTTATTGAATTTACATCTTTCAAACAAAAACAGCAAGGAATATTTTGTTTCATTGCAGCTGTCATTAAATTGTCTTCTTTGTTGAAATTGACGTAACATATCGCTCTCAAGGTTAATGATTAATGAATGTGGATTAATGAGCATATCAGTTGTTTTTTTCTATAGTATTTATCACAATTCAATTGTTCATATAATAATAGATAATTAAATAATAGATTATATCATTAAGTCTTCCATTTTTAACCACGACCTTGTACAGATGGTCAGTTTTACGTCACCAAATATCAAAACTTTACCCCGCCGATGTATGAACAATCAAAATTTAGCCCGGAAATGTATGAACTATCAAAATTTAACCCTCTCAATTTATGAACTATCAAAATTTAACACCGCCAATGTACACCGAATATGCATAACAGAACTTTATTTTACACTGCCAATGTATCAAAAATCCAAATTCTACGGTGCATAAAATATTCCTATTTGTATTTTTCATTCAAAGAGAGGAAATGCTTGGAAAATTCTACTGTAGTTTTGTTCATTAAATTACGATCTTAATCTAGAAGTTGCCTTTTTGTCGCATGATAAGAATGGCTGACATTTTCCTCGCCGAATCAAGAAAAAAATGATCTGTTTTAAGGGTTTGTATTCGTCCTTTAAGATTTCTCTTGCTTTCTGTTATTATTTTCATGTTAACATTTTCAAACTTAAATATGCCAAGCAGTTAGTTCTGGATGTTTAAATACACCCTAGAGTTAAAGTATATATGAAAATAGTTAATTTTTGGGAACAGTATCAATATGTTGACATTCTATACTGCCTTGTCATCAAACAGATACTAATCCAATTTAATAAAAAAATTAATTCAATTTTTTGGGGAAAAAAGTTAACAATTCTAAAAACGTAGCCTAATGATTTACGAAAATTATCTGATTTGGTCTATGACGAAAAAAAAAACTTATAATTTCTTACCTTGAATAGTTTTATAAATCCGCTCGAAAATGTAAGTAAAATCTCTCCAAAATAAAAATATTCTAAAACAAGTGAGAGATTCGAAAGGACGGATATATTATGTTGTTGCGTTGTCGAATGCAAGGTTGATAATGCTTACAACACGTTGACTGTTGATATTTATCAGATCGATCGATGATTGGTTGGTGAATGGATTAATTAGCGGTAAATTTTCCGCCCTATCTTCATGTTATACTATTTAATCTATATAATCCTACAGTGCTAATCTTATTGTCTAATTGTTTAATATAACCCGATTTGGTTGCGTGTTGCAAAGCAACGTTGATGGCTTAATCTGGCGATAAGGAAAAATTTCAGCAAATATTTTTCATGGTTGCTCTGGAACTGCCCATCAACATGTGTAAACAAATCAGAGAATGACGACAGCAAGGACCCAGAAATGTTGAATAATGATATAGATTAAAAATCATCGAGTACGATTATGCTACATGTACCTTAACAGGTTCATAGACTGAGTTGCGTACAATAAAATATTAGATGAAGATAATGTTTCAAACCGGCTGAAATTCTGAGACGAAATAATTTTAAGCTGAGTTGGTAATTTAGGAACGCATCTAGTCAAATATATTGAATAACAGATCAATGCACGTTTCAGATTCTAGTGCATCTTCACTTGTAGAAATTCAGGGATACGTTTGATTTTAAAATTAATGTTTTAACCCTATATCGGCTCTCCTAAATATCATTCTTTCTGAACTCATCGTACCGTAGGTTCCACTTCGAACTTTACGCTCTCAAAATAACTCTCTTCATATCTGCTCTTCTGTACAATCTTAATTCGTTCATTTTTGTATGCTTCTCTAACATTCTATACCGACATGAATTAAACTTGCGAAATATATCTATACTTTTAAGAAACTTTTAAACATAACTCGTCTGTCAATAATTGAAATCGGCTTATTTTTGTTTATAGAAGGCATTGAACTTTATATGTTTATGTATTGTATATTGTTAACATTATGTGCGCTACAGAGCAACTTAACAGTTGGAATTTATCAGCGCGGTATAAGTTGATTATTATTATTATATTATCAAATTGTTTGCTGCAGGGCGTATTTCCTAATAAAGACAGGTAAATATGGTTTACTATACCATTAACAAATGTACAGTTCTACAGAAGAAGGCAGTATAAGTCAGTCTTGAATTCTATTTATCATATAATTCGGTCATAATCTGGCTCGAACCATAAACGTTGACTAGAAACAGAGAAGTGAGCCTTTAAGACTATTTGCCTCTCATTTATATGGTGAAAAATGTCAATACATAGTTTAAAAATTAAAAGTTTTATTATAACAGACAAGAGATTGAGTTGAAGTAAATGGACACAACTGGCTTCCATTATGATATCAGTTTGCAGTAAGTAACATTGCTTCATTGAAAGTAACATGAGATCACGATGTATATATAAATACTATCAAATATTGATTGAAATAATGAGGTCTTGCAGTTCATTTGACTGTATTACATCAGGAAAGGTAAACAGAGTTGGATTATTTATGCTGGTCAAATAACTCAAATAAACATATTTTTTATTTCTTCCCCTTCTCACGTTCACCATCCGTGTGACCTAACATACCCTAGTCTCAGTAACTGTAATTGTTGAGCTTATTAATAGTAAAGGTGTCCACATCTATCCTTTAGACTTTTTTTTATATTTTGTAAGAGCATGTACACACCTCACGATTACAAGACTTGCATTGTTCAGGAAGAGGTTAACATATAGACGATGGAATTTCTGGGTTGAAGTATATAAGAATTGATTATACCTTGTTCGTACAGTTCTAGTTCTTCTGAAAAATATTTAGATATGTTTAAGACCCCAATCATTATATGCAAAATTGCCTATGGTTATCCTTTAGTCGTATAATTAAAATTTTATTGTCGATAAATCTTTATTCAGAATATGAAGATATAGTAATTTTACTTTATCTGTAAAAAGATCATCATTTCAAACATGTAGAGTGGAACTTTCAACTATTACTATACTTTCAGCTTTTGTTAATGTTCTCCAAATTTTATATAGTTATATATTAAAGCGATACAACCTCTTAGAATGAACAAAAAAATTAAGTTCTCAAACTTGGTCAATAAGAGTATATATTCATCAACGATGTCCAAAGTATACAAACAGAATCAAATAAACCCATAAAACTATGTAATTTTCCATACAATTACAGATTATTATTGATAAATGCCTTAATTTGGATTAAGGGATTTATTAATTTTTGTATTTAAACATAGTTTTCTGGATTTATAAAATTATTTAGGTAATCTGTTTTATAGTTATGCCACTAAGTTTGTCCCTTGATGAATATATACTCCTATTGACCAAGTTTGAAAATTTATTTTTTTTGTTCATTCTAAGAGGTAGTATCGCTTTAAAAGTCGAAACTCCTTGGATGTTCTTTAAAGAGCCATTCCACTATCTTGAAAAACGTTTTCATTATCAAAACCATCGTAAATGTTAGAGACAGTATTTCTAAAGTATGATTTTTATATTTGTACATGTATATCTCCTTGATCAACTCAATTTGTTTAAAAAGAGTTAATTAATTATTAAAACCATATCCACGAGTTGGTCTTCATTTTATAAAAAAAAAAATATTTTAAGACATTGAGACATGGAACTCAGAAACATACAGATTTATTTCTTTCCTTTAAAGATATTCTACATAAGCGTCCATTGCGTTTAATGATACCGAGGAAAACAGCCCGAAAACACAATTTTCTTAATTCTCGGAAATTGACTCCTTGAAAGACATTATAAGCTACAGGAGATATGATATAAAAACTGGTTCGAACTGTAAATGCAGTCTCAGACTTATTATAAAAGCAGTAAAATAAAACCTAGCGATATAGCCATGATATTTTAATGGAACATTATTGTCTAGATATCAGAAACATAATAGTTCCCTTCCGTTAACATATCCCTTCACTAATCTTTTATCGACTTCTTAATTAACTGCGTGATAATCGGTCTACTATACTGAAATGTATGTATCTTAATAGGCGCATTCGGGAAAAAATACACAGAAACACAATCTTAACAAATACACATAAAAATCCTCGATAGTAGCGCCAATTGGGGTACAGAAAATAGTTTGTACCCTCATTTGCAAATATTTTCTTTTTATCAACAATTTCAGAATGTGATTTTACACTATAGTCCAGTTCACTATGTATTCCAGCTGGATTCGAGTGCCAAAGTAGATTTTATTGGCTAACTTGGTCATTTTTAGGGTGCTGATTAAAAATAGGTTAGGTACCATTTTTTTCGATGGCGTCTTTACCCACCGATTTGAATTTCAAAATGGCCTCCATTTTCTGTATATGTTGGCCTATATCTCATCTATTACGCAATGTAGAAAAGTAGAAATGGTCACAATACTCATGTTATTTTATACTTCAGATTCTATTCCTTACTTGTGACTTGTTTGTTTTGGCCGCCATCTTTAATTTCAAATCGGCTGCCGTTTTCATTATATTCTGGCATATATCTTTTCTCTTGAGGAAAGTAGAAGAGTAGAAATGGTAGCAATACTCCTGTTTTATGATACCCAGGATTATTTGGATCACTTAAAACCATTTCAGTTTGGATCGCCATCTTAAATTTCAAAATGGCCGCCATATTCATTAAATGTTAGCCGGTTTTTATGATACCCGGTACCTATTCTACTCCTTACTTAATTTGATCCCGACGCCATCTTTAATTTCAAAATAGTCGCAATATCAAAAACACGTGTACCAATATATGTGGTGAGGTCAATGTTTACATCAAATTACAGCATATCCATCAGAATTTCAAATTATCCTAGATAACTAGTTCAGTATTTCAAGCTTTTCCCACAAAAAGCCATTCCAAATCCAGTTCCATCTTGGGTCTACCAATTTTGGATGTACTGAAGAACACAGCTCAAGTTATTCCGAAGACAATGATTAGTACATTCGCTGTGACAAGTTCAACAACTGCCTGCTGTGGAGGAGGTTCCCAACATTTTTAATTAATATTGTCTCATTCGATGTTTTCTTCTATCCACAAAGATATTTTGGATGCAGGGCTTTAAAACTTTTTTCCACTATTGCTATTAGACAAGATCTCTGAATGTGTGTATTTAGTTCAGGGCAATTTTTCAGCCTCAACTCCTAGTGACTGTGATGTTTTGTTTTTGTTCTTGGCATTTGACATAATTTCCATGTCATTCTTTGCAGTATCTGCATATTAGATATTAGATTAAGTTCATGAAATCAATGCTCTTGATCATGGTTGAAATGTGAAATTGAGTACTGCCAGTCATCTAATAATGACTCTCGTTGACCACTGCTAGTGCAATAAGCAACTTAAAAGTTCAGATTGTTGCTGATTAGCCCAGAGGCAATCATGAGAGCATAAGTGCATATTCTTCTGTGTAATTCTAGTAATATCTTCTCCAACCTTCAGTTCACTTATAATCCATTTAACACAAAGAGATTGGTAAATAGAATATCGGATATAATACAGTCATCATAAAACTACCACATTTCAGAGCATTTCAGGTCTGTTGGCCATTGTTCTTAAGCATTTCTATTTGGACAAGATAAACTGGTACAAGTCAGGCTTGCGAGCTCATGCGGAAAGTAGTATTTGATAGCACTTATTTATATGAATGCCCAAATTTAGTTAAGTCAACTCAAGATCTGCTTCATATAACAGAAAAGAAACATGGTCCTTGAGTTTTTTTTATCTAGATTGCATTTACTTCTTCCACGGGCGGCGTTCACAGATCACCGATGGGAGGAGAATACTGCCTTTTCCCCTCTATTTTCTGTGGAAATACACTACGTTATATCCCCCATTTCTTAGTAGACACTTGTCATTTCATCTTGGTCTTTTCATGATCATGATTTTCATCAAAGGAGCTGCAATTACGCTTAGTATCTTTGGTTGATTCCAATAATAATAATAATGAGCAGCATTGCTGGATGTGGCACCGGGTAGCTTGAGCTTACTCTTCTAAACACCTAGATATAATCAGTCATTCTGTATTGCCACCATTTTTTTCTTCTTCATTTATCATACGTTGAGATATAGGCAAACAAATAGCGGCCATTTTGAAATTAAATATGGCGGCACGAATCAAAATGTAAAGTACAGAATCCTATGTATAATAGTATAATGTATAACCACCCTTTCTACTCTTTTACATTACTCATATGTTGCAATATAGGCCAAAACATAATCACAATAGTGGCCAATTTGAAATTAAAGGTGGCAACCGAACCAATTTAGTCACAGGTAAGACAAGTTATCATAAAACATGAGTAATAGTAAAATTTGCTCTGACTTTGAGATATAGGCCAATATATTATGTAACTGGTGGCCATTTTGAAATTAAAGAATTAGTTACAAGTAACAGATAGAATCCCAGGTAGCATAAAACATGGATATTGTCACCATTTCTACTCTTGAACATTGCTCAAAAAATGACCTTTTAGACCAACAAATTAAGAAAATAGTGGCCATTTTGAAATTCAGAATGGCGGCTGAAATCGTCATTGAAAAAATGGTACCTAACTTTTTTTAAATCAGCCAACCCAAAATTGACCAAGTTAGCCAATAAAATCCATTTTGGCACTCTGATCCAGCTGGACGCAAATATCTGACATTAGTGACTGTATTACTACATGTACGTCCTTCGGTTTTTCCACATTTGAATTCTTTTCTTCCAATTATCAGTCTGCTTGTACCTCCTGTACAGTGATGATGACGCCACCACGACAGCAAACCTTTGTTGGTTTTTATACGCCCACAAATATTTTGGGTGTATATTGTGATCACCCTGTCGGCCCGTCAGTTAACATTTTGCTCATGCTCAGTCTACAGGCTACCATTCTTTACAGAATCTTTTTATTTTGTGGGTGAATGTCATTATGAAGATGATCCCTATTGATTTTCATGATGATCGGATAATTTTTCAAGGAAATATCGTGTCTGCCTTGACGTTTCACTGTATTAGCTATATTGAGCATCTCCTGCTCACTCTACAGGCTACAATTCTTTACAGATTCTATATTTTGTGGGTTAATATCACTATGACGATAATCTTCATCAATTTTTGTGATGATGGGAATCATTATATATAGTCTTTATTTTTTTGAGTCGTATACCCACTCCACAGGCTTACAATTATTTACAGATTACAATCAAAGCTACCTGTGGGCGTATGTTATCTTGCCTGCCAAGCTGTCTTTATTTTTACAAGTATTTAAGATGTAATTTTGTTCCTAACCTAGATTGAAATCTCGACTGTTTGTGAAGTTACAATGCAAATAATATACACTTAAGATTTTGTAGGTTTATTCCAAGTTTATAGACCAAGTAAAAAGAATCAAACAAATGTCCTGAACTGTGCTCTATACTACTTCCCAAACTGAACTGAACCAAAATCTTTAATCACAGGCGATAAGATGTCTAGCATTATCGATTTTCTTAATTGGTATAAATTGTTTAATATTTCAAGATCTAATTGATATTCAATACCGTACCTAATTTATACTAAATCTTAATGGTTGTGTACATTGTAATTGTGCCGATTTAATGAGAATGTGTTAATTTTCTTTTGCTCGAATTAATGATAGATAAATTATATCCAAAAAATATAGACCAAAATCGGGAGATATGTGTAACTTACATTATTTGAAACGTTGTAAAATTGGTGTTGGTTAAAATGATAAATGATAATAGAAATTGTATTACATTAAAACTTAAAGTAAGAAAGTTAGAGTTAGAAATCTTATCAATGCCAATGATCACACCAAGTTTCAGCAAAATCGGTTGAAAACCGTAACTTCTATCGTGCTCACGAACAAATTTTGAAGCGTTTTTTCGAGGGCAATAACTCGAAACCACGTCAAAATCAAATGACAAAGATCTTTTAATCTAAAGAATCATACAAATCAAAATCAGATCACAAATGTAGTCTCTATAGTACACGCAAACAAATTGTGACGCGCTTTTACTAAGTCAAGGGAAAGAACTGAAAGACAGTGGACAACAGCAATATACGCCCACCACGGCAAATGGTAAAAGCCTCAAATTTAATCAGAAGTAAACTAAACTTTCTGAAACCTTTCGATTTAAGTCCAATAACATCCATTTTAAGTTTCATAAAAAATGGTTGGAAACTAAAGCCTCGGTCTCACATAGGCGTATTCAACGCAGTTTAAAGCGCGGATGGTCATATGAGACGATCCGTGTTGTATCCGAGAGCATACGTGGGATACGTATTTGATCCGTACTGATACGTGGATTTTGGCAGCTTTTCAAACATGTTTAAAACATCCGTCAATTCTTCCAGGATAGACGTGATACGTAGACAAATCCTCATAACCGTAGTAGCATACGTGAAAGCATACTTGCCATACGTCACACATACCTCGATAATACCTCGTATCTGTGCTTCCCAAACAGTTGTCGGGTCATTCACTGGAGTGACATACAAGTACCTATATAGCCCCGATCTCACATAGACGGATAGCGACGGATTATACGCCAACTACAATTTGGCGGATTGGGCACGGAGAAATGATACAAAGAATCGGTGAAATGAAAGTTGACGGATGTGTGGCCGAGTACGAGAGTATTAATTACGGACGTACGCCGGCATAGCCGTACAGTACGTAGTACATACGCAGGATCTCACAGGACTGCGCTATGGTGAGTCAGGGAAGCTCTACGGTAATGAAGGGTGACTCGGAGACTGCGAGGTATGAAATACGTATGGTGTAGGTTAAATGCAAGGCACTCGTGGACTCGTCCCTGCATTTGTACATCGCTCCCATGAGTAATCCGACGACTACGGATACGAGATATTATCGAGGTATATGTTAAGTGTGGCAAGTATGCTTTCACGTATGCCAAGTATGCTTCTACGACAATGAGGATTTATCTACGTCTGACATCTATCCTTGAAGAATCGACGGATGTTTTAAACATGTTTGAAATTTCCGCCAAAATCCACGTATCAGTACCGATCAAATACTTATCCCGCGTATGTTGAGGGACGTTGTGGGGATGCTCTCGGATACATCACGGATCGTCTCATATGGCCATCCGCGTTTCATACGGCGTTGAATACGCCTATGTGAGATCGGGGCTATACACCGAGATGAAATTTAAATTAATATTTTCACAAAACACCCGCAGTACACCCTTCCCTTTACCTTGCTTCTTACCCTGTAAGTCCCTCCATACCTTGCACAACTCGCCAATGTGTACTTCATTACCGTATCTGCTTTGTATTTGACCTGCTCCATACGCATTGCATACCTCGCATCCTCCGAGTCAACCTTTATTACCGAGGAGCTTCCCTGACTCATCCGCTGCGCAGCCCTGTGAGATCAGGCTTACTGTACGGCTAAGCCAATTTTGTACCATTTCTCCGTGTCCAAACCGTCAAATTCTAGTTGGCGTATAATCCGTTGCTATCCGCCTATGTGAGATCGGGGCTTTAGAGAGTAATATCCCAAGTGTCACCTGGCGGCAAGTGATCACACTTTCTTTGTGGTTGCAGCCGAGTACGGACACACTCTTTTCGCTTTCATTATACCGGAAGGGTAAGTAGATTTTTAAAAGGGTGAATATTGAGGTTGAATATCATGAGAGATGATGTTAATAATAATAGTTTAATTGAGTAGGAAGTCGATAGGTTCGACAAGTATTGAATGGAAAAGGTTGTGACCACAAAATGCACGTGCAGAGGGGACACGTGGGAAAGATATAGGTTATACTTTATAGGTGTAGTGACGGTGATATATAGGGAATATGACAATAGATATTTGGGGAGGTCGAAAACTCGGACTTCTCGGAATCCTAGGATTATCGAATCCTAGGAATTCGAAGTCCGAGTTTTCGACCTCCCGGTGTACGGGAGGTCGAAAACTCGGAAAACACGGAAAAATAAATCCGAGAATTCCGAGTTTTCGACCTCCCCAAATATCTATTGTCATATTCCCTATATATCACGATTCGATAATCCTAGGATTTCAAGAAGTCCGAGTTTTCGATATTGCTCTATATGAAAAACGAAAACTCGGAATTGTTTCCTAGGAATTAGAATTACCGAGTTTTCGATATTGCTCTATATGTAAATCGAAAACTCGGAATTATCGAAATCCTAGGAATTAAAATCACCGAGTTTTCGATTTTGCTCTAAATAAAAATCGAAAACTCGGACTTGATTTGATCTTAAGGGATAAAAGCTTATTTGATACTTTTTGAAATATCTAATATTTCAAATGTGATTGCTAAATAATTGTCTTTTTAGTTAACATTAGGCCAAACCAAAATTTTCAGGATGGTCTGAAAAAGATTGATTTTGGTATGGCCCAACATTGAAATTTCTTTCAGTTTCACTAATACCATTTGCAGAGTGGAAATCGCTAACATAGTTTGAGTTGATTTTGTTAAATAGTTTTTTTTTTTTTATACATTATATATATTTTCTATGTATTCCAGCAGAAATTCCAAATGCAGAATTTCTTTAGTTGAAGTGGACGACTTTCATCATTTCAAATAAATGGACTGATCATTTGAACATTCAATAATGACTTTATTCTGACACAGATATTACAGTTTGTCAATGTGCTGGAACAGTTGAAAATTATAAATGTTTCAGTCTTAAGGAGTCTTTGGATGAAAGATTCCACCAGTTATTTTATAAACTATTTTACAAAGAAAATGAAAGTGGCACACTTTTTTTTATATTCAGAAACTCTACAAAAGAAGAAATTGAAGAATACTGTAAAATGTTTTATGGAAGATATTGCTTGGGTAGAAGGTACGTACAATGTTTCAATTTTATTACTTGCTACAAGTGGCACTATTGTATATTGAACCAGAGTTAAAGCAGATTCTTTATTTCTCTTTATTCTAGGCTCCTGAACATTGCCATTTATATTTTAAAATACACGTAAATGTTAAATTTCAGTCCTCAAGCTTTTCCATATTTTTGATAAAAGTTAATCTTTTGTTAATATTTACATTTCTATTATCAAGTATCTGAATATAAATATAAGAATTAAACGTTGGTCTCATTAGCATTATTGGTGTGTAAACGCAATAGATCACGCCACAAACATACATAAATGACTTCGTGTATTTATTCAGTTTTTCACGTGATCTATTGCGTTTACACACCAATAATGCTAATGAGACCAACGTTTAATTCTTAATTAAATCTTTTGTTGTGAGTATTGATATGTATTGGATATTCATTTCAGGTTTAATAGGTATTAATACAAAAGATCAAAGATCATTAGAAAATAAAGAAATTAATGGAGTCAATCTAACTGAAAATGACACTGAGAACAATGGAACTGTTGAAACTTTTCTAAGACCTATCTCCAAACAACAAGATTATAATGACCGCTTAACTAAACCACTGAAAGATCAAGAATCAAGTGAAGATAATACTCCAGTTGTCCCTGACAACTCACCAGTTGATAAACTTCCACGTACTGAGAAAATTAACTCGAGGAAACGAACATCATTATCTGACAATGAAGAATCAGGTGAAAACCAGAAAGAAGTTCCAACTACAAAAACCAAACAGGCTTATTATGGAACAGAGAACAATAGAACAGTTGAAACTTATCTAAGACCTATCTCCAAACAACAAGATTATAATGACCAATTCACTATACCACTGAAAGATCAAGAATCAAGTGAAGATAATACTCCAGTTGTCCCTGACAACTCACCAGTTGATAAACTTCCACGTACTGAGAAAATTAACTCGAGGAAACGAACATCATTATCTGACAATGAAGAATCAGGTGAAAACCAGAAAGAAGTTCCAACTACAAAAACCAAACAGGCTTATTATGGAACAGAGAACAATAGAACAGTTGAAACTTATCTAAGACCTATCTCCAAACAACAAGATTATAATGACCGCTTAACTAAACCACTGAAAGATCAAGAATCAAGTGAAGATAATACTCCAGTTGTCCCTGACAACTCACCAGTTGATAAACTTCCACGTACTGAGAAAATTAACTCGAGGAAACGAACATCATTATCTGACAATGAAGAATCAGGTGAAAACCAGAAAGAAGTTCCAACTACAAAAACCAAACAGGCTTATTATGGAACAGAGAACAATAGAACAGTTGAAACTTATCTAAGACCTATCTCCAAACAACAAGATTATAATGACCAATTCACTATACCACTGAAAGATCAAGAATCAAGTGAAGATAATACTCCAGTTGTCCCTTCCACGTACTGAGAAAATTAACTCGAGGAAACGAACATCATTATCTGACAATGAAGAATCAGGTGAAAACCAGAAAGAAGTTCCAACTACAAAAACCAAACAGGCTTATTATGGAACAGAGAACAATAGAACAGTTGAAACTTATCTAAGACCTATCTCCAAACAACAAGATGATAATGACCAATTCACTATACCACTGAAAGATCAAGAATCAAGTGAAGATAATACTCCAGTTGTCCCTGACAACTCACCAGTTGATAAACTTCCACGTACTGAGAAAATTAACTCGAGGAAACGAACATCATTATCTGACAATGAAGAATCAGGTGAAAACCAGAAAGAAGTTCCAACTACAAAAACCAAACAGGCTTATTATGGAACAGAGAACAATAGAACAGTTGAAACTTATCTAAGACCTATCTCCAAACAACAAGATTATAATGACCAATTCACTATACCACTGAAAGATCAAGAATCAAGTGAAGATAATACTCCAGTTGTCCCTGACAACTCACCAGTTGATAAACTTCCACGTACTGAGAAAATTAACTCGAGGAAACGAACATCATTATCTGACAATGAAGAATCAGGTGAAAACCAGAAAGAAGTTCCAACTACAAAAACCAAACAGGCTTATTATGGAACAACCATTAGAAGAAGAACAGACCCTTTGGAACTATTTAAAACCAGCATATTTTGATACTATAGTTCAAGCTACTTTAATGACAGCTTCTATTCTTTCAGAAGATAATTTAGAAAAGCCCAGTAATGCAAGAAAGTTAGGCTTTGATATAAAGAAAATCATAAACGGCAAGATTGGTCTATCAATATTAAATTCCGATTTAGATAGTCGTAGAGAAGCTGAAGACCTTTTAAGAGCTATTGAAATTTACTGGGGAACTAGAGTAGCCAAATTAGCCAGTGTTCTTTTAGAACAAAGAAAGTATAACAAACGAACAAAGTTGCCGAATCCTGAAGACATATGTAAATTAAACCAGAGTCTACAAGATACCATACCCAGCCTTGATCTTGATACCAAAAACTGTAGTTATGTCAATTTTTTATTGGTAGCTGAATCAGTTTCTGCTAAGTTGGTCATGTACAATAGGAGAAGGTCTGGAGAATTGCAGGCAATAAGGTGAATATTTTTTTTTTCTGCAATACTGAACAGGTATATGTTTGAAAAAAATGAAGGGTTTTCGATATGAGTGGATAATAATGCATTAAGGTCTATGATCTGCGGAGAAATTGAGAGGCATGCACGAACAACTCCATTATATTGTTAAAGTGATTGTATTTTAAGGTGGCTACCACCTCAGATAAAGTATATAATATCAATTTATTTTAATGTAAAACAAATAAACACTTTTGTTTCCAGTTTGAATGATTATGAAAACAGAAAAAAAGGGGAAGCGCCAGAACACTTAGTTGGTGATTTAACAATGTTTGAAGTTAAGTTACTCGAAACACAAGAGGTTATGACAGTTAGAGGAAAGGTAGGAAGAATGCAGATTTTTGACTTTCACATACCATATACTATTGCAAAATATTTCTTTTTACTACACTGTATATATATATAGTTATTCACAATGTATTGGCAAGCTTTAACCAAAACCTATTAGCATGTAAGACCCCCGGACTATGCATGCAATGCATGTTTGAAATGAAAAAAATAAAAGAATCAAAGAAATGCCTTGATGACCAAAATGGTGTTGAGTATCTATTGAACTCTTGTTTACATTCCTTGTGTCAAAAAGATATAGTTGGTTTTATTGATATTTGAAAAATCATTTATGTAAACAGTCCTTTTAGATGCTTTATTTCCCTACAGAGCAAACAAAAAATACATAGTTCAACACTGAGAACAGAAATTGGTAAAAAAGCGTTGTTCTTAAATATTTAACTTCTTATTCAAGACTGGCAGAGGTGTTCCGATAATATTACCAAAAGTTACTCAGAGGGCCATGGAATACTTAACAAATTTAGAAGTTAGGAAAAAATGTGGCATTAAGTCAACGAATGGTTATGTTTTTGCCAGTAAAGGTAAGTTAAAGGAGAAGTCTCACCTAATAACAACCTTTGTCAGTGAAAAGAGGGCAACCTTCTATTCGCAAACTTTTCTCAAGACTTAAATATGCGTAATTCAACATTATGACATGCTACTAATAATGATACACACTTCTTTTTTGTCTTCAAATAAGCTTAAAGGTCGAGTAATGGGTCACATAATGAATCTGAAAATGAAAAGAGCTACCCTCTTTTCACTGATAAAGGATGTTATTAGGCGAGGCTATGTATGTATGTACAGTTATATTATAAAATTAAAAAAAAAAACAATTTCGCAAAGCCTTTCAGAGAATACAAAATATTCACACCATAAACAGATCAGAAGATTAGGGTGGATGTGTAATGCCCTACAAGCCAATGGTAAAAGTATCTCCTGTAGTTTTCTATTCAGGTTTTTGGTACTAATTGGCAGCAGATCACACCCACCTAACAAATACATTTTTAGTGAGGGCTTTAGTAAAGAAAATGTCTGCATATAAATCAACATTCTAATAAATCAATCTAATTAAAAAAACCTTTTTGTTCCATTCATAAATTTTCTGCATTTTTATATTTTCATGTCAGAGCTCTGAATGTATTCTTTGTTGTAGGTGATGGTGTAGTAAGGGCATATGATGCCCTAGTAAAGGCGTGTAACACTGCACAACTTCAAGAGCCAGAGCTAGTGACCTCCACTAACTTGAGAAAGTATATGGCTACTGTTACTCAGGTAAAATAATAGTACTGAATTATTTGGATTAACTCAATATTATTTCATTTAAATTGATGGAGAAGTCTTTATTGGTCGAAACAAATCATTGAGTGTTTTTGAAACTTCATTTTTGATGCATGGGTTCAGATTCAGGATTAATTTCTATGTACCAACTTAAAAACGAAGAGCAAGTTTAAAATGAAAAAGCAAACTAAACAAGAAGATAATGTGTATAAAGTATAGATATATGGAATGTGTTTTTTTATTTACTACAGGTGCTCGATTTAAAAACTAACGAAATGGAGTGGGTGCTGAATCATTTGGGACACACGATGGATGTCCATAAAGTTCATTATAGGTATACAATTTAACCCTATAGATTATATTATTCTGGATTATCAGAACGGCAGTCAAACAATGATATGAAATTTCTGCATAATTCTATTTATTTTTTAGTTTAAACCATACTTATTTTTTCATACTATATAGTTTTGAGAGACTGTCGTGACTCAGTCCCTCTGCTATTTTGGGGGGTTGCAACTCATTATCTTGAGCTTTGTGTGTGGTGCAACTCAAGTTGTGATCACCCTATAATTTGAGATAAAAAATGAAAAATTTTACATCTTGTATTGTAGGGCAACAAGTGACATACTTGAACGAACCCAAATAGCTAAACTTTTGTTAATGCAAGATCACAACAAGGTTACAGCATTCAAAAACAAACCATTGCAAGATATTCAAATAGAAGGTAAATCAAACTGTGGTTTTTATATTAACTTAATAAAATTTAAAATTATAATTTATAATTTAATTTATATTAAAACAGAGTAAGATCTTTAAACAATAACCCCAGAAAACTTATATTTGGTTGAAATATGGATAGAAGGTCTAGCAAGCCATTTTTCACCGTCATATCCTGCAAATGTTTGTCAAAAGTTTTTATAAGCCCACATGAAATGTCCCAACTAAATAGTTAATTTTGGCATGGCCGTATTGCACACTATATGTCTGTGGACTCTTTTCATTAACCCTTCAAGTTGAAAAAAAAATAAATATAATTTCATTTTACTGTAGATATAGTGTTTGGTGCGGAGAATGGTGAAATGGATAATGAAGTATTTGAAAAAGACCTTCTTGATATCGATAAAGAATCAGATGTTGAGGAACCTAAACAAAGTAAAAGAACTGGAGGGGCATCAAACTCCAAGTGCAAATGGACTGAGAAAGAAGAGGAGGAAATCAGAAAGCTTTTTCAGTCACAACTTCAGACCTGTACAAGGCCAAGCCCTAAAGACTGTGAAAGAGCCTTAAAAGCCAGTAAAAAGGCTGGTGGCATCATTTGGAAGAGGAAAAAAGATGTTCTAAAGAAAAAACTCTTTCGAATAATTGACAAAATTAAAAAGCAGGCGCAACATTAATGTCTCCACTATTTTCAGCACACATTTTTGAATCAATATGTAAACACTTTGATGAACAAGAAAAATATTTTTAGAAATTTTTCCATTGGTTCATCTCTATATTATACTAAATTATCAATAATTTTTCTGTAAATTTTTTGTTTTATAGTTCGCTATTTAACTCAATAGAGATAGTAAAAGTGAATTCAAAACTATTTTCTGCCAGTCTATTTAAAATCAGACCCTAATTTCGTTTGTTCGTTTTTTTTTTTTTAAATCTGGTTTTTAAACCACTACATTTGGGTCTGAGAACCAGGCGCGGCAACAGCCGTTCACGTTAATTTTGACCTAACCTTAATGACCTTTGTTTTAACCAATCAGATCTTTGCCCTCTCCCGCGCTGGGATATTGTTCGCGAACAATAGGTGCATTCTAGGATTCCTAAGTGCTGTAGACTAGTTTATCAGGTCATGTTTAATAAGGTAAGGTCAAAGTTAACGTGAACGGCTGTTGCCGCGCCTGGTTCTCAGACCCTAAGGTAGTGGTTAAAAACCGGATTTAAAAACGAACGAACGAAATAAGGGTCTGATTTTAATTAGACTGATTTTTTGCAAGCTTCATGATGTCACAAATCTCATCACCAAATATGATCTAAATTTATCCTGAATTTCCCACTGTGTTCAATGTGTGCCAAAATATTTGATGTAATTTTTGTTTAATTTTCAAGTTTTAGACTCTCAAAAAATGAGGAGACCCATCTTTAAACTATCTCTACTATAGAGGCCCATGCACTGCAACCCATTAGGATGCAATCTGGAGATTTAGGTTTCTTCTTACAGTTTTGTCATAGAAAAATCATTTTGGTCCATTTTGTGCTGAATAACTATATGGCCAAGAATTTAAATTATAGATCTTGAAATTACAAACATTGTGTTCTTTCTTTCGAAGTAAATTTATTCAAAGATGTTCTTGCAGAGTGTATTTATATATGTAAAAAAATAAAAATCTTGATAGTGAATTCAAAAGAAAAGGAAAAAATTTAAATATCAGACGGGTACCCTAAGGATGAACGGGTGGGTTCGTTTTGCCGCATGCCCAACTTGCCGCATCGTGCCCAACTCCACAAAAACTAGGCAGGGTTGGGGTTAGGTTGGGTTTCGGTTGCTTAACCTACATAACCCTAACAAATGGTCATTCCGGATTTTTTCAGAAAACTTTAGTTTCGTTTTATAAGTCGTTTTTGTGCAGTTGGGCACGATGCGGCAAGTTGGGCAATGCGGCAAAACGAACCCACTGCGATGAACCATAACAATGTTGTGGTCAAGCAGGAGATAAATTGGTGATCATTTTGTAAGTTGCAACTCACTAAAATCTATGGTCACCCCATTATTACGGACAGGAAAAATTTGGTCTTCAATTTTTTAAAATGGTGAGGTCTAAGTGGGGATAACTCTGCCCATTGGCTCTTTTCTGGGTTGCAACTCATTATTTTGGGGTATTTTTTGAGGTGCAACTCACTAAAATCTATGGTCACCCCATTATTACGGACAGGAAAAATTTGGTCTTCAATTTTTTAAAATGGTGAGGTCTAAGTGGGGATAACTCTGCCCATTGGCTCTTTTCTGGGTTGCAACTCATTATTTTGGGGTATTTTTTGAGGTGCAACTCACTAAAATCTATGGTCACCCCATTATTACGGACAGGAAAAATTTGGTCTTCAATTTTTTAAAATGGTGAGGTCTAAGTGGGGATAACTCTGCCCATTGGCTCTTTTCTGGGTTGCAACTCATTATTTTTGGGTATTTTTTTAGGTGCAACTCATAAGCTAGTCTCATCCCATAATTACGGACAAGAAAAATTCTGCGTCAATTTTTTAAAATAGTGCGGCCTAAGTGGGGATAACTCTGCCCATCGGCTTTTTTCTGGGTTGGAACTCATTATTTTTGGTTATTTTATTAGGTGACTCACTCACTGACAGCCACCAATAAGCCCAGGGGAATGGATGGAGTTAAATATGATCAGTTTCACACATTGAAAAAAATATTGTCAACCATGAACCTGAAAAACCACCAAGAAAAAAACCTGAATTGGAGAGAATCAAGCATTCTGAGTCCAAACGAATCTGGCTAATATTTCGATCCTCACTATTTGGATTCGTTGTTTCAATTACCTTGTTTTTAAAGACCAATTATAATTCTGAAAATAAATAAGTAAGGATTCTTAAAGTTGGCATGTTGGCAACAGGCCCCACGTCGCTAGCAAGGCAGGCGAACCCTTTCGGAACACTAATGCCACTCTGCAACTGGGTTTATCAACTCTGTATCGCTTTCAGAATGTTCACATGGTTAATGTTTACTTTGGTAATACAACTGATAGTCCGATGGCGCTGCTGCTACACAATAATGTCAATACCAACCTATTAGCCTTTAGCCCCTAACTTCAAATCCTAAAACTTTATTTTCTAGGGCTACACTACGATCGATAGGCTACTGGGTTAACGAGAATGGACATGATTACACTGTTGCAACACTGATATATGGGAGTTGTTTCAATAATTAGGTCTCGGGTTGCAACCCAGCAAATTCCGGTCTAATGTGCACCTTATAACTTGCCGCAGTACTACCTGCAACTCACACGTCGAATTATGCACAAATGCTCTGCGTCGGTACGTCCGTCCGTCCGTCGGTCCGTCCGTCCGTCCGTCCACAATTGCTCGTAAACACTCTACAGGTCACAATTCTTGACGGATTTTGACGAAACTTAATGGTAATGTTTATTACCGCCCAAGGATGAACCCTATTGAAAATCAGCAAAATCGGAAAATATTTACTATGAATTATTGCCCTTGTTTTTAAAAACGCGTTCGATTTTTGGCTCGTAAACACTCTACAGGTCACAATTCTTGAAGGATTTTGACGAAACTTAATGTTAATGTTTATTACCGCCCAAGGATGAACCCTGTTGAAAATCGGCAAAATCGGAAAATATTTACTATGAATTATTGCCCTTGTTCTTAAAAACTTGTTCCATTTTTGGCTCGTAAACACTCTACAGGTCATAATTCTTGATGGATTTTGATGAAACTTAATGGTAATGTTTATTACTGCCCAAGGGTGAACCCTATTGAAAATCAGCAAAATCGGAAAATATTGACTATGAATTATTGGCCTTGTTCTTAAAAACGCGTTCGATTTTTGGCTCGTAAACACTCTACAGGTCACAATTCTTGACGGATTTTGACGAAACTTAATGTTAATGTTTATTACCGCCCATGGATGAACCCTATTGAAAATCAGCAAAATCGGAAAATATTTATTATGAATTATTGCCCTTGTTCTTAAAAACGCGTTCGATTTTTGGCTCGTAAACACTCTACAGGTCACAATTCTTGAAGGATTTTGATGAAACTCATAGCTAATGTTTATTACTGCCCAAGGATGAACCCTATTGAAAATCAGCGAAATCGGAAAATATGTACTATGAATTATTGCCCTTGTTCTTAAAAACGCGTTCGATTTTTGGCTCGTAAACACTCTACAGGTCACAATTCTTGACAGATTTTGATGAAACTTATTGGTAATGTTTATTACCTCCCAAGGATGAACCCTATTGAAAATCAGCAAACTCGGAAAATATTTACTGTGAATTATTGCCCTTGTTCTTAAAAACGCATTTGATATTTGGCTTGTAAACACTCTACAGGTCACAATTCTTGACAGATTTTGACGAAACTTAATGGTAATGTTTATTACTGCCCAAGGATGAACCCTATTGAAAATCAGCAAAATCGGAAAATATTTACTATGAATTATTGCCCTTGTTCTTAAAAATGTGTTCGATTTTTGGCTTGTAAACACTCTACAGGTCACAATTCATTATAGATTTTGACGAAACTTACTGATAATGTTTATAACCACTCAAGGATGAACCCTATTAAAAATCAGCAAAATTGAAAATATTTACTATGAATTATTGCCCTTGTTTTTGAAAACGCGATTGATTTTTGGCCACAATTCGTTACAGATTTTGATGAAACTTGCTGGTAATGTTTATCACCACCCAAGCATGAACTGTATTGAAAATCAGCAAAATGGAAAAAATATTTACCATGAATTATTGTTGTTGTTCTTGAAAACTCTTTGATTTTTGGCTCATAAACACTATACAGGTCACAATTCAGAACGGATTTTGATAAAACATACTGATAATGTTTATTACCACCCAAGGATGAACCCTATTGAAAATCAGCAAAATAAAAAAAATATTTACTATGAATTATTGCTCTTGTTCTTGAAAACGTGTTTGATTTTTGGCTCGTAAACACTATACAGGTCACAATTCATAACAGATTTTGATGAAACATACTGATAATGTTTATTACCACCCAAGGATGAACCCTATTGAAAATCAGCAAAATAAAAAAATATTTACTATGAATTATTGCTCTTGTTCTTGAAAACATGTTGAATTTTTAGCTCATAAACACTATAGGACAATACTGGACAGATTGTGAAGAAACTCGATGTGAATGTTCTGAATCACTTTTGTTGTAACTGTCAAATATAGTTGTTTAAAGTCAAAGCCAGTGGCCCAGTGGGCGTATATTACCTTGCCTGGCAAGCTATGTTTTCGAAAAGGGCTCTATAGGGAATTTCAAACTATCCTGTTTTTTTAAGCCACTGGGGTATAGTTTCAGAAAATATAACTCATAACCCATGAACTTTTTTTTCACCCTACCCACATTTCACCATAGGTGTGATTTAGATGTTATTTCTCGTGAATTCAGCTTTAATAATGCCTGAGTAAAAGAGTCAGTGTACACGTAGCAGTGGTGGATTTAGGAATTTCATAAAAGGGGTGGATAATGAAAAATGTGTTTTATACCCGCGAACGCCGAAGGCGCGAGCGGCAAATTTTTTTTAGGTTCACATAGTTTAAGGTTCAAATATGCATCTCTAAATCTCCAAAGTTTTTTCAACATTTTAATCAAATAATATATAAATTGGTAATAACATAAACACGTCAACACAGGTAAGGGGGTGGCAAGCCTCTGATATTTTTTCTTTGCCAGTTATATCTACTATAATTAAGCATAATTATTTCGATTAACAAATTTCAAACCGCCCTTTTTTTTTACGAAAGATTCAAAATCGCAACTCTCACAAAAACATTTTGTTGTTACATCATTCCAAATCAGGACTTGGAGTTTATATTTGATACAGATATTCTTATACGTCATGTTGAAATGTATTGCTTTTTCAGGTCTAGTAGTGCTAAAATCCAAAGATTCCGAATTCATGTCTATACTTTTGCTTCATGTTGGATGTTACAACCAAACAGATTCGTGTCCAGTAAATTTGATCGAATTTCAAATGTAATGTAGGCCCTCTTTCGTCGGAGCTGGCGTAGACAAAGTGAGACTGTGCGAGGAGTGGCATGGTGGGTGCGTTTTTTGCGCGACGTCATCTAGGGAAACTGTGGCGGTTTTTAGCTCATAGACGACTGTACAGGTTTTTTTTTCATTTTATTCTTCACAAATATATATTTTTTCAAATTCAAAAAGGGCACTTTCCGAGTAAATTTTAGGGGGTGCCAACACCCCCCAAACCCTCCGGCTCCGCCGGCCCTGTTTTTGTGTTGACATTTGGGAAAACATTAAGGGGTGATGGAAAAATACATACATTTGTTTTAAAGAGGTGTGAAGATACCCTTTTATGTCCTGTACTAGGAATAAAGACATGCATCCAATTGGCGAGAGCTAGGGGAATAGATTTGTCGGTTGGTTATTTGTTCCGCCCTGTCACAGAAGGGGGTATAGTTTTGGACAGTAAGTTGACATATTCGGCTATTTATGATAGATTTAAGGGATACTTGGTTCGTTTAGGGACATTTGAAGGTGAAACACCTCATAGTTTTAGGTCCGGTTGTGCTATACACCTAATGATTTCTGGGGCTTCAACAAGTGTTAGGGATACTATGAGGCATGTTGGTTGGTCTACTGAAAATTCTGCAACTTACTATACCCGTCATTCTACAATGTCAGATGTCAATATTATCGATGATAGACTTGCTAAATCGGCACCCCAAGCTGGAATAGTAGAGGACTTTTAAAAAATAGTGCAGATTTTTCGAGCCTGCCAAATTTGTTTGGGGAGTGCTATTGCTAAATGTGTAATGTATTTGTATTTTACTGGAAACTAATTAAACTATGTAATTTTGTTTTGTTTTGGCTCCAGGCTCTATGAACCTGGAGACGTGAGTGTTGGGAGAAGAGGCGCGTATCGAAGTTGGATGTGCAGCTGGGGGTCATATGCATAATTTGCCACCAGAACTTAATGGGAATATGGATATGTACGAAAGGGGACACTTGGGGAATGTTTATAGCATATTCAAGACTTAGGGGCAAGGGCAATAAACTCTGCTTTTAACAGTCGAAAATAGCTCAAATTCGAACTTCATCTTCGTTTTATGTAGACCCTTGCGCCGCCGCCGATTTCTTTACAGTCATGTTCTGTCAGTTTTGACAAATAAGCGCAGTCGATTTCTGCCACTTGTAAATGTAATCATCACATAACCCTCGGTGGGTGTAAAATTCCGAATTCCCGAATTCTCCGAATTGTCCGAATTGGGTCAGAAAAGACTGACAAATCGAAACTAGATTTGCACCAAAGGTCGTGCACAAATTCAAGATTTAAACATTTTACACCAAAAAACGAATATTTTTAAAGAATATTTCTATGGTCAAATCACATTTTTTATTTTTCGTCTACTTCAACTTTAGTGAGCTAATTCATAACAATACTGACTTTTGATTATGATTTTATTTTTAATAAGTATACAATCGCTGTTAGTCAATATAAATAAACACTTTCTGTTGTCTGTAACCGAATGTGTCAATACAACTCAGATCAAAACAATCTCGGGCCACTGTTTACAACACTTCAACCACTTTTCACGATTAACAAATTATTTTTGTCGGCCCGTCCACAATTAGCTTGAGTAAATAGAAATCTGAGCAATTGTTTATAAGACATATAGAAGTAGGAAGATTACATTAAAACACTAAGATATATGGATATACTACTTCTGTATGTATTACAAACTACGTTTCGAAACACATACAGGTAACGTTATCAAGTAAAGAAGTAGTATATGCATATATCTTAGTGTTTTTAATATCTGAGCAAGTTTCGGATTAGATAGATGTCAAAGTTTTTATCCTATGTTAATGAAATTTTATGTGTAGTTTTATATTTTTTGATTAGTTAGAATTTGGTTTGATTCGACGAATGATCACAAAGTTTTAACCCTTGAAACACAGAAATTGTAAATCTGACTTGTGAAAGTCTTGATTCACTGAAACTATGATAAATGTGAATGCGATAGAGGCTAAATTTCATATCCGATCTGAATAAAATTATATGTGAAGGTTTATATCCATTTTAAGCAAGTTCGACAAAGGATCACATATGCGGCCATGTTCCTTTAGCAACGGCTATCATTTCATAACGTTAATGCCAATATCTAACGTTGCTGAAGGAACATGATATGTGGCCTGTGAATGCAATACGAGACATATTTTTTCCGATTTTTTTTATATAAAAAAGAATTTGGGAATTTTTCAATAAATGATTGAGCAATTTGAATTCTTGATATGAATTTTGACAACAATATAAATACCGATAATAGATTGTTTTTTATAAACACGGAAAGAAAAGTGGTCTGAGTTTGTGATCATCAAAACAATTGATCAAAGTTTAAAATTTTAAGTTAAAACTTTGTCCGAGTTTCTCAAGTGATCGTGTGTATTATGGTCCGAGTTGTCTTGTATTCATTGAAAGACACACCAAAAGTGTTATTGACTATTAGCGAATCATAGTCAGTAGACAACATTATTATGAATTAGCTTATGAATTAATGTACACGTAAACAAAAAATACAAATTTTGATTTGACCAAAGAAAGAGCTTTAAAATATTCGTTTTTTGATGTAAAATTGTTCTGATCCCAAATTTGTGCACGACTTTTGGCGGAAATTTAGTTTCGATTTTTTAGTCTTTTCTTACCCAATTCGGACAATTCGGAGAATTCGGGAATTCGGAATTTTACACCCACCGCATAACCCCAGTTAAATTAACCCCGTTTTTATGTAGTCCGTAAATTCATTTAGTATTTATACACACAATTGCGATCACGTGATAGATAACGTAATGTATGATTTGTATCACGTGATTGATATTAGATCACGCATGCAATAATTTAGATATGTTTAACAAAGGAAATCCGTTTTAGCCACCAATTCAGCCAGTTCAAAATTGGCTTACTGGAAAAAAAAAATGCCAGCCAGTCAGTTCCATCTGCTAACCAGTCACTTTTTACAAAATAAATAGGAGCCAGTTTTATGAATATATATACACATACCGAATTTCATCAAAAACGGACGGGACGGACTTGACCGAGATCTTATCAAAAGGATCAAACCTACCCTATAAATATAGAAGATTGTGCTAAATTATATATTTATTGTAATAAATTGTACCGAATTAAATGGAATAAATTGAAACCAATACCGAAGTACATTGTACTGAATTCATTGTTCTAATTGGTACCGAAACAAATTTTTATAAGGAATAAATCAAAAGTTCCAAATTAAATATTGTAAATAGTATGAAATCAAATTCTGTAAATGATATCGTATGTCATGTCATTGAATAATGTAAATAGCTTTATTTGCTTGGCTAACAACTGAATGGTAACTAACACCTAACCGTCCATAATATAATGAATATTTAAAGACATAAACACATCAGAATCGGTGGCAGTGGTGAAGAATGAATTAAATATGAACTCGATTAATTAAAGTGAATAATCAACATAGACTTTAAAAAGACATGAGGCTTGGTCTTTATTATTTATAAAAAACTAACCAGATCCCTTTAATCGCAAGGCAATAATACACTTCATGTTATTGAAATGATATTAATAAAAAGACAGAATTTAATAAATTTATTAGTAAGGTTTATAAAGCGATAATATGTGATAATAAATCATTTCATATGATGGATAAAAACACATGGCAACCAAAACAAATATAGAGAATGACATCAGGTGTTTAAAAATTCATTAATGATTGATTACCTTATTAAATGATTTATATTGTCTTTTTTTCTATAGGATTAATTAGGTCAATCATATTTGTATCTATTCCGATCTATTCCTATCAGCAGGTACATGGAGACAATTCCACTGGGGTTCAGTTGAAAAATTCTGTTATAAAATCTAGGTCCTCATATTATTGTGTTTTAACAAACGAATAATGTCTTTCATTCATTCACTAGTTGGTTTTAAGAAAGCTGGTCTACATGTTAAATCATTACAGGTGGCGTAGGTATTTACTATTTTACTATGTTCATTTCGTTTTATTTCTTAGTTCATAAAAAATAAATTCTCTCGGATTTATGATTGACCCGGCTTCCCCCTGTCAGTGATACAGGTCAGAGGAATAAGCGTCTAGTCATTCGGATGGGAAAATAAACCGAAGCCCAGACTCTGCATGATAAAGATTCTTTGACAGTTAGAAATTGAAAATAAGAGTAGGCTAATGCAGATGTCCTGGCAAAACCTTCAAAGAACACTGCAAGGCGTTTTCCCGTCCTCATTAGCCCTAAGAGTGCAGATATTTGGGACGTAAAACACCATTTCATTTCGACATTATGTCTAAATTTAAGCCTTAGAGTATCAGCACAACAAGTATGTATGTATATTATTATCAATGTATTATTTTATATATAACACCTGAAAGGGTTTTCTTATAGATATCCAGTACCATTTAAAAGAAAACACACCAATATATCGGGTGTTCCAAAAAAAACGACTACCAAACCAACAACAACCACCACATAAAGCTAGCATGGATCCCGTCACATGTCTACATCCCAGGATATGACCAAGCAGACCGTTGTGCCAAGGAAAGTATGAGTCTGGATGATATCGAGCCTGTAGAATACTCTTACTCGGAGTTCTGCAGTATCGTGTCGTCATCATAGGGTCAATCAGAAATGGGCTGACATGTTAAGGAACCTCAACACCGCTAGATACCAGATCGATCCGAAGATACCAAACCAAACCAAACCATCCATCCATTGCAATCTGCAAACTGGTAACAAGACTCCGCACCAACACTGTTCTACGAGACCACACGTTCACCGCCATTAAATGTCGATGTGGCCACCAGGTCACATCTCTTCATTGAATGCACCGAACTGAAACCCGCTCGTAAGCAACTGACAGAGTACTTTGAAACCAATGGTATACCAACAAAAATACAGAATATCTTGGCTTCACCCACGGACCACTGGTATAGAAAAATGGAACTCATCTACAACTTTATAACCAAATCTGCCAAACCAACCGCACAGTACCATCCTATTGAACCAATCAACTACCAACTACCACCACTACCAACAACTACCTAGTTTGCGATATCAGCTGCTGCTGGAAGCGAACGTTAACTTGTCATCTACCAACCAACATCTTTAGATCATACAGCCTACTCCAACAGCGGCTGGGAAATGTATGGTAATAACGTTTCTGAACATCTTACATTCTCCTTATTTTCTCAACGAGATCCCTCAGAACCTAAACAAATAATCCTGAACATTAAATTAGCTGGAAAATGTCAGGAAAGTGCGTTTACGGGCATCTTTTTTCTAAATCGGGCAACCACTAAAATGGTGCGAGGACGTTTATGTGAATAAAATAGTACTGAAAAAAAAAACCCAATAAGAACTAATAACGGATCACTTCGCCTCAATCTGTTACTGACATTAATAATCTTTGATATAGACGCCTTTAAATTTCAATTAATGAACACACTTCCAAAGTTGTGAAAAGGGGAGGCTTTGTACATTAGCTTGTTTCAAAACCTGCTACATCCCCAACCATCCTACAAAATTACTATTTTGATCAAAGTGGTTCTTCAGGAAATTATCTTGAGAAGGTCTGCTGTAAATTTTCTAAGCGAGATCCCTCAGACCCTAAATAAATAATCTGGTACCTTAAATTGACTGGGAAATGTCAGGAATTCGCATTTCTTGGTATCTTATTATCCAATTTTTGTGAATGACATACCTCAGACCCGATTCTATATAAATAATTTTGAACCTAAAATTCGCAGGAATTGTCAGGAAATTACGTTTCCATGCATCTTATTCTCAACATTTTCTTGTGTTCCATCAGTCATATAAGATATTCAGATTACCATCACATTTTTCAGGAAATATCAGGAAATCGGAGTCAAATTATCTTGAGGAAATCCAATTTCCCTATTCAAATTTCCCTCAAATTTGTCAATGTTGATTCCAGGCTACCAACTGACATTATCGCCCTCTATGGAGAAAACCTCTATGATTGGTAAAAGTGTACAAAGTTTCCGAGGAGGGGGTGGCTACGGGTACACTAGGGAAACAAATGGCAACATTTGACTATCGCCTATCTACATGATTATCTCATCAATGAGTAATCCTATGAGATGTGCCTTTATGTCATGCAAACTTTGATGAACTTATTGTGTGGGAGTGCTGGGATTTTCAATAAACTACTCAAAATGTGTTAACCCAACTCAAGAATTAGTGTTCCTTAGCATCGCAATAAGTTCAACGACTATAAGGACTTATTCACACTAGACATGCCTGCTTTCCAGGAAGAACATATTAAGGTTAAGGAATTCCTTTGTATATTTCTTGCTGTGTGTCGGTGAGGAAATTGTTTAAGAAACAAACGTGTTATAATTCATAGTGATAACATAGGTGCGGTGTCGTGGATATGGATACGTCAAGAAAAAAAACTTTTTTGTTCGCGTCTTTAAACTGTACAATGATTGTGTGTAAATATCTTCCAGGCATTGTAATATAGTAGCACTGTTTCCAGGTTACATGAAAGGGACGTTTTAATGATCCTACTTTGAAAGATTATAGCATTCCTGAACTAGGTACTCATATGGCCGTGCCTTTTGATTCTTTCAGATGGTTTATTCCAATTAAAAACTGAAACTCGGAAGCTTGGCTAGTCAGATAAAACATGCCGTTAAGTGGTCAGAGCTTGGCATGGACTGAAAACACTCAGTAGACTCAACTTTAATGTTATTTGAACTTAGCAATACGACATCTGTACATTACCTATCAAGACTTGATTTATTACAGCTTTATGTAACTAACCCAGGGTTTCCAAAATACCCGGGTCTTAGAGATTACCGAGTCCGGGTCCGGGTCCGAGTCTGACTCGAATCGAGTCCTTCGATATTGGTCCCTCACAGAATACATAGATATTCAGAGCTGAAAGCACGAAGGAAAACAGCATCGTTATCTTATAAAAATTTAAGATTGAGAATTACCAAACTTATATATTTTACGTTTTATTTAAAGGGACAGTCTGAATTTTTTCTAGGTCAAAATTATTTTTTGCTCAAAGTTAGGAAAACTATACATCATAAGCTAGACACATGTGCCGGACATGAAAGTTTAAACTAAATAAATCCAGCCGTTAACGCTAAAAACATGCTAAAATATTTAAAAACCTTACGTACGGTTTTTAAGTTCGTTACGCTTTTTGAACGCTGTTAGAAAACTACATAATGGATTTGAGTCAGATAAACGTCTAATTGTAGAGAAATGTATCTCCGATGTATTCCAAAAGTTTCATCTAAAAATATTTAGCAATGATTGAGACAAACACCAAAACTAGGTCAAACTGCTTAATTAACAATAAGTACTCCCTTAATTAACCCTTCAAAACAAATTCAGTTTGATCAAGAAGATACAGAGATACAATAAGCATGCTTTAGAATTACTTTCAGTTAATATTTGTGACGTTTTTGTTACTAAAAACGTTTTTCAAAAAAGCAGAATGACCCTCTAACATCCTGTATACATTTCATATTCCAACCAGGCAATATCTTTTCGAAATTTTGCAATTGTTTTTGTTTAAGGGATTGTAAAGAGGTTTTTTAAACTGTGTATATGTAATGGATATAGTGATAACATCAATTTGCGCCATTCCAATTTTCATTCCGACGTCCGTGGTTCCACTAAAAGTAACGCGTTTTATGACGTGACTGACAGTGATCTGCACATTTGATATCAATAGTAGCTGAAAGGACATCATAATTCATAACCTCAGTTGTCTCAAACACAAATTTATGTTTATAAGCGTCAATGAAGGAAACACCAAACTCCCTAAAATTGGTACTGACAATTTCGATGGTTTTATCGGCATTGATGCTCCCACTGGCCCTTGCCGTGGCGAGATTCCACCCCTCTGTCTCTGTGTGCTATAGTGATGTAGCGTCTGACTTACTGTGGGGGAATCTGGACTCCAGGAAAGACAAACGAATAGTAAAACGGATAGCGTGAACACAACTTGCACGTCCCAGTGATTTGAGTTAACGATTTGCAGCATTTGCTAGTAAGTTAGACATGAACAACAAACGAATAACAATGACAAAATGCCATATACGAATTCGATTTTGGACCCGGGTCCAGACCCGATTCCTTGACCGAGTCCGAGTCCGACCAAAATACCGAGTACCCGGGTCTTCGAGTCCGGGTCCGGACTCGATTGGAAACCCTGAACTAACCTCGTAAAAAATTAAGAATTGTCATCATTGGACTGTTTTGCAGTATTATATATTGTTTCTCATTATAAAAAATGGCAGGTTTTGTTGATCCTGTTATTGGCATCTCATCTCAGAGTCAAATAGTAAACATTGAAGAGAGTTTAACTGATAATTACGTTTTTAAAGGCAAAGGGGACGAGAACCAATTTCGCCACGAAGTTAATTTCGAAAAACGTATAGATTTTATGGCCACGGCTTTATATAAATCATAATTTTGATAAATATGTAGCGAAACATATCAATATATCCGACCAGTTTTGTTTCATTCGGATCAGGTGATTGCAACAATTAACTTTTTTAGATGTATATGCGTGTCAAATTCGGAAAATAAGTCTACTATTTTGAGGAAATCCAATTTCCCTATTCAAATTTCCCTCAAATTTGTCAATGTTGATTCCAGGCTACCAACTGACATTATCGCCCTCTATGGAGAAAACCTCTATGATTGGTAAAAGTGTACAAAGTTTCCGAGGAGGGGGTGGCTACGGGTACACTAGGGAAACAAATGGCAACATTTGACTATCGCCTATCTACATGATTATCTCATCAATGAGTAATCCTATGAGATGTGCCTTTATGTCATGCAAACTTTGATGAACTTATTGTGTGGGAGTGCTGGGATTTTCAATAAACTACTCAAAATGTGTTAACCCAACTCAAGAATTAGTGTTCCTTAGCATCGCAATAAGTTCAACGACTATAAGGACTTATTCACACTAGACATGCCTGCTTTCCAGGAAGAACATATTAAGGTTAAGGAATTCCTTTGTATATTTCTTGCTGTGTGTCGGTGAGGAAATTGTTTAAGAAACAAACGTGTTATAATTCATAGTGATAACATAGGTGCGGTGTCGTGGATATGGATACGTCAAGAAAAAAAACTTTTTTGTTCGCGTCTTTAAACTGTACAATGATTGTGTGTAAATATCTTCCAGGCATTGTAATATAGTAGCACTGTTTCCAGGTTACATGAAAGGGACGTTTTAATGATCCTACTTTGAAAGATTATAGCATTCCTGAACTAGGTACTCATATGGCCGTGCCTTTTGATTCTTTCAGATGGTTTATTCCAATTAAAAACTGAAACTCGGAAGCTTGGCTAGTCAGATAAAACATGCCGTTAAGTGGTCAGAGCTTGGCATGGACTGAAAACACTCAGTAGACTCAACTTTAATGTTATTTGAACTTAGCAATACGACATCTGTACATTACCTATCAAGACTTGATTTATTACAGCTTTATGTAACTAACCCAGGGTTTCCAAAATACCCGGGTCTTAGAGATTACCGAGTCCGGGTCCGGGTCCGAGTCTGACTCGAATCGAGTCCTTCGATATTGGTCCCTCACAGAATACATAGATATTCAGAGCTGAAAGCACGAAGGAAAACAGCATCGTTATCTTATAAAAATTTAAGATTGAGAATTACCAAACTTATATATTTTACGTTTTATTTAAAGGGACAGTCTGAATTTTTTCTAGGTCAAAATTATTTTTTGCTCAAAGTTAGGAAAACTATACATCATAAGCTAGACACATGTGCCGGACATGAAAGTTTAAACTAAATAAATCCAGCCGTTAACGCTAAAAACATGCTAAAATATTTAAAAACCTTACGTACGGTTTTTAAGTTCGTTACGCTTTTTGAACGCTGTTAGAAAACTACATAATGGATTTGAGTCAGATAAACGTCTAATTGTAGAGAAATGTATCTCCGATGTATTCCAAAAGTTTCATCTAAAAATATTTAGCAATGATTGAGACAAACACCAAAACTAGGTCAAACTGCTTAATTAACAATAAGTACTCCCTTAATTAACCCTTCAAAACAAATTCAGTTTGATCAAGAAGATACAGAGATACAATAAGCATGCTTTAGAATTACTTCCAGTTAATATTTGTGACGTTTTTGTTACTAAAAACGTTTTTCAAAAAAGCAGAATGACCCTCTAACATCCTGTATACATTTCATATTCCAACCAGGCAATATCTTTTCGAAATTTTGCAATTGTTTTTGTTTAAGGGATTGTAAAGAGGTTTTTTAAACTGTGTATATGTAATGGATATAGTGATAACATCAATTTGCGCCATTCCAATTTTCATTCCGACGTCCGTGGTTCCACTAAAAGTAACGCGTTTTATGACGTGACTGACAGTGATCTGCACATTTGATATCAATAGTAGCTGAAAGGACATCATAATTCATAACCTCAGTTGTCTCAAACACAAATTTATGTTTATAAGCGTCAATGAAGGAAACACCAAACTCCCTAAAATTGGTACTGACAATTTCGATGGTTTTATCGGCATTGATGCTCCCACTGGCCCTTGCCGTGGCGAGATTCCACCCCTCTGTCTCTGTGTGCTATAGTGATGTAGCGTCTGACTTACTGTGGGGGAATCTGGACTCCAGGAAAGACAAACGAATAGTAAAACGGATAGCGTGAACACAACTTGCACGTCCCAGTGATTTGAGTTAACGATTTGCAGCATTTGCTAGTAAGTTAGACATGAACAACAAACGAATAACAATGACAAAATGCCATATACGAATTCGATTTTGGACCCGGGTCCAGACCCGATTCCTTGACCGAGTCCGAGTCCGACCAAAATACCGAGTACCCGGGTCTTCGAGTCCGGGTCCGGACTCGATTGGAAACCCTGAACTAACCTCGTAAAAAATTAAGAATTGTCATCATTGGACTGTTTTGCAGTATTATATATTGTTTCTCATTATAAAAAATGGCAGGTTTTGTTGATCCTGTTATTGGCATCTCATCTCAGAGTCAAATAGTAAACATTGAAGAGAGTTTAACTGATAATTACGTTTTTAAAGGCAAAGGGGACGAGAACCAATTTCGCCACGAAGTTAATTTCGAAAAACGTATAGATTTTATGGCCACGGCTTTATATAAATCATAATTTTGATAAATATGTAGCGAAACATATCAATATATCCGACCAGTTTTGTTTCATTCGGATCAGGTGATTGCAACAATTAACTTTTTTAGATGTATATGCGTGTCAAATTCGGAAAATAAGTCTAATCCAGAATTTTGCTGCACTACTAGTCCTTCTTGTCGAGAGCTGAATTAGTATAAAAACTGTTCGTCGTAACTATAGCGTCGCGTTACCTCAATGAGCTGAATTAGTATAACTGTTCGTCGTTCGCGTTACCTCAATGAGCTGATTTCCGTTCATAAATACAGAAGAATAAAAACAGACTTACTTTTGTACATGTACAAGTACTTGAAACTAAGCCATGAACATGTTTGTAAGTTAACCTTCAGTCTTGTATTATGGTAGAACTAGGCTTAATATATGTTTTGTTTAAAACAGCAAGAGCACAGTGGTGTATGTCGGCAATTGTTTGTCATCCAAAGCAAGAAAAACACAATCATCATCTAGCAATATTAAAAAAAAATCACTTTCTCTCTCTCTCTTTTTCTTTACATCAATACAAAAATTTAGTTTATGTAAAACACATTTGTTTTGACACACTTTGTTAATAAGCAGTTGAAAGATATTGTATTTAGAGAGAAGGAATAGTTGGTTAATTTTACTCCAAAAGCACTATAATTATATCTCCAGTACAGTTTTCAAGTTCACTATAACAGTTCAGAAGACGAAAACAGATCTACTCCATGTTATCTAAATTCCAAAGCACACAATCTACCAAAAACATTGGTATAAGTACAGAATTCAATACATAATCTTTCAGTTCGATCTTGGCAATTAAATTTGAAACCGTTAATCGTTCATGTGTCTGTGTGCTGTTTCACATAGCCTATACATGAGAGATAATTGGATTTCTAGTCAAGCAATAATGATAACTTATGATCTTATGTTTTTGACAATATTTTGCATGTGTGTTTTATATAAAGAATATTTATCTATTATATTTCTACACAATGCTAAAATATTAATGATTAATTCAGGGTCAAACCTTTGTTTCGTGGTGTTTCAAACCAACTAGGAAGAATTGAGTGAATAGTAAGGGTTGAGTTGACCGAGGTCGTACTGTCTATAAAACCATGTTACACTCTACTTTGATTATTGTGACTTTGTTTACTTCAAGTGGCGTAAAATTGTCAAGGCTACCAACAATGCGACCATGTTGATTCTCAGTCAAAATGTGTCTATTTCAACAGTAAAATATCTTTAACTTTATACTTATAAAAATTATAAGTCGTATGTGACCATTTGTATCCTCGAGATATCTAGAAAATTTAGAGAATTTGACTCCCTGAAACTACATTTACTGGTTTATTTGTATAGGGAAACAAGAAAAGTTTGAGAATTAGACGCGTGAAAATGTACTTTCCTGACATTTCTCAGCAAATTCAAAATTGATTTTCTAAAGTCTGGTGCTCTCCTTTAGAAAATTTAGAAAATTAGACGCAGGGAAACGCAAATTCCCCAAATTCCCAGAAGAATTTCTGAAAGATTTTTTAGGTGGGGGGGGGGGGGGCATTACGTTGAGCTCTTCATTAAATTAAGATGGATTGCCAGACAACAGACAAGAGGATAATACACTCACTGGTAGATTTGTTTGAAAAACAACATATGGCAGAACATCCACCGTTATAACCATGAAATAAATATTCAACCTTTAGTCATACATTTCTTTCAGAATGTTATGGAAACGTTTGCGTTTTTGAAATATTGAAAAGACTTTGTTAAATCTAATTTTAACTATGACCTGTAGTGTACTCACTGACCTGACTTGACTTTCATGTATATTTATAAGTGTTACGGATAAGAGAAACGTCCGTAATCTAAACTCCCTGGAATTTAGAACAAGGCGCTTCACAATACTATTACAGGCCCGTAACTTGGGGGGGGGGGGCGCACGGGGGCGGTGACCCCCTGCAAAATTTTCATTCGCATATGCTAAAAGGCTATAAAAACATTTCTGACCCTTAAATATGTCACTAGGAAATCACATATCTAAATATCAAAATTTTCTAAGGAATATCCCAGTCCAGACCAAACTCGTTTCCCAAAACCAAACTATTTTCAAAATGATTCCAGTTGTCTAAATATCACAATTTTCTAGGCGATGTCCCCCTAAATTATGTACCGATAAGAAAACCTAACACAGATAACTACATTGCCAATATTGAACGTGGTCTTCGCCAATTAGCTCCTGGAGGTAAAGTTGATTCCTTACGTCATCAGATTATCGACCTATTGACCCAAAACAGGAATTATCCACCTAAAACCAGCCGCTTAGAAACTGCAGCACTCAAGGACCTTTAAACAAGATAAAACCATAACAATAGTACCAGCTGATAAAGGTAAAGCCACTGTTATTTTAGACACACCGGAATACCAAACCATAGTATCGAACCTGCTAGAAGATACAACCACATATAGACGCCTAAGGAAGAGCCCCACCGAAACCCAACGAAAACAGCATGAAAACACCCTGCAGAAATTGAAGAATGGGAACCAGATTACCCCCAACCTCTGCCACAAACTACGACCTAACCATTCACGTACGCTAGAGCCACTATTAAGATCCATAAGAATCCTATGAAAGCGCGTCTACTAATTTGCTCCCGTGACTCAGTATACTATAACACAGCCAAATACCTATCAAATCTTCTGTCTCCATAAGGTGAATTAGCCAATTCTTTCATAAAAGATTCAAGTCAACTGGTGCAAAACCTTCTAACCCAAACCCTTGATAGACAAATGGTTTCCTATGACGTAGTTGATCTTTTTACCAACATTCCAAGAGATGAGACCTTAGAAATTCTCCGCAACAAATTGCAGAAACTGGATGAGCCGATCCATCCAGCCCTGACAACTGAGAATATCCTAGAACTGATAAAAGAATGTATAGATTCAACATACTTTACCTGGGGTGACGACTATTATCAACAGTTACATGAGTTACCAATGGGTAGTGGATGACATTTGGGAAATGATTGTTAAATATACTAGTAAACACAGGAATATATAAATCTTAATGTATGAACTGGTGTTAAGGTTCGATATTTTATTTTCTGGGTATTATTAGTGATATTTGTTAGGATTGAATAATGAATTGACATTGGATAACATCGAAGTTCATGAGTTGACCTATAGGAATTTGTTTCTTAAGCAGACTAATTAAAATCAGACCACAATTTCGTTCGTTAGGTTTTTTTTTATCAATGGAATGTGTACATAATTTGGGATTGTTTATCTTTTTAGTTAACCTACGTAGCTCAATTACTGGTTAGAATTCTATCTTTTGGATTGGTTAAAAGCAAATTATTTGTTTATTGGTTTAAAAAAAAAAAAAAAAAAAAAAAAAAGCAATCTGTTTTTAGTTTAGCAGCATTTAGGTAAAATTGTTTTCATAAATTGAATTCTAGTCTAGAAACACACATTTTGTGAAAGATTGGAATACGAATACTTTGATTTACTGATAGCAAGGCAGATTATTTGAGTCACTTATAAGATCGTTTATAATATTATTAATCTTTTGAATTTAGTCTTGTGACACTAACAGTGAATAAGTTATATTCCATTATAATATTAAGTATGAGGAATTTAAAGTAGAATTCCGAATTTAGATTGTCATTATTTGAACACACTGCCGAAAATGGTTTTATGTTGTTGACAATGTTTTGAAATTTAACATGTTAGACTTAAGTTTGCAGATTATATTAGCACTTAATTTATGTTTTACAGGTCCTCAGAGATGTTATTAAGAATGAGATTGATAACACAGAGAAGAAATATGTAATTGACTGAATGGCAGAATTAAGTTTTAATTATATCGGATTTGTCACCTCTTTATCAGTAAAAAACGTCTTTTACTTATTTGATGATGATTGACAAACTGCACAATCTGTTTGTTTTGAACTACACAGATTTTTATAGCATAAAGTATATCTAAGACTTTGGAAATTTTTCCTTGACACAACAGTAGTTAAATAAATGATCAGCATTAATGATCGCTGAAGGAATTGGGTAAACTTGGAGATCAATTGCCTATTACAGTCGATTGATATTTATGATCTATGAAAATTATCCTAATTTGAAAATTCTTTTAGAAGAATGTGACGATTGTTAAATGATTTTTCAATTTTTAGAATTATTGAATACAGTGTAGAGCTGATATCGTTTTCAAGAGTTATTTATTTATTAATTTTACTGAAAATCCTTTTTTGTCATGAATTTGGTTTGTGCCTGGTGGACTGGCATAGTACTTCATAAGCCTCTGGTGTAGTTTAGATCAAATATTTTAAGATTTGAAGGGGGGCTACTATAAGAGCATATGCTATAGATATTGAAGATATATTATCGCTAATTTTATATTTTTTATATAATATGTTGGCTATTCAAATAGCTTTCTTGGTAGTCGCAGTGTTTGTCTGTAGCAAATTGCAATTGTGTTTTAATTGTGAGTAGGGAACAAAGAAATGTATTTTACTCTGTTTGAGTTGAACGAATTAAGAGTGAAATATTTTCTTTGTCATGTGAACAAATTAAAAGTGATTAAAGTGTTCAGTGGTAATCATGTTCAGTTTAAAAGGTTGAATATATGTTGATGAACTCATTCGCGCTCAGACAAGCACACTGTACTGTATACTTTTCTTAAAATGTAAATTAATTTGGCATTGGATGCTTGTTACTTAGATCTATTATTTATTTTATAGTTGCATTGTATGAGGTACATATTACCTGTTTTGCATTATTATTTGACTTGTATTTACACTGTAAGAGGTACTGGGTACTTGTGTTTAAAAGGCCATGAGTTGCCAAGGAGTGCATTATTTGACCTGTATTTACACTGTAAGAGGTACTGGGTACTTGTGTTTAAAAGGCCATGAGTTGCCAAGGAGTGCATTATTTGACCTGTATTTACACTGTAAGAGGTACTGGGTACTTGTGTTTAAAAGGCCATGAGTTGCCAAGGAGTGCATTATTTGACCTGTATTTACACTGTAAGAGGTACTGGGTACTTGTGTTTAAAAGGCCATGAGTTGCCAAGGAGTGCATTATTTGACCTGTATTTGCACTGTATGAGGTACTGGGTACTTGTGTTTAAAAGGCCATGAGTTGCCAAGGAGTGCATTATTTGACCTGTATTTGCACTGTATGAGGTACTGGGTACTTGTGAATGGGTTTGACTTGCCACAATATGCATTGTTTGCATTGTATAAGGTACTGGTGTTGTCATCGATTGCATTATTTTCATTGCATGTTGTACTAGATATCCGAATTCTAAAAGGTCATGATATGTCAAGTATAGCAATATTTTGATTTGTTTTGCACTGCATGAGGTACTAGGTAACTGGATTCTAAAAGGCTATGAGATGCCAATGATTGCAATATTCTAATTGTTTTGCACTTTACGAGGTACTTGGTACTTGGATTCTAAGAGTCCATGAGATGCCAATGATTGAAATATTTTAATTGTTTTGCACTTTACGAGATACTTGGTACTTGGATTC
Source organism: Lottia scabra (assembly GCA_029955415.1). NCBI lineage: Eukaryota > Metazoa > Mollusca > Gastropoda > Lottiidae > Lottia > Lottia scabra. Next base: position 9,261,709 of record JARJEI010000014.1, on the reverse strand, counting down.
TAAAAGGCCATAAGATGCCAATGATTGCAATATTTTGGTTTGTTTTTACCTTTATGGGGTACGAGGTACTTGGTTTCTAAAAGGCTATGAGATGCCAATGATTGCAATATTTTGATTTGTTTTGCAGTTTACGAGGTTCTAGGTATTTGGATTCTAAAAGGCTATGAGATGCCAATGATTGCAATATTTTAATTGTTTTGCACTTTACGAGGTACTAGGTACCTGTATTATAAAAGGCTATGAGATGCCAATGATTGTAATATTTTAATTGTTTTGCACATTACGAGGTACTAGGTACCTGTATTATAAAAGGCTATGAGATGCCAATGATTTCAATATTTTGTTTTGCACTTTACGAGGTACTTGGTACTTGTATTCTAAGAGACCATGAGATGCCAATGATTGCAATTATTTTGATTTGTTTTGCACTTTACAAGGTACTAGGTACTTGTATTCTAAAAGGCCATAAGATGCCAATGATTGCAATATTTTGATTTGTTTTGCACTTTACGAGGTTTTAGGTACTTGGATTCTAAAAGGCTATGAGATGCCAATGATTGCAATATTTTGATTTGTTTTGTACTTTACGAGGTACTAGGTACTTAGATTCTAAGAGGCCAATGAGATGCCAATGATTGCAATATTTTAATTGTTTTGCACTTTACGAGGTACTTGGTACTTGGATTCTAAAAGACTATGAGATGCCAATGATTGCAATATTTTGATTTGTTTTGCACTTTACGAGGTACTTGGTACTTGGATTCTAAAAGGCTATGAGATGCCAATGATTGCAATATTTTAATTGTTTTGCACTTTACGAGGTTCTAGGTACTTGGATTCTAAAAGGCTATGAGATGCCAATGATTGCAATATTTTAATTGTTTTGCACATTACGAGGTACTTGGTACTTGTATTCTAAGAGGCCATGAGATGCCAATGATTGCAATTATTTTGATTTGTTTTGCACTTTGTAAGGTACTAGGTACTTGTATTCTAAAAGGCCATAAGATGCCAATGATTGCAATATTTTAATTGTTTTGCACTTTACGAGGTACTTGGATTCTAAAAGGCTATGAGATGCCAATGATTGCAATATTCTAATTGTTTTGCACTTTACGAGGTACTTGGATTCTAAAAGGCTATGAGATGCCAATGATTGCAATATTTTAATTGTTTTGCACTTTACGAGGTACTTGGTACTTGGATTCTAAAAGGCTATGAGATGACAATGATTGCAATATTTTGATTTCTTTTGCACTTTACGAGGTACTAGGTACTTGTATTCTAAAAGGCCATGAGAAGCCAAGTATAGCAATATTTTGATTTGTTTTGCACTTTACGAGGTACTAAGTACTTGTATTCTAAAAGGCCATGAGAAGCCAAGTATAGCAATATTTTGATTTGTTTTACCCCGCATGTTGTATTAAGTACCCGAATTCTAAAGGTCGTGATATGCCAAAGATTATAAAATTTTGATTTGTTTTGCAATGTACAAGGTTGTACTGGATACCAGAAATCTTTAAGGCCATGAGATGCCATGGATTACAATATTTTGATTTGCTTTGCACTGTACACGAGGAGTATAATATATTATTTAAATTATATATTAGTTAAATAGTATGAGATATAAGCAATTATATACACTGTATCGTGTTGGATTGTGAGACGGATGAATTGTTTAATTGTTTCTGTAAGGTACGTTTAATGTAATCTTATATTGATGATAGAATGAGATCTAAGCAATTACAATGTATATATATTGTATCGTGTTTGCTTGTGAGAATGATGAATTGTTTAAATGTTTCTGTAAGGTACGTTTAATGTAATCTTATATTGATGTTTAACTCTGCATGTTGTATTAAGTACCCAAATTCTAAAGGCCATGATATGCCAACGATTATAAAATTTTGATTTGTTTTGCAATGTACAAGGTTGTACTGGATACCAGAAATCTTTAAGGCCATGAGATGCCATGGATTACAATATTTTGATTTGCTTTGCACTGTACACGAGGAGTATAATATATTATTTAAATTATATATTAGTTAAATAGTATGAGATATAAGCAATTATATACACTGTATCGTGTTGGATTGTGAGACGGATGAATTGTTTAATTGTTTCTGTAAGGTACGTTTAATGTAATCTTATATTGATGATAGAATGAGATCTAAGCAATTACAATGTATATATATTGTATCGTGTTTGATTGTGAGAATGATGAATTGTTTAATTGTTTCTGTAAGGTACGTTTAATGTAATCTTATATTGATGATAGAATGGGATATAAGCAATTACAATGTATATATATTGCATCGTGTTTGATTGTGAGAATGATGTTTAAATGTTTCTGTAATGTACGTTTAATGTAATCTTATATTGATGAGATGAGTATGAGATATAAGCAATTTTATATATTGTTAAGTGTTTGATTGAGAGAATGATGAAGCGTTTAATGTTGGGTAACTTTGATGTAATATTGTATTGTATATTTAGTTTATATTTAGGTATAATTTTGTGGGAGTGATATATACGTTCGCTCTGCGCAAACTTTGTAGGGTCTCTTTGCATAACGATTGAGCACAGGTTTCTGAGTAAAAATATCAGTTTTTCCTGGGTGGCATAGAGATCCAGTGCGTAAAGAACTCTCCAAGAATATTGCTGATTGACGTATGTATATAAATGTTTATTAACATAATTATGTAATGTAGATAGAATGGTTGTTAATGATATGGTTGAATAAACGCACAGTGTTTGTCTGTAGCAAATTGCGATTGTGTTTTAATTGTGAGTAGGGAACAAAGAACACCCATGCCCTTGGACTACTGAAACACGACTACAATACATTCAATTTAAAAGGGACGTAACTTCTAAAACAGGACTACAATACATTCAATTTAAAAGGGACGTAACTTCTAAAACAAGACTACAATACATTCAATTTAAAAGGGACGTAACTTCTAAAACAAGACTACAATACATTTAATTTAAAGGGACGTAACTTCTAAAACAGGACTACAATACATTCAATTTAAAAGGGACGTAACTTCTAAAACAGGACTACAATACATTCAATTTAAAAGGGACGTAACTTCTAAAACAAGACTACAATACATTTAATTTAAAGGGACGTAACTTCTAAAACACGTCTACAATACATTCAATTTAAAAGGGACGTAACTTCTAAAACAGGACTACAATACATTCAATTTAAAAGGGACGTTACTTCTAAAACAGGACTACAATACATTTAATTTAAAGGGACGTAACTTCTAAAACACGTCTACAATACATTCAATTTAAAAGGGACGTAACTTCTAAAACAAGACTACAATTCATTCAATTTAAAGGGACCTTACTACTACAACCAGACCACAATACATTCAATTTTAAAGGGACCTTACTACTGAAACAAGACTACAATACATTCGATTTAAAGGGACATAACTTCTAAAACAGGACCACAATTCATTTAATTTAAAGGGACCTAAATACTAAAACAGGACTACAATACATTCAATTTAAAGGGACCTTACTACTACAACCAGACCACAATCCATTCAATTTTAAAGGGACCTTACTACTGAAACAAGACTACAATACATTCAATTTAAAGGGACCTTACTACTACAACCAGACCACAATCCATTCAATTTTAAAGGGACCTTACTACTGAAACACGACTACAATACATTCAATTTAAAAGGGACGTAACTTCTAAAACATGACTACAATTCATTCAATTTAAAGGGACCTTACTACTACAACCAGACCACAATCCATTCAATTTTAAAGGGACCTTACTACTGAACACGACTACAATACATTCGATTTAAAAGGGACGTAACTTCTAAAATAGGACCACAATCCATTCAATTTTAAAGGGACCTTACTACTGAACACGACTACAATACATTCAATTTAAAAGGGACGTAACTTCTAAAATAGGACCACAATCCATTCAATTTTAAAGGGACCTTACTACTGAAACACGACTACAATACATTCAATTTAAAAGGACCTTACTACTACAACCAGACCACAATCCATTCAATTTTAAAGGGATCTTACTACTGAAACACGACTACAAGTGGGGGTTTTCTTAGTACAAAGTGCAAGTGTTTCGGTTGTCAGTGGGTTGAAGGAGACTAACCAGGTCTTGGCCCCGTTGTTAATTATTTCTAAGTCGTTATTCAAGACAGTCGCACATGCCACCGGGTCCTCAATTCTTATATACAGACTCGTATGGTCGGCAAAGAGTCGAATATTTGATTTTATATTGTTAACAATGTCGTTTATATATATTAGAAAGAGCAGAGGGCCAAGGACAGAACCCTGCGGAACACCAGCAGGCATAGTTTTGACATCAGAGGAGACCCCCTGTACAACTACACGCTGAGTTCTAACAGTCAGGTAATTTTCAAACCAGTTGAGAAGGTCTCCACTGATACCAGCAGCATTAAGCTTGTGACAAAGTCAGGCGTGCCTGACTCTGTCAAAAGCTTTGCTGATGTCGCAGAATACTGTACTTGTGTATTGACCTTGATCAATGGCTTGACAAAAAAAGTGCGAGAGATCTATTAGTTGGTATGTTGTTGAATCGCCGTGTAGGAAACCGCTTTGCAAATTAACAAAATAAATGAAAAAGAAAATTTTTGTTCTAAAGATTGGTGGAATCTTATCAACTCTTATGTTAAAAAGCAAGAACAATCCAAAAACGACATACCCCCCCCCCCCCCCCCCCCCCTTACTTCATAATGGTGTCCCATCCTTTTCTCCAAGGGACAAGGCCAACTGTTTGAACAATTTCTTCATTAACCAATCACAGTTAGACTCTATCAATGCACAACTTCCCCTCCTTGAACACAATGCGAACTCTCTCAGCCACATTATTCTAACACCTCAGGAAGTTAGGGATATGCTTCAAAATTTAGACACATCAAAAGCAATTGGACCTGACGAAATAAGTGGCAAATTAATAAAATCCGTGGCAAATGAAATAGCAATCCCTTTATGTAACCTTTTCAATTTATCACTTACTTTAAAACATGTACCCGCTCTTTGGAAATCTGCAAATGTAACAGCTATCTTGAAAAAGGGTGATCCCTCTGAATGTGGAAATTATCGACCAGTCTCTCTTTTTAGTATTGTTATCAAAATATTCGAAAAGTGTATTTATAAGCATGTCTTTAACTTCCTGAAGAAAAACACTATTATTACTGTCAATTTTCTCAAAATATTCTTTTTTTCATTTAATTTAAAGGGACGTAACTTCTAAAACAGGACAACAATACATTCAATTTAAAGGGACGTAACTTCTAAAACAGGACTACAATACATTCAATTTAAAGGGACGTAACTTCTAAAACAGGACAACAATACATTCAATTTAAAGGGACGTAACTTCTAAAACAGGACAACAATACATTCAATTTAAAGGGACGTAACTTCTAAAACAGGACTACAATACATTCAATTTTAAAGGGACCTTACTACTGAAACACGACTACAATCAGGGGCGGATTTTGGGGGTGGCTTGGCGGGCGTATTATTTAACGTGATTACTAATCAACTGACCTATTGTTTATTTAAATTTTACTTTGCGACCCCCCCCCCCCCCCCCCCCCCCCCAAACCTAACGTCAAAACCTGTATCCGGCCCTGACAATACATTCAATTTAAAGGGACGTTACTTCTAAAACAGGACTACAATACATTCAATTTAAAGGGACCTTACTACTGAAACTCGACTACAATACATTCAATTTTAAAGGGACGTAACTTCTAAAACAGGACAACAATTCATTCAATTTTAAAGGGACCTTACTACTGAAACAGGACCACAATTCATTTAATTTTAAAGGGACCTTACTACTAAAACAGGACCACAATTCATTTAATTTTAAAGGGACCTTACTACTGAAACACAATTACAATACATTCAATTTAAAAGGGACGTAACTTTTAAAACACGACTACAATACATTCAATTTAAAAGGGACCTTTGACAGTCCCATTCAATTTTAAAGGGACGTAATTTCTAAAACACGACTACAATACATTCAATTTAAAGGGACCTTACTACTACAACCAGACCACAATCCATTCAATTTTAAAGGGACCTTACTACTGAAACACGACTACAATAAATTCAATTTAAAAGGGACGTAACTTCTAAAACAGGACTACAATTCATTTAATTTAAAGGGACGTAACTTCTAAAACAGGACTACAATACACTCAATTTAAAGGGACCTTACTACTACAACCAGACCACAATCCATTCAATTTTAAAGGGACCTTACTACTGAAACACGACTACAATACATTCAATTTAAAGGGACCTTACTACTACTACACGACTACAATACATTCAATTTAAAAGGGACGTAACTTCTAAAACACGACTACAATACATTCAATTTAAAAGGGACGTAACTTCTAAAACAGGACTACAATTCATTTAATTTAAAGGGACCTAACTACTGAAACACGACTACAATACATTCAATTTAAAAGGGACGTAACTTCTAAAACAGGACTACAATTCATTTAATTTAAAGGGACCTAACTACTGAAACAAGACTACAATACATTCAATTTAAAAGGGACGTAACTTCTAAAACAGGACTACAATTCATTTAATTTAAAGGGACCTAACTACTGAAACACGACTACAATACATTCAATTTAAAGGGACCTTACTACTACAACCAGACCACAATTCATTTAATTTTAAAGGGACCTTACTACTAAAACAGGACCACAATTCATTTAATTTTAAAGGGACCTTACTACTGAAACACGTCTACAATACATTCAATTTAAAAGGGACGTAACTTCTAAAACAGGACTACAATTCATTTAATTTTAAAGGGACCTAACTACTAAAACAGGACTACAATACATTCAATTTTAAAGGGACCTTACTACTACAACACGACTACAATACATTCAATTTAAAAGGGACGTAACTTCTAAAACAGGACTACAATTCATTTAATTTAAAGGGACCTAACTACTGAAACACGACTACAATACATTCAATTTAAAGGGACCTTACTACTACAACCAGACCACAATTCATTTAATTTTAAAGGGACCTTACTACTAAAACAGGACCACAATTCATTTAATTTTAAAGGGACCTTACTACTGAAACACGTCTACAATACATTCAATTTAAAAGGGACGTAACTTCTAAAACATGACTACAATACATTCAATTTAAAAGGGACGTAACTTCTAAAACATGACTACAATACATTCAATTTAAAAGGGACGTAACTTCTAAAACAGGACTACAATACATTCAATTTAAAAGGGACGTAACTTCTAAAACAGGACTACAGTACATTCAATTTAAAGGGACCTTACTACTACAACCAGACCACAATCCATTCAATTTTAAAGGGACCTTACTACTGAAACACAACTACAATACATTCAATTTAAAGGGACGTATCTTGTAAAACAGGACTACAGTACATTCAATTTAAAGGGACCTTACTACTACAACCAGACCACAATCCATTCAATTTTAAAGGGACCTTACTACTGAAACACAACTACAATACATTCAATTTAAAGGGACGTATCTTCTAAAACAGGACAACAGTACATTCAATTTAAAGGGACCTTACTACTGAAACACGACTACAATACATTCAATTTAAAAGGGACGTAACTTGTAAAACAGGACTACAATTCATTTAATTTAAAGGGACGTAACTTCTAAAACAGGACTACAATACATTCAATTTAAAGGGACCTTACTACTACAACCAGACTACAATCCATTCAATTTTAAAGGGAACTTACTACTGAAACACGACTACAATACATTCAATTTAAAGGCGCCTAACTACTACAACAGGACTACAATACATTCAATTTAAAAGGGGCGTAACTTCTAAAACAGGACTACAATACATTCAATTTAAAAGGGGCGTAACTTCTAAAACAGGACTACAATACATTCAATTTAAAAGGGGCGTAACTTCTAAAACAGGACTACAATACATTCAATTTAAAGGGACCTTACTACTACAACCAGACCACAATCCATTCAATTTTAAAGGGACCTTACTACTGAAACACGACTACAATACATTCAATTTAAAAGGGACGTAACTTCTAAAACATGACAACAACTAGACATGCTCGTATACTGTACGGTAGTTGACATGTTGAATGAATTATAGTTAAACCAATCACAATTATTCTTCAGAATAAAGTTTTTAAATGGCATTTAGCAATTGTAAGCACAATATATAGACACAGCTTTATGGAACAACAATCACTGGTTAAAAACTACTGGGTGTGAAATGTCCGGGTGGCAATTGTCCTGGATGTGAATCGTCCTGGGTGTAAAGTGCCAGGGTGTGAAATGTCTCGGGTGGAAGTTGTCCCGATGCAAATCATCCTGGTGCGAAATGTCCTGATATGAATTGGCCGGGCGGGAATTGTCCGGACGGGAATTATCTGGGTGTGAAACGCCCTATTACCTGTGCTGACGTACAATAGTAATAATAATATACCCACTCGTTACGTTCAAACAATATGGAACGCCGTAACTGCATTATGTTAGTATTTTTGCATTATAAGCATCTTTTTGTATTATCAGCATCATCTTTTCGTATTATCATCTTTTAGTATTATCATCTTTTCCGTAAGTGACCGTAGGTTTACGGAAATCAACGGTAATCTACGTCTCACTTTTCTACACCTATTCGGCTAATATGAGGACGGGCAAATGCCATGTAGGAATATAATAATAGAAGAAAATTAGTGTTTGCTTAATTTGACATAAACTTTAATTATTATAAACATTCTTTATAAAACATAATGCAAGCACGGGAATGTTAAATGCAAATAATAGGAAGCATAAATTATAATAAATACTATATCAGTTGGGAGAACAGTTTAAAGCATAACTGTTATGTGTTTCTTAGTCTGTTCACTCACAAAAATCATCACCCAATGTTGTTGGGTCGTCTTCAGTCCTGGAGCTGTCATAAGAAGTTGAAATGAATCCACATCTTTTAATTAGTTGAGAGCTTAAAAACACAGACTCCCAGGGCCTTTTGAAGCAGAGATACTTTACTCAAACTTTGAAATTGAGGTTAACAATCTTGTATGTGTATCATGGGCAGTTATAGCATCAATGTGCACCATTCCATTTTTGAATATGACGTCTGTGGTTCCAGCAATTCCCCTTAAACTTGGTATTTATTGACCTCACATCTGCAAAGGTCTTCTGTGATACAAGGGCATCGTGTGAAAACTTCATAAAAAGATTTTGTTAAAGAAAAATTTCTGGAATCACAGACGTCGTTGATTGCAAATTAGCAAAGTACAAATTGATGCTATCAGTGAATAGCAGAACTTCTGCATTCCAAATAAAGTTATAGGTAGTTTTATAAAGTCTGATTTAAGTAAAAGTAATAATAAGGATGAGTCGACTTGTTATAAACTGTAAATATAAATCACTAAGTAAGTAAAAAGTTGATATAATAAGGGAATATAGTTAATGTAGCTATTAGTATAAATACTAGTAATAATTCAAATAAAGAATTACAGTCTTATCATTTTACAGTGACTAGAAAATACTTATAACTTTGATGCTTCCTTTGATATCAGAACAATGTACAATCTTAAAGCGATACCTCCACTTTATATAGCTTGCCAGACAAAGTAACATACGCCCACTGATAGCTTTGAATCAAAGTACAAGTCTTTGTTTGCTGCCTATTCACATTTGGTTCCTGTTTTATAAGGAACTTGGAAGTAAACTTTATTGTATTGCATGTTATCTTGTTTTTATCACATGCCCTGATTATTAATGCATGTTCAAATTTCAAAAGATATATATAATGTCATGGCATGGCCAATATTATTAACAGTTTAATTGTTATAATTGTCTCCTATTTTGTAATGCTTTTACATCATTTTTTATAGTCTTATTTTAACATTTTTTTATAACTTAGATTTTGTGCGTATCTGAAAAATAAAGAATTTTAAACATGGGACTTCATTACCCAAATATCAATATTATGAAATTCCATATATTTACAACAAAAAAATCAAAAGATTACGTAAATATTATCCAATCATCACAAAAATCAATAGGGATCATCTTAATAATGACATTCATACATATAATCAAAAGAATCACCAAATCTGAACAGATGGACCGACGGACTGACAGACCCATAGGATGATTATTGACTACAATATATGCTCATCTTATGTGTTGGCATAAAAATATACAAAAAGTTTAAGTTCTCAGTAACTTGGCCAATAAGATTATTATATTCATCAAAGGTTTCTACAGTATAAAAAAAGAATCAAATAAACCGTACAAAAGAATTACAGTTTATTCAAAAACGCTTAATATTTTGTATATCCAGAAGTAATTATAATATTTAAGGTAGTTTTCTGGATTTATCAAATTATACATTATATTTTGGGGAAGGGAATCGACAGACAAGATGCCTAAAGAATATAAACTCTTATTCACAAAGTTTGAGAGCTTTTTTTGATCATTTTAAAAAATAGTATTCCTTTAATCAGAAAAACTTATTACACTGAAGTTTACACTATGTGAAAGATTGTCCTAAAACACATCAAGACTTAGGTATCTTGTGATAATTAGGCCCCTATGGCACAAACATCGATCAGGCCGAAACTCCAACCTTCAAATCTGAAGAATGCCCAATTTAACTAGATTTGACTAATACATGTAGTAAAAGGCTATTCACCTCATTGTCAATTTTACAAATATCCATGATAAAACAAAAATGAAAAGTATGGCCTATTTATCTGCAACTTATTAAAAGGACTCTTTTTCGTCTGACCCATGCCAAAATTCATCATGTTTCCACTCCTGATATGATTCGTATGATTGCAGACCACTACTCATTAAGATTGACAAATAACATAGACTTCTAGTTCTTGTGATAAAGTTATTCTAGAAGGTATGTTTGTAGGTATTGTAATAGTGACGTTTCTATGAGTGTGATATGTGGTTAGGACAGCCTTTGCCCCTCCCCCACCATCAATTCTTACATGCTGGGTGCGGTGAACCAACCCTTAATAATTCAATGACCCTCCACCTTATTTTTTACAAAAGCCACAGTCCTGTATGGTGATACATGTACTAGTATTTAAAGGCTCCAGCTTGGGCAGCTCTTCTAATTAGCTCCTTTAAAACATATTCATCCAGATTATTGAAGGCTTCTGATTGGGTAACTTCAGTCAGGTGGTTCATAGCAAAACGAAAACAAAATTCTTCTAGGCTCTGTAAATAAAAATGTACATTTATCTTAATTTTTTTCAACTTTTCCACCTAGGGTATTATAGAAATGCCCAGCAGTGTGCAATGAGAGATATTTTTGCAGACCTAAGTTTATACCTTAGAGCCTTGGCCACATTATACGAGTGGGTAAAAATAAATAAACGTAATTAGACCTAGTTCAGCGTAGTTATAAACGTGGTTTGAAATTCAAGATACCAAGCTCACCTGTAGAGTGAGCACGAGCCAAAGAAGTGAAAAAAAAAAACGAACGCACTATCAGAGTTTTATGCGATATCTCTGAAGAAAAACATCGGATCATCACCAAATTCAATAGCAAACATCTTAATAATGATATTGACACATATACAAAAGAATCCATGAGGAATTGTAGCCTGTAGAGTGAGCAAGAGGTAAATGTGAACAAGCAAGCAGACCGACCGACAGGGCAACTACAATATATTACATACTTACGTGTGGGCGTATATAAAATGTGCTAACTACAGCGAAATAATGGGTTTCTTACCAAGTGCATAACTACGCTGAAATACGTCTAATTACGTTTATTTATTTTTTTAACTAAGGTCAACTACAGTCAGTAGTTACAGAAGTAATATATATATTTAAAGTTTACCTTGGCTTCAAACTTGATAGCTGCAGCATACAACATGGCTACATTATCAACTGTAATTCCTTGCTTAATAATTAGCTCACATATCTTCTTTAGTGCTCGTTCACAATACGCATTGGCCAAATCTAACAGACCTATAACAGTTTATAATGTATGTTTCAATTAAAATATTTTTTGTCCACAAACTATTCTGAAAGGGAATTATTAAAGCCTTAGTTCTTATATTACATCGATGGCTTGGTTACATCAAACAAATAGTGGTTGTAAGTTCTAATCTTGGTCAGGATGTGAAAGTCAGATGACATTGTATAAGTCATCTCATAATTACAGTATATCCAACTGAAAATGGGAAAAGATAATCCTGAAAAGATGAATATCAAGAGCCTTGGCCAAGAACTAGCTGGTTCAATGGATCCTGTTAGGAAGTAGACTATAGAAATCTGTCTTATAAAATCAATGCCTACCTATAGCATCCTCTGGTCGTAAATCTACATTGTCTGTATATAAATATTGTAAGAATGCCTTATATACCACATATGAATACTGGGTTATTTCTATTGACCTAAAATATATAATTATTACTATTGGTACCGGTAATCACTTTTTGGTTTGTTATGATTTGTAAACTGTTAAATAATTTGTCAGAATACAACATGTCAGTACTATTATATTTATAACAACCTGGCCTGTCACATTTATATCAGGCTATCAGGACATGTTTTGATTTAGCATCAAGTCTTTATACAGATGAAATTAGGAATCTCCTCATTTCTGATAATATTCTCCTTTCCTCATTTTTCCTTACCTCGATTTTCATAACAAAAAGAAAAATTACAGTTAGCTCAATACAGAGAGAAAACATCCTACAGGGGCAGATACTGGATGTATTTTGAGGTTAAAATAATCAAAGTTATTGAAATGGATATCTTGCCAAGCAAAGTGTGGCGAGAAACATTTGTGGTAAAATGGTGCGGACAACCGATGCTTTGCAAATTTTAGGGGGGGCGCACGCCTGCCACGCCCCCGCCTGTTCTAGACATATAATACTACTTACTCTTTTCCATCTTCATCCCAACATGATTGAAACATAGAACGGAAATGATCACATCTAAATATAACGAAAGCTGATTTTATTGACTGACCTAGTCTGTGTTTAAACAGTTCATTTAGAATCATACTAAAAAGATCAACCTTCTACTTATTATTAATAAGAAATGCAAATATTATTTTTGGTACAAATAGTACTCTCTGTTTTCAATTAAACCTCATAAATAAAAATTCAGTTTGTTCAAGATACATAGATAAAATAATCATAAAGAAATATTTTCAGGAAACATTTACAAGAATTTAAAAAAAAAGTGGAACACTCCTTCAAGTATCAAAATCAATATACTGTACATGTATAATTATGATGCACCCCTTCTGTGTGACTCTGTGGTAAAAATACAACCACTGTGAATAAATAACATACCTGATTTTTAATATACATTTGTGTACATAAACTTCTTTAGATTCTATAATAAACTTCAAATCACCAGTAATCTATGAGAGATATACAGTACCGTGCAATATATATTCGTACAAAATGGCGTTTTCATTGAAATCGCTCTACCACCTTACATACTTTGACATCGCTTGGAAATTATTTCAAAGGGGGAAAACCATCACCTATGTATCATAAATGTTGGGCTTGTGCAGGAGTATAATTAGCAAATTATAAGAAGCGTGTAGAACGAAAGGGGTACATATGGTACAACCGGGATGAAAAAGGCTACCTATTTCTTAGTACGAATATATATTGCACGGTACTGTATATAGTTCTAAATTCACTAGATATAAAATACAAATTTACATATCCTTTAAACTGACACTATTTAAGCCAACTAATGGTCAAGTTTATTCACTAAAATAAAACATTATTAAAAAAGTAATTAACTGTATAAAGATCAGTACATTTGAAGAAATAAGATATAAGACTGTAATCAAATAACTCAATCATATGGAAAGTAATATAATCACTCACTGGGTCATTAAAAGCTTTAGCTATACTTTGAGCAAGTTTATTTCCTTTTATTTGATCTGAAATATATAGATATTACACACTATTATGACACATTAAGATATTTCAGGGCAGGTTTCACTAAAAGGTAGCCATATAAAAACTTGGACTATGCCTAAATAGTAGTTATATTCAAACAAAAACACCACACCAAAGTATCCAACAATTGCTCTATTTTTGCACCAGATCAAATGGATCACCTTTACCTGATACACACAAGCTCATCAAAAATTTAAAATATTCTGTCAAATTCGTGATATATGTGATCAGATGGGGCTATCAAATTGACTGCAAAACAGACTAATGGACAGACTGACAAAGTGTAGCGCTGAATTGGATAGTTCTGAAACAGTTCTGTATTTCTTCTCTACCATTTTGTCTACATCTTCTGTTTTTTTTCTTCAGAACACAACTCTGTTTTATAGTTGATTTTACAATTGATTTCATGAATGTCCACAACTTGACAATCAGGTGCTACCAAGAAAACCAATCTTCATACAAATCCAATCAAAATCTCTTTCATAGTCAGTCAATTTTTCCCTGATGTTAGATATAATTAATAAGACAATTTGAATTGCCAGTCAACATCGATGCTACATTAAGTTACTTACCAACATTATAAGTTCTCCAACTAACTGGTGGTGTGGAGAAGGTAGCGAACACATCATCTGTACCCACAAACCTAGTGATTTGAGGTGATGTAATAGATTGACCTCGGCATTGACCCCACATATAAACATTGCCAGTCTGACTAGTAGCAGCTGATATATGAGAATAATGACTAGCTGCTATATTGATAAATCTACAATAAAACATTATCTTTATGTTAGCAGCTGATATATGAGAATAATGACTAGCTGCTATATTGATAAATCTACATTAAAACATTATCTTTATGTTACATATAAACATTGTCTGTCTGACTAGTAGCAGCTGATATATGAGAAAAATGACTAGCTGCTATATTGATAAATCTACAATAAAACATTATCTTTATGTTACATATAAACATTGCCAGTCTGACTAGTAGCAGCTGATATATGAGAATAATGACTAGCTGCTATATTGATAAATCTACAATAAAACATTATCTTTATGTTAGCAGCTGATATATGAGAATAATGACTAGCTGCTATATTGATAAATCTACATTAAAACATTATCTTTATGTTACATATAAACATTGTCTGTCTGACTAGTAGCAGCTGATATATGAGAAAAATGACTAGCTGCTATATTGATAAATCTACAATAAAACATTATCTTTATGTTACATTTAAAAATTGCCAGTCTGACTAGTAGCAGCTGATATATGAGAAAAATGACTAGCTGCTATATTGATAAATCTACAATAAAACATTATCTTTATGTTACATATAAACATTGCCAGTCTGACTAGTAGCAGCTGATATATGAGAATAATGACTAGCTGCTATATTGATAAATCTACAATAAAACATTATCTTTATGTTACATATAAACATTGCCAGTCTGACTAGTAGCAGCTGATATATGAGAATAATGACTAGCTGCTATATTGATAAATCTACAATAAAACATTATCTTTATGTTACATTTAAACATTGCCAGTCTGACTAGTAGCAGCTGATATATGAGAATAATGACTAGCTGCTATATTGATAAATCTACAATAAAACATTATCTTTATGTTACATATAAACATTGCCAGTCTGACTAGTAGCAGCTGATATATGAGAATAATGACTAGCTGCTATATTGATAAATCTACAAAAAAACATTATCTTTATGTTACATATAAACATTGCCTGTCTGACTAGTAGCAGCTGATATATGAGAATAATGACTAGCTGCTATATTGATAAATCTACAATAAAACATTATCTTTATGTTACATATAAACATTGCCAGTCTGACTAGTAGCAGCTGATATATGAGAATAATGACTGGCTGCTATATTGATAAATCTACAATAAAACATTATCTTTATGTTAGCAGCTGATATATGAGAATAATGACTGGCTGCTATATTGATAAATCTACAATAAAACATTATCTTTATGTTAGCAGCTGATATATGAGAATAATGACTGGCTGCTATATTGATAAATCTACAATAAAACATTATCTTTATGTTAGCAGCTGATATATGAGAATAATGACTGGCTGCTATATTGATAAATCTACAATAAAACATTATCTTTATGTTACATATAAACATTGCCAGTCTGACTAGTAGCAGCTGATATATGAGAATAATGACTGGCTGCTATATTGATAAATCTACAATAAAACATTATCTTTATGTTAGCAGCTGATATATGAGAATAATGACTGGCTGCTATATTGATAAATCTACAATAAAACATTATCTTTATGTTAGCAGCTGATATATGAGAATAATGACTGGCTGCTATATTGATAAATCTACAATAAAACATTATCTTTATGTTAGCAGTTGATATATGAGAATAATGACTGGCTGCTATATTGATAAATCTACAATAAAACATTATCTTTATGTTAGCAGCTGATATATGAGAATAATGACTAGCTGCTATATTGATAAATCTACAATAAAACATTATCTTTATGTTAGCAGCTGATATATGAGAATAATGACTGGCTGCTATATTGATAAATCTACAATAAAACATTATCTTTATGTTACATCTAATGATTTAAAATGGTCATAAAATAAATCTTAGGCTTTAATTTAAGACTTGTTATTACCAATGTTTCTTAAAAAAAGTCAAGGTAACATAAGCCAACATGTAGCTCAGTGATAACTTGTCTTTAACTTAATTGAAATTTCTCTTTACTAACTTCCTATTAAAAAATCGTCTTGAAACTGTTTGATGCTGAGTCAGCAGAACAACAGCAGTTGGTAAAGATAAGTTTAGATTTGGAGCATAGTTTAGTATCTGATCATCAATCACATAAACAAAATTAACTTGAAAAATAATTATTCATTAACTTCCTAAAATTTTGAAGTTTTAACTACAAAGAGATTTTCAAAAAACATAATATATAGTATAATGTAAAAAAACAAAACGAAAAGGAGATGTACCTTTCTCCACCAGAATGAACTTTAGCAGGTGAGACTAAGTTGGCCTTGTTTCCAGTACCAAGTTGACCATAAGAATTGGCTCCCCATGAATACATGACACCTTCATCTGATAGAACCATTGTATGAGCATAACCACACACAATCTGTTTGGCAAAAATAATAATACACTTCATAGTTGTAGATAAAAACATTGTCAAAGAATGTTCTTGAAGATGGTGATTAGTAAAAAAAAGTGACCTTCACTTTTATGTGTAAAAAATGGATCAATTGTATAACTTCAACATGAACTTTCGTTTTGAATTATACATAATACCAAGATTTATGAAAATGGTGGAAAACTTAAGGGACCATGGTATTTTCATTTTTCAAGATTCTTAATCTTAATAACAAAATAACCTACATGATGAATAATAACACTAGTTAATGCTGTAACTTTCAATAAGTCCCTGAAAATAACCTACCTGATGAATAATAACACTAGCTAATGCTGTAACTTTCAATAAGTCAATGGAAATAACCTACCTGATGGATAATAACACTAGCTAATGCTGTAACCTCAATAAGTCACTGGAAATAACCTACCTGATGAATAATAACACTAGCTAATGCTGTTACCTCAATAAGTCACTGGAAATAACCTACCTGATGAATAATAACACTAGCTAATGCTGTAACCTCAATAAGTCACTGGAAATAACCTACCTGATGAATAATAACACTAGCTAATGCTGTAACCTCAGTAAGTCACTGGAAATAACCTACCTGATGAATAATAACACTAGCTAATGCTATTACCTCAATAAGTCACTGGAAATAACCTACCCGATGAATAATAACACTAGCTAATGCTGTAACCTCAATAAGTCACTGGAAATAACCTACCTGATGAATAATAACACTAGCTAATGCTGTAACCTCAATAAGTCAATGGAAATAACCTACCTGATGAATAATAACACTAGCTAATGCTGTAATCTCAATAGGTCAATGTAAATAACCTACCTGATGAATAATAACACTAGCTAATGCTGTAACCTCAATAAGTCACTGGAAATAACCTACCTGATGAATAATAACACTAGCTAATGCTGTTACCTCAATAAGTCACTGGAAATAACCTACCTGATGAATAATAACACTAGCTAATGCTGTAACCTCAGTAAGTCACTGGAAATAACCTACCTGATGAATAATAACACTAGATAATGCTGTAACCTCAATAAGTCAATGGAAATAACCTACCTGATGAATAATAACACTAGCTAATGCTGTAATCTCAATAAGTCACTGGAAATAACCTACCTGATGAATAATAACACTAGCTAATGCTGTAACCTCAATAAGTCACTGGAAATAACCTACCTGATGAATAATAACACTAGCTAATGCTGTTACCTCAATAAGTCACTGGAAATAACCTACCTGATGAATATTAACACTAGCTAATGCTGTAACCTCAGTAAGTCACTGGAAATAACCTACCTGATGAATAATAACACTAGCTAATGCTGTAACCTCAATAAGTCAATGGAAATAACCTACCTGATGAATAATAACACTAGCTAATGCTGTAACCTCAATAAGTCACTGGAAATAACCTACCTGATGAATAATAACACTAGCTAATGCTGTTACCTCAATAAGTCAATGGAAATAACCTACCTGATGAATAATAACACTAGCTAATGCTGTAACCTCAGTAAGTCACTGGAAATAACCTACCTGATGAATAATAACACTAGCTAATGCTGTAACCTCAAGAAGTCAATGGAAATAACCTACCTGATGAATAATAACACTAGCTAATGCTGTAATCTCAATAGGTCAATGTAAATAAACTACCTGATGAATAATAACACTAGCTAATGCTGTAACCTCAATAAGTCAATGGAAATAACCTACCTGATGAATAATAACACTATTTAATGCTGTAACCTTACAAGGTGCCGGTTGATTTACATTATTACCTAAACCTAACTGTCCATTACCATTATAACCCCAACCATATACCTAAAATATCAATCAACTCTTGTCTGTGGTTTTTGGAATTTCAAATAGTGTATCATTGATATGATAAGATATTGCAGAGAAGATATAACTCGCAAACAATCCAAAATGAGGATATTTAACACCTCAAATCCAAAAATATAACACAATTGCCTACTTCCCTATTGAGAAAAATATGAATAGTGAATTCTTGTAGTAAGCAGAAGTAAAACAAAATTTGACAACTTAATTAGATCTAGAAGTGCCATCATCTTGTAAGGTCAGATACATAGAGGATCTAAAACAACTGCTTATGTCAATGTCATATGAATTTTATGAAATGAGTTGCCAGATTTTATATTTCATCCTGCAACAGTGATTACTTTCATTCTTAACAACATAATTTACATAGTTATGAACCGGTGCTATGGTGTCATATCTTTTTTTCTGAGCTTGCTCTGAAACGGTAATGTTATAAATCCTAATACCGGGGAATGTTATATATCTTCTCTTCAATATCTTAATATATCTAAAATACTCTATTCGGAATAACAGCAACCGTACACTTTGGGAAAAAAATTAATTGATTATTGTTGCTGATAAATGGCTAGAAAACTATTTTTTAATAGTTGTAATACTGCTTTTTCTATCTATAGCTATTATCAGTAAGGCAGAAATTAACACTTACCTCCCCATTATCCATCAGGGCCATTGAAGATGTTTGTCCACAAGCTATAGCAATACATGGTCTTGCTGCAAGTACAATAATACATAATAAATAAACCCCTTTCTTCATAAAGATAGCTTGAATGCCAAAAAACATATACCCACTGGCAGCTTAGTTTAAATTTTGTAAAAAGTGATTAATATTATTGATCAAAACAGACATATATTTATATTTATTGAAAATTATGGCATTACTATGTATAGGATTATGACATCACTAGATCAAAAATTTGTAACTAGTAATGATTCTGACACTAAGTCAAGGGCAATAACTACAAAAAAACAATGTGTATCTAAAATCATCTTCATAATGACATTGACGCATAAAATCAAAATCAAAAGAATCTGTAAAGAATTGTAGCCTGTAGAGTGAGCAGGAGATGCACAATATAGCTAATAGAGTAAAATGTCAAGTCGGACACGACATTTCGGTGAAAAATTATCCGATCATCACGAAAATCAATAGGGATCATCTTCATAACGACATTGACGCATAAAATCAAAATCAAAAGAATCTGTAAAGAATTGTAGCCTGTAGAGTGAGCACAAACCAAATGTGAACGGACGGACCGACGGACCGACAGGGTGATTACAATATACGCCCATATTTTGTGTCAGCGTATAAAAAGAAAAAAAAAAACACAATAATTAATACTAACACACCAAATTTCATTATAATCAGATTAAGACTTATCTTTTAAGCTGACAAGAAATGTAGACAGAAGGACCAAATAGTTTATAATGTTTCGTATGCACCAAATAATATCAATTTAAGAAGAATATAATTAATTATCTTAAACCTTAAATAGATTTAGTTAGTTGTAATTTTGTATGTGTACCAACAGTTAATTAATTAAATATATTTATCTCTACCCTAATTGAAATTCAATTTTCCACACACTATACAAAATTATTATATGACAAAGAGTCTAAAGGTTGGTCACTAAAGACATATTTCTTATTTAATTGATCACTGTATGTAGTGTTGATATTTTGTTGTCTGAAATTCTATTGACTCTCATCTGTTTTTTTTGGCAGTTATCACCAAATATAAGATGAAAGTTCTATTTGATTCTCTTTATTCTCTGCATGAGGAAATGAATGTCGAACTAAATATATCATGGAATCCATGCCATGTTTTAGTTTTGAAAAAAAAATGCCAGTTAAATTTGTCACTTTCTACTGAAAGTGAAATGGACCAACCATATTAGTCTTCGGCATCCACACACTTGGGGAAAAGGCCAATATATCAAAATTAGTAGAACATATGTAGTCGTTGCTCCATGGTGTAAAATGAATTACTAATAATCACTAATCTAATCAAACAAAGAATCAACAGATCAACTTACCTAAAGCAGCAGTAATTTTTCTTGGTGTGGGTTGATTTGATGTTGTACCAGTTCCAACTTGACCACAATTATTCTGTCCCCAAGAAAATACCTAATATATGGAAAATCAAATAGGGTTCATCTCTGGGTATTATCAAACAGTTACACCACGTTTTATCAAAATCAGTCAAGAATTTTGCATTGTAGAGTGTACCAAAAATTGAATCAGTTTTGAAAAACAAGGGCAATAATTCATAGTATCATAAATATTTCTCAATTTTTTTTTGATTTTCAATAGGGCTCATTCTTGGGTGATAATAAACAATTTCAGAAAATTTTCTCAAAATCAATAAATGCCTTTCAGAGTGTTTACAAGCAATTGTCGACGGACCGATATTTGTGAAAACAATAAACACTTCACATTTCACGTAAGCTTATAAAAAAGAATCAACTTACATCACCATCTTGTGTCCTGGCCATAGAATGATGACTACCACAAGCTACCTGTACAACTCGTTTATTCTGTAGACTAGAGGTAACTAATACTGGTATTAAGCCTTGGCTTGATCCACCATTACCTAGCTGACAATATCCATTATGTCCCCAACTATACACTTCACCTACTGTTAAAATACATTAATCAGATACACTTCACCTACTGTTATAATACAATAATCAGATACACTTCACCTACTGTTATAATACAATAATCAGATACACTTCAACTTCTGTTAAAATACATTAATCAGATACACTTCACCTACTGTTATAATACAATAATCAGATACACTTCACCTACTGTTAAAATACATTAATCAGATACACTTCACCTACTGTTATAATACAATAATCAGATACACTTCAACTTCTGTTAAAATACATTAATCAGATACACTTCACCTACTGTTATAATACAATAATCAGATACACTTCACCTACTGTTATAATACAATAATCAGATACACTTCACCTACTGTTATAATACAATAATCAGATACACTTCAACTTCTGTTAAAATACATTAATCAGATACACTTCACCTACTGTTATAATACAATAATCAGATACACTTCACCTACTGTTATAATACAATAATCAGATACACTTCACCTACTGTTATAATACAATAATCAGATACATTTCACCTACTGTTATAATACAATAATCAGATACACTTCACCTACTGTTATAATACAATAATCAGATACACTTCACCTACTGTTATAATACAATAATCAGATACACTTCACCTACTGTTATAATACAATAATCAGATACACTTCACCTACTGTTATAATACAATAATCAGATACATTTCACCTACTGTTAAAATACAATAATCAGATACACTTCACCTACTGTTATAATACAATAATCAGATACACTTCATCTACTGTTATAATACAATAATCAGATACACTTCACCTACTGTTATAATACAATAATCAGATACACTTCACCTACTGTTATAATACAATAATCAGATACACTTCACTTACTGTTATAATACAATAATCAGATACACTCCACCTACTGTTATAATACAATAATCAGATACACTCCACCTACTGTTATAATACAATAATCAGATACACTTCACCTACTGTTATAATACAATACAATAATCAGATACACTTCACCTACTGTTATAATACAATAATCAGATACACTTCACCTACTGTTATAATACAATAATCAGATACACTTCACCTACTGTTATAATACAATAATCAGATACATTTCACCTACTGTTATAATACAATAATCAGATACACTTCACCAACTGTTAAAATACAATAATCAGATACACTTCACCTACTGTTATAATACAATAATCAGATACACTTCACCTACTGTTATAATACAATAATCAGATACACTTCACCTACTGTTATAATACAATAATCAGATACAATTATTCATTGTGTATTTACACAGCACATAGGTCTCCCAACTAAACATCTGATGCAGAAAGTAAGGAAACTAGGAAAGATATATAGTATCTACTTGTACAGATATTAACAAGTGGTTGCCTAGCAATATACGCCCACCTTCCTTATAAATTTTTTAGTATATCAAGAGCATTCCCCAAATGGTGTCAAATCGTATCAAAAATATAACTTGTCAATAATTTAGTTTATATCTTTTGATAACTGTGGTCTCTTTCGTGTTCACAAGTCATTTATTACATATTTTAGGTGTAAAACTCTGTAAATATTTGTCAAATCGATCCAGAATTCAAACTTGTCCCAGATTTTATGGATATCATCCTACACACAAAAGTTCATTAAATTCCTACCACAACTGTGGTCTCTATCACGTTCACAAGTCATTTTTAACATATTTTAGGTGTAAAACTCCGTAAATATTTGTTGAATCGATCCGGAATTCGAACTTGTCCAAGATCTTATGGATATAATCCTACACACACAATTTTAATCAAATCAAACCAAAACTGTGGGCGTATAAAAAATATGAAAAGACCTGGAACAGATCTCAAATGAAAATTTGTAGAATCAAATTAATATAATATTTAGATTTAATTTGAATTTGAATAGCACCTTTATAAATACAAATGAACTTACATCCTGAAACAGCTAAGACATGTGGACCACTCCCAAATGCTATGTCTATTATTTTCTTCTTACATAAAACTTCTATCTTTCTGGGTTCAAAACTACTGTGTGTATCTCCTGCAACAAATATATAATGACTACCGGTATTATAAAGAAGTAAATATCAAATAGTTACATGGTCATTACTACCTCTGAAAGAAGAAATAATATATATACATGTAGGTTCAGTTGGTAAATCTCAATATTTAATGTAAACACAAATATAATTTTCCATCATAAATACCGGTACCCTTAAACATGTGAGTTAAGTGTTCTACATTTCGGTACCTATCTTTTTTGCGATTTTCAACTCTCGATGCAAATAGCCTGAAGAAGACAAGGTGTTATTGTAATAATGAAGTCATAATGAAAGAGTTGCAATAGAGAATATCTTACCTAATCCTAAACAACTACTACAATTAGATCCAATAGCATAAACATCATCATCTTTAGTGATGAAAATAGCCTCATTACCAGAACTTCCAAAAACACAAACTTTATCAATAGAGTTGAGTGTTTCCTGATCCAGAATACTAAATATAGGCCAGAGTTGAAGATCAGATATACTGTCACTAGATACCAGTCTTGATGTGTTTGAATCAGATGAATGTGTGTGACTTGAACCAGACTGGCTGCTAGTAGATTCTGTCTCCATCTTGTAAATATTGGATCTTCGATTGATTCAAATCCAACAGATTGCTAAGATAAGATATGATAAATTCTTTCTATGTCTGTTGATTAACTAATACTTTCTCAAGTTTTTCATTTCACATTTACTGCTATTCAATCGAAAAAATTCATTCTTACTCTTTAATTTTCTTTATTTCTACTGTAATAAAAAACATTTATTGATATTTGCTAAATAATGAACTGTTTACATCTATAAACAATGATATCATATTAATAAGGAGAGCACTCAGTCAACTTTTGAAAACACTGCAATGAAAAATTGAATGAGAAATGGTGTATAATCAACAGGTTTTGTTGAACATTAACAAAAGGTTCAAGTCTAAGTGTTCTGTTTCGATAAGTAATCGATTATGCTTCTCTAATTATTCTGATTAATCGACTACTTTTTTGCTAAAGGTCTTAAGCCCCTCTCCCACCTACAGAGTTGCAAGTCGAGTACGTCTTGAGTACGATTTGGATAAAAATCGGGAAACTCCTAATATTCTCGGAAAGAACTCACTAGAGAGAATTCGACAAATTCGGTTGTAACTTGACTGTTCTCATGGCCAGTACTAGACTAAAATTTTAAACATGTTATTATTTTAATTATTTATGTCTAGAGCTGCGAGTACAGCCAAGTTAAAACTGAATTTGTCGGGTTGACCATGAGTTCCTTTTAAGTTCCTTACTTACGAGGACATTAGGAGTTTCACGATTTGCATCCAAATCGTACTCGGAAATTGCAACACCTGCAAGTGAGAGAGGGGCTTTACACTTGCTTGTGTGCAGTGCAAATTTTTCTTAATCTAAATCTCAAATGATACTATTTTTCCTTTTTCCAAGTGCCATTTTGACCTTTTTTAAAGTTTGGTGCCAGATGACTATAATTTTATAATTCATTTTATAAATATCTTTGTTTAATTTGATTCGATTATGTATGAAAACCATTTAGATTTTTTTTCTGTCTCTAATAAGGCTAAAAAAATAGGTTATGAGACTAAAAGTTTTTTGTCGAACAGTGAACATATCCATCCCATTGCCATCATCAATAATATACAATATGACGACAGTTTATCATTACGACTCATTTCATACGGGATGTGCGAAGACAGTAGACTTCATGAGGTACAGTTATTCATTGAATGGTTGATATCATAACAGCAAATACAACTTGCATTAGAGTTAAGGCATAACATTGTTGTCTATTTTTATAAACAAAGTAAAAGTTACCCCATTTTGCTGTACATCAAAATTGTGTAGTCTCTAATACCCAGACATCTTCCTTCTGAGCACATTCGGCTCAACCTTCGTTATTTTCGAGGCTATATAATAACTTACATATGAGATGCCATCTTGCGCGGCAAATAGGCAAGACAAATAACTCTTGTTTGAGATTGACTTGGATTGGCCGTTTCACCGCGAAAGAAGACAACACGCCAATGACGTCTATATTTTTTTCAATATGGAAATCAATGTATAGTATACGAGGTTATTTAGCACGCTAGGAAAGTTCTGGTACGAGTGAGCCGAATGGGTGAAGGACGCAACCTTCACCTTTCACCAATCTCCGTCTGGATAATCGGAATAGAGTCAAGGTCGCTTTACAATCCAACATCAACATGGCATCCCGGTTAGCCTTTTCCAGAGTTTTAATGCAAAATGTCAACAAACATCACATAAAAACCTTGCAAGCACGAAACATCTTGGTTCGTAGTTATGCGGCTGTAGCTGGTAGTACCGAGCACACACTTGAAGTGAAACGTAGAATTGAGGACAAACGAGAAAGAGCTCTTCTTGGTGGTGGTCACAAACGAATTGCTAAACAGCATCAGAAGGTTAGGACTAGTGTTGTTATCAGTGGCGGATCCAGGGGGGGGGGGCGTAGAGGGCGTACGCCCCCCCTCTACTTTGTCTTTTTTGTGTTGCTACCGCAAAGTCCCAGTTTGTTTTCGAAATGTCTATTCTTTTTTTTGTTTTTTTTTTTTTCGATTTTTCCACAGGGCACACAGCCTAAACTATGCTAGCTGCAACACTTTTGAAATATGTTCTGACGTCGCATCATGGCGACGTACTTTTTAAATATAAATTGGAACATTTTTGCAAAAGTGCAAATTGCACATTGCAACCTGAGCAAAAACGGGTTTTCTTACCCTGAAAGCCACATTTTTGGGCCGATTTTGCTCGGGTTTTCATTTTTGAAATCTGTGACTAAATTCCGATGTGATACAAGTTAAAAAATTTCAAATTTCGAAAATTCGTAGCATACATTTTTTGGCCGATTTTCGAAATTTTTGGGCTATTTTTCAGTTTTTTTCGGATTAATCTGACATTTTGATAAAAGATGCATGTCACTAATGTAAACAATTTGACGTATTCAAAAAATTTGCGTCACTTCCGGTTAAAGTGAACAATCGATTTTCACTTCCGGTTGAATAACTTCCGGTGTAATTCAAATATTTCAACGAAATTATGTTCATCGTAATTAATCGTAATTCTATGGCCGATTTTAAAATAAAATTTAGTCCGAAAAAAATACTTTGGCCGCAATCTTGATTTGACACTTTTTCATAAAACTCAAAATGGGGCTTCGGGGGAGAATGGGATTGGTCAAATTTTTATGTTGGTGTATACTTTAGTCGATGGCGACGAAAATGTTGCGAATGGATTTTTGAATTTGACTTTTGCTTTTTTGCAACTTCCGGTCGATTTTTTTCAATTTTTAAAGGCTTGTATCTTGTGACCTTGACCTTTGATGACCTTGACCTTTAGTAGGTCAAAGGTCATTGACCTTGGCTATCAGATGATACTTTGAAATTTGACTTCCGACATCTACTTCCGGTTTTATAGCTCACCGAAAATAGCCAAATTCGCAACTTTGTACTGCTCCTACAGGTGACCTAATTAACCTAGAGAGTTCATTTTTGCACATTTTGAATGAGCTTTATGAGTTCTTTCGAACGATATGTCACAATGTATTGTAATGCAAAATTTGATTTTTTTTTAAATTTTGCAAGTTTGGAAATCTTTACCCGATTTTTTGAATATATTGACATTAATAAATGCACATCTCATGATC
The DNA here is from genome assembly GCA_029955415.1 of Lottia scabra. Taxonomy (NCBI): domain Eukaryota; kingdom Metazoa; phylum Mollusca; class Gastropoda; family Lottiidae; genus Lottia; species Lottia scabra. The sequence continues at coordinate 9,234,275 of JARJEI010000014.1, read as the reverse complement.
TTTCAAGTTCGGAGGCTTTAGATTTGGAACATAATTAAACATTCCCATATAAATGTATCCATCAAAAAAAAATTCACGTGGGCGTGGCACATTCGGGTTAAATTTATATTTTGTTGTCTGGAAAAAATATATATAGTATAAGCGGGGACCAGCTACCATCGACCACACGTGGTCGGAAAACCTTTCTTTTTATCTGTCAGGATGTATAGAGAGTTAGGTCTAAATTTAATCCGGAATCCACCATTTCTACATGATTTACTTTGCAAATTAGGCCAACGATCATCAGCTATATTGATCTGATTTAATATGGGAGATAACTCCTGAAGGCTTGAAAAATCGTCATTCAAAAAACTGATTAATTGGAGACAACTCCAATCTGCCTAATACGACTCTGTGTAGGACTTATGCAATTAATACTGGGCTGTCATTGTTAAGGGTTCTGGTTATGCCTTGGTTGTGCTCCTGTGCACATTAAATACAAATTTCCCATTAACCCCTGCGTTTCCTGACTCTCCTATACGTTTAACTCTCAAAGACCTAGGTAGACAAAAGAGGAAAGGACCCCCACACACTGACTACACTGCCGAGGGGATACGTTTGCCTCTTTCCTTCCTAAGACTGAGGAACTTTTATTTGGGAAAGGACATAAGTAAAGCTCTCCAAAGCATAACCAGATCCACTCTACATAATGGCCAGTATAGGGTGCCGTGCATACACCCAAAGCTGATGATTAAGAACAACAAGAATATTCCTCCAAAAATAGTCTGTAAAATATATTCACAAATCTGCTTTAGCGATATATGGAATCGCAGTAACAATCATATACACCGTCAAACGACGACAAAGACAACAGTACGATAAATGGCCGCACTTATATTTTGGATTATAATAATAGTTACGTTTCATCAAGCTAACTTCCTTCCCTTCTAATCTGCGAGGTAGCCTAGTCTACGCTCGGCTGAGCCGACAACAAATTTCTCGCTAACATGGTGAATTCTTATCTCGATTTCTTCAATTTTAGATTTTGACCTTTGTTGACATATATGAGTGTATTGGTGTATTAACCAATGGATGTAAAGACTTTAGGCATTATTAGATATATAAATATTGATAAAGTCACAACAAAAACATTGACGTGGCCGTGGTACATTCGAGTAAAATTTTATTTTTGTAGAATTGTAGAATTTAAAATGTTTTCAAAAAATGACGTTTGCCTACAATTACAGCATTGCTTTAGTCAGCTCATGTGAAAGGCTCGTTGATTTTGTAGTTCAAAAAAAAAAAAGGAACAGGGTTAAGAAATTTAAATTTGTCTGTTTTGACCTTGACCTTTGTTGACCTAGACCTTACTAGAATCAAATGACACTGACTTGTGCTATTTATAAATACTTTCATATTCTATGTCTTGCGTCAACTTCCGGTCTTATTATGTGTACATTTTCAAAGTCTATATGTTTCATTACATATCTCATTAGTTTGACTTTGAATGACCTTGACCTTCAGGGGGTGAAGGTCATTGACATAGGGTATCAGCTGGTACGGTCATGTGTTTCACAACCTTAAAAAATGACAAATTTCGAAAGTTGTAGACGCATTTGGCACTAAGGATTTCACTTAAGGGTAGATTATTTTTACAGATTCCTTTTAGCAAATTTGCACATTTGCAAAGTCCCACTCTGTGCCACGTGTGGCTCTAGTTTTTTTTTTTTTTTTAATTAGACTGTACAATGAATACGCCTATAGATTTCGTTAACGTGGTCCACGCCAGAAACCGTTAAATTAGTACAATTTATACTTATTCTATGTTTTTAAGCCAAAATAAAGGTCAAAAAAATTTTCGCCTCGATTCCCTCGGCTCAATTTTACATCTACGCCCCCCCGTTCAAAAATCCGGGATCCGCCCCTGGTTATTATGCAAAATTCTTTATGGTTAAGAAAAAAGCACCGTACATTGGGTTGGGGTGACAGGCGGTAGGGCTGGGAGAGTACCGGTATCAGGATGAATTATACAGGTTTGGGAATTAATACCATCATTACAAGTAGGCCTAATCTAATAATATAGCCTACTTGGATGAGAAAAATAATATCGAAATGTCGTTTATACTGCGATATACCAATATCCTTATCCAATTATCGCAGATTCACTGCAAATTTTGCTTTATCATAAATATTTATGTAGAACTAAAATCAGAGAACTGTTTCTGTTGCAAGCCAGCTATAAAGATAGACTGATGTCCAACTCGAATAATGCCGACCCTCTTGACTGTCGCCATGCGGTTTACTTTCACTTTTTAAATAGAATGATCTTCTCTACTAGGGCCTAGATGATGTTGTTTTCTTAATTATAATGGACTTGCTGCATTTATGAATCCGATCTGGGCCTTACTGATTCGACAAATTTGGGTCAGTCAGTCGACTCTCAATAATGCTTTGGCCTGTGACCCGTGAATTTATTAACCGTGATGGCACCGAATCTAGGGATGGGTATTGATTAATAAATTAAGATCGATTATTGAAGGCAGGTTACCAATAAATAATCGATAAATAATCCAAATATTTTAATTGGGAAATTTTCTAATCTTCATATGTTCGTGTACGTTTTTGTACCTGAATGTTTGTTATTTTTATCAATATCAGGTAGCGAAGACAAATGAAACTGAAGTAATGTCAAGAATTTTGTATGATCATCATGATAAAATGGGTTGTGACTTCTCTGATAAGCGTGTTGCAGATAATATTAAATGAAAATTTGACTATGAATTTTAATCAATTATGAAATTTGATAATTGATAATCGGAATAAATAATTCGTAGCGTCGATAATCAATTGTTTAAATAATTAGACTCAGCCCTAAACGAGTCAGTATATCAATAAAAACCCTGTGCCATTTTAGAAAACAGAACTAGCCTTCTTTTATGGATATCGGTACTTAAAGAACACAAAATATTTGACAACACAAAAAAATTACCAGGCCTGCCAATTTTTAGACATAAAAAAATGATATCAATCAGATCAATCTGTTATTTCTGCACTCTCTTGTTAAATGCAAAAACATGGCGTTGGTAGAATTAGAAAAGTTTGATAATGGAGCATTAGTGAGGAAAAGAACTTGATAAACGAGCGTCCTGTCAAATAATCAAAAGAACGGAACCCGAAAGTCAATCGGCTGTCAAGCTAAGTGAAGTAAAACATAGCGATATACCCATATTACGATATAATCAGCTCTTATATTTCAATATTGCACTTGAACTCAGAAGGGGGGGTGGGGGGGGGGGGGATGAAGGGTCGCGGTCCTCCTCAAAATGTGTTTGGTAAGAAAGATTTTGTGAAGAATTAAAAAGTAAATTAGAGTAGTAGGTCCTTTTGCTGAAATCAAATTCAGATATATCTTTCAGAATACACAAAATTGATGCCATTTTTCCATTTGTTTCTATAGTCATTTTCAACGTACTTGGACTCTTCAATCCATCCTGGTTCAAAATGAAACTATGCATTTTTGCATTTTATATAACCAATATACAGAAAATGAAAAGATAAATGAAAGAAAAACTCAACTGATAGTTCATGGTTATAAATCTTTATGGTTGAAAACTACAATTTAAATGTTGTAAATGACTGAAATAGTCATGAAAGGCAGTACATTGGCTAACCAACACATGTATTATAGAACAAATTTTTAATAAGGTTAAATTGGATCAAGACAAAACTGCCACTGTTTGTCACCAGCAAGCTTGAATAAAATACTAGAATTATTCTATTATGTACTTAATTGTTTTTTTCTGTTTCAGGGAAAGTTAACAGCAAGGGAGAGAATTCAATTGTTACTAGATCCTCAATCATTTGTTGAATATGATATGTTTATGGAACATGATTGTACTGATTTTAATATGCAGAAAGAAAAGGTATGGTATTATATCCTGTTATTATATAAGAAATAGCGGTATTTTTCCTGTGACTGATAAATCTGAAAAGATGTTAAAATATTCTATTGTTCTCATAAAAAATAATTTTGTAAGCTTCGGACTATAAGCTTTGTTGCCTTTTTTATAAATTTTTTTCATTAGTTGAGGTCATTGATTGTTTTTTTTCATGATTTGAAAATGTGTAATTTTTATATGAAAAACTGATTTCCTAGGACAGATTGTGCATTATGAAGATTTTAGATCCTTCCTTACAGTTTAAGGTTGATTTCATGACATTTAAGACTTTCTTTGAAGTTTCGGCAGCCCTTTGAATGGATCTATTTTACTTGGCATATTTGTAGACAATTATACATAATATTGTCTATTTTACAGTACCCTGGTGATAGTGTAGTAATGTTAATATAATAATATTGTCTATTTTACAGTTCCTTGTGATAGTATAGTAATGTTAATATAGTATTATTGTCTATTTTACAGTACCCTGTGATAGTATAGTAATGTTAATATAATAATATTGTCTATTTTACAGTACCCTGTGATATTATAGTAATGTTAATATAATAATATTGTCTATTTTACAGTACCCTGGTGATAGTGTAGTAATGTTAATATAATAATATTGTCTATTTTACAGTTCCTTGTGATAGTATAGTAATGTTAATATAATAATATTGTCTATTTTACACTACCCTGGTGATAGTATAGTAATGTTAATATAGTAATATTGTCTATTTTACAGTTCCTGGTGATAGTGTAGTAATGTTAATATAATCATATTGTCTATTTTACAGTACCCTGGTGATAGTGTAGTAATGTTAATATAGTAATATTGTCTATTTTACAGTACCCTGGTGATAGTGTAGTAATGTTAATATAATTATATTGTCTATTTTACAGTACCCTGGTGATAGTATAGTAATGTTAATCTAATAATATTGTCTATTTTACAGTACCCTGGTGATAGTATAGTAATGTTAATATAATTATATTGTCTATTTTACAGTACCCTGGTGATAATACAGTAATTTTAATATAGTAATATTGTCTATTTTACAGTACCCTGTGATAGTATAGTAATGTTAATATAATAATATTGTCTATTTTACAGTAGCCTGGTGATAGTGTAGTAATGTTAATATAATAATATTGTCTATTTTACAGTACCCTGTGATAGTATAGTAATGTTAATATAATAATATTGTCTATTTTACAGTACCCTGTGATAGTATAGTAATGTTAATATAATAATATTGTCTATTTTACACTACCCTGGTGATAGTTTAGTAATGTTAATATACCCGGTAATAATATTGTCTATTTTACAGTACCCTGGTGATAGTATAGTAATGTTAATATAATAATATTGTCTATTTTACAGTACCCTGGTGATAGTGTAGTAATGTTAATATAATTATATTTTCTATTTTACAGTACCCTGGTGATAGTGTAGTAATGTTAATATAGTAATATTGTCTATTTTACAGTACCCTGGTGATAGTGTAGTAATGTTAATATAATTATATTGTCTATTTTACAGTACCCTGGTGATAGTATAGTAATGTTAATCTAATAATATTGTCTATTTTACAGTACCCTGGTGATAGTATAGTAATGTTAATATAACTATATTGTCTATTTTACAGTACCCTGGTGATAATACAGTAATGTTAATATAGTAATATTGTCTATTTTACAGTACCCTGTGATAGTATAGTAATGTTAATATAATAATATTGTCTATTTTACAGTAGCCTGGTGATAGTGTAGTAATGTTAATATAATAATATTGTCTATTTTACAGTACCCTGTGATAGTATAGTAATGTTAATATAATAATATTGTCTATTTTACAGTACCCTGTGATAGTATAGTAATGTTAATATAATAATATTGTCTATTTTACAGTACCCTGGTGATAGTATAGTAATGTTAATATAATAATATTGTCTATTTTACAGTACCCTGGTGCTAGTATAGTAATGTTAATATAGTAATATTGTTTATTTTACAGTACCCTGGTGATAGTGTAGTAATGTTAATATAGTAATATTGTCTATTTTACAGTACCCTGGTGATAATATAGTAATGTTAATATAGTAATATTGTCTATTTTACAGTACCATGGTGATAATATAGTAATGTTAATATAGTAATATTGTCTATTTTACAGTACCATGGTGATAATACAGTAATGTTAATATAATAATATTGTCTATTTTACAGTACCCTGGTGATAGTGTAGTAATGTTAATATAATAATATTGTCTATTTTACAGTACCCTGGTGATAGTGTAGTAATGTTAATATAATAATATTGTCTATTTTACAGTACCCTGGTGATAGTGTAGTAATGTTAATATAATAATATTGTCTATTTTACAGTACCCTGGTGATAGTGTAGTAATGTTAATATAATAATATTGTCTATTTTACAGTATACTGGTGATAGTATAGTAATGTTAATGTAATAATATTGTCTATTTTACAGTACCCTGGTGATAGTGTAGTAATGTCTATTTTACAGTACCCTGGTGATAGTATAGTAATGTTAGTATAATAATATTGTCTATTTTACAGTACCCTGGTGATAGTGTAGTAATGTTAATATAATAATATTGTCTATTTTGCAGTATCCTGGTGATAGTATAGTAATGTTAATATAATAATATTGTCTATTTTACAGTACCCTGGTGATAGTGTAGTAATGTTAATATAATAATATTGTCTATTTTACAGTACCCTGGTGATAGTGTAGTAATGTTAATATAATTATATTGTCTATTTTACAGTACCTTGGTGATAGTGTAGTAATGTTAATATAGTAATATTGTCTATTTTACAGTACCCTGGTGATAGTGTAGTAATGTTAATATAATTATATTGTCTATTTTACAGTACCCTGGTGATAGTATAGTAATGTTAATCTAATAATATTGTCTATTTTACAGTACCCTGGTGATAGTATAGTAATGTTAATCTAATAATATTGTCTATTTTACAGTACCCTGGTGATAATACAATAATGTTAATATAGTAATATTGTCTATTTTACAGTACCCTGTGATAGTATAGTAATGTTAATATAATAATATTGTCTATTTTACAGTAGCCTGGTGATAGTGTAGTAATGTTAATATAATAATATTGTCTATTTTACAGTACCCTGTGATAGTATAGTAATGTTAATATAATAATATTGTCTATTTTACAGTACCCTGTGATAGTGTAGTAATGTTAATATAGTAATATTGTCTATTTTACAGTACCCTGGTGATAGTGTAGTAATGTTAATATAATTATATTGTCTATTTTACAGTACCCTGGTGATAGTGTAGTAATGTTAATCTAATAATATTGTCTATTTTACAGTACCCTGGTGATAGTATAGTAATGTTAATATAATTATATTGTCTATTTTACAGTACCCTGGTGATAATACAGTAATGTTAATCTAGTAATATTGTCTATTTTACAGTACCCTGTGATAGTATAGTAATGTTAATATAATAATATTGTCTATTTTACAGTAGCCTGGTGATAGTGTAGTAATGTTAATATAATAATATTGTCTATTTTACAGTACCCTGTGATAGTATAGTAATGTTAATATAATAATATTGTCTATTTTACAGTACCCTGTGATAGTATAGTAATGTTAATATAATAATATTGTCTATTTTACAGTACCCTGGTGATAGTATAGTAATGTTAATATAATAATATTGTCTATTTTACAGTACCCTGGTGCTAGTATAGTAATGTTAATATAGTAATATTGTTTATTTTACAGTACCCTGGTGATAGTGTAGTAATGTTAATATAGTAATATTGTCTATTTTACAGTACCCTGGTGATAATATAGTAATGTTAATATAGTAATATTGTCTATTTTACAGTACCATGGTGATAATACAGTAATGTTAATATAATAATATTGTCTATTTTACAGTACCCTGGTGATAGTGTAGTAATGTTAATATAATAATATTGTCTATTTTACAGTACCCTGGTGATAGTGTAGTAATGTTAATATAATAATATTGTCTATTTTACAGTACCCTGGTGATAGTGTAGTAATGTTAATATAATAATATTGTCTATTTTACAGTACCCTGGTGATAGTGTAGTAATGTTAATATAATAATATTGTCTATTTTACAGTACCCTGGTGATAGTATAGTAATGTTAATATAATAATATTGTCTATTTTACAGTATACTGGTGATAGTATAGTAATGTTAATGTAATAATATTGTCTATTTTACAGTACCCTGGTGATAGTGTAGTAATGTCTATTTTACAGTACCCTGGTGATAGTATAGTAATGTTAGTATAATAATATTGTCTATTTTACAGTACCCTGGTGATAGTGTAGTAATGTTAATATAATAATATTGTCTATTTTGCAGTATCCTGGTGATAGTATAGTAATGTTAATATAATAATATTGTCTATTTTACAGTACCCTGGTGATAGTGTAGTAATGTTAATATAATAATATTGTCTATTTTACAGTACCCTGGTGATAGTGTAGTAATGTTAATATAATTATATTGTCTATTTTACAGTACCTTGGTGATTGTGTAGTAATGTTAATATAGTAATATTGTCTATTTTACAGTACCCTGGTGATAGTGTAGTAATGTTAATATAATTATATTGTCTATTTTACAGTACCCTGGTGATAGTATAGTAATGTTAATCTAATAATATTGTCTATTTTACAGTACCCTGGTGATAGTATAGTAATGTTAATATAATTATATTGTCTATTTTACAGTACCCTGGTGATAATACAGTAATGTTAATCTAGTAATATTGTCTATTTTACAGTACCCTGTGATAGTATAGTAATGTTAATATAATAATATTGTCTATTTTACAGTAGCCTGGTGATAGTGTAGTAATGTTAATATAATAATATTGTCTATTTTACAGTACCCTGTGATAGTATAGTAATGTTAATATAATAATATTGTCTATTTTACAGTACCCTGTGATAGTGTAGTAATGTTAATATAGTAATATTGTCTATTTTACAGTACCCTGGTGATAGTGTAGTAATGTTAATATAATTATATTGTCTATTTTACAGTACCCTGGTGATAGTATAGTAATGTTAATCTAATAATATTGTCTATTTTACAGTACCCTGGTGATAGTATAGTAATGTTAATATAATTATATTGTCTATTTTACAGTACCCTGGTGATAATACAGTAATGTTAATATAGTATTATTGTCTATTTTACAGTACCCTGTGATAGTATAGTAATGTTAATATAATAATATTGTCTATTTTACAGTAGCCTGGTGATAGTGTAGTAATGTTAATATAATAATATTGGCTATTTTACAGTACCCTGTGATAGTATAGTAATGTTAATATAATAATATTGTCTATTTTACAGTACCCTGTGATAGTATAGTAATGTTAATATAATAATATTGTCTATTTTACAGTACCCTGGTGATAGTATAGTAATGTTAATATAATAATATTGTCTATTTTACAGTACCCTGGTGCTAGTATAGTAATGTTAATATAGTAATATTGTTTATTTTACAGTACCCTGGTGATAGTGTAGTAATGTTAATATAGTAATAATATTGTCTATTTTACAGTACCATGGTGATAATATAGTAATGTTAATATAGTAATATTGTCTATTTTACAGTACCATGGTGATAATACATTAATGTTAATATAATAATATTGTCTATTTTACAGTACCCTGGTGATAGTGTAGTAATGTTAATATAATAATATTGTCTATTTTACAGTACCCTGGTGATAGTGTAGTAATGTTAATATAATAATATTGTCTATTTTACAGTACCCTGGTGATAGTGTAGTAATGTTAATATAATAATATTGTCTATTTTACAGTACCCTGGTGATAGTGTAGTAATGTTAATATAATAGGGCTGCAACGATTCCTGAAGTGGCGATTCGATACGCTAAACGATACACATTCAACGATTCGATTTATTGCGATTACAAATCGCGATTCCTGAGTTTATATCGGAAAGAAACGAAAACCTTTAATCATTAACATTTTAACACATTTTTGACATAATTTTCGTAACAAATTTATATGCTTAAGATCATCAACATTAATAACAAAGATTCTAGATGATAATAAACAAAATGATACGTAAAAAACAATTTTCTAACATTTCGATATGACATAAATTATAAAATGCGTGAGGATTTCCTGTTCTCAGTCAATAAAAGAGTTAATTAAATGACTAAAAATCGGGGCCGATGAATCGCGATTATTTTTTTCTTACACGATTCATCGATAAGGAGGAACGAATCGCGATTCATCGATTCTACGATGAATCGTTGCAGCCCTATAATATAATAATATTGTCTATTTTACAGTACCCTGGTGATAGTGTAATAATGTTAATATAATAATATTGTCTATTTTACAGTACCCTGGTGATAGTGTAATAATGTTAATATAATAATATTGTCTATTTTACAGTACCCTGGTGATAGTGTAGTAATGTTAATATAGTAATATTGTCTATTTTACAGTACCCTGGTGATAGTATAGTAATGTTAATATAATAATATTGTCTATTTTACAGTATACTGGTGATAGTATAGTAATGTTAATGTAATAATATTGTCTATTTTACAGTACCCTGGTGATAGTGTAATAATGTTAATATAATAATATTGTCTATTTTACAGTACCCTGGTGATAGTGTAATAATGTTAATATAATCATATTGTCTATTTTACAGTACCCTGGTGATAGTGTAATAATGTTAATATAATAATATTGTCTATTTTACAGTACCCTGGTGATAGTGTAGTAATGTTAATATAATTATATTGTCTATTTTACAGTACCCTGGTGATAGTGTAGTAATGTTAATATAATAATATTGTCTATTTTACAGTACCCTGTGATAGTGTAGTAATGTTAATATAATAATATTGTCTATTTTACAGTACTCTGGTGATAGTGTAGTAATGTTAATATAATAATATTGTCTATTTTACAGTACCCTGGTGATAGTGTAATAATGTTAATATAGTAATATTGTCTATTTTACAGTACCCTGTGATAGTGTAGTAATGTTAATATAATAATATTGTCTATTTTACAGTACCCTGTGATAGTGTAGTAATGTTAATATAATAATATTGTCTATTTTACAGTACCCTGGTGATAGTGTAGTAATGTTAATATAATAATATTGTCTATTTTACAGTACCCTGGTGATAGTGTAATAATGTTAATATAATAATATTGTCTATTTTACAGTACCCTGGTGATAGTGTAGTAATGTTAATATAATTATATTGTCTATTTTACAGTACCCTGGTGATAGTGTAGTAATGTTAATATAGTAATATTGTCTATTTTACAGTACCCTGGTGATAGTATAGTAATGTTAATATAATAATATTGTCTATTTTACAGTATACTGGTGATAGTATAGTAATGTTAATGTAATAATATTGTCTATTTTACAGTACCCTGGTGATAGTGTAGTAATGTTAATATAATAATATTGTCTATTTTACAGTACCCTGGTGATAGTATAGTAATGTTAATATAATAATATTGTCTACTTTACAGTACCCTGGTGATAGTGTAGTAATGTTAATATAATAATATTGTCTATTTTACAGTACCCTGGTGATAGTATAGTAATGTTAATATAATAATATTGTCTATTTTACAGTACCCTGTGATAGTGTAGTAATGTTAATATAATAATATTGTCTATTTTACAGTACCCTGGTGATAGTGTAGTAATGTTAATATAATAATATTGTCTATTTTACAGTACCCTGGTGATAGTGTAGTAATGTTAATATAGTAATATTGTCTATTTTACAGTACCATGGTGATAATATAGTAATGTTAATATAATAATATTGTCTATTTTACAGTACCCTGGTGATAGTGTAGTAATGTTAATATAATAATATTGTCTGTTTTACGGTACCCTGGTGATAGTGTAGTAATGTTAATATAATAATATTGTCTATTTTACAGTACCCTGGTGATAGTGTAGTAATGTTAATATAGTATTATTGTCTATTTTACAGTACCCTGTGATAGTGTAGTAATGTTAATATAGTAATATTGTCTATTTTACAGTACCCTGTGATAGTATAGTAATGTTAATATAATCATATTGTCTATTTTACAGTACCCTGGTGATAGTGTAGTAATGTTTATATAATAATATTGTGTATTTTACAGTAGCCTGGTGATAGTGTAGTAATGTTAATATAGTAATATTGTCTATTTTACAGTACCCTGGTGATAGTATAGTAATGTTAATATAATAATATTGTCTATTTTACAGTACCATGGTGATAATATAGTAATGTTAATATAATAATATTGTCTATTTTACAGTACCCTGGTGATAGTGTAGTAATGTTAATATAATAATATTGTCTATTTTACAGTACCCTGGTGATAGTGTAGTAATGTTAATATAATAATATTGTCTATTTTACAGTACCCTGGTGATAATATAGTAATGTTAATATAGTAATATTGTCTATTTTACAGTACCCTGGTGATAGTGTAGTAATGTTAATATAATAATATTGTCTATTTTACAGTACCCTGTGATAGTGTAGTAATGTTAATATAATAATATTGTCTATTTTACAGTACCCTGGTGATAGTATAATGATGTTAATATAGTAATATTGTCTATTTTACAGTACCCTGGTGATAGTGTAGTAATGTTAATATAATAATATTGTCTATTTTACAGTACCCTGTGATAGTGTAGTAATGTTAATATAATGATATTGTCTATTTTACAGTACCCTGGTGATAGTGTAGTGACTGGTCGAGGTAAAATTAATGGTAGATTGGTCTTTGTATTTAGTCAGGTAATAAGATTTTTATTAAAGCAAAAATCATTACATTACTCAAGTACCAGCGGTAAACTTATAGATTATTTGCTCAATTCTTGTCAGTTTTGACCGTTCCCAGCCTTGTCAAATAGTCTTAGTAATGTGGTCCAAGGTGTTAAGATGAAAACGTTGAACTAAAATAACTTTTACCATATTCAAGCATGTAACAACTCAACCTTATAAGATGTACAAACTAGAATAACGTTTTACTGGATGATAAGAGTTTTAAAACATATTTTATTTACCTCGAATCATCCATGATTAACCTATAATACCACTTTTGTGTCACATCTTTGGTTTCAGCCATTTTTTTTTTTCAACAAAGAAATCTATTAGAGAATGCAGATGTTAAAAAATTTCAAAGGTCACAGGATCATGTGTGTTTAAATAAAACTAATGCCTCAAACTAATTTAGTCATAGAGTTGTCTTGTTGACACTGATAATGCTAGAATTTTATTTTCATTTTTCTTCAGGATTTTACTGTGTTTGGAGGAAGTTTATCTGGTGCTCATGCTAAAAAGATATGCAAGGTAGAAATATTTACTCTGTTTTTCATCAATGCTACAAACAGTGGGTATACAATGAATTATCTTATGAAAGCACAAATGTATCATAGTAAAGAGTAGTAAAGACTATATTAAAATGAATGATATTATTTTGTGTTGAAGGTAATGGACCAGGCCATGCTAGTAGGGGCACCAGTTATTGGGTTGAATGATTCTGGTGGTGCCAGAATCCAGGAAGGAGTGGAATCTCTGGCAGGATATGCTGATATCTTTCAGGTATTTGATTTTCTATTTCTTATTAGAATGTTATCATTTCTAGACCTTTAATAACAATATATCATGATAATTTCAAAATAGAAATACTTCTAGTTTGAGAAACAGAAACTTAAAAACATAATGGGAAATCCTGAGTTATCACTACTCAATATAAAAATTTATTTACAATCAAAGATATCTCTGAATTTTGTTATTGTATCAGTAACTGTTTATTATTATGACTGTATTTTGTAGAGAAATGTTAATGCATCAGGAGTTATTCCACAGATTTCATTAATTATGGGACCATGTGCTGGTGAGTAATAGTTATCTCATCTTACTTAATATTATTATAAATCATTTGATATAATACAAATCTGTACAAGCAAACAATTCTGTTAATCAAAATCGTATCCAAAAACATGGCAAAATGGAGAGCAATAGTTATATAGTAGTGGACTACTCGAAAGAGAAGAACCATCAGATGTTATGTTATGTTATTTGATGTTATTTGATACTAAAGCAATATAGTGTTGTAAATGTCCTGAACAAACAGAGAAATAAAAAAATTCTTTCTATATATTATTGTTGATAAGTGTTTTAAGACTGTTAAACCGAACAAAATATATTTCATAATTTTCCTACACATTGAAATTTCTGGACTGTCATCATTTGAAATTGGGATGATCTACCATGTGGGTGTCCATCTCTGTGTCTTTCTTTTTAAGGTGGTGCTGTCTATTCACCTGCTCTTACAGATTTCACGTTTATGGTTAAAGTAAGTTATAATTTATTAACAGAAATTCCCTTTTTTTTTCTAGGTCGAATTTTTTTGTTGCTTAAATTTGTGAAAACTAGACAACAAAATCTAGAGATATGTATCCTAACAGAATATTTGATGCATTTTGGACGTTGTTAGAAAACTACTGTTTGTATTTGAGCAAATAAACACCTATTTGTAGAGAAATATCTCTCCTTTGTTTTCTAAAGGTTTAAGCTAGAAATATTGAGCTATTTTTCCACCAAAACTTGGTCAAACTGCTTTATTAACATTGAGTACTCCTTTCATTTTTGTGACATTTTTGATAAAGAAAACTCTTTAAAAATAGCCCTTTAACATAGAAGACAACTTAAGGAACATAGATTTGACTTATGTCAGAAAAAGTGAATTTAGTATGTTTTTATGTATATGTGGATGATAGTTGCTGTCTTGTCCATTAACAAATATCATAATAGCATCTAATTTAGCACAAATTCCAAGGTGTCATTTTTTGAAATTTTAATATGAGAGGAAGATACTGTAAGATTTTAAATGTGAAAATGTGATAAAGATATATTGCAGTTTATCAGCTTGTAAAGATAGTTGCATTATTTTAACCAAACGATTGCAATTCTATTAAAACTAACACATTTTATGATGTCATAAAACATGTTAGTTTTAATGGAATAGCAAGAACCATAGACGTCGGAATGGAAATTGGAATGGCGCAAATTGATGCTATCAGTGTCCCCGATACACATACAAAGTTTAGAAAACCTCTTTACATATAGTTACAATATTAGATATAGTTTTAAGTTTTATAATAACAAATAAATGTTTTCAATCAGTTTATAGTAGTTTAAATGTTACTATTAAACTAAAGTTTTGTATTTATTATTTTTAGGACACATCTTATTTATTTATTACTGGTCCAGATGTTGTCAAGGTAATCCATTATCTTATAATTTTATTACTCATTATCAAACTATCACATATTTCTTATCACAATTTTCTACCTTGTTTCAATGTATACTGGTCACTACTGTGTGTGAAGGTTGACTAGCTGATTACTCGTAACAAAATGATTTAAATAAGTGATGCTGAATAGATGAATTATATAAATTTATGCCATGATAACGGTAAAATGATGTTGGTGACACTTAGTCTCATAAGAACAACTCATTCAATATTGCAGGCCTAAAAATTCACGCGAGTCTCCGAATCTCATTCGCGCCAAGACTCGCACAAACATCGATTGCCCGAGTCTTTTTGGATTCGCGCAAAATAATTCATAAAAAGGTGCTTATCCGATCCCATAGTGAAAGTTCTACTTAGCCGCCGGTTCATTGTTTATTTTCTATTAGAAGCGGGATTTTGTTGCCGACTTGTCAAAATGATTTCAACTTTCATTGCGAGATGTGTTCGATTCCCGTTGCTTTCAGTTCACCTGTGTCGTGTTCTATTATTGAAATCATATTAGAGTTGTATGGAACAAGAAATCGAACAAACCCGGAAACGCGCTGCTTACACCACATCCAATAAAAAAAATTGTAAACAAACAAACAAATGTCTGACAATTCCGATCACCCGACCATTTTCGGTAGACAGATCACAATAGATGACAATGATTACTTGACCAGCGGTGTTAACTACACAACTGATGCTATGAATACAAGAAAATGACCTAGTGAAAATTTAGTAGGTTACCGGTACCGATGCGATGTGGAAAATATTTTCAATTTACGCAATTGACCGAAATTACAGTAGCCGTAGTGTTACACAATTGCAAAGCGATAACTGTGCCATTTGTTTTCCCCCATCATTTTTAGATGAATTGAAATATTTTAGATATATGAAACATTAGATAATAAAAAAAAAACTTGTCCTGTTGGCGTTAACAGAACAAGGCGTTGTATTTAAAAATGTTAGGAAACTCTACAGTATTCGAAGGACTCTCGCAGATTGCTTTTGCGAGAATCCTTCCGGATTCTCCTTGATTCGGACGAATTTTTAGGCCTGTATTGTAAGTCTCATGATCCTCTTCTGTCTTCTATTCTTTTGCCTTTTGTATCCAAGAATTGTTTAATAACTAAAGCAGCAGCTCCACTCAAAAGGTTGTTTTGAACTAAGAATAATATTTTCCTTCCATAATTGACGATGATGGATAATGTAGTCAGACATCTCCAGCCGACTTATATCTGGTGTATCATATGTATGATGATGTATATGTATATTGTAACATATCTTTGTATATTTTTTACCGATGAGTCCATGACTCAAGGTCAATAAAGAATTGAATTGAATACCAAATTGAGATTGATCATCGAAGGCAGGCTACCGATTAATAATCTATTAATGATCAAAATATTTTAATTGAGAAATCTTCTGATCTTCTGTTAACGATTCCATTAATCAAAATCAAAATCTGTTATTGAAGACAAATGAAACTGAAGTAGTGTTTAGAATTTTGTATGATCATGATGATATAAGTGGATGTGACTTCTCTGATAATCATTTAACAGATTATGTTAAAGGAAAATTTGACTATGAATATTAATCGCTAATGAAATTTGATAATCGATAATAGAAATTAATTATATGTAACATCGTTAAATCAATTATTTCAATTATTTGACCCAGTCCTACCTAGGTGTATGTGTTTTCAGTCTCAAGAGTTTACTGTTATATTGGGATATTGGTTATTATGGTTGTTACTGTAATTAAAACAACATGTTAAATACAGATGACCAGTTGTACAAGTTTGACTGTTACATCTACATTAGACAGCATTTTAGTCAGAATTATCATTTGTCTAGCAACTTTATGAATTTTACTAAAACATGAAGAAATTTAGATGGGAGATAACTTGTTTATACCTGTTCAAGGTTGTCACTTATTTACTTGAAAAAGTAATTTGACTCTAATTAACTTATTGAAAGTTTATTAAACACATACTTTTTAATTTTTTACACAATGGTTCAATATCTTTTAATTCTTTTTTTTTTTGTCTGTACACTGAGATCATGTCTTCAAAAGATTTGGGAGTTTAAGTTGACTTTTATATTAAAGTTATAAAGATTGATTGAGGATTGGGCAACTATAGATATTAGGAAGCTTCATAGAATAAGATCTTGTTCTCATCTGAGGTGAGATATTGGTCAAGATACTCAGGAGCCATGGAGGTGTGTGTGTTTTCAATACGATTGAACCTCAAAATCGAGTGGCCGAAATCCAAGGAGTTTCGGGGTGAGGGTGGAGTTGAGGTCTATTTAATATTTTGAAGGAAAGGCCACTCTACATATGGAGACCCTCCGCGGCCCCTGTTCTATCTTCTATCATCTAGTTGTATTCAAATAGATTACCGTATGTATATGAATTCTACATTAATTAGTAAAAGTTAATAAAGATGTAATTAGTAGAGAAGTTAACTTATCAATAATCCTATGTGGTCTGTAAAATCATACAAAATTCCTCTTATAATCCTACATATCTCCATTAATAACATTCTTTTAGAGAATTTCTTTTCAACTAAAATTGTAGTTCAAGTCACACTTAACTTGCAAACACTTCCATAGTATTATCTCTAAGATATATATTAAGGTAAAAAAATGGCTGTTTGCCATTCAGAGTGGGTGTAACATTACTTTTATTGCAATAATGATCTTTAGATAAATTTATTGAATGTTTTTTATGTGTTTGATATCATAAGCTAATTTATGTCAAGTTTGTTAGTCTTTGGTATCAGTTTTATTTGAAGCAATTCCTGGATTGTTCATTGATGCTACTTGTAACAGGAATGTGTTACTCTCTTTGTCTGAAAGTTTTGGTTGTATTTTGGTTCTATCGTTGAATGATGTAGAAGTTAAGGGTGATAAGTTAATGTACTGCAAATAGTTATTGTAGATAAAAATCAGTCAGCATTCAACAAGTACCAATGTATTATATAGACTACAAACTAGAAATTTCACAGCACAGAAGAATCTAATTTCTTTCAAATACTTTGGAGATTATATAAATATTTTAAAATATCTCTTATCAACTCTACAAGTATAAATGTAAAAGGTCTACCATGTTGTAAGAAGATGTTCCTTATCTTAAAAAGCTTAACATTTAACTTATTTATCAGCTGGAATATAGTTAACTTTTACATAGATTTTTAAAATAAGTTCATCTGGGATGTAGTAAACCATAAATTGAAATAGTATTTAGTTAACCATAAATTTAACTAAAATGTAGTAAACCATAAATTTAACTAAGATGTAGTAAACCATTAATTGAAATAGTATTTAGTAAACCATAAATTTAACTAAGATGTAGTAAACCATAAATTGAAATAGTATTTAGTAAACCATAAATTTAACTAAGTTGTAGTAAACCATAAATTTAACTAAGATGTAGTAAACCATTAATTGAAATAGTATTTAGTAAACCATAAATTTAACTAAGATGTAGTAAACCATAAATTTAACTAAGATGTAGTAAACCATAAATTTAACTAAGATGTAGTAAACCGTAAATTGAAATAGTATTTAGTAAACCATAAATTTAACTAAGATGTAGTAAACCATAAGTTAATCTAGGATGTAGTAAACCATAAATTTAACTAACATGTAGTAAACCATAAGTAAATCTAGAATGTAGTAAACCATAATGCTAGAGGCAGACAAGCATATTTTTTTGCCCGATCGCAGCGAATTGCGTATTTTTTGGGATGATTATAAAATTTTTCTCGATCAAGTGAAAAAATACGCTTGTCTGCCCCTAGCATATGTTAATCTAAAATGTGTTAAACCATAAATTATTCTAGGATGTGGTAAGCCATAAATTTAACTAGGTTGTAGTAAACCACAAGTTTATCTAGGATGTGGTAACCTATAAGTAAATCTAAAATGGTTTAAACCATAAGTAAATCTAGGATGTAGTAAACCATAAGTAAATCTAGAATGTTGTAAACCATAAATAAATCTAGGATGTGGTAAACCATAAATAAATCTAGAATGTAGTAAACCATAAATAAATCTAGGATGTGGTGACCTATAATAATAAGTAAATCTAGGATGTGGGAAACCATAAGTTTATAAGAAAATCTAGAATTTAGTAAACCATAAAGTTAATAACTTGGTTGTAGTAAGCCACACGATTTTCTAGAATGCGGTAACCTTTAAGTTTATCTAGAATGTGGTTACCAACCATTAAGTTAATGTAGATTGTAGTAAACCATGAGTTTATCTAGGATATGGTAAACTATAAGGTTATCTAGGATGTGGTAAACTATAAGGTTATCTAGGATTTGGTAAACTATGTAGGATGTGGTAAACTATAAGGTTATCTAGCATGTGGTAAACTATAAGGTTATCTAGGATTTGGTAAACTATAAGGTTATCTAGGATGTGGTAAACTATAAGATTATCTAGGATGTGGTAAACTATGTAGGATGTGGTAAACTATAAGGTTATCTAGGATGTGGTAAACTATAAGGTTATCTAGGATATGGTAAACTATATAAGGTTTTCTAGGATGTGGTAAACTATACAAGGTTATCTAGTATGTGGTAAACTATATAAGGTTATCTAGGATTTGGTAAACTATAAGGTTATCTAGGTTGTGGTAAACTATAAGATTATCTAGGATGTGGTAAACTATGTAGGATGTGGTAAACTATAAGGTTATCTAGGATTTGGTAAACTATAAGGTTATCTAGGATGTGGTAAACTATAAGGCTATCTAGGATATGGTAAACTATATAAGGTTATCTAGGATGTGGTTAACTATATAAGGTTATTTAGGATGTGGTAAACTATACAAGGTTATCTAGGATGTGGTAAACTATAAGATTATCTAGGATGTGGTAAACTATGTAGGATGTGGTAAACTATAAGGTTATCTAGGATGTGGTAAACTATAAGGTTATCTAAGATTTGGTGAACTATAAGGATTTGGTAAACTATGTAGGATGTGGTAAACTATAAGGTTATCTAGGATGTGGTAAACTATAAGGTTATCTAGAATACAAAATTTAATTTGTTAGGATAAAGATTATATAACCTGATTAAAGAATATATACATTCTAGAACAGCTGTAGCAGGGAGTTTCTTACACCTGTATATCTTGTTTTAAATAATGATGTTTGAAATATGAGGTTGATGTGAAGATGAGTAAGATTATTTAGAAGTGTATTTAGTACATGTACTGAAGAAATCTCTTTGATATTGACATGGCGAGTGTTTATCTCTCAGGTTCCTTCAAGTCTGTTATCGTTTTCTTTCTTTGAAATTTCTTGGTTTGAACCCAGGTTAAGATTTGTAATGATACAACATGACTGAAGAATTCAAATGAATTTTATTAAAAGTTTTCTCATGTTTATACTATTTAAGATTTTTTCTGTAAATACTTATACCTGGAATTGATTTATAAATGCAAACCTGTTGGCTTGCTATTAAACATTTCATGGAAAAACGATAGGTTTTTTAACAATTTCAGATGTAAAAAATATAAATTCTTTAGAGGCGTGGGTATAACTGCAGACAGTTCTGTTTCGGTCTTCTGGACCTCATCAGTGTATTGCTCAAGTAGTGTTTGCAGCATTCCTGGATATCTAATTCCTGGGAATGGAAATCGGCACATCTCGATACATTTTCATAAAATATTAAATAAAAATGTAAATTAAATGATCTCCTAGCTCAAATAATACCTTTTATTTTGATCAAAAGTTTCCTAGCGAAAATTTTATCAGTGATGGCTGCCACTTCCGTCGGCTTTGACTGCTTCAAATTTGTTTCAGTGTAAGACGGTACTTTTGGGAGTTTTTACATTCCATCAATGAGAAAATTCTGCGAAATTTCCGAAAAACGTTAATTTATGAAGGTGGGCCAATTCGTTAAGACCTGAGTGGCGTTCAAACAGCAGGAATAAGGATTCCCAGACCTCCGCCATATGTTCGTATAGGACGGATCCCCAACTAATAGAACACCTGATGTCATTATACCACTGGGCTAGATTACTTGCTATCTTACAAAGCATGGCTAGTTTAATGAGACTATAATTGGGAACTGTTTATTTAGTTATTTTTAAGTTCAGCTGAAGTGAAAATGTTGAATTACTATCATACAGTTATGTACTAATAACCTTAACTTGATCTTATTACCCAGTGTAAATAGATAAAACTAGACTAGAATATATATTATAAAATAGTCTAACAGAGAAAAACAAACATATTAAATTTATTCTTAGATATATACTACACCTGGCAAATTGAGTTAGTGTAGTTCAAAAAAGTTAAAAAAGATATGAAATAAGATGATTATCATATAAAAAATGATAATTTTGCAAGGCAAGGTAACATACATCTAATGGATATTTTGCAGCAACCATCACAATCATATAATGTTAACATGAGCTCAAATACCCTTCATAGAAGAAAGACAACAATTCATATTAAATATTTTTCAATGGCTGTAATTATGTTGTAATTATTTATTTTACCCTTTACAGTTTATAATCAGTTTGTCTTTTCATATTTCTTTTAGACACAATAATAAAGTCTACTTCTTTTATCAGGTCTTAATGAAATTTTGTATGCATGTACATTGGTGAAATCTTGTTCAAATTGTTCAAATTTGGTACCGTATCTAAATGGTTGAATGCTTTTGTTTAAGTATGGAAGACCAAACAGTTCAAAATTAAAAAAAATCATCATTTGTTCACCAAATTGATAATTTGTCAAGTTATAATTTGTATAAGCATAGTTCTACTTTTTTCAAATATAAAAATTATTATTTATGCCCTTCTACATTTATTATAAATTAAAACACAAGTTTCATTTTACATTTCTTTACAAATGTTGAAAATGGCTTTAAATGAACGAATAAGAATTAAGCTTTAAGAACTAAGAATTAAGGATTAAGACTGTTTGGTCTTCTATATTTGAGTATAGTCAAACAGAGATATTTCAGCTCATCCGGGTACCGTCAAAACATATACAAAAGCAGTCCATTATATTTTCAAGGGTATAAAAGTATCTTATTTAGAGGGTTGTTTGTTTGGCAAGTTACAGCAACACCCTTGAAAATGTAATAGACTGTTTGTGTATATGTTTTGACGGTACCCGGATGAGCCAAAATATCTCTGTTTGACTATAGTTGCCATTGATTTGGTAAAAACATTAAATTTGAATTTTAGGCACAACAACAGCTTCAGTATTTATCTGATCCGAATGAAACTATGAGACTACAGTTTTCATTTGATTTGAATGAAATTTGGTGTTATAATTTATAAAGTGTTCTTGGTCAAATGTCAGGTTAGATTTTTGGTACAATAACATAGTTTGACCATTAATTTTCTAAAAGTTTATCAGGGAAGTAAGAATATCTTTCTAGGCAATCATTTGTTAGTTATTGAATTGTCCTTCTCTTACTAATAACATTATTGAGCTTGTAGGCTAATTTGATGTCTTATCTTACTGAAACTTGGGATGATTGTATGTATTAATGAGATCTTTGCCAAGTTCAAAACTAAAATAGCATTATGAATTTAAAAAGTGAGCATAGGGTACCTGACCTGGTATGCTATCTTTATCACGGAAATGTGTTTAAAAAAAAAATTCTTTAATAAAAAAAATGGGGAATTCTATAATAAAAAAAAATGGGGAACAGTTGAGTATTTTTAACTTTCAAATGTGAATGACTATAAGTTTTAAGGCTTATTGTTAGTGTTACAGATTACCTCAGCTTAAAAATTCCTGTTTCTAAATCTGAGATATGATTAGTTGAATGGATGGTGAATGTTCCTATTTAATACAAGGTTGACTTTACTTTAAATTGTCACTAGTGGAAACCATGTTACAGTCCAACATGTGAATCTAATATAACCTGAAAATGAGACATTATTTTGACAGCTTATTGGGTGTTTAAGGAATAATTAAAGAATGTTTATATCTGTTAGCTGTTAACAACTGTTAACCCTATCAATGATAACAGAAGTTTAATTAGTGTTGTATGTGACAAGGAACCCTCTGGTTTCACTAAATCACCAGAATATTTTGACAGGTTCTGTGCCATTTTCTCATTTAGTTTAATTTTTTTGTCACACACATCAAGTAGAGCTGAGATCTAGAATAAAAGAGGTTTGAACATGTATGTATTTAAAAAATGTGTACATCAAAATGTTGTACTTAAAAAAACTACACAGAAGGTAGCATTACTATTTTTTTCTAATTTTTTGGCTTGTTTTCATATAATTCATTACATTTATGTTGTCTCATGGGCTGAATGTTAGACAGGGCCTAATTCTGACTCATATGAAATAATTATTATCATATTATACATTACTGTTAATTGGTGTTCATTAGTGCTGGGTATCGCCAACTATGTCACGATACGATACGTATCGCGATACTAAGGCCACGATACAATATGTATCGCGATATGGGATAAAGGTACAAAAAGAAACACTTTATCTTCAAAGTTCCAATATCTATTTTTGTATAGGTTTATCAATGAGAAATTTGGTCATTAAGCTGTGAAGAATAGTCCATATCCACGTTTTTTTTAAATATTTCCTAACAATTTCAGTTAAGTAAGTTAAAAAGAAAATGTGATTTCATTCACTGATTTGTAAAAAAAATCATCACTTTTTATGAAATGAGAGGTATCGTCAAGTATCGATACACGACCTCGCGATACGATACGCGTATCGTGGCACGTCGTATCGCGATACATCGATACAACGATATATCGTGCCAGCACTAGTGTTCATAGCATAGTCAATTTATTACTTTTAAGAAATTAAAGTCAGTGTGTATAGTCATACTTATGATGGAATTTACACGTTTATTTCAATTGATGAAAAAAAAAAGTTGTTGTTATATAAAATATCTTTATTTACGAATTACAGGAAATTAAAAGTAAATTAAACAGGATCTAGAGGATTGGGGGTGACATTCTGTACAGCAGTCACAGACGTATCATTCTGAAAGTGATGGTAAATTATTGACATAATGTGTTGTGTATTTTTTACTCTATTAGTCAGACGCTTAGCATACGTCAACATAATGTCATCCCGCATTGTTGGAAAGCACTCCATTGATTGGTCAATATGAGACTCACATGATCTATAATGGTGTATTAAAGCAATTTCAGGATCAATGTTTATGGATTTGAATTTTTTATCAAGTGGTTTACTCAAATGATGAATTCCAAGTTCAAACACTCTTTCTGGACGAACAACCACTTTCGATCTGACATCACTAGTATCTACAGTTCTTTCTTGGAGTTGTAAAAACTGAATACTTTGGTCTAGGTTAGATGGTAAATTAGGATCAAAGAAAGCACTTTGAAATGAAATGGCAGCTTTCTTAAATTTGAACTCACTTTCAATTTTTTGCAACATTTGTGTCCATGAAAACCTTGTTCTGGGGACGAGAATTTCATCCCAATCAAGAAATATTAAATACTTGAATCTGTTCATGTGTGTAAAAAGACAATCTTGAATAGCTAGTAGTTGGCCTTTGTTCCAAATATCATGATCGTGAATAACACCAGGAAGACTCCAGTCTTTTAAAACAACATCACCTATATTGGCGTAATAATTCAGTAAAATATCAGTATTTTTTGACACATTATTTTTATACACAAAAAAGTTTGAAGCATTAAGTATTTTGGCCAGCTCTATAAACTGTATAATTTTAGAACTGCTAATATCTCCATACAAGGGTGGCAAACACACACCAATTGCATTCCAAGAATTATTCCTGTGATTGTGGAGTGGTGCTAGGTTAAATATATGGTAGTTTGTGTTTCGTTCTTGGTCTTCGTCCATGATAGATAAAATTACTTCACTTGGAATACCGTTCATGTGCTGTGGAATTGAACAAGAATAGATAAACCCACCATAGACTTTACCATGATTTTCACACATTTCATATTTCTCTGTGTAAGTCAAATAATATTTATCATTCTCCTCAAACAAACACACTAAACTATCTGGGTCCTTCAGTTTTTGTAGTGCTAGAATTCTAATCATAGGATAGCCATCAGGACGATGATCCAAAAACGATCCAAATACATAAATTCCTTCAATTTGTCGAAAACGACTTGGAAGATGTTTCAAATGTTCCATGGAATTTTCAATATCACTAAGTAGCTTGGCATTAACCAAATTATCAATAGATCTCTTACTGAGAACTTCACGCTCAGCTATTTTAGTCACAATAATATCTTCATGTACTGAGTATTTTATTAATGGCAAGTCATCATCTGTTAGTTCCAAGGTATGACTACTGTCTACATATTGGTCAGTCATGGGCTGTGTTATGATCAGAAACACTATCATTAGATGAAGGAACAATCCAAAGAAGAAGTAATATTTATACTGCTTCATTGTGCCGAGACAGGATTCCCAGGGATGGAATGAAGAACTGTAGCTAACTGGCGTTGGCATTCCTGATATTATTGTTCCATTTTTTCTGTATAATTTGACCTCATCAGCAGTACATATTTTCAAATACCTGAAATTATAAGAAAAGTCAAGGATTGAGCAGAACAAAAACATTGAAAAAATAATTGTGGTGTCATGCTGGACGCAACACCAATTTTTTTTTTTGAATAATGAATATTATCATGGTTTGGGTGAGTCGATTGTCAGTAAACTTTGCCTAGTGTGTCCAGTGCAATGACATTTACCCATGCTTTGGACTAGGTCAGTTAATCTCAGTTATTATTGCATGCATTCACCCTGAATTCGGTGGTGAATAGTTCGATTGAAGTACCGAGAGGTTTGCTCAGTATGTCCTCAGCTTTTGTAACTCAATACCAACAAAATTGGTAGAAATATTTGCAGAAACACTCTGCAATTGGGAAAAAATGAATATGCTTCTGAAACAAACTTTCAATTAGAAGATTGATTCTAGACATTTCCTGGTTGTAATTCATCAGTTATTCAGCTGTTTTAATAATTATATATAATATGTATATCACTAGTAACATTCTGACTCAACCAACATTCACTATTTATTTAACTAAATTTTTCTTAATCAGGTTTAACGAAGTAATGAATTACTAGGTCTCAATTTAAGAGTATTTATTTGACTGTATTGCCAGACACTAATTTGTTAGGTCTTCAGGATATTTATACTAATTCAAGATATAACCTAGAAAAAACTTATTATACAAATCAAATTATGTAATATAAATATTTATAATAATAATTTATTAAATGTCACACCATCATTCTTCTGAGGTATAACATTGAATTTGTTAAATATGTCTCAAATGTAGTCTGATATTTTGTAACTTTGATAAGAAAATACAGTCAAATTATAAACTTAGTGAGTTATGAAGTCAGATCCTCAGTATATCTCAAGAAAGAAAATATGACAGACCTTAAAATGGAATAAAGTAGAATTTAGAGGTAGAGAGATAATTTATCAATACAACTTGTATTATACAAATGATTGATCCACTTTAATAATATATTTTACACAACTATTTTGTAATATCTCCCATTGTGAAAATCTGGATGAAGTGGCACTCCTAATGCAGATCATATGGCCTAATTTTATAATATTTCACTTCCAATAATTTTTTTAAATATATTTAACTGTCTGTATTCCACTTACTAAATCACTAAGTTTAAAAAATAGTAGAGACAGGCTAGACTGTTACTAACAGCTGTTAAATGTATTTTGAACAGTCTGTTGATAAAAATGACTATTCTACTATACTAAATGACTATTTGGAGGTACTATTCCCATCACAGTAGTGTTAATAGCCACTCAAGTCTAAATATTGAGCTATTTTCTCTTAATTGACCTCTTTAATAAAGTTTAACTACCATTTTATTCTAGCTGATTAATCTAATTTACTTGTACATTTCCATTTAGATTTGTTTATTTGGGCACTGTCTAGTGTTGTATCTTCAGTTAAAGATGTTTATTATATATATAATGCAGTGCCAGTTATTGTTAAAGGTGATATTAAGTCAGATTCTCTAGTATTGTATCTATATTTCCACAAATAACAAAGAAATAAACAGTTTTTACATCTTATCAAATATTATATCAAAGGCATATTAGAAATTTAAAAAAAATTCTATTAAATCCTAAAAAAAATACAAACAGTACGATGTAAAACATAGTGTCATAATGTAGATGCATTACTAATATTTTATGTTTTATGAATTTTTGATTTAATCCCTTTTAGCTATTTCTAATGGGTTTTCCATTTATCATTTGCATACCAGAAAAGTAGATTTTTCTTGAATTACCGAATGGTATAACTTGACAGTGTGTTGAAATCACCAATATCTCAGATGCAATATATTTATTTATAGAGTTTGAAAGACAACTCTACCTCTATTAACCTTTAGAGTAAAAACAACAATAACTATCTCCTGCTAGGTTATAACCTAACTAACTATTCTCGAGACTAAACAAAATCAAATTTCTACCTTGTGTCTGAAATCTGCTCCAACTGAATTATATAATAAAAATCAGACTTTGAACAATGAAAACCATTTGTGATTTCTCATAACAGGCATGGAATTCTTACAATGTGTTTTATCTCTTTGTACTGTAGTGTACTGTCGAGTCATCTTGCCTTTCAAGGTGTTCATTGCTGTAATCCCAATGATAATCTGACATACACATCAATATTGTTTGTGACATTAACACAAACGTGTGTCTCAAAGGACATGTTAGAACTTTATATTTTTTCTCCCAGGTCCATTTTGCACTGGACTGTGTGCTGTTCAGGAGAAATACTGATATCAGGAAAAATGATTTATTCTTTTGTTTTATTAAGTTAGAAATTGGACCAATATTGAACTTTTTAGGTATTAGTGTTGGTATTGGCAACCAAATTTCAAATTCAAATACGTGTTTTTTTATACGCCCTCATCTCTCTATGAGGACTTATATTGTCGGCACCCCTGTCCGTGGGTCCGTCCGTCAACATTTGCTCGTAAAGGCTCTAAAAACTAGAGTTTTTGACGGAATCAAATGAAATTTGATATGTGTATACATATTCATGAAACGAAGATCAAGTTCGAATTTGAGCTATTTTCGATTGTTAGAAGCAGAGTTATTGCCCTTGCCCAAAATCTTTCGGTCTGTCCGTCAACATTTGCTTGTAAACGCTCTAAAAACTAGAGTTTTTGACGGAATCAAATTGAATTTGATATGTGTATACATATTCATAAAACAAAGATCAAGTTCGAATTTGAGCTATTTTCGATCGTTAAAAGCAGAGTTATTGCCCTTGCCCCAAATCTTAAATATGCTATTACTCTCTTAGTTTTCAACCGATTTTGATAAAACTTTAAATGGATGTTATTGGACCTAAATCGAAAGGTTTGAGTTTTATCCTTATTAAATTAAAGACTTTTTCGTTAGGCGTATTTGGCCGTGGTCCACTATCTTTTTAGATGACTTCACCTAAAATAGTAAAATGATTAGTTGATTTTAAGATTTAAAAAAGGAATGAAGAAATCTTTGGTTCTATCATTTCAACAATATAGGAATTCTATGGTTTCTTTCTCCTTTGATAACATGGAAGTATGCCATAATGGTAGTGTATAACAGT
Source organism: Lottia scabra (assembly GCA_029955415.1). Taxonomy (NCBI): domain Eukaryota; kingdom Metazoa; phylum Mollusca; class Gastropoda; family Lottiidae; genus Lottia; species Lottia scabra. The sequence goes on along the minus strand of JARJEI010000014.1, from coordinate 9,205,343 downwards.
AGGTGGTAAGTCAATCAATTCTGATTAAAAGATGTTACATGTCTGGAGAAATGTTCTTCAGAAACAAAAGATAAAATGTCAAGGATGGCTAGAGTTAGAAGAGAATTTTAAAAGATTTCTTTGCTATGTAATAATTATTTGGTAATGTTATCAACCGTTTGGACAATTTAAAGTTGCTTAAGTAGCAACTTGATTTTTTCCTTATGAAAATGGAAAATCAATATTCACAATTCAAACTTTTAAGATGTTATTTCAATTCAAATGTTAACATTTACAGTTAAAAGGTTAAGCTTTTGAATGATTCTATTTAAAAAAAAAAAATAGTAGCAATGGCTGCTTTGATTCCGATTCCACTTGTCATTATGAAATGCTTACTCAATTTACCATTTTGATATCCTTTCTTACATGAATTATTTATTCTCTGCTACCAATGTGTTGTCAAACTTTTATTTGAAATTGAGTAATTTTTTGATGATCATTCGTACTTCGTTTTATATTTATCATTATATTATTTTTCATTATGATTTGTAAAATGTTAGCTGAGCATAGTTTTATATCACGGAGCAGTGGAATGATGATCAAGACTACCTTGATAGAGTGTGTTTTCTATAAACATATAACACTTTTAACAAGACATAATTACCATTCTGGTTCATATTTAACCTTTATTTAGTTACATTTTTCTTCTGTTACATGATACCAATTGAATTAGGAAGCAATTTATTTACTTACATTTAAAAGGGAGGTAACTATGAAAGCAAATGAACAGACGGCTATTTTAGTTTAGATATTTATTGAGACTACAATTTGTAGAAGTATTATTTATTTGATTAGAATTCTAGAACTTTGAAACATCATCTCAAATTCATGAGATCAACTATGACTCAGAGTATCCTACTTAGTTTAGTTAGTTTACTTAGAGTACAGTACTGTGAGAATTCACTCATTTTAACATCACAATAGTTGTAAATGTTACTTTGACCCTGTGCCAGTGCCTTCTGTTGGATAGTTATTATTTGCTTTTCAACCATCCTAATCTCTTACTGTGAGAATTTAACATTATTTACTCTATAAATGTTTACTAAGAGTACTATGAGAATTTAACATCATTTACTCTATAAAGTTTTACTAAGAGTATTGTGAGAATTTAACATCATTTACTCTATAAAGTTTTACTAAGAGTACTGTGAGAATTTAACATCATTTACTCTATAAATGTTTACTAAGAGTACTGTGAGAATTTAACATCATTTACTCTATAAAGTTTTACTAAGAGTACTGTGAGAATTTAACTGTGAGAATTTAACATCATTTACTCTATAAAGTTTTACTAAGAGTACTGTGAGAATTTAACATCATTTACTCTATAAATGTTTACTAAGAGTACTGTGAGAATTTAAGAGTACTGTGAGAATTTAACATCATTTACTCTATAAAGGTTTACTCAGAGTACTGTGAGAATTTAACATCATTTACTCTATAAAGGTTTACTCAGAGTACTGTGAGAATTTAACATCATTTACTCTATAAATGTTTACTAAGAGTACTGTGAGAATTTAACATCATTTACTCTATAAATGTTTACTAAGAGTACTATGAGAATTTAACATCATTTACTCTATAAAGTTTTACTAAGAGTACTGTGAGAATTTAACATCATTTACTCTATAAATGTTTACTAAGAGTACTGTGAGAATTAAAGAGTACTGTGAGAATTTAACATCATTTACTCTATAAAGGTTTACTAAGAGTACTGTGAGAATTTAACATCATTTACTCTATAAAGGTTTACTAAGAGTATTGTGAGAATTTAACATCATTTACTCTATAAATGTTTACTAAGAGTACTGTGAGAATTAAAGAGTACTGTGAGAATTTAACATTATTTACTCTATAAATGTTTACTAAGAGTACTGTGAGAATTTAATATCATTTACTCTATAAAGTTTTACTAAGAGTACTGTGAGAATTTAACATCATTTACTCTATAAAGGTCTACTCAGAGTACTGTGAGAATTTAACATCATTTACTCTATAAATGTTTACTAAGAGTACTGTGAGAATTTAACATCATTTACTCTATAAAGGTTTACTAAGAGTACTGTGAGAATTTAACATCATTTACTCTATAAATGTTTACTCAGAGTACTGTGAGAATTTAACATCATTTACTCTATAAATGTTTACTAAGAGTACTGTGAGAATTTAACATCATTTACTCTATAAAGGTTTACTAAGAGTACTGTGAGAATTTAACATCATTTACTCTATAAAGGTCTACTCAGAGTCAGTAGAAATATTTGATAGCGTGAAGATGATTTCCTATCTACAGAACAGTTGGCTAAGTTAGACTGCTGAAATTGTTGTATGTAGTTATTCATATATTTATCTTAGAAGTTAGATTATAAGAAAATCTCACGTGTCATTCATCATGTACATGATTCCGTTTCCAGTTTTTATACAGAAGAAAGAACAATGACATACCTCGTGATAAGCTCTTCACTATTTGAGAACCTCCATATTTAAATATTCTCAAAGTCAAGAATATCCATATAACGAACTTAAAGAATAATTTAATTTCCAACTATTTGTATTTGTATGAGAGTATACCAGACAGTATAACAGTAAGATAATGTGATTCAAGCTAGAAAAATCAATGTAAGAAATGTTACAGAGTGGTTGTAGAAAGAGAGAAAGAGAGAGAGTAACTTAATGTTAGTTTGTGTTAGCAGTTTGGTACATTGATATTGATTGAATTGTCAGCCACAGTAGAGAATGAATTATATATAATAGAATAACTACTGTTAGTAGACAATTTACTTTATGAAAGTTATCATGTTGAAACGATGTAGGATGTGGAGAAGGGAAAGTTATCATGTTGAAATGATGGAGGATGTGGGAAAGTTATCATGTTGAAATGATGGAGGATGTGGGGAAGGGAAAGTTATCATGTTGAAATGATGGAGGATGTGGGAAAGGGAAAGTTATCATGTTGAAATGATGGAGGATGTGGGGAAGGGAAAGTTATCATGTTGAAATGATGGTGGATGTGGGGAAGGGAAAGTTATCATGTTGAAATGATGGAGGATGTGGGAAAGGGAAAGTTATCATGTTGAAATGATGGAGGATGTGGGGAAGGGAAAGTTATCATGTTGAAATGTTGAAATGATGGAGGATGTGGGGAAAGGAAAGTTATCATGTTGAAATGATGGAGGGTGTGGGGAAGAGAAAGTTATCATGTTGAAACGATGGAGGATGTGGGGAAGGGAAAGTTATATTGAATTGATGGAGGATGTGGGAAGGGAAAGTTATATTGAAATGAAGGAGGATGTGAGGAAGGGAAAGTTATCATGTTGTGTTTCCACTGACAAATTGCACGGTTCGGGAACCGTAACGGTTCGGCAATTGAAGCTTTTCGCGTTCGGCAATTTATCGGGGGCCAAATGAAAGCCAGCTTTCATTTACTCAGTGGAAACACAAAAAAGCCGGCTTTATCTCGTTCGGCAATAGGGGGCGCACGCTCTAGTAGACTAGTAGAGTAAATGGTAAGTCTTGTAGATCGCGTGCTGTCTATAATGTGTGACTTTTGATCGAGACCAAAGTCGTTCGGGAACCAAAAAAACTCAGTGTAAACGCAACGTGTTCGGCAATAAAGCTAGCTCTAGGCTAGCTTAGAGCTAGCTTTCATTCACAATTCTCAGTGGAAACGCGGTTAATATGTCACATCAAAAATAAAGATTGTTTACAAATCTATTGAAAACATATTGGCTCAATAAAACTTCTTGGGGAATCCCAATATTTGACATTTTAACTAAATGGTTCTCATCAGATTTGGTTGAGAGAAGATTCTACAGGCAAGTGTGAGACTTAATGGTACCATTAATATTACTATAAAACTCATTAAAAACAGATGCTATATATTATAAAGTGTGTTTTTAAACACTATTCCCATATTAGTTTTTTAATTTTTTGTCGAATGGACTGCCGAATTCCCTGTAATGTAAGCTGAATAAGCTCTAAAGGAGTGTTTGCTTACCCACCTGGAATTGCATCTTATTTTCTTTGGATATTCCTCATAACTAATAAAATTGTATTTTAGAACTAAAAGTTAAGTTAAATTAGTTTGTTTTATTGTTTTAAGTGATATGATTTGGATGTATGTATATATTGTTTGGGTGTTTGACTGAAAGTTGTGAAATGTTTAGTGTCAGATTTGAATTGAGGTTCAATGAATTAAAATTTGTGAATTGCCTAATGCATAAATAAAAAAAATAAACAGAATTAAAGTGGAATGTTCTGCATTTTCGAGGGTTGCTTTTGGCCTTGAATTTATATAAATAGCCTCCAGAAGTACTAAAACTGGAAAAAAATTGCACAATCCCTTCAATTATACTCCTACCTAAGTACAATTTGTATTTCAAACGGCCTCCGTGAAAGTTACGCTATTGCTCTGCGTTTACGGAAACTGCCGAGGATTGCCGATTGTTTGTATTTATGACTTTAAAAAACTGATAATTATACATACACAGTGATTTGAAGGCTTTAATTTCAAGGGAGAGTTGTAAACATCATTCGATTAGCTTAATTCCAGATTCTGAGTCAAAAATTTATTTGTCGAACAGACGGTGAACATATCCCTTTAAGATTCAAATTTGTTTTGAAAAAGAAATTTCACCTCTAAATGAAAATCAGAAGTAATATAATATTTCCTAATTGATTGAACTTGATTTGATTTGGTTGAATTATAAGATTGATTTGCATGGAATGAAATATGAACAATTAATACAGTAAATAAATCATATAGCACCAACTGACCATGAAATACGAGTATGAGAGATTAGAAACAAGCTACCTCTATTTATCACCAAGATCTGGTAATAATATATAAATATTTACATAGTACTAAACAATTAACACTTTATCTTATCTTTAACTGTACACATGATGATTTATATACCCTGATTAATCCCAGTACATTTTATTATTATTATTAATAAAATCAAAATGCTGGTTTTATTGCTGGCTTTAATTTCATGCTAGAATTGAGTATTGCTTTAAAACAACAGTAAATACACAACAAAATTGGCACAACAGGAATTATTATTTTATACACCAACATGTGGCACACAAAGGCTGTTTAACATAGTAAAGCAAACCATTTGATACAAATTTTGCTGGTCCAAATTAAGGTTATCCTTGAAATAATATGGATAACATATAGCAAAAATAGTCAAAATTTTAGTTTACTATAAAAACTAAGTAGTCCTTTATTGAAGACAAACATTAAATATCTGTAAAAATTTTGATTTTCTTTATGAACACTCATGATATGTTCAGCCAAGCTATCTGTGTGTGCAATATTGGAAACTCAAGAGATAAATAAATGAATGTGGTTCAACCAATATATGATACAGGGTTAAATATCAGATGGTTTGTACATTATCAGGTTGTTATTTTGAGCTATGTTGGTAAATATTAAGTAAAACATTAGTCGATAGTTGTATTTCTATTTTGTCTGTAAATTATTATAGCTTATGAAGTCAAACATTAGATGGTAATCAATACATTTTTATACGCCCACATGAAATGTGGAGCGTATATTGCCGTCACCCATGTCCGTCGGTCCGTCCGTCCGTCGGTCCGTCCACAATTGCTTGTTAACACTCTACAAGTCACAATTCTTTACGGATTTTGATGAAACTTGCTAAAATTGTTTATTATCATCCAAGGATGAACCCTATTGAAAATCAAAAGAATTGGAAAATATTTGATATGAATTATTGCCCTTGTTCTTTAAAACGCGTTCGATTTTTAGCTTGTTAACACTCTACAAGTTACAATTCTTTGCGGATTTTGATGAAACTTACTGAAATTGTTTATTATCACCCAAGGATGAACCCTATTGAAAATCAAAAGAATCGAAAAATATTAGATATGAATTATTGCCCTTGTTCTTTAAAACGCGTTCGGTTTTTATCTTGTTAACACTCTACAGGTCACAATTCTTTATGGATTTTGATGAAACTTGCTGAAATTGTTTATTATCACCCAAGGATGAACCCTATTGAAAATCAAAAGAATCGGGAAATAGTTGATATGAATTATTGCCCTTGTTCTTTAAAACGCGTTCGATTTTTAGCTTGTTAACACTCTACAGGTCACAATTCTTTACGGATTTTGATGAAACTTGCTGAAATTGTTTATTATCACTCAAGGATGAACCCTATTGAAAATCAAAAGAATCGTAAAATATTTAACATGAATTATTGCCCTTGTTCTTTAAAACGCGTTTGATTTTTAGCTTGTTAACACTCTACAAGTTACAATTCTTTACGGATTTTGATGAAACTTACTGAAATTGTTTATTATCACCCAAGAATGAACCCTATTGAAAATCAAAAGAATCGAAAAATATTAGATATGAATTATTGCCCTTGTTCTTTAAAACGCGTTCGGTTTTTATCTTGTTAACACTCTACAGGTCACAATTCTTTATGGATTTTGATGAAGCTTGCTGAAATTGTTTATTATCACTCAAGGATGAACCCTATTAAAAATCAAAAGAATCGTAAAATATTTAACTTGCATTATTGCCCTTGTTCTTTAAAACGCGTTCGATTTTTAGCTTGTTAACACTCTACAAGTCACAATTCTTGACGGATTTTGATGAAACTTACTGAAATTGCTTATTATAAACCCAAGGATGAACCCTATTGAAAATTAAAAGAATCGAAAAATAATTAATATGAATTATTGCCCTTGTTCTTTAAAACACGTTCGATTTTTAGCTTGTTAACCCTCTACAAGTCACAATTTTTTACGAATTTTAACAAAACTGACTGAAATTGTTTATTATCACCCAAGGATGAACCCTATTGAAAATCAAAAGAATCAAAAAATATTTAATATGAATTATTGCCTTTGTTCTCTAAAACGCGTTGATTTTTAGGTTGTAAATACTCTAGAAGGCACAATTCTTTTACGATTAGATTTTAATGAAACCTATTGAAATAGTTTATTATCACACGATAAACCCTATCGAATCCTATGACTTATTGCCCTTCTTGTATAAAATAGGTTTTAGTTTTTAGCTCATAACAGAGAAGGATTTTGACTAAACTTGATGTATGCTTAACCCTTAATGAAATCGAGAAAAAAATTGTTTAGACGACACCTAATGAAGTTCTGAACAAAATGTAGGCCTATGACTACAGGTTGAATATTTGGTGGTTGCTGTTTTCTGCCAAATGTTCTTTTTCAAACAAAGCTTCCAGTGGGCGTATATTACCTTGCCTGGCAAGCTATCTTGTAACATACCGTACTGGTATATATTTTAACATTCTGACAATACAATATCCACTTTCTACCACATTAACTTGAAAATACATTGACAAAATTAAAGAAGCGATTATTTTTTATAAATTTTTTCAATCCTTTATAGTTCAGCCATGGGGTTTGGCACTCGTGCAATATAGTATTTAAAAATCAACTATTTTAGAAAAAAAAAGTAGGAACGTTTTTGACAAATGTGTACACCTGTTTCTGTCATGTAAATTGTTTCAGTGTTTGAATGGCAAAGTGACAGATGATAGAAAAAACAGAAACAAGATACTTAGTGAATATTGTACCTTGTGTGACCTATTTACTTGGCTACAAGAATGAGGAACTGTTTTATTATTTTTAGGGTCTTTTAAAGAAAGCTTTTTGGATACAACATTCTTAGTCATATTTTATTTTGCAGCAATTTTTCAACCAATATCATATTCAATGTTCAAGTTGTTGAAGACTTTCTCTGATAATCAGTTGATGAGTATATTTGTAAATTTTTAATATGAGATATTTCTCTATGATGATTAATACAGTACTCTAGAAATTAGTAATAATAGGAGTTTTATTGAAAACAGAAAATATTTCTTCAATAGCTATTCTACAACATCTTTACAATATTTAACAGAGCAACAACCTGCACTTTTTGCTACATCAACATTCTTAAAGCCTGATTCATACATATTTTATGATGGTTGCATACCAAAATAAACATGTTATATCTACATTGAAAAAACAGACAGAAAAAAAAATTGCAACTTGTGTAACGAATACCTAGCAGACTATTCACATTGTTAAAATAAGTCTGATGTAATTAAAATGATTTTATTTTGACTGTATCCATCTTTAATCTAGTCTGTAATTTAATTAAAGTTCATTTCAATTAACCTAGTACCTTACCACCCAGAATACTGTCTTATTTAGCATTACAACTACTGTATAGATTATGGTGATATAACTCACCCCTAAAGTAATAGTAAATATGAAGTAATTAATGAATAAAAGTAAGAATTACCTTTAAGATAAAATATTACCAGTAGAAGAAAACACTCCTCAATAAGAGAAATCCAGTCTATGATATCTGACTGTATAGTATGTTTACCAGGTCAGTGATATAGTTCCAATGGCAGCCACAGTAGTAATGTGCCTGATTTAACTTTGTAAATAAACTTTCAACAGCTTGTGAATAGAATTTCAGACTTGTGCTATGGTTTTCCTGCTGTTTGCATCTTCTTAATTCAATTTTGACGCCTCCCTGGTGGGCCAAATGGGAAGATAGCCAACCAATGAAAAAGTTTAGTCTGCTTCCTACAGCTGTCTGTAAGTTTGATACAATCCCAACTGTCAACAGATAAGCAGGCTATTTGAAACTAGAGTGATGATAAGAGTAGAGGCTTTTTCATAGGGCAGGAATCAGGGTGATGACAAATGGCAGCATTAAACTCTTCTGAGTCTGCCAATAAATAGATAAAAGCTTCTCAATTTCAATAGATAAGACTGAATGGAATTCTGCAGTTAGTTTGATTTTAGAAGCAATTTCTTTGATGCTGTGTAGGTTATACATGTATATATAAAATGAAGTTTTCTTATCAGTGAGTGTTATCAGTGTTTTTGTCTAGAACAGCAGTAATTCACTGAAACCTTATCAATTTATTAGGGTGTAGTCTCAGAAATTCAAAATAGATTTTTAGTTAAAGAAAAATCATGACCTGATTGTATGAGTTACAACTATAAGATGTTTTAAGGATATTAAGTGCATCCTGATGATAAATATGTTTGGAAATGGAAAGAGAAAGCCAAGTCTTTAATTAGACTATAAATTACAATGTATTGAAGCATGACATGATGTACAGTGACATCTATATATCTTTATCTACATATTCCACTTAATGTTCTACTCTAAAACATCTACTATCATCTTTGTTGTAGCATTTTTTACATGTTTGTACTTTATTGTGGTAATACAAGTTTCATTGGTATGCTGAACAGATCTTCTATTTTCACCAAATTCAATAGTGCACATCTCAATAATGATATTGAAACACATACAAAATATCTAAAGGATCCACAGAGAATTGTTGCGTGTAGAGTGAGCACGAGCAAAAAAAAAAAAGAAAGCAGTATCAGAGTTTTACACCTTAAAATTGACATAGTTATAACATCATCATCATCATCATCATCATCGGTTTTTATACGCCCACATTGAAATGTGTAAATTCCAAATAAAAGTGACAGTTGAACAAAACCAATCAAGAAATGTGGTCGTATATTGCTGTCGCCCCTGTCCGTCCGTCTGTCCACAATTGGCTTGTGAACGCAATAGAGACCACAGTTTTGGTTGGATCTGAATAAAATTTTGTATGTAGGATTATATTCATAAGATCTCGAACAAGTTCGAATTTGGGTTTGATTCGACTAAAATTCACGGAGTTTTACACCCAAAATATGTTAGAAAATGGCTTGTGAACGCGATAGAGACCAAAATTTTGGTTGGATTTGAATAAAATTTTGTATGTAGGATTATATTCATAAGATCTCGGACAAGTTCGAATTTGGGTTCGATTCGACAAAAATTCACGGAGTTTTACACTTAAAATGTGTTAAAAATGACTTGTGAACGCAATGGAGACCACAGTTTTGGTTTGATTTGAATAAAATTTTGTATGTAGGATTATATTCATAAGATCTCGGACAAGTTCGAATTTGCGTTCGATTCGACTAAAATTCATGGAGTTTTACACCCAAAATGTGTTAAAAATGGATTGTGAACGCAATAGAGACCACAGTTTTGGTTTGATTTGAATAAAATTTTGTGTGTGGTATTATATCCATAAGATCTTGGACAAGTTCGAATTCCGGATAGATTCAACAAATATTTACGGAGTTTTAATATGTTAAAGATAGTGGACCACGGCCATATACGCCTAACAAAAAAGTCGAAAAAGGAAAAAATTTAATCAGGAGAAAACTAAACTTTCTCAAACCTTTCGATTTAGGTCCAATAACATCCATTTTAAGTTTCATCAAAATCGGTTGAAAACTAAGAGAGTAATAGCATATTTAAGATTTGGGGCAAGGGCAATAACTCTGCTTGTAACGATCGAAAATAGCTCAAATTCGAACTTGATCTTCGTTTTCTGAATATATATACACATATCAAATTTCATTTGATTCCGTCAAAAACTCTAGTTTTTAGAGCGTTTAAAGGAAATGTTGATGGACGGACTGACGGATTTGGGGCAAGGGCAATAACTCTGCTTCTAACAATCGAAAATAGCTCAAATTCGAACTTGATCTTTGTTTTATGAATATGTATACACATATCAAATTTCATTTGATTCCGTCAAAAACTCTAGTTTTTAGAGCGTTTACAAGCAAATGTTGATGGACGGACCGACAGATTTGGGGCAAGGGCAATAACTCTGCTTCTAACGATCGAAAATAGCTCATATTCGAACTTGATCTTTGTTTTATGAATATGTATACACATATCAAATTTCATTTGATTCCGTCAAAAACGGACGGACGGACGGACGGACCGACGGACGGACAGGGGTGACTACAATATACGTCCTCATAGAGAGATGAGGGCGTATAAAAATGACTTGTGAACGTGATAGAGACCACAGTTGTGGTAGGAATTTAATAAACTTTTGTGTGTAGGATAATATCCATAAAATCTTGGACAAGTTTGAATTCCGGATCGATTCGACAAATATTTACACCTAAAATATGTTATAAATGACTTGTGAACGCGAAAGAGACCACAGTTTTGGTTACATTCCTTGATATATTTACAATATATGTAGTAAGTGGGCGTATATTGCTAGGCAACCACTTGTTTGATTTTCGTGCAGGTGCAAGAGCATTATCAAGTAATGGTCTCCCTTCCAGGTAGCTGGCTAGCTGCACGCATGGCAAATTTCACATCCCGTCTCCATTGGTCTTTGTTTTGAGGGTTGTTTGAGGATAGCTTCCACTCTTTGCGGTCCCTGTCTGTCAGTTTTTTCCACGATAACTTTTGTCTACCGGTGACCCGTCTACCATTTACTTGCATTAAAAAGGCACACTTGATTGCACTGTTGGATCGCTCCACGTGACCATACCAACGAAGTCTTTTCTCCCTTAAGGTGAGGTTGAGGTCCTTAAGGCCAAGCCGTGCCATTAATGTGTTGCTTCTAGTGGATGGTATGTCTAGTGGCTACACGTTGCAGATCTGCCTGATCATTGCTTTGTCATTTCGCTGCAGGCGTTGGAGGTTTGGCTTGGTCAAGGGCCAGGTTTCGCTTGCATGGAGCATTGCGCTGCGCACACAAGTGTTGTAGACACGACCCCTGGTCTTGTAAGAGAGGTGGCGTGATGATAGGACTGGTAGTAGCTCTTTGAATTTCTTCCAGACTGTTTTCACGCGTGTAGTGGTCGCAAGGTCACATCCGCCAGCTGCAGAGAGCATATCGCCCAGGTAGCAGAAATAAGCTACCACCTCCAGCTTGTCCGTACCAACTTGTACTTCAGTCTGCGGTCTGCGATCGAGTGGTCGTGCAGTTCCCTGACATTGTGCGCAGCTGAAAGCAGGGTCCTCTGTGAGGTGTTTGAGTCCACTGCATTTCACCCAGTTCGCACAGCCGTTGCAGAGAATGCTGTTGTTTCCTACACCCGTTTGACAGACAGCACATGGAAATTTGCCCGAGCTCTGCAGGAGATATAGACCTGAGCCACAGATCATTATCTTGGTCTTTCTTGCATTGACCCTCAGCCCCTTCTTCTCCATACCCTCTTTCCAGATAAGTAATCTGCTAACACAGTCTTCAAGAGTCTCAGCCATGATGACGAGGTTGTCAGCATAGAGATCCTCCCATGGTACACCGGAACGGAATTCAATCGAGGGGGCCTCCAGCACAATGATGAAGAGCAGTGGGCTGAGTACTGAGCCCTGATGTACACCGACCTTCACCACGAACTCATCACTGTAACCCGCATATTTAACAATAAATACATACGTCAATCACCAACAACTGTAATAGTGGCTACAAATATCCCATGACGTTCATGCTTATGTGAATAATCTTAATAAATAATAGAGATATGTAAGTATTCTGAATAAAAAAAATGAATGAAATTCTTTCTCTACAGATTTTTCTTTGTATTAAATAAAGTTATGTATATGTGTAATGAGATGTGTTTTGTATATATATATTTGAGGCTAGGTGTGATATGTCCTTAGGGCCAGAAATATTCATATCATATATTTATATTATACTGGTTGGAATAAACAAAACACTGCCAAATATATTTGATATTCTGTCTAAAACTAAAACTGTTAGTTGTATATAGTTTAGTGTAAATTTAATACCAGGATTTAGATATCATTATTAGAAACTGAAGAAAATGACTCAGTTTTAACAATAATCAGGTAACAGGTTGCCATATTATTATAGTTCCACTCCTATTGCTGAGCTATATACACAGTACAATAATCTTGAGTTAAATACGTTTCATATCTCCTATGAATAATTATACTAATTTTTTAATTTACTATTTCATCTTTTTAATTAATCATTTCATTAATAATTCAATAGATTTGATCTGATCTGTATTATTCTTGATATTAGATCATCAATTGAATTTACTAATTTGTTTCTGCCGAATTGAATTGAAGGCCCCTTTACTCAAAAAGAGGCTTGTAAACAAGAAGAGTCTGAGAGAGACACTTGGAGAAAGTCTGAAGCTGTGGTAGTCTGCAAATGGAAAAATAAAAGTGATGTTCTTAAGATTTCCAATATATATATATATGCACTCCGTAGAGATTATCGATATTAAAAGATATTAAAAAACCAAAAATAGTATGGAATTACAACAGTGGTATATCTAGAGTAAGATAGGTCAGACCAGATGCTGTCATATTACATTGCTTTGAGAAAAACTTTGAGAACAAGAAAAAAAGGTCTCCATATTCTTCAGTTGCTGTGATCAATGCACATATTCTGTACCATGACATACACTTCAAGAAATGGGGCTCCTGGAATTCTGTCGTCAGTTGTATGCATCCCATAGGGGAACATCCCCCCCCCAGTGATTTTCATGAAGGAAATGTAAAAAAATAAAATCGTTCGGAAATGATGTGATCAGCCAGATGGCGAGAAGTTTTTGGAATTAGGGGTTGGGTGGGGGTCCACTTGTCGGGCAAATATATTTCGTTGTCGGGCAAATTAGCATTAGTTGTTGGGCAAATTGGTTTTGCCCCCCCGGTCAACTAACGCCCTGTACGCCTATGACTAGGTTACGCTCGTCTGACATCACAGCAACTGAGTTAGTGAACATTCCCCTTTAATACATTTATGGTTGTAAAGGGTATATATTATTTCTTCCAATATTTATCATGATATTCAAAGCTGACTACATGTGGTTAACTAAGAAAACATGGCGGCTGTTGGATAGTAGAAACAGACATTACTGGAAGGAAAATGTCTATAGGTTAAATATTTCACCATATTCTCCACACCTGGCTAGGAAATATAAAGTCAAATCATCTGATGAGTTCTATCTTCTGTTTCCCATTATGATTTTACATCTATCTAGAAATCATCAAATCTGATCATCGTTTTTCCACCAAAATAATTCATCAGATAAAATGTGTTATTTAAATGGCTGTAATCATACGACCCTATAATACTTTCTTTAAGTTAGAGAATAAAACTGATATCAATTGGTTACAGGCTACTCAGAAACTCAGGTTTAAAACAAGTGTTATAAAATATTTGAAAGAAAATAGTTTAGTACATAGCGCCACTGTTGGCAATTATATTAAGGAATGGTCTTTTTTTAATGATTATTTGCTCGAATTAACACCAAATTATTCGAAAGTTCGAAATGTTTTAAATTTGCTACTTTTTGGTTGATGTCGGAAAACAAAATAAATGCTAAATTGAAGAGAAATATTTCTCTTACTTATTCTAACAATTTCAACATAGGTCTTAAAATTTAATTTCCAATTCCAAAACTAGTTAAAACCACTTTATCAATAAGTCTCTTTTTGAAACAACAATCAGGTTGCCCAAATTTCCAAATGTTTAAATGTTTTATTTTGAAATAATATTTTTCAGTCTGTAACCAATGAAGATGTCACTCAAGAAGAATTGGGTGGAGCTAAAACTCATACAACAATTTCTGGTAAGTTAGTTGAGAACACTTAATTTCAAAACAGAATTAAATGTATAAATTTTGTTATGAAAATTAGAATTGATATTTTGGTTAAAAAAACATGAAAAATCATATTTTAAAATGTTCAATAACAAAGTTGGTGTTGCCTCAGAATGAAAGACAATCAAGCCGAAAATAAATGCCAGCCATTGATTGAGAAGATAGAGTGATAAGATAGAGATAAATATTAAAATGTTTTGAAAGACTAATCGGTAATGTCACTATTCAAAGTTTGAATGCTCCTTGCCAAAATGCGTTTTTCAAACAATTTAGATTATACAAATTAATTGATAGATTGTTGTCCCATGAAGATGTGGGATAAAAGGTAGCAAGTGGACGTGATGGTTGACAGAAAGGTCTGAATTTATATCCATCAACCTCATCTATTATGTATTTTACACTGTCTGAATAAAACATTTATAGAAATAGATCCACAACTTTATTCTGATCTATCATCACAAACAATCTACCTTAAGGGCGTAGCTTATGTTAGCGTTCGAGAAAAAATCATGGCATGAACAGGCTTGATGCTTTGATTGAGTCACAAATAGGATGAAAAAATAACGAACAAACACCCACTGCCAACAAATTCCTCGAGGTCACGCGATGTTGTGTTTATGGCTGGATGATAAAAGATAGGGGACCGCAGCCATATACGCCCAACGAAAAAGCCTTAAATTTAATCAGGAGTAAACTAAACTTTCTGAAACCTTTCGATTTAGGTCCAATAACATCCATTTTAAGTTTCATCAAAATTGGTTGAAAACTAAGATAGTAATATCATATTCAAGACTTTGGGGCAAGGGCAATAACTCTGCTTCTCATGATCAAAAATAGCTCAAATTTGAACTTAATCTTCGTTTTATGAATATGTATACACACATAGAATTTCATTTGAATCCATCAAAAATTCTAGTTTTCAGAGAGTTTACGAGCAAATGTTGAAGGAAGGACGAACCGACAGACAGGGGTGCCGACAATATGCGTCCTCATAGAGAGATGAGGGCGTATAAAAAACTAGTTGGCGATATCTAAGATTCTTTGAGATTTTGCGTAACAATTGATTAATTACTTCATTATTTTCGGGATCAGATTGCAGATAACTATTATTACTTTATTTGTAAACTATATAGAATGAAAAAAAAAAAAACACAAGAATTTAAGTATCTGGTTAGTTTTTGCTAAAAATCTTAATACGTAGAAAAATTAGTCCTGGTTGGTACATGATTTCTCAGCTAATTTTTATTGGAAAATTAAGATCTTAATTAAGATAGAAAGCTTATCCAATAAGGAAGAAAGGTACAAAAAGTTTATTAGAAAATTCAAATTAGTTTGGCCCCTGGAAATTGTTAGACGTTTTTACTTTTACTTTAAAGGGACAGTCTGAATTTTTTTTAGGTCAAAATTTTTTTTTGCTCAAATTTGTGAAAACTTTACACCAAAATCTGTAACTATGTGCCCTTTAATGTATCTGAAAGTTTTAACTAAAAAAATCCAGCCGTTAATTTTTAAACGCTAAAAACATGCTGAAATTTTTAAAAACCTTACGTAAGGTATTTAAGTATGTTATGTTTTTTGGAAGCTGATAGGAAACTACTGAACGGATTTGAGTAAAATAAACGCCCAATTGTAGAGAAATGTCCCTCTTGTGTATTTAGAAGGTTTCAGCTAGAAATATTGAGCCATTTAAAGGGCAAACATCAAAACTAGGTCAAATTGCTTAATTAACAATAAGTACTCCCTGTTTGTAATTAACCCTTTAAAACCAAATTCAGTTTGATCAAGAAGATATAGAGATACAATAAGCATACTTTAGAAACACTTTCAGGTAACATTTGTGATGTTTTTGATAATGGAAACTTTAAAAAAAAAGCAGAATGGCCCTTTAAATCGCTTAGCAATGTAACTTGTGTCAAAGATTTATAGCCCCAGCAGTGCCCTTAATTGGTCAAAATGGTTATACATTGATTAAAGAAATAAAAATATTTTGGTATCTATAAATTATGGGAAGTCTCTGAACTTTTTAAAAATAAAATATTTTTTGTTATGCTGTGTTTCTCGTTTTAGGTGTGGCACACAATGCATTTGAAAATGATGTAGATGCTTTACTCAATCTGCGTGATTTTGTGAACTTCCTACCTTTGAGTAATAAAGAACCCTCACCAACTAGACACTGTACAGATAGTCCGTAAGATCCACATTTTATTCAGTTATGTTTGTCTGTAATATAAAAATCACTAGTATAGAGGTTTTCTATCAAATTTCATCAATTTGCAACTTCTAGTTTACAATCAAACCTCTGTGGTTCCAGCAATTGTTGTTTGGCTTTATATTCACAGGATGATGGACAAGTTCAAATGTGGGCATGATTCAACAAATTTGTTTTTGAGTTACTGCCCTTGATAAGTATGTTTTAAGTGACATCTGTAATGGCAACTATTTGTGTAGAAATTTATTTGAGGAATGTTTATTATTTTCTAGAAATCGCTTGGTACCGGGTTTAAATTCTGTTGTACCATTAGAAACAACTTCAGCCTATGATATTAAAGATGTTATTAATGGAGTAAGTGTATTATTACAACCTATATTGCATTTTACTGAATTAATGGACAATTTATTTGTGTCATTGAAATAAATTTAAATCAGATCTGATTGTATAGATGAATAAGGGTTAATAATTGAAATAAAAAGTATGTATGTAGTGAAGTTTTATTCTTAATATTAATATTCTAGATTGTGGATGAAGATGATTTTTTTGAAATTATGCCCAATTATGCTAAGAATATAGTGGTTGGTTTTGGTAGAATGAATGGGAAGACTGTTGGCATTGTGGGTAATCAACCTAAAGTAGCAGCAGGTATGTATCAGAGAAAAAAAGGGTTAGTGATATCACAATCAGATCTTGTTATAGTCAGGGAAGAAAGGGTTAGTGATATCACAATCAGATCTTGTTATAGTCAGGGAAGAAAGGGTAAGTGATATCACAATCAGATCTTGTTATAGGGTTAGTGTTATCACAATCAGATCTTGTTATAGGGTTATAGTCAGGGAAGAAAGGGTTAGTGATATCACAATCAGATCTTGTTATGGGGTTATAGTCGGGGAAGAAAGGGTTAGTGATATCACAATCAGATCTTGTTATAGGGTTATAGTCGGGGAAGAAAGGGTTAGTGATATCACAATCAGATCTTGTTATAGGGTTATAGTCGGGGAAGAAAGGGTTAGTGATATCACAATCAGATCTTGTTATATAGGGTTATAGTCAGGGAAAAAGGGTTAGTGTTATCACAATCAGATCTTGTTATATAGGGTTATAGTCACTGAATGAAGGGTTAGTGATATCATAATCATAATCACATCTTGATTTATAGGGTTATGAAAGGGTTAGTGATATCACAATCAGATCTTGTTATAGGGTTATGAAAGGGTTAGTGATATCACTATCACATCTTGTTATATAGGGTTATAGTCACTGAAGAAATGGTTAGTGATATCACAATCACATCTTGTTTTATAGGGTTGTAGTCAGGGAAGAAAGGGTTAGTGACATCACAATCAGATCTTGTTATAGGGTTATAGTCAGGGAAGAAAGGGTTAGTGATATCAAAATCAGATGGGGTAATAGTCAAGGAAGAAAGAGTTAGTGACATCACAATCAGATCTTGTTATAGGGTTATGAAAGGGTTAGTGATATCACAATCAGATCTTGTTATATAGGGTTATAGTCAGGGAAGAAAGGGTTAGTGACATCACAATCAGATCTTGTTATAGGGTTATGAAAGGGTTAGTAATATCACAATCAGATCTTGTTATAGGGTTATAGTCAGCGAAGAAAGGTTGAGTGATATCACACTCAGATCTTGTTATATAGGGTTATCGTCAGGGAAGAAAGGGTTAGTGATATCACAATCAGATCTTGTTATATAGGGTTATAGTCAGCTAAGAAAGGTTGAGTGATATCACAATCAGATCTTGTTATATAGGGTTATAGTCAACGAAGAAAGGTTGAGTGATATCACAATCACATCTTGTTATATAGGGTTATTGTCAGGGAAGAAAGGGTTAGTGACATCACAATCAGATCTTGTTATAGGGTTATGAAAGGGTTAGTGATATCACAATCAGATCTTGTTATAGGGTTATAGTCACTGAATGAAGGGTTAGTGATATCACAATTACATCTTGTTATAGGATTATAGTCAGGGAAGAAAGGGTTATTGATATCACAATCAGATCTTGTTATATAGGGTTATAGTCAGGGAAGGAAGGTTTAGTGTTATCACAATCAGATCTTGTTATAGGGTTATAGTCAGGGAAGAAAGGGTTAGTGATATCACAATCACATCTTGTTATTTAGGGTTAAAGTCAGGGAAAGAAGAGAAGAGTTAGTGATATCACAATCAGACCTTGTTATATTGGGTTATAGTCAGGAAGGAAAGAGTTAGTGTTATCACAATCACATCCCCCCTTCTCCCTTCAAAACAAATAATCTCTTAAAGTGAACATTCTGTTTTGATTGTAACTGTTAAAGTTGAGTATGATTGCTTTGTGAGTCCATGTAACCCCTCCTTGGAAATTTCTGGCAAACAGGCTTGGTGTCATGATATATATATAATATTATACTAGTTGACTGGTTAAAGTGCATGCCGCCTATTGCTGAGCGAGAAAAAGCATGCTTTTGCAATTTCCACTCAATGAAAGCTCTCTTTATTATTGCCTAATAATAAAGGAATTGATTCTGGAAGGACAGCTTAAAGCTGGATTTTACTCTCAGTAGAAACACAATTATAGAGAATGAATTTCAAATTTCAGGTTGTCTTGATATAAATGCTTCAGTGAAAGGTGCTAGATTTGTCAGATTCTGTGATGCTTTCAATATTCCTATTATAACATTTGTTGATGTTCCTGGTTTCTTGCCTGGTAAGTTAAAAAATAAATATTTTGTATTCAACTTTTCTATCCTTAACTTAAAGTGTTTTTTTGTAAACTTTTAGATCTTTTGATAATTGTGGATATCACTGTGGATATACAATAGGGAAAAACATTTTCTGAAGTAATTTTGCTTGAGAATTTTGAGATCTGAATAGATTTACAGTGGCTGCTGTTCACAGCTGTCTTTTTACCATGTTAATATAAATTAAGTTTCCTGTTTAACATTGGTTGTAATATATTTCTCAATTCAAATCAGATATTAAGTTTCAGGGTTTATTTTTATAAGTCTTTGTATTTAAAATTGGTAAGTTTGCCAGGGGAGAGTTTTTGCCTATTACATTAGAAACCTTATCATGTCAGTTATTTTACTGCTTGCTGTCAATGTCAATGTTTATGTTGAATAATATTTATTCTGTAAGAATTAATCAAGATTCACCTCAATTTGAACAAATTTTTAAATCTGATATTTGTATTAAAGAGAAATGGAAATAAATCTCAGGCTCAACCAACCCTAAGTCAGAAACAAGAACTATTATCTTCACAGTACTAGTTAGTTGTAAAAATAATTTATAGAGGAAATTAACTGGAAGTATATACCAACTTTTTCTATGAAATTAAATAGAAAGACTGAAAAATAAAAGTAAATTAGATATATCTTAATCATTAAATCTGATTCACTCCAGTCCATAATGTAAAACAGAAAGTACTTGATAAATATTAATACATGTACATGCATAGAAAGAAAGAAACTTCTATATTTTACAACTTAGGTTCTGTTTCTCCCAGTTGATCCTTCGTCAAACCTTTTGGCATTGAACTTTCCCAGATTATCCATACCCATTTACAACTGGGTGGACTGGAATTATGGGTAAAGATGACTTATTCAAGGTCATTGGGCTTTCACACCCATGTAGACATAACAAACAGAGATATTAAGAAATCTCTATTATTTCATAATATTTGTCTTGTGTTTTTGATATGTAGCCCTCACTTCTATATGTGGTTCATATCTTAAAAGTGGATAAAAAGCCATCTAGAAACCCTGAAATGTATGTTATATAATAATTTTTTAATTTATTATGTACTTCAGGAACCAACCAAGAATATGGTGGTATTATTAGACATGGGGCTAAATTATTATATGCGTATGCTGAAGCTACTGTACCTAAAATAACAGTTATTACTAGAAAGGTAGGTCTAGTTGCATTGTACAATTTTTTTATTGTTAATTTCATCAAATCATGCTTGAGTGATGAGTGTTAGTGTAAAAAAACATGCAATGTACAGTCAAACTTGTTTAAATGGGATATGTTCACCAATTTTTTTTTTTGCGTACCCGGTATTTAGTATGTAATATTGTTCTCCCTCGAATTTAAGCCTTCAAATAACCATGCATCCAGAATTATCAGCATTTAAAAAGATAAATGTTTAGGTAGGGGTATAATTGGAGGGATTGTGTGATCTTTGTGCAGTTCAAATATTCTTCTGGAGGCTATAAATTAAAAAACATAAATTAACAAACATCAACTTGTAATTATTTAAGTCTGTTTACCATTACATGTGTACCTCTTCTAAGCACCACCCCTTAGTTAGCAGCCACTTTTCCACAATCCCTTGAGAGCTTGCTTAATACAAGTTTGACTGTATATGATATGTATAAGTTTGTCTGTATTTGTAGGCGTATGGTGGTGCCTATGATGTGATGAGTTCTAAACATTTAAGAGGTGATATAAATTATGCCTGGCCCACTGCTGAAGTAGCTGTTATGGGAGCTAAGGTAAAATTTCATAAGTATTTTTATAAACTATGACTGTATTTACTACACACCTATGGTGAAATGTTGGTAGGGTGAAAAAAAAGTTCACGGGTTATGAGTTATATTTTCTGAAACTATACCCCAGTGGCTTCAAAAAACGGGATAGTTTAAAATTCCCTATAGAGCCCTTTTTGAAAAAATCACAATTATTGAGAAAAATTGTCGTTTTGGACAACAAGACCCAGATTGTTTAGAGGTATCCTGCCATGATCGTTCGTTTTGATGACAAAATCAGCTTAACACATTGCCAGTTGAATAAATATGAGATTAAAGTTTATAAATGAGCAGAACAGAAATTTTGGAAAGCCCAGGAACGCAAGTCCTCTCATTTTCCGGGAAAATTCTATGACTAGCCAAAAACGCAAAAGTCGCGCAGACAACCGCTACAAGGTATGTGTTTTGTATTTTAAAAAAGGGGTTAAGCATGGCTCCTATAGTCGTAGACAAACTCCTCTCTAGAATAAGAACATTTTACATATCAAATTACGATCCTGAAGATCTGCATCTTCCTCGGGCTATCTTCAATCAATGTAGAAATCTTCTTTTAAAAATCGAAAGACACATTTCACAAACACGTGTATTCTGGTTGTAGGTTCAGTCAGGTAGGCAGTGGCAGAAAAGTGTTTTTCAATATCAAATGGCTCAGGAAGCAATTTTGGATGCCTCCAATGCACACATAACAGTGTGCACATGCCTCCAATTCGCACATAGCAGTGTGCCCATGCCTCCAATGCGCACATAACAGTGTGCACATGCCTCCAATTTGCACATAACAGTGTGCACATGCCTCCAATGCACCCATAACAGTGTGCGCACGCCTCCAATGCGCACATAACAGTGTGCACACGCCTCCAATTCGCACATAACAGTGTGCATATGCCTCCAATGCACCCATAACAGTGTGCACATGCCTCCAATGCGCACATAACAGTGTGCACATGCCTCCAATGCGCACATAGCAGTGTGCCCATGCCTCCAATGCACACATAACAGTGTGCACATGCCCCCAATGTGCACATAGCAGTGTGCACATGTCTCTCATGCACTCATAGCATTGTGTACATGGCGCTTATGCGCTCATAGTGTAAGTGTGACTGACTGGCGCACACTGAGTCACTGACTGGCGCACACTGAGTCAATGACTTGTGCACATTGAGTCAATGACTTGTGCACATTGAGGCAATGACTGTCGTCATCTGTTCCTAAGTGCGTAAACTCTGTCCCGTAGTGCGTTTCACTCTGTTCCTAAGTGCGTAAACTCTGATTCTAAGTATGTAGACTTTGTTCCTAAGTGCGTAGACTCTATTCCTTAGTGCGTAGCCTCTGTTTCTAACTGCTCATTTATAAACTCTAATCTCATATTTATTGAACTGGCAATGTGTTAAGCTGATTTTGTCATCAAAACGAACGATCATGGCAGGATACCTCTAAACAATCTGGGTCTTGTTGTCCAAAACGACAATTTTTCTCAATAAATGTGATTTTTTCGAAAAGGGCTCTATAGGGAATTTTAAACTATCCCGTTTTTTGAAGCCACTGGGGTATAGTTTCAGAAAATATAACTCATAACCCGTGAACTTTTTTTTCACCCTACCAACATTTCACCATAGGTGTGACTAGTAAAGACAAACAGTGACATATTTATTGAAAACAGAAACGAAATGTAAGCATATAAAAGTACAGTATATGCAGTGGAGCAGTGTTACAGATAATCCCGAGGTGCTGATATCTGTATGCTTTTTACCAGGAATATTTACTATATAAAATTATTCATTAATCTAATGGTTGAGTAATCTATGAAAGAATTTCATCTTTATTATTTTTACAACCACAATACCTGGTCTTAGAATTTTTTTATTTTACTTTCTAGTCTTCTATTATCTGTCAGAAACTTTTATGTAGCTAGTAACAGAATATCAGATCATTTAGCCTTGTAGAGTTATGTTCCTTGAATGATATTGTATTATTTTTAGGGTGCTGTTTCTATTATATTTCGTGGTGGTAAAAATCAAGCTGAACAAGAGTTAGAATATATTGATAAGTTTGCTAATCCTTTCCCAGCTACCAATAGAGGTTTGTTTTCATTCTCTTATTATTTTACTTTTTTTATAAAGAGCAAAACTCTCAAAACTCTCTGATTCTGTGTTTATTTCAGGTTTTGTGGATGATATAATTGAGCCAGAATCAACCAGAAAGAGATTATGTGAGGATTTAGACATTTTAGCTAAAAAAGACAGAAAAAATCCCTGGAAGAAACATGCTAATATGCCATTATAAGATATTAAATGAGAATCGTGTGTGAATTGTTTTCTACCAGTAATCATGATTGTAATTCTAAATAAAACTTGAATGCATTTGGAATAAGAATTCTCACTGTTTTATGTTGTTGTCTGCTATTGTGTTACATATAAAGGATTTATGCTAGCAATTTGTTTTAGGAAATGTTGTTTTGTAATCATTCAAGATATATAATTGCATTTATTTAAAAAGTGATATGTTAGCACAAATAATTATATATCGGGTGGGCCAAAAGTAATGTCCCAACTTTTGACCTTCATGATTTTCCAAAGCATTTGCTCAAATGGACTAAAATTTTACATATGATTAGTTTATGATATTATCTACCTCTGGTGCGAGATTAAATGATATAGCATCATTAACCTTTAAATGGCATACAAAACTAAATCAGAGGTCGAAAAATTTAATGCCGGAGTCTTCTGAAATTATCCCTCCATGTGCATGGTGCCATGGTGTCACCAGTCAATCAAGGGTCATATGGGATGTTCCTGGGTTTGAGGTGCCAAAATGTCTAAACAGAGGGCTTGGATGATGTTAAAACATAAAAGGCCCAGTCAGATTTAATGCCCCTAACTAACAACATCTGGGACTCACTCTCAGAAAAGGTCTATTAAGGTCGCACTTTATTCACAGAGACAGAATTCAAGGTAAAAATTCGAACATGCTGAGATCACATTTCAACTGCTGAAGTCAGAAAATGTATTGCCTCGTGGAAAAAGCGACTGAGAGCTGTACAGAATGAAGATAGAGGTCATAATGATCACCTCTTATAGGAAACAAATGGTATGACAACATTCCGGCATTAAATTTTTCGACCTCTGATTTAGTTTTGTATGCCATTTATAGGTTAATGATGCGATATCATTCAAACTTGCACCAAAGATAGATAATATCATAAACTAATCATATGCAAAATTTCGGTCCATTTGAGTAAATGCCTTGGATAATATTGAAGGTCAAAAGTTGGGACATTACTTTTGGCCCACCCGATATATCTGTAGTTATTTAAAGTTTATAATGAACTTACAGCACTATTTATAATATAACACTGGAAAATTGTGGTCATAATTGTTGTTCTGTTTATTATCCATTTGATCATTATATTGTTAATGTGATTTGATCATTATATTGTTAATGTGATTTGATCATTATATTGTTAATGTGATTTGATCATTATATTGTTAATGTGATTTGATCATTATATTGTTAATGTGATTTGATCATTATATTGTTAATGTGATTTGATCATTATATTGTTAATGTGATTTGATCATTATATTGTTAATGTGATTTGATCATTATACTGTTAAATGTGATTTGATCATTATACTGTTAAATGTGATTTGATCATTATACCGTTAAATGTGATTTGATCATTATACTGTTAAATTATGATTTGATCATTTTACTGTTAAATGTGATTTGATCATTATACTGTTAAATGTGATTTGATCATTACACTGTTAAATGTGATTAACGGAGTCCCTGACAGCAAAAGTGGTCAATCTATAAAACAGAAAATGTTTTTGTTAGCCTTGAAAGTTTATATCAAAGAACTTATCTTAAGGTAAACCTTTCTTGCACACAACTTTAACTGTTGATTGGACATGACATTTCAGTTTGAAAACCACTATAACTCTCAGGCTCTCAACTATTTTATACATGAAACAAATTTACAAACATTTGTTTCTCAATATCAATGTTAATAGAGCTCTTTAAGGGTGTTAATAGGACTATTTCACGTTATGAAAAAAATGGAATAAGTATATGAAATAATGATTTCTTGAGACTTGTTGTGCATTTGTTGATGATTTGGGGTCCTTCTCGATAGTTTAAGGTTGATTTCATGTCAATCAGATTTTTTTTAATGAGTTGACAGCCCTTTCAAACATGTCATAAAAATTGGACATTTCAAACCTTTGATACAAGTTTAAAAAAATGTGAATGGATCAATCTACATCAAACTTGGCATAAATGTAGACAATTACATTGCCGAGAAACGTACAGAGAGATTTTCCCCAAAAAATTATTATTTTGGTGGTTACCATGGAAATACGAAAATTTACACGTAGGTACGGCAAACATTTTCCAGGGGCCAAACTGATTAGAATTTTCGAAAAAACTCTCTGTACGTTTCATCCTTATTGAATAAGCTTTCAATCAAGACCAAGATCGTAATTTTCCAATAAAAAATGGCTGAGAAATCTTGTACCAACCGGGACACATTTTGCTACTTTTTCCTAATTTTATAGCAAAAAACTAACGAAATACCTAATTTCTTTTCGTTTTTTTTCATTCTATATAGTTTACAAATAAAGTAATAATAATTATCTACAATCTGAGCCCAAAAATAATAAGTAATTTGCAAAAATTCCATCTCGTGTTTTTTTTCTCGAACGCTAGCCCAATCAATACCCTTAAGTAACAAAACAAACTTCACCCAAAACCTTGATAAACAAAATTATTTATACTTGTTTCATAAATTCTGATATTTTATAGTTGTAAATATATATTGAAATCTTATAGTTATGTAACAGTAATCATTTCAATAAATTGTAATGTAGTAAAACACACTAACTATTTAATTCAGGTGCTAATAACTTGACTGAATAGATACACGCTATATTGTGGGATAGACTAGTTTTCTGTGTCGGGTAAAACACTAACTATTTAATTCGGATGCTAATAACTTGACTGAATAGATACACGCTATGAAGGGGGGTCGAAGCCAATGTTCATATAATTAAAGCTATATGAATGGAGTACAGATTAGGGCTGGGTCAAATAATTGAAATAATCTACATGTATTACCAATACTACAAATTTTTAAGTATAGGATAATGACCGAGGACGAATTTTTAAAGTAATATGGGATTTCATAAATAATAAAAGGATAAAGTGTGTTTATTGATCAAATTGTAATATATAAAATACATATGTAATATTATATTGTGAGCAAATAAAAAGCATGACGAGATTCTAGACGGTTATATAATATATAATGTATAAAATAAATGTAGAAAAATGTACAAATCATGTTTAGAAAACGTAAAACAAAAAACTTATCAAATGAGTCATACTTTTCTCTTGAAAAATACTTTTCTCTGTAAAGCTGCATATGAATGGCAAGCATAAGGCACATATTATTTAAGATTATCAAATATGATAAGTCTAAGAAAGAAAAAAAAAAATATGAGTCTGCTTTTGTATTTTGGCAGATCTGTTTACTCAGTTATGAATGATCAAAATGTGTCGCACATGAAGCCGACCATGCTTACTCTTTTGGAATCACCTGATGGTACTTCTTGTTTTGGAAGTCCACTCCTGTACTATTGTTGCTCATGATGCTCATGTGGAATTGGAATTTTTCTGATTCTCTATAATACTGCTGTGAATTATCTATAAATTTTAAATTAACTTTTCAACTTGAAATTTATAAACCTGCCTTGGTTCTGGAATCACTCGTAATGCTAGGATATCTTAGGATTCAAACTTTAAACACTATTTATTTTCTAGGACATCTTAGTTCTATAATTGTTTCTAGAAGAAATTTGCCATTGAATCTTACAACAAAATACACTGAAAACTTTACAAAAATAATGTTACAGTAAAAAAAATTCATAACTTTCAAATTCTAATGAAATACATTTAGAATGTTATGGGTTCAGTTGAACATTCTTCAATGTTTGTGTCCTACCAAATAATGAAGAATAACTCTTCCAATAATGCAGCACACTATCTTCTTGGCTTAATGGAATGTGGAAGCAGCCAAGATCAATTGTGTCAACCAAAACAAATTTCAGTCTGGCAATTACAGAGATACAGCCAGAAAACTGACTTTTTGACAGTGTCAGCTTGGAAAATTTGACACACAGGCTAGCAAACTGTTTAAAATATGGTACACCAACACATATTGCAGGAGGATTTTGAGCTGAAAAAAAAAATATGATCTATATGTTCACTTATTTTGGATGAAAAACACAAATGGTTATCAATCTGAAAAATGCAAAAGCTGATTAGAAATGGGGTTATTTCAGATAGAGTCTATCTGTATCATGAATATTTAGTTTGATAATATAAAATTATGACAGTTTAGCTAGTAGTATATTACCTGATATAGTCCTATTAAATAGAGTATAATTATTAACAGTTAATGTTACTGATAAACCATATTGTGGTGCAGGAAGATATGAAATATTAACACATCCTAAAATACATACAAAAAATACATTGATTTTCAGGTTTCCATAGTAACTGAGTGGAACAATTAATACAACCCACGAATAGCACAATTCAATTGAGTGAGATTTAAAGAAAAACTTTACCAAAAGATGGAGCTGAAATGAAGGAAAATACTTCACACTGTAAGTCAAAGGAATTATAGTCCTCACCTTTTTGAAAGTTTTAAATAAAAATATCCAAGCGTAAATACACAAACATCTAAATTAGATCTGTTTATTTATGTAAACATTTTGAATTCTGTGGGCTACATTATTACTTCCCTTGTGAATTTTGATACATGAATGGTTCCATGCTACTTTCAAAAATAAGATACAAAAATGTTTTTAATAAACAACACCAAATTTAATTTCATATTCTTATTTGTTAATGATATTTGACAATGGTACCTGTTTCATTAAGTTCTAGTTTAGGTATATCAAACTCCTCACAGCAACCACAGTTATAGCCCACACAATGACAACCAACAGATTGGTTTTTCTTCCCAAACTCTATAATATCAAATAGACAAATATTAAAAATTATATCATTCATACAATATAATGACTTATAGAAATTTCTCCTATGGTTTGTTTATAGATGTGCTCGTAGATTTTAGATTGTCATTTTAAAAGGTGGTGAAGTCTAACACCACAAAATGGCAAATAAAATATAAGGTTAATGTTGGTGTAAGAAATAGTGCCTACATAAGATAATTTGCCAGGCAAGGTAACATACACAGAATGCCAACCATCACAACAGTGAACAATTCAACCTTTACATTTTTCAGAATGTTCCAGAGTGTTCATAAGCTAAAATCTGTGATTCTTTTATATTGTGTCTATGACAAAAACCTATGTAGAACAAAACCTCCTTATTTTCTTTTATCATAAAAAAAAGTCTCTTTCTAAAAATAGCATCAAGTCTATTTTGTAACTGATTGTTGTCTTCATCCTAGAAGCAAAAACTCTTGGTGTGTTTGAACTTGATCAACCATTTTTACATGAAAGTGTCTATTTGCCACATGTGGTAAATAGCCAAAAGCCATTCTAACGTCAATATACCACACAAGGTAAAAATTGAAATAGCACAAAATGAAAGCATTCGAAATTCATTAATTTTCAGAAATGTATTTTGATCATTTTTTTGTTATAACTATTCATAAATATTTAGGAAAATGACGTCTTTATCGATTATGCAACTTTGAGTGGTATATCATTCTGGTATAGGCCTACACTTCTTCCATTTTATAATTTACAAAAATATTGATAAAGACAACATTAATTTCCAAAATATTGTGTCATGATCGGAATCAAACCCATTTTGGTGATTGATTTTCAGACAGCTAGTGCAACGTTAGAGGGGAATGTTTGAGCAGCAATTCCGATGGTCGACTTGAAGATATGTAAAACGCCTCCAGAAGTACTAGAACTGCATCTATTTCCTTCAATTATATCCCTACGTTAACATTTATCTTTAATTTTCTGTATATATGTTTTCTATATAAGCCATAGTCTTAATAAACAGCGAGTCATATTTTTTACTTTCAAACACTTGTCATCATTAAATTTCATAGGAGAGTTGTGATCTAATGAAGATATTGACGAAAGTTGTATGTGGGAAGTCATTTGAACGTCTGCTTCAACAAACCATGTGACTGTCACCATGACTGTGTTTTTTCTTGAATTCCAGGCATTCAAAGTCTGTGCTTATTTTTTTTCTTACCGTATTCACCCTATGTTCTTTGAAAGACGCACAAATTATAGTATTTATATTTCAAATTCTGGTACATACAGTTTTCTACCTTTTTTGATTTTTTTTCAATTAATTGATAAACAGTTGATGATTTTTTCTTGCTGTGATATGATTTTTACTGCTCTAATATAAAATTATTTTGATTTTTATAACATCAACCAAAATAGGTGACTTACTATCTGTGCAAGTTGAAAAGTTTTTTGATTTCTGGAATAGAAGCTTCAAATTAGTATTGTTAGTCTTAGAATATCTTTGCTTTGATAAAAATATAAATAGAAACACAATTTATGTCTTCAAAATTTGTTTTACAGAGGCCAATTTTCAGTCAAAATAAGGGACCTTTTTAGGTTTTTTTTATCAAAGCAAAGACATTCTAAGACTAACAGTAGCATTGTCAGGCTGATATAAATTCCAATTCTCAAAAAGATAAAAACAAAATATTTAAAAATACTTTTCAACTTTTACTCAGAAATATTTGGACGAAAAACTAATGTATTTGGACACAATAAAATCTATTGATTAAATTTTAATATCAAACAAAAAAAATCCCAGGTAAAAATCTGTAGCGACTGGAAATTGGCGAAATGTCTTATTAGCTCCAAAACTGGTGACTAGGGGAAGTATGATAAGTTTTAACAAGAAAAAAATAATAAAAATACATGTCTACTAATTGTTGAATTTTGGAAGTATATTTTGTGTAGTTTTTACAACGCATGCATATAGCATAGTCGTTTGAATAGCTTTTTGCTATTTGCTGCTTGTGGTAAATATCTCATTATTGTATCTAACTGTAAACCGGTCTTTTATTAAAAAGCTATGTTCACTAACTATTTGAACAATAAATTTTGTCTCAGAACTTGGAATTTTTTTGCTATTCTAATCCATAATAATGTTCACAACTCTCCCTCAAAATTTAAGCCTTCAAATCCCTGTGTAGTCATAATTATGTGAGCTTGAAAGTCAAAAATACGACTCACCGTTTAGCAAGACTATGTGTTATATAGAAAAGACAAATACAGAGAATTAAAGATGGTTAGGAAGGGATATAATTGAAGGGATTATGCGATTTTTATGCAGTTCTAGTACTTCTGGAGGCTATTTACATACATTAAAGGCTGAAATCAACCCTCGAAATTGCTGAACATTCCCCTTTAAGCTTGAAGGCTTCTTGACCAGCATAAAAGTCTGAAAAATTCACGTACTATCGTGAACAATGAGTGTCATAAGGAGTGCGCATTTATTCAAGTAATTATCTTTGTTTTCACAGGTTTTAGATTAAATTTGTTTTTCCATGCCAAGTTTAGGTTTGATTTTAAAAAAAGACATTACGACATAGCTTGGTAATGAGTTCCAACTGTCAATGGCACGAACTGAAAAGTAGGTGCTGCTGTAGGTGGATTTGAGAACATACTTTTAGCATACCGTATGTAACTGATTTATACAGAAATCATAGTCCCCTAGTTCACAGGAAGTATTTCAGCTGATTCAGAACTTCTGGGGTGAGTACAAAACGAAGACCGAAGACCAAAGACCAAAGACCCAGGTACAAAACGAAGACCCAGGTACAAAACGAAGACCCAACTAGGTACAAAACGAAGACCCAGGTACAAAACGAAGACCCAACTAGGTACAAAACGAAGACCCAGGTACAAAACGAAGACCCAACTAGGTACAAAACGCAGACCCAGGTACAAAACGAAGACCCAACTAGGTACAAAACGCAGACCCAGGTACAAAACGAAGACCCAACTAGGTACAAAACGAAGACCCAGGTACAAAACGAAGACCCAACTAGGTACAAAACGAAGACCCAGGTACAAAACGAAGACCCAACTAGGTACAAAACGAAGACCCAACTAGGTACAAAACGAAGACCCAGCTAGGTACAAAACGAAGACCCAGGTACAAAACGAAGACCCAG
This sequence comes from Lottia scabra, assembly GCA_029955415.1. Classification (NCBI taxonomy): domain Eukaryota; kingdom Metazoa; phylum Mollusca; class Gastropoda; family Lottiidae; genus Lottia; species Lottia scabra. Next base: position 9,173,877 of record JARJEI010000014.1, on the reverse strand, counting down.
GTGACCAACTATGTTTACACACCAATAACGAAAGTGAGACCAACGTTTAATTCTTATATTAAACGTTGGTCTCACTCTCATTATTGGTTTCAGTGGAGGGAGGGTTTGAATCTCCCAAATGTACAGGCCTAGGATGGAACAAATACTTTATTGAGAAAATGGGATTAAGGGTCTGGATTCAGGTTTTTCTTCTGTTGTGATCTGAAAGTAGACAAAATAAGAACGAGTGGTATAGTATCTGCTAATTAATGGTTAGTTTTAGTTTGCTTTGAACCAGATTGTCATAAAAGTTCTGATTTTTTGAGTAGGCAACTATCATTTTCTGCTTATAAACATGGGGAAATTTCTCTTGAAGACTCTTGTAGTGGGTATGAACTATCTTGCTTGCTCGATTACTGGTTGTATTAAACGGGACAACAAAGGGTGCTATGCCTGCATAATGATGAATATTGAGTCCTATAGGTCTTGCTGTATTCAATGTCTCAATCCAATAGGCTTCTCCAGATTGTCGGTTTCATCTTCCGGTAAATCAATTTCTATACGTTCAATTGGGGTTAGGGTGAAATCGTTTATTGAATGGTCATAGAGGTAGAAATGATTAGAAACGGGCTTGTCTTTCTTTAATTTTATATCTGATCTATGAGCATTGAAACGAGTGCGTAAATTATTCTTAGTTTCTCCAACATATTGTTTGGGGCATTTCTTACATGAAATTAAATGAATTACATTTGAGCTATCACATGATAAATGCTCCTGGATCGGATACCTTTTATTAGAAAAGCTACTCGTAAAATAATGAGTTTCAGATACAAAGGGACACGTTTTGCATCTACTTGACATGGAACACTTCTTAAACCTGGAGGAACTTCGGCAAAGAGTCTAGTTTTCGCTGCTATTTGCGCTAAAGTAGAGTTTATGTTTCGTAAAAATCGTTTTGAGTATCCACGGTTTTTCAGTTTTGAGAAAACAATTGTACAGGCTTGGTTGAAATCAGAGGATCTTGTGCAAATTCGATGAAATCGTAAAACTTGTGATTTAATTATACCGGAAAAGGTATGTTTTGGGTGAAATGAGCTTTTGTGCAGGAGTTGATGAGTATCAGTTTCTTTGAAATATACCTTAATGTCTAGTTTATTGGTTTCTGCTATGGAATCTCCTTTGAAAACAGTGGTATCGAGAAAACGAAGACCCAGGTGACCAACTATGTTTACGCACCAATAACGAAAGTGAGACCAACGTTTAATTCTTATATTAAACGTTGGTCTCACTCTCATTATTGGTGTGTGAATTAAACGTTGGTCTCACTAGCATTATTGGTGTGTAAACGGAGTTGATCACGTGAAAAACTGAATAAATCACAAAGTCATTTAGGCTTATGTATGTCTGTAGAGTGATCAACTATGTTTAAACACCAATAATGCTAGTGTCACACCAATCGTCTCACTATCGTTATAAGTGTGTAAACGTAGCTAGTCACGTGACAAACTGAATAAATGACAAAGTCATTTACGAACGAACGCTTAATTCTTAAATAAACAGGTATTTTGCCTACTCAACAGATGAATGTATTGCTTCCTATCCCAGTTAAAAATTTTCAGCCAATGCCAAAGAATCTGTTTTGTTTACATTGGGACCTAAAAGTTGATTAATTATCTTTCTTGGATATATTTCTTGCAGGAATGGCCTCACATGTACGCAAATCAATCCTAGGTGGACCAAAGACTAAAAATGTTTCATCAAATGAATCTAATCTGACCATCAACAAGATTTTTGGCTGGAATGGCCTCGAATGCACACAAATCAATCCTAATTTTCACAATTTTCAAAAATACGAGCGCCAATCGATCTGGTATATTTGGCGCCTACGGCACCTGTTTGATAATTCTCTGTACCCAGGATGCGTCGACATGATTCAGGTTCAATCTGAGAGAACATCATTTGTTCTGCCCCCCTCACAGTAATTGATGCCGATGCCCCCTCCCCCTACCTAGGCATGCAGGCTGGCTACGGGCCTGGCCCCTCTAGATTTCGATGCCTGGCAGTGGGGGTGGTAAAGATGTGCTTTGAATTAGTTTGAATGAACATGCCTGAGCTGAAGTTTCTTAATGCAGATTGATTTATTACAAATGATAATGTAGTATAGTCAATCAGGTGCCACGTCTGCATTCAACTCATACCTCAAGAGCTCAATGTGTGATGGTGACAGTCTTTGCCTAATGCCATCTGGAATGCTCAGGAATTCCTTTGTGAAGTAGCTGAATCGCTGTATGATACATGATGACCTAACACAGTAGAATTTCACAGTATATTTTCGATTGCATTTGCGAATGTTGGGCTCTTCCTTGGTAGTATACGCCCCCTCTCCTTGTGAGAAAGAACAATATCATAGGGGCGAATCATCCGCAATCTAGGAAATTCCTGTGAGCACTGACGACATTCGGTTGCCTTACAGAGAATTATCAAACAGGCGCCGTAGGCGCCACATATACCAGATCGATTGGCGCTCGTATTTTTGAAAATTGTGAAAATTAGGATTGATTTGTGTGCATTCGAGGCCATTCCAGCCAAAAATCTTGTTGATGGTCAGATTAGATTCATTTGATGTAACATTTTTAGTGTTTGGTCCAGCTAGAATATCATTTAAGGGACTATATGGCTGGAAATTATTAACTGGGATAGGAAGCAATACATTCATCTGTTGAGTAGGCAAAATACCTGTTTATTTAAGAATTAAGCGTTCGTTCGTAAATGACTTCGTCATTTATTCAGTTTGTCACGTGACTAGCTACGTTTACACACTTATAACGATAGTGAGACGATTGGTGTGACACTAGCATTATTGGTGTTTAAACATAGTTGATCACTCTACAGACATACATAGGCCTAAATGACTTTGTGATTTATTCAGTTTTTCACGTGATCAACTCCGTTTACACACCAATACTGCTAGCGAGACCAACGTTTAATTCACACACCAATAATGAGAGTGAGACCAACGTTTAATATAAGAATTAAACGTTGGTCTCACTTTCGTTATTGGTGTGTAAACATAGTTGGTCACCTGGGTCTTCGTTTTGTACCTAGTTGGGTCTTCGTTTTGTACCTGGGTCTTCGTTTTGTACCTAGTTGGGTCTTCGTTTTGTACCTGGGTCTGCGTTTTGTACCTAGTTGGGTCTTCGTTTTGTACCGGGGTCTGCGTTTTGTACCTAGTTGGGTCTTCGTTTTGTACCTGGGTCTGCGTTTTGTACCTAGTTGGGTCTTCGTTTTGTACCTGGGTCTGCGTTTTGTACCTAGTTGGGTCTTCGTTTTGTACCTGGGTCTTCGTTTTGTACCTAGTTGGGTCTTCGTTTTGTACCTGGGTCTTCGTTTTGTACCTGGGTCTTTGGTCTTTGGTCTTCGGTCTTCGTTTTGTACTCACCCGAACTTCTGGGAGCTGAGGAGTAAGCATTAAATAAGCAAACCTTGACGAGACTGTAAGCTATTCATAACCACAACATTTTCAACTGGTGAGTGCCCTGGTAATCTCAAACCAATCCTAGTTAATTCATTGATAGAAAATTGTTGAGATTTAACGTTCAAAAAACAGCAAAGCATTAACAAAAATAGAAAGAAATTCATAAACTGCAAATTAATAATTGTCGCCATCTTGTTTTAAAATGGGCAATTCAGTGTTTTATTTCCTTCAAACAAATCAGCTGATTGAAACAAGGCTGCTACTTTCGCTTTCAGCTGTCAAAATACGATTAACTCGTTATAAGGTCTAACAGTTACAGATCAGCACTTTAAAAAGAAAATGTTTTCTTAAATGTACATTTCTATAATTTAAAAAACAATAATCATGTTGTGTTGTATGTAATCTTATCCGATCTAATAAGTTTTTTCGAATTATTTTTTTTTTATTTTGTTGTGAAATCTGGCAACACTATTCTTATGGTAGATAGTCCCAATCATCTAGCCATTTTTCAATTGACATTTTGCTTGTACTGGATATTCACAGCTTGTTAACAATATGTCAGCACGTGTTCAAAAATGTTATTACATAAATCTTTTTATGTCAATTTATGTAAGCTGTACAGAGTCCCTGCTTATGAAACTAGTCTGATTAAAGGAAGGTATTACTATTAACATGTAATGCAAATTTATCATAATTAAGTGAGTACGGTATCGTATTGATTCATAATTATATGCTGAAACTGAACAGAAAGGAAACAATAACAATTGACTTGACTCGCCTAATCAAGAGTCTCAGGTAGGCCTAGGCCAAAGTTGTTGAAACAATATTTTATTTCTATAATAGTTTTTACAGAATACTCTAAAGGTTATGGAAACAAACTGACAGGTAGTTAAATGCATTAGAAATCTATAAGCTTTTACTTAGCCTATATTGTGCATTTGAGGTGTTAAGGTGATGTGACCTGATGTGGCGGTGAGAACCCAATTTGGTGGATGAATTTTAGGCAGCTATTGCGCAGTTAATATGTCACTGACACAATCCGTTTCTGTTTAAATATTGTCAGATTTCTTGTCAGTACACTGAAATCAACTCATGATGGACAAAAGATGGTACAGAATCTATTTATGTAAAACATATCCAAAATGGCGACTTTTTACATTTTACTATAATTCCCAATTTGGCATTTGGTCTGTCTTTTGTTTTGAGAACAAATTTAATCTAATGAAGATATTGACGAAAGTTGTATGTAAGTCGTTTGAACGTTTGATTCAACAAACGATATGATTGTCACCATGATTGCATGTGTTTTTTTCTGAATTCCAGGCCTTTAAAGTCATACTCGTGCTTATTTTTCATCTAATAACAAAATCACTCTATATTCTTTGAAATCTGAAACCTTGAAATTATGTGTATACATACAGTTTTCTACTTTTTTCTGATTTTGTTCAATTGATGAACAGTAGAGGAATTGTCCTTGCTGTGATATAATTTTTACTGCTCAAATATAAAATTATTTTAATTTTTATAACACCAACCAAAATAGGCCCAATTTTCAGATCGTGAATTTTTTCCTAGAAATATTTGACATCTTTGGACAAAATGATATATGCTATTGAGTTAGTTTTATTATCAAACAAAAAAGATCCCCAGTAAAAAGTCTGTAGAAACGGGAAATTGGCAAAATGTCTTTATAGCTCCAAAACCAGTGGCCAGGGGATACAGTATCATTTTGTGTTTCCACTGAGTAAATGAAAGCTAGTTATCGATGGTTCAGCAATTGCACAGCTGAAAGACACAAAAGCTAACCTAAAGCCGACTTTTTGGTCAGTGGAAACACAGTTAATACGTCATCAATATACAGTTATTTCATCCAAACTGAACCAGACTAGGATGCTGGGCACGCTGGATAGCAATGGGCCCTCATTACAAAAAGTCTCCATTTGCCTTACACATCAAAAGAAGGATGTAAAAAGGAAAGTTCTACTCACTTTTTGTCTTAGATTATTGATTTATTAGAGTAATTAAAGTAGTACTAAGCGCATTCTGTCATTTATTTCTGTAAATTTTCAGTTGAAGGATGTGAAAAGGTGACAGGAAAAAAACAGTGACCAGATTTATGAAAATATTGCAAATAATCATACCAGCCTCATTGGTACATGCTGTGCTTAAACCTGTATGTGATCATCCTAGATTTTATACCACCAATATTACATTTAACCCCAGTCTGACACCAATTTCTAGGTATGTTATCTATCTTATTCTAGGAATTTATCTATCTGATTTCTAACTGTCTGATTCAAGTTGTGTTTTCAATCTAATTCTAGGTATGTTATCTATCTGAGTATAGGTATGATGTATCTGATTCTAGGTATGTTATCTATCTGAGTATAGGTATGATGTATCTGATTCTAGGTATGTTATCTGATTCTAGGTATGTTATCTATCTGAGTATAGGTATGATGTATCTGATTCTAGGTATGTTATCTGAGTATAGGTATGTAATCTATCTGAGTATAGGTATGATGTATCTGATTCTAGGTGTGTTATCTATCTGATTCTAGGTATGTTATCTATCTGAGTATAGGTATGTTATCTATCTGAGTATAGGTATGATGTATCTGATTCTAGGTACTATTTGTTATCTATCTTAGTATAGGTATATATATTATGATGTATCTGATTCTAGGTATGTTATCTATCTGAGTATAGGTATGATGTACATTGTATCTGATTTTAGGTATGTTATCTATCTAATTCTAGGTATGTAATCTATCTGAGTATAGGTATGATGTATCTGATTCTAGGTATGTTATCTATCTGAGTATAGGTATGATGTATCTGATTCTAGGTATGTTATCTATCTGAGTATAGGTATGATGTATCTGATTCTAGGTATGTTATCTATCTGATTCTAGGTATGTTATCTATCTGAGTATAGGTATGATGTATCTGATTCTAGGTATGTTATCTGATTCTAGGTATGTTATCTATCTGAGTATAGGTATGATGTATCTGATTCTAGGTATGTTATCTGAGTATAGGTATGTAATCTATCTGAGTATAGGTATGATGTATCTGATTCTAGGTGTGTTATCTATCTGATTCTAGGTATGTTATCTATCTGAGTATAGGTATGTTATCTATCTGAGTATAGGTATGATGTATCTGATTCTAGGTACTATTTGTTATCTATCTTAGTATAGGTATATATATTATGATGTATCTGATTCTAGGTATGTTATCTATCTGAGTATAGGTATGATGTACATTGTATCTGATTTTAGGTATGTTATCTATCTAATTCTAGGTATGTAATCTATCTGAGTATAGGTATGATGTATCTGATTCTAGGTATGTTATCTATCTGAGTATAGGTATGATGTATCTGATTCTAGGTATGTTATCTATCTGATTCTAGGTATGTTATCTATCTGATTCTAGGTATGTTATCTATCTGATTCTAGGTATGTTATCTATCTGAGTATAGGTATGATGTATCTATCTGAGTATAGGTATGTGATCTATCTGAGTATAGGTATGTTATCTATCTGAGTATAGGTATGTTATCTATCTGAGTATAGGTATGATGTATCTGAGTATAGGTATGATGTACATTGTATCTGATTCTAGGTATGTTATCTATCTGAGTATAGGTATGATGTATCTGATTCTAGGTATTTGATCTATCTGATTCTAGGTATGATGTATCTGATTCTAGGGATGTTATCTGATTCTAGGTATGTTATCTATCTGATTCTAGGTATGTTATCTATCTGAGTATAGGTATGATGTATCTGATTCTAGGTATGTTATCTATCTGAGTATAGGTATATTATCTATCTGAGTATAGGTATGATGTATCTGATTCTAGGTATGTTATCTGAGTATAGGTATGTTATCTATCTGAGTATAGGTATGTGATCTATCTGATTCTAGGTATGTTATCTGAGTAGAGGTATGTTATCTATCTGAGTATAGGTATGATGTATCTGATTCTAGGTATCTTATCTATCTGAGTATAGGTATGTTATCTATCTGAGTATAGGTATGTTATCTGAGTATAGGTATGATGTATCTGATTCTAGGTATATTATCTATCTGAGTATAGGTATGTTATCTATCTGAGTATAGGTATGTTATCTATCTGAGTATAGGTATGATGTATCTGATTCTAGGTATGTTATCTATCTGATTCTAGGTATGTTATCTATCTGAGTATAGGTATGATGTATCTGATTCTAGGTATGTTATCTATCTGAGTATAGGTATATTATTTATCTGAGTATAGGTATGATGTATCTGATTCTAGGTATGTTATCTGAGTATAGGTATGTTATCTATCTGAGTATAGGTATGTGATCTATCTGATTCTAGGTATGTTATCTGAGTAGAGGTATGTTATCTATCTGAGTATAGGTATGATGTATCTGATTCTAGGTATGTTATCTATCTGAGTATAGGTATGTTATCTATCTGAGTATAGGTATGTTATCTGAGTATAGGTATGATGTATCTGATTCTAGGTATATTATCTATCTGAGTATAGGTATGTTATCTATCTGAGTATAGGTATGTTATCTATCTGAGTATAGGTATGATGTATCTGATTCTAGGTATGTTATCTATCTGATTCTAGGTATGTTATCTATCTGAGTATAGGTATGTTATCTATCTGATTCTAGGTATGTTATCTATCTGATTCTGTAGTTATGGTATCTTTTTGATTCTCGGTATGTTATCTATCTGATTTCAGTTTATGCTATCTTTTTAATTCTAGGTTTGTTGTCTCCCTGACTGTACTTTGTTGTTGTGAGCTACTTTTCATGTGAAAATGTCTATTTTAGAAAAATGGAGAAGATGGTTGTAAGTGACACATTAAAGAAATGCAAAGAAGATACTCTGTGGGGAATGTTTATAGCTGATGCTGTTGCTATGCCTGTTCATTGGTATTATAATCCTGATGATATTAAATATGGTTACGAGGGTTGGTTGACTGGTTACAGAACACCCAATTACCAACATCCTACCAGTATCCTAACCATATCTAATTCAGGTATCTTCTTAACTTCTACTGGTTTTAGTAAAAATTTAGTAAGTATGATCATCTATAAACATGTGACAATGAGCTTAAAAGTATTAGAACAGAACCTAAAACATGTTGTTACACTAAGAGATCTCAAACAACTGATCTGTTTCAGTCTGCAGGGAGCAATATAATAAGCGGTATCGCATCACAGTTTGCAATTTAGTTTTCGGCAAAATGCGATTTACGGTAATTTTCGTCAGTAGAGCTTTTTTTTTTTTGCAATCCATAATTTTTTCTAATATTATATGATTTTGATTTGAATTTGAATCCAATTGAATGGAAAAACATTGAAAATCCATTAATAATTTGTCATTGTTTAATTAAAATATCTCGAGGCCCAAGATTCTTCGCAGAAACAATGTAGTAGCCTATCGTTATGGTTTTTATCCGCCGTCAGCCCTGTCCGTCCACAATTGTTGTGGACACAATAGAGAGCTGGTTTCTTGATGAATTTTGATGAAACTTGCTGTGAGTGTTTGTAATCACCCAAGGATGAACCCTATTGTAAATCAGACTAATCGAAAAATATTCAATGGGTTATTACCCTTGCTTTTGAAAATATGTTTTCGGACGCGATAGAGAGCTGGTTTCTTGATGGATTTTAATGAAACTTGGTGTGAGTGTTTGTATTGACCTTGGGAGAAACCCTATTGAAAATCAGAAACATCGAAAAAATATTTTTTTTTATTGCCCTTGTTCTTTAAAACACGTTAATTTTTGATTAAGTATTAATAATGATTAGTATGAATATATTTTACAGGAGGAAGTGGTAGAACAGTTTGGGGTAAAAAGTCAGAAGAAGTAATAGGAAGTGTAATATTACATGATAAATTGAAATATTGGACTAGTAAAGATAAAACAATTCACTACCATCAAGGTAATTTTATGTTTTTTTTATGATATTTAAAATATTTCATATTGAAATGTCTTTGTCTGCTGAATCCATGTAAATATTGAATATGTATTGTGATATAGTGCAAAGAGTAAATTGTTAGCTGCATTCGTGTGGCATTTCACTGGATTTTTTAGTATACTTATACATTTTGCATTTTTACACATCGACAATTATACTTTGCAGCATTGACAAATGCAATTTGTACTTACGACATTGGTGTTTTAACGTTGCAACACAATCGACAATTTTGGCAACGTTATACCACTATAGTTTTCATCTGATTTGATTGAATTAATTTTATAATGATGAAATTATATTTTTGATACGATTTGACACAAATTTGCAAATGCTCTAGAAATATTGTTTATAAGATATATAGAAGTAGGAAGATTAAAGCTCTTGATATACTAAAAATTTAATTTATCAAGAAAGTGGACTTATATTGCTAGTCAACCACTTGTTACCATCCGCATGATGTGGTGGGTGTACAGGCCCGTAGCCAGGAATTTCCAAGGGAGGGTTATATGGACTCACAAAACAATCAAACTCAACCTTAACAGTCACAATTCAAACAGAATGTCTACATTAACAGTGCTTATTTGTTTTCAAGGGGGGGTTCGTCCGAATCCCCCCTGGCTACGGGTATGGTGTATATGGCTGTGGTCCACTATCTTTTAAAATTTTTGTCTTGTAGGAATGAATGCAGGAGATAATACTTTAAATCCAACAATGGCTTTACAAATATTAAAAACTATGAATAAAGTTGACCAGTTTGTAACCAAACCTGATAGTGAAGTCCGAGAAGCAGTTATGGAGGACTATGTTAAATTTATGACTACACCTAACTCTCATAATGATACTTACTGTGAATCTTTTCACAGATCATTCTTTAAAGATTGGATTTCAACAGATAAACGTCCAACTAAGGGAAAGGATATTGTTCGTTTTGCTGAAGACAGGTAAGAATGAAACTAAAGTGACTCAAACGGAGTCATGGAGGAAAACAAGTATTGTTCATATAATTGTTTGTACAACCAACTGTTTAAATCAAGGTATATGTATATGGGTATACATACGGATTAATGTCCAATGCATGTACAGTATAACTTGTATTAAGCAGCCAGTCAAAGGAATGCTTAAAAGTGGCTGCTTACTAAGGGGTGGTGCTTAATAGAGGTACATGTATGGCAACCCCAGTTTAGAATGTTAAGTTTGTAATTTGTAATTATATGTACAGTGAAAACCCTCAAAACCGAATCCTCTGAATACCGGAATCCCCTCAAAACCGACAGTTTCAAAAAGTCCTGGCCAAATCACTATATAATCCATACAAGGAAATCCTCTATAAACCGGAACCCCTCAAAACCGTAATCCGACATCATAATTCGGTCCCAATCACGTAAAACAATAGTAATTAATCCCCTCTAAACCGACAGTGTATTCACTGATCATTGTTTTGACACGTGACCAAATATCAAGAAAAGTAATTATCAGCAATCCATTGTGTTCTTAATTGAGTATGTGTGATTTAATCAATTGACATCTGCATTCATATTTGCCGATAACTGATCATATACCAAGCTATTATGAATTATATATTCATTTTGAATATATTAATTTATTTTATTGGATGTAGTGTAAGCAGCGCGTTTCCGGGTTTGTTCGATTTCTTGTTCCCTAGACCTCTAATATGATTTCAATAATAGAACACGACACGAGTGAACTGAAAGCAACGTGAATCGAACGTATCCCGCAATGATTTGCTACTTTCGAAAATGAAAGTTGAAATCATCTTGGCGCGAATGACATTCGGAGAGTGAATTTTTTAGGCCTACGATATTTCGAGATAGTAAGAAATAAATCGTTGTATTGTTTTTGTTACTGAAAATGCGGATCAACGGTAAACTGACATCCCCTCTAAACCGACATTATTACCTGGTCCCACACACTGTCGGTTTTGAGGGGTTTCACTGTATATGCATGAAAGAAAATCAATAATAGCTATTCAAATAGCATTAGCGATGTCTTATATAAAAATATTATTTTAGACAAGTCTCTTATACACTTTTGAATATTTCATGACTTATTTTAATAATCATTTACAACATTAGGTCTAATTATATCACTGAATGAGTAAAATTCAAGGATTATAGACAAAGGTTAATCTGTTTGGCAGTAATTAACTGTTAGTTTGATTCATTGGATTAACAAGGATTAACGGAAAATGACCGCTGATTGCAGGGTGACACATGTTCACTGTCAAGAAAAGCGTGACCACTGGCCGCGTCAAGAGAGTGGTGTTGAATAGAGGTAAATTTGGTTGAAAATTGCATGGGATGTTATTTGGGTGGCCTTTCATTAAAAGGTGGTGCTGAATACAGGTGACCGTTGGACCAAGTTTGACTGTATGTTCCAACTTCCTATAATTCCTGACAGACTAGATCATATTCTTCTATTTAAATATTATTTCTAATAGTCATATGATTGGGTTAATAGTCATTACAAGATATACACACTAGAAAATATACATGTACAAAGATTAGAAATCTCTTTAACAGTTATTTGTTATGATTTAGATTGAAGACTTACTCTAAACAGCATGAAGATCATCAGCTTTTAGCCATTGGTGCCTTAATTCCTGCTATACCTTGGATTGTCAGAACTGTTCATCTGACAGAAGAAGAATGTGCCAAATCAGCAGTTGAATTTTTAAAACTAACTCATCCTGTACCATCCTTATATCCTTTAGTAGAAATTTACACTCGTTTGTTACATAGTGTGATGAATGGTAAAGATCTACAAACACAAATTTTAAAAGTTGCTGAAGATCACCTATTAGGAGGTGTCAGATTCAAAAAACAGATACTGGCTTATTCAGATGTGGCTCAAACGTAAGCTTTGTTCATTTAAACTGAAAGTTTATTTAGGAAATTTTATGGCCGTTATAACGAACTTCGAATCTGGATAAATATAACAAATCTGTCTCTTGCATCTTGACTGATTTGTTTAGTCACAGGCATGAATTGATCTGATTGTATCCCATGATGTTGACCTATATAGTAGTGGTGAAACACCTGATGGTACTTCTGTTTGGAGTAGTCCACTACTATATAACTATTGCTCTCGATTTTGCCAGGTTTTTGGATGCGATTTTGATTAACGGAATTGTTTTGCTTGTACGGTTTTTGATTTCATAGACAATTGTATGGTAAATTGATGGTTATTGTTGATCTAAACTGAATTATCCGCAAGAGAACTTAAGAACTTAATGTCAGAGGATGATGCATGCAAAGAAAATGTATTTACATGTATTTGGATTTATAATAATGAAAATGGAACACAATTTTATTACAGAAAAGCTGCAGGATCTGAATTAAGACTGGAAGTATATCAAAAAGCAATTTCAAACCTTGGAATGGCATGTTACATTGATGGTGCTATGAAATCCATGTTATTTTTAGCTTATGAGTTCCATGATGATTTTGAAGGTGGTATTTTAGCAAATGCAAATTGTGGAGGTAATACATTTTTATACGCCCTCATCTCTCTATGAGGACGTATATTGTCGGCACCCCTGTCCGTCCTTCCGTCCGTCAACATTTGCTCGTAAACGCTCGAAAAACTAGAGTTTTTGACGGAATCAAATGAAATTTGATATGTGTATACATATTCATAAAACGAAGATCAAGTTCAAATTTGACCCCCCGGACACCCACCATGTGCTTTTGTCCCAGCCGTCATTCGCTCCGCTCGCAATGTCAATATATTCTGTCGGTTCATCTTAACCATTGCACCCCCAGTTTTAAAAACCTAGCTGCACCACTGGCCCTTGTTCCTTAAAATGCTTTTGATTTTTGGCTCACTCAACAGGTCACAATTCTTAACGGATTTTGACGAAACTTTCTGATAATGATTATTACCACCCATGGATGAACCCTATTAAAAAATAGCAAAATCAAAAAATATTTACTATGACTTATTGCCCTTGTTCTTGAAACGCGTATGATTTTTGGCTTGTAAACATTCTACAGGTCACAATTTTTAACGGATTTTTTACGAAACTTACTGATAATGTTTATTATCACCTAAGGATGAACCCCATTAAAAATCAGCAATATCGAAAAAATATTTATTATGAATTATTGCCCTTGTTCTTTAAAATGCATTAAATTGTTGGCTCGTTAACACTCAAGAATACATAATCCTTGATGGATTTTGATAATATTGTTCAGTATTATCACAAAAAGTTCAAAAGAGGTGTATGAATGAAGGTTTAATATATTTTTTCCTGTAACTGTCAAATATATAAAGTCAAAGCTGCCAGTTGGGGTATATTACCTTGCCTGGCAAGCTATCTTTTTTCAGTTTTTATACGCCCACATGGTTTGAATGAACTCAACCCAAGAGGTTTTAAAATTGCTTGATATGCTCTGAATAGTTTTGGACATGGAGCCACTCGCAATTCACTTGCTTAAGCCTCCATTTTGAATTTCAAATGGGCCACCCTCAAACATATATATTTGTTGATATATTCGGACCTATGTCAGCCATTAACTTGTTCAAAATTCAATTATTCAAGCTACAAGTGGCTGAAACATCCGGCTATCTCTAATTTCAAAATGGCGTCAATAAATATCGATAACTTGCGATATTTCTCGTTATATGCCAGGAATCTAACTGGTTTGTGGTGGGAAATAGTATGTTTGGGGTTCAAGGATCCCCTGGTTCAAGTTAAAAGTGGCAACAACTGGCGCCATATTGAATTTCAAAATGGCTTACCATAAAACTCCATAAATTTTGGTATTTCTAGATCTATGATAACTGTAAACCTATTCTCAGTAACTAATTGTACATTTTTGTGGTCAGGGAATCCAAGTGTTCAACTTACAAGAATTGAATTTCAAGATGGTGGCACAGCAAAATATATATGCTTAAATCAATATCTTGTTATTGGAAACAATAGGAAATTGATGTACCAGATACGTCTTTATAGTAATGTTTCAAATCGATTATTGACCGATTAACAATCGATTAATATTATATAGGTTTCCAATCTGTAAAACACCCCAAAACGTATATTACATAGTAGTTATGTCTAAAGAATACAAGCCAAGTCATGTGACTAAGGCTAGGACCCCCGAATCATCCACATCAGTTAACTGGGAACTGTGTGTTTTGTGGGAAAGTGATCCTAATGAGTTCTTGAAGCATGAGAACTGAGCCTACCCTCCAACTCTTTCCCAAGAAAGACATCTTCGATACAGCAACAAATCAGCCCATAGAAGAGCTTGCCACATGTCACCTGTGTGATACTGGATGGTGCAGCCATTATTCAGATGCTGAAGTCATGTGGCAGCAGAACATTCCTTGAATATGGAACAGGGGTGTTTGTTCCATATATCAATCGCGTTTTGAGCTAGTGTGGAATTGTTACACCAAGTTTGGTAGCTTCAAAGCGACTGCACAGGCCACCAAGAGAAAGGAATCAAAAGGCGTGTCACTGCCGCTGCTGTGCTACACAAAGACTGGCAGAATTTTCTTGAGTTGGTGAAAATATAAGGATGAGTTGTTCAGTTTCTTGTAGTGACTGCTTATGAGATCCTTCGACACACAAGGCAAAGAGTTGGTAGCCACTGACGCAGAACAGATACTCACTTCCCCACCTCCTGATGGCGTTGCTATCTTGGCCACATACAACTATGAAGAGGCTGACACTCAAATGGTGGTTCATGCAGCAAATACCATGGGACGTGGTCATCGAAGGATAATTATCCGAACAGTGGAAGCTGTCATTCTAGCCATTACATTAGCCTAAGGCCTACAGCAACAACTAGATGAACATTGGCTTTCAGTTTCATTCAGGACAGGCAAGAAAATCTGCTATGTAGCAGCACATGAAGTTCTTGTAGGCCTGGCACCTGATAGGTCAGAGGCGCTTCCAGTATTTGATGCTGTTACTGGATGTGAGAGGCGTTCCCAGAGGTTACAGCTGCCTTCTTCCAGTTGACCTCTACATCAGTCTGAAGACGTTATGTCAACTATTGAAAGATCTCTCTTACTCTATGATCGTACAATTATGTGTACATGTGTCAACCAACTTATAGGAAGAAGTCATTTTCAGCAGCAGTGGTGGGTGTAGCGCCAAGCAGGGTATGCTTACTAGTCTTGGATACCACTTTTCATTATGAAATATTTACTCATTTATTATTATACTTCCTCAAATGAAAAGTTCATAAGCTGCTACCAATGTATTGCCAATGTGTTTACGTGGATTTCAAGATTTCTTTTACGGTTGGCTGGCTGGAATCGTTCGTGCTTGGGTTTATAATTTCAAGAAAAGGGAGATCCCCAACTTAGGCAACTTTAGAGCAACATGCAGCCCTTTGCCATCTTCTTGCGACTTGAAATGTGTCAAAACTGGGGAGAAATTTTCAATCCCTCTGGACAACTCTACCAGAAGCAGCAAAATCATGCTATGAACTGATCTCATGTAAGAAAGGCTGCAATGAAAAATTAAAAGAGATCAGTCCTCAAATATACCAGTCTATGTGATTGTAGGTCGAATGCAAGACTTAAATTTTGAATAGTAATCACTTACTTTGTACTGCTAAGACGTGGAAAGATAACAGAGAATTCAACATGCATTATTGGCAGATACCACGTTTTTCTGTATCAGTTCAGAATTAGCCATAAGAATGCTTTCATAGCCGACATAGATTCAAAAATACTGATACTCTAACGTTTTGGGTTTTTTGTTTTGTTTTTTTTTTAAATTCAATAAGGTGGCAGTTGTTACCACTTGTAAATTGGACCAGTCGATCATTCAATCCCCTAAAACATACAAATAGCAACCAAAACCGAGATTTGCTGACAAAGATCGAAAAGTATCGTAAATTATGGATTCATATAGACGCCATTTTGAAATTAAACATTTCAACATTTAAACATTGTTGTAGCCACATGTAGTTGGAATAGTTGAATTCCCTGATACATTAAGTTTTATTATTTATTACACAAGGAAATGTGGACGTATATTGCCGTCACCCCTGTATGTCGAGCTGTCTGTCCGTTCACATTTTTTTGTTTTCACAATAGAGATTACAATTATTATCCGATCTTAATGAAACTTAGTAAGCATGTATATATTAATGAGATCTCGGTCAAGTTCGATTTTGGCAATAATCAGATGAACATTTTTTGAGTTATTGCCCTTGTCTTGGTAAAACGCGTCAAATATGACCTGTATCCATCATATATAGAGGCTACAATTGTTATCCGATCTGAAAGGGATTGTAAAGAGGTTTTCTAAACTATGTATGTGTATCAGGGACACTGATAGCATCAATTTGCGCCATTCCAATTTCTATTTCTTACATCTGTGGTTCTTGCAATTCCACTAAAACTAACATGTTTTATGACATCACACCCACTGATATACCTCTTCCGGTAAATCAGTGGGTGGTCATAAAACGCTTTAGTTTAAGTGGAATTGAAAGAATTACAGACGTCAGAATGAAAATATGAATGGCGCTAATTGATGCTATCAGTGTCCCGGATACACATAAAGTTTAGAAAACCTCTTTACAATCCCTTTAATTAAATTTGGTACGCATGTAAATATTAATTAAATTTGGTTTTGGCAATATCGGAT
Source organism: Lottia scabra (assembly GCA_029955415.1). Lineage (NCBI taxonomy): Eukaryota > Metazoa > Mollusca > Gastropoda > Lottiidae > Lottia > Lottia scabra. The sequence goes on along the minus strand of JARJEI010000014.1, from coordinate 9,156,791 downwards.
GAACAGTTTTTGACTTGTCAAAATGTGTCAAATTGACTTGTATCCACAATAGAGGCTACCATTATTGTCTGATCTTAATGAAACTTAGTAAGCATGTAAATAAATATGAGATCTAAGTCAATTTGGAATTTGGCAATAATCAGATAAACCATTTTTGAGTTATTGCCCCTGACTTTGAATAGACGTGTCAAAATTTGTTCTAGAGCACTATCACAGCTACAGTTTTCAATTGATTTTGAACTTTTTTTATAATTGAATTTGTATTACGGTATCGTTAATTAAAATATTCCTTTCCGACTGCTTCTAGTGGGCGTATGTTACCTTGCCTTGCAAGCCCTGGTGTAGTTATGTCTTCGAGCCACTCTTGAGGGCATCACAGGTCAGATAATATGGCCTGCGTGCTGCCATTTGAGAAGGCCTGCACTATATAGTTTGAAATCATAAAGTGAAACTCTAGAAAGTTTGAAACCTTGAAGTGAAACTCTAGAAAGTTTGAAATCATAAAGTGAAACTCTAGAAAGTTTGAAACCATGAAGTGAAACTCTAGAAAGTTTGAAATCATAAAGTGATACTTTAGAAAGTTTGAAACCTTGAAGTGAAACTCTAGAAAGTTTGAAATCATTGAAGAGTATACAATTATGATATAGAAATTTTCATATTTCTGTGTTTCAGGTGAAAACTGTCATCGTGGTGGAGTTCTTGGTGCATTGTTAGGAGCTGCTAGTGTTTATAATGGTAAATTAATACCAGACAAGTGGAAAGAAGAACTAGGAGTCAATAAACAATGTTTAAAATCTACTATAGCTGTTATGAATGAAACCTAAATAATGTTAAATACTGTGATTCTAATAGTTTGTTATGCTCCAATTTATATCAATTTGGAAGTAATATTTTATTTATTTATATATTAAATGAGTTCTCATTTGATAATAATGATGCACATTTTGTATATTTTTATGTTGAAAATTCAAGGTTGTAACATTTTGGTTGTGTGTGTCTAATAATTTTGTTTCTATTGTAAAGGTTTTATAGCAAATAAAATAATTTTAAATAAAAACTAGCATCCAATAAACAAAGTGTTGCCAAACCAGTATATCATTGAAGATCATCATTTGAAATCAAATGAAATGAAATTATTGTATCCTTCAGTATCTATAGAAAACCTATGCATAGAATTATTGTGGGAATGATTGGGTAAGAAATCAATTGTATATAAAATAAGATATATAATTATAGTATTTATTTAATAGGGGGAAAGATTTGTATATTTCCTCTGAAAGCACCGACTAGATATTAACAGATAGTACAATTTACAGTACTGATAAAATCAATACTTAATCTTGACTATTTCTATATCAGGTATTCCAACTTCACTAGGCTGAGTTCACATAGGAATATACGGTATACCCTATACGGCGAGTCACATTAGTGCCTGTCGATCACCGTTTTTACAATCAAGATTTTCTGGATCCCTCGGAAGGGGCATCTGTCAGACCTTATCTAAGACTCGGAAATCTGTAATCATCAATCATTGGCTACCTATCTAAATCATTTGGTTGATGGTATAACATGTAAATATGAAAGCATGTGCTTAAAATTGCAATAAAATGAGAACAAATGAGTCCTATTGTTTTTAATTTACCCTGTTCCGACACAATAAGTTAAAGATAGCTTGCCAGGCAAGGTAACATACGCACACTTTGAATATTTGAAAAAGTTGATTGCACCATCGCACTTATTTGAGCTGATATTTAGATGAATCAATTCGAATGAAAACACTAGCCTCTATCGCGTACACAAGTTAATTTTAACGTTTTTTCACTAAGTCAAGGGCAATAACTCATAAACAGACGACTGGAATTGTGCCATTTTCGAACTCATCCGAGATATTATCAAAATGAATATACATACAAAGTTACATTTGAATCATTTGAAAAACTCTGGCTTCTATCGTGTACACAAGAAATTGTTGACAGACGGACGGACGGACAGGGGTGACGGCAATATACGTCCACATTTTCATGTGGGCATATAAAAAGTTAGTTTATAAATCATGATAAGGGAAATCAGAACGCATTTACTTCAGATTGCAGCTGCCAGATTAGAATTATACATTACTTAAAGATAATACAAGCACGATTCCCACTATACTATACTATACATAGGTGTACTTCGTTTTCGATTAGTGTCCTCTTATGTGACCTGGTATTATGAAATTACTTTGTTCGATATTAGTATCGCGTGTTGTGCACCGTATAACTTCCATATAAAGAATACTTCTATGTGAACTCAGCATGGAATGGAGATTATAAACACTCAAGGTCAATTAGCTTTAAACTTGATTGAAAGATCATTAATTAAAATAATTATTTTGAATAAAATAGGTTTAAAATTCAATTTGTGTCTGGTTTCAACCAAACATAACAAACAAATCAATAAGAAAACATTCACTATTTTCATAAAAAAATATAAGACATGTAAGGCCCCGTAAATCAACTCCAGAATACCCAAGCCAAACTTTTGAATATCAACAATCAATCACAGACGTTGTTCCTAGTGAAAGCACCAATCAGAGACATTGAAACTATAATATACAATATCAAATATAGTTATAACAAATAACAACTTTATTACACTGATAAAATTAATCATTAAAATTCTTCAATATAGTAATTAAAGACATTTACCTTAGAATTTAGTATCTAATCAATCTATTAAAGGCAACACCAATATATTTCTATATAAAGTGTAGAACAACCCTACTTATTTTAGTAAAAACATTTTCTGTAGTTAGCCATCTTTAACACAGAACATATCAATAGCAAAGTATTCTCATTCTTATGTTTTATAAAAAGTGCATTTCTTATTGGCCTATAAAAAATAATTTTTGTATCTGTGCTTTTGAAAATTTTAAAACAAAGACTTTAATAAAGATACAATATGTTTTAGTGTTGCCTTTAATATCTGTTCAACAAGGTAATATATCACATCTAATATTAAATAGATAGCCAGTGATATCTCAATATGTAGCTTAACATAATGTACAATTAAAACAATAAGAAAATATATAAAATAAATTTCCATCCCTCAATATCAATAAATTTGTGTAAATAAGAGCACATTGGATGATGTTATATACAATAAATATGAAATTAGTACAAAATATGAAATTGTTTGCATATATATACATGTAAAAAATAGTTTCCCCGCAAAATTTCCATCATCAATTTATTATGCATTGCACAATGTGGCCTTCAAGAATAATCCTGCTAACAACCATCACAAAACACACACATCAAGTCAGGTAAAATACAAGTGACTCTGAGTAGACTTCTAAATAACATCATCTGAACATATGAGCACACAAATAGTCTTAATTCTCCAAAGTTAGAGTCAGCAAATATACAGGATTGCAAGTAAAAAAAATTATGCACTCATGATTAAAATTTCATCTCTGAACACATATTAATAGAAAAATAATGATTATGAAAATATGAAAAATATATAAAAACAACTTGAGACAGGTAATATCATCACAATTTATATAACCAATACAAGATACAGGGGACATAATCCCTATTGTTTCTCTTAAAATACAGTTTACCTCAACCTCACATTAAGATATTTATTACACTCTTATTATAATCCACTTAGAGTGACAAAGTAGCATTATTCATATAGTAGAAACTCTTAAATTTAATATTTCAAAACATCCTTTTCCCACTTTTTAACACCTTTTATATGCACAAAACTGTAAATATTGTAGAAAACTCCATTGGAGTCAAGAAATTATAAAGTCAAGCTTAATATTATGTTTGTTACTATTATTATTAATGATTTTGGTTATTTGGTTACTTTTGACTCTTTGTGGACAATTAGCAATGTGTCTTCTCTTCAAGCCCTTTGTTTGTTTCTTCCAGGAGATAGTATGAATGAAAAAATGTATGCTCATAAAATATATCAAATTTAAATAATTGTTAAACAATGGATATATAGGTTCTAATATGATATTAAACAAATACTGAATATTAATAAAAACCATTATTTCAAATATGGAAGTAACTAAGGTTGTTTGGCAATCTACATGAAAATATAAAGTGATGAAAGTACTAATTAAACATACAACTCGCTAAGACTAATAAGATGTGCATACATTTGATCATAAATAGAAACAAAATTATCGAAAAATGAAGAAATCAAAAGGGATGTGAGAAGAAGCACAAAAATTAAAAAGCTGTCAGGAACAAAGAAATTGGGTGGCAAGTTGATAAGTAAGAAATTCGATTTAAATTAAAAAGAGAAAGGGTATTAAACACCCTGAAAGTCTGCTCCGAGTCTGTTTTTTGAGCTACTCCTCCATCCTCAAGGACTTCTTCAATATTCATAAAATACTTATATTTCATTTATTAATCATTTGGCTATGAAAAAGTAAGAGATCTGTTTTGAATAAAATAGAATACAACTACAAAAAAGAAAAAAAATCTGTCACATCCAAATGATTAAAAAGAATGACAGATAAAGGTGTATGTATTATTCTTTGCTTTTAAACAAGGTCAATCTTGAACCCATCTGTCTTTATAATAAAATATATATTTATAAAGTCAAAGTTATCATTTCTTTTCAAAAAACAGTGTTAGAAACTCACAATCTAATGCTAACAATAAAAAAAATACTTTAATCAATATGACGTTAAAAATCAAAATCTTCTATGTTTATTGAATGTGAAACACATTGCTGGGGTATCATTTTTAAAACATTATTAGATAAATTTAACATTGTACAGAACTGAAATGTAGCTTTAATGCATCTTTACCCTAGCATCATTAATATATGGAAGCCATTCATTTGACCATCAGTTATTGACTGACATTCATTTTTTTAAAGTTAGCTAGAGCACTGCGTTCACTACTGGACAATGTTGATGACATTAAAGATAATCTTCTCATGTAGTTGGGCATTTTGGCCACTTTTGTTTCTGGACAGATTTCTAGAATTGGTTCATTAGTCCACATTTGCTGAAAATAATATATAATAATATTACAAAAATGTCTTAATCCATTTTTTTTTTTTTTATGAATTATAACAGTATTGGTTTGCAAAGGTCATCTAAAACCTGGAAAATCAGGAAATTTTAGAATAGCTTAAATCAGGGAAAACATGATATTTCTGGGAAATTGTCAAAATGATAATGTGGAAAAATGATATTTCCTACAGTCTTTTCATCTTATCCATCTTCTTGTGTTAGTAAAAAGATCAAATTCATGATCAAGAATAGATAAAATTAACAATTCCGGCCTTGATTTTTATACGCCCTCATCTCTCTATGAGGACGTATATTGTAGTCACCCCCGTCCGTCCGTCCGTCCGTCCGTCCGTCCGTCCGTCCGTCCGTCCGTCCGTCCGTCGGTCCGTCCGTCCGTCCGTCAACATTTGCTCGTAAACGCTCTAAAAACTAGAGTTTTTGACGGAATCAAATGAAATTTGATATGTGTATACATATTCATAAAACGAAGATCAAGTTCGAATTTGAGCTATTTTCGATCGTTAGAAGCAGAGTTATTGCCCTTGCCTCAAATCCGTCGGTCCGTCCATCAACATTTCCTTGTAAACGCTCTAAAAACTAGAGTTTTTGACGGAATCAAATGAAATTTGATATGTGTATATATAATCAGAAAACGAAGATCAAGGTCGAATTTGAGCTATTTTCGATCGTTACAAGCAGAGTTATTGCCCTTGCCCCAAATCTTAAATATGCTATTACTCTCTTAGTTTTCAACCGATTTTGATGAAACTTAAAATGGATGTTATTGGACCTAAATCGAAAGGTTTGAGAAAGTTTTGTTTTCTCCTGATTAAATTTTTTCCTTTTTCGACTTTTTCGTTAGGCGTATATGGCCGTGGTCCACTATCTTTATAAAATTCAAGTCAAGGAAAATGATTGAATGTTGTATGGAAAGTCATAGAAATGTCAGGGAAAATTTGCTCGTATGATCTGTACAAACCCTGTTATAAATAGTATGTTGTTTTTTTTTGTAGATAACAGATTCCAGAAGTACAATATGAATTTTAATTAAATAGTTTTGAACTAGAAATATGAAAGGAGTTAAATACCTCATTTGGCTCTTTTTTCCATTTCAAAACTGCTTCATCATCCCCATATGAACCTGACATACTTAACATGATAGTCTCGCCAAATGAACTGGAATATTAATAACAACCAAAAGTTAACTTAAGCCATTATTCAGATAACTTTCTTTGTGAAAATGTTCCTATACCTATAATTGGGGGTATCAAGCCACAACATCCTGATACTATTATTATTTATAGACTTTCCAGGAGCAAACCATGGCTTTTTATACGCCCACATCTCTATATGTGGACGTATATTTTCGGCACCCCCTGTCTCTCCGTCAACATTTGCTTGTAAACTAGATTTTTTCATGGAGTCAAATGAAATTTTGTATGTATATACATATACATAAAAGAAAGATTTGAGCAAGAAACAACACATTGTATAGGGGAAACATTTAGTGAACTGGATCACATCTCTATTAGATTCTGAACACACAATGTAATAAATTTAAAGAAGACTCACCAATCTTTCAACAGACATTTAACAGGTTTATCAGAAATTTTGACTTTAGCCTGTAGAAAGAGATCAGCAGTATATAGAGATTCTGACATGGTAGTACCAGAGATAATACTAGTAGCAGCAGACATATTACTTTGTACAGAGTTTACTCGTAACATATTGGGTCGTTGAACACCTTTAACAGAGTCAACCCTTGATGGTGTAGAGATTTCATCATAACTTGACCAACCATGAAGACTTTTAGATGTACTGAAACTACCACTGGTACAAAAGGGATTGCCCTTGTCATCAGACTGTTCAAAAGAAGAAATGTTGAAATCATCTGGAAAGATCAAACTGGCAGGGTCAATACCAGAAAGTCCACTTTTCTGCTGCAAGAAATCATCTACGTGCTTCAAATCTGCTTCAGAGCTCAAAGAACCATGAAGGTTGAACGAGACATTACTTTCAACATCTGTATCCACATGAATGTTGGTAAAGTCAATACGATACTGAGCTTCACGGTTCTTTGGTTGAAATTTCTCTGGTTTACTAGTGGAATCCAGAGTAGCTCTACCACTCAAATCTGATCCCACACTCGATCTATTAGGTGTAATGTTTTCTTGAGCACTTTGATAGGCACTGCTGCTATCATTGGATGTATAGTTGTCTCTAAATAGGTCAGCTCGAGTTATTTTGCGTACAGATTTTTTAGGTTCTTGTTTTGGATTTTCCGATTGGAAAGAACTGGATGTGGCATCCATGAATACTTCATCTTGCTCACATTCAATACTTTGAACATTTTGAGAATCTTCTGAAGTGCTCTGTTTATTTGTGGAAGCTGTTTGAGAACTGTCATCCGTAGCTGTTCCTGAACCACTTGATGATGTACAAACATTTCCATTTTTACAATTTGAACAATGGCCACATTGCACAAGGCTATTAACAGTTTTTCTACATGAACATTTCATAGCTTTACAACTTGGACAAACAGCTTCTGACTGGGAACTTATGAACTTGTTTATGTGTCCATTTGCTGTTGTCTTTGAGCATGTACAAATGACATTGTCATTTTGAACAGAATTGTTTGCACACTTATTACACTTGAAGTCACTTAAATTATTGATATTATCCTTATTAGCACTTTTAGAAGAGGAATGATTAGTTGTAGACTCACTGATATCACTAACATGTCCAGAATCCACAGCAAATCCCATAGTAGTGCCTCCTCGAGACATTTCAGAGTCTGTTTGCAGGCTAATACTATTTTGAGAGTTATTAATTTCATTTTCATTAATAGTAGACATGTTGGTTCCCTTGTTAAGAGAATCTGATCGTTCAGGCTTTTTCATTTTCTCTGGAGAACTGTCCGAGTCAATGACTACCAAACTGGAATCGGCACTTTCAGGAAGATCAATTATGTCGAAACTATGAGATTTGTTTTCACCACTACTTGTTATTTCTGTAGTACTGTTTAATGATTTATTCATTTTCTTTTCCTTTTTATCCTCTACACTCTTACTCTGGGTTAACACATACATAGAGAGAAGATCGCTTTTGTTTGGAATGTGATTTTCTGGGAAAACATCTTTAGGCAATTTGGATCCACCATCTTCATTGACTGTGCTTCCTTCTGATTCCTCCATCACATGTCCATTATATAATTTTTCATCTAAAGCATTAGTGGGATCAAACAATCTGCGTCGACTTTTAGCAGCCATTTCTGTGGAATGTAAGTCAGTGCATTTTTCATGACCATGCTGGCAACTTTGAGAGAAACTGTCACCACAACTATCAAACCAAAAACTTCCCTGTGAGGAATGAAATTCAGATTCAGTTTGATTTGTTTTATTTCCCACATATCTCTTTTCAGGAGAAGACAAGGGTGTTGATGCCAGGATTCTATTTTGGTTCATTTCCTCAGCATTGTTCACAAATACAGTACTTCCAACAGAATTGGCAACAAATTCCTCAGACTTGATGTTTGAAATGTCAATGGGTGATGAAATATTTGTGTCAGGATGGTCAGCCTTACAGTCCTGTTTCACTGGAGAGATGTTTAACCCTTCATTTAATTTACGATAGTACAAGTCACGTACTTTTTCTTCTACTCTTCTGATAGGATCATTGTCATCATGAACCAAACACAGATTTTCAGCCAAACTACCATTAAAGGACTGTTCTGATGGTGTTTTACAACTTCCTGTTTCAACAATATCATAGATCATTAGATTACCTTCACCTGTTCCTACCCATACTGTATTCTCATATGATAGAATGGATGTTATTCTAGCCCGGTTAAAATATGCATCATCTTCCTGTAAATATAAAATATATTCAATCATACTGATACACCATTTCTAAATATAGCCAATAGCTAAAGATAAACTTTGTTTTTAACAGCTTCTTATTAAAGCCACAATACTTTATTGTATTTAGATAAAGAATAAAAACCAATTTAAATTTCACCAGAAGTTTGATGTGAAGAGACATAGAACTATACCTTTCTTAGATTAGGGTATCTTCCTGATCTGGTGTCATATAACATTTTACAGCTGAGAGTCTGTGGATCCCATAGTTCCAGGATGGAGCTGCCCCTGACAGAGATCAGTACACCAGGTACACTCGGTTCCAGGGATAGAATATGATCATATGGGTTACTGGATACTGTAAAGTTATCCATAGCATCCAGTGTTCTGAAAACAGAATTGAACCAAATAAGATGAAAAATACCAATGTAATCTGTTAATATTTCAACAAAAATCAATTACAAACTTTCCAAATTATAATGGTTTTAGTTTTAAAAAAAAAAAGTAATTGTTCACAAATGCAAAAATAATTTGAATATAAAAAAAATAACTGCAATTAAAGGTACACAAATTGTCAGATTCTAAGTCATTCATATCACAGTGCTATTAAGGGTGTTACTTGGGCTATTTCACGTTATGAAAAAATGGAATAAGTATATGAAATAATGGTTTCTTGAGACTTGTTGTGCATTTGTTGATGATTTGGGGTCCTTCTTGATAGTTTAAGGTTGATTTCATGTCAATCAGATTTGTTTTAATGAGTTGGACAGCCCTTTCAAACATGTCATAAAAATTGGACATTTCAAACCTTTGATACAAGTTTAAAAAAATGTGAATGGATCAATCTACATCAAACTTGGCAAAAATGTAGACAATTACATTGCCGAGAAATGTACAGAGCGATTTCGCCAAAAAAATTAATATTTTGGTGGTTACCATGGAAATACGAAAATTTACACGTAGGTACGGCAAACATTTATCAGGGGCCAAACTAATTAGAATTTTGTACATTTCATCCTAATTGAATAAGCTTTCAATCAAGACCACGATCGTAATTTTCCAATAAAAAATGGCTGAGAAATCTTGTACCAACCGGGACACATTTTGCTACTTTTTCCTAATTTTTTAGCAAAAACTAACAAAATACCTAATTTTTTTTCGGTTTCTTTCATTCTATATAGTTTACAAATAAAGTAATAATAATTATCTACAATCTGAGCCCAAAAATAATAAGTAATTCGCAAAAATGCCATCTCGTGTTTTTTTTCTCGAATGCTAGCCCAATCAATACCCTTAAACATACTCTCTTAAAATGGTAGCCATTAAGATTGATAAAGGGATTAATTCACATACCCTGCATGAATGACATACACTGTATTACCACAGGCACACCATAACTGTTTACCCAGAACTCTAACACAAGTAACAGGTGACTGACCAACTGGTATATACATCACATCAACTGGTGCTGAAACACTCTCTCCATTCTACAAATATATATCAAATCATCATTATATGTCCACTGTTTATGTAAACTGCCTGCACCCATGTCAAATCTTAGCAATCCCTGAATATTAATTAGTTATTCAATGTTGGTGATGTTTTTTCATGTTTCTTTATAACAACACTATTGAACAGTTTTCTCACTTTAATCTAAGGTGAATATCAACTTACCTCAATTATAGCCACAGTTCCATCAGCTAATCCAGCAAAGATTCTAAACTGTTCATCATCATCAGAATAACAACAGACTGATAATACAGCATCATGAAGTCTGATGTGCCATCTCTCTGTATTCTTGGACATATCATACGAATAGAGTAACCAGGATATAGAACCATATATTACTATATTATTAGGTAGAGCTAACATACACATCATCTTAGAATCAAACTGAAATATTAAGAAGAAGTTCTGATACTACTATTCCATCACAGTAATGACATTTCTCTTTTGACAATAAAAACTCTTTATGTTTTAGTAAACTTGCCAAATGCTTAGCAATATCTACCACATACATAAGCTATTCATTCAATTGGAAGAACATGGAACATATTTATTAAGATATCAATGTTGAAATAATTACGACAATAAACAACATATGTTTACCCTGTATTATTATAAATATTAAACATTCAACAATTTCAGATTGTCAACAGTTTCTGCCAGATGCCATATAATGATATCAAGTCACAGTGACTTTAGCCATATGTTTACCTACCTCTAGTGAAATATCCAACATAACTCCATCCTTAGCATTGACTCGACACACATGTGATTGATTCTGTTCACCATAACATAACCATATTTCACCTGTAGACAAAAAACAATCAAATAATTAGAGAAACAGATTGAAGGACATTACATTTTCTTCATGAAAGTAAAACTCTTTTTTTTTTAAACATTATTTATTACATGGAAATTGACTTGAATGAATGTAAGTCAACAGAAAAAATACAGATATCATCATAGACACTGTCGATTTCTCAGATCTAATATCATCATGCACTGTCTATTTCTCACATCTAATATCATCATAGACACTGACACTGTCTATTTCTTAGATCTAATATTATCATAGACACTGTCTATTTCTCACATCTAATATCATAAACACTGTCTATTTCTCACATCTAATATCATAAACACTGTCTATTTCTTAGATCTAATATTATCATAGACACTGTCTATTTCTCACATCTAATATTATCATAGACACTGCCTATTTCTCACATCTAATATCATCATAAACACTGTCTATTTCTCAGATCTAATATTATCATAGACACTGTCTATTTCTCAGATCTAATATCATCATACACTGTCTATTTCTCTCATCTAATATCATCATAAACACTGTCTATTTCTCACATCTAATATCATCATAAACACTGTCTATTTCTCACATCTAATATCATCATCATGTTCCTTCAGCAACGTTAGACATTTGCATTATCTACCGTTGCTGGAATGACGGGGTTTTCTCGTCATTATCAACTAATAACCTCGTTTAAAAAACACTATACTTCACATTCAATTTATGACTGTTGAGACTCGATTATCACAAGGTAAATTTGCTACAAGAAATTTGACGTCTGGTCATTCGAAAGTTTTCCCGCAATAATTTGTTACAAGGAATATAACTGGTCGACCATAATCGTTCGACCAATCAAAGTTAATGATGAGAAAAGCTTATCATGATAGCAACGGATTAATGTAATGAAATGAAATGATAGCCGTTGCTAAAGGAACATGTATCATCATAGACACTGTCTATTTCTCAATATTATCATAGACACTGTCTATTTCTCAGATCTAATATTATCATAGACACTGTCTATTTCTCAGATCTAATATTATCATAGACACTGTCTATTTCTTAGATCTAATATTATCATAGACACTGTCTATTTCTGAGATCTAATATTATCATAGACACTGTCTATTTCTCAGATCTAATATCATCATAGACAGTAGACCCTGTCTATTTCTCAGATCTAATATTATCATAGACACTGTCTATTTCTCAGATCTAATATTATCATAGACACTGTCTATTTCTCAGATCTAATATCATCATAGACACTGTCTATTTCTCAGATTTAATATTATCATAGACACTGTCTATTTCTTAGATCTAATATCATCATAGACACTGTCTATTTCTTAGATCTAATATTATCATAGACACTGTCTATTACTCAGATCTAATATCATCATAAACACTGTCTATTTCTCAGATCTAATATCATTATAGACACTGTCTATTTCTCAGATCTAATATTATCATAGACACTGTTTATTTCTCAGATCTAATATCATCATAGACACTGTCTATTTCTCAGATCTAATATCATCATAGACACTGTCTATTTCTTAGATCTAATATCATCATAAACACTGTCTATTTCTCACATCTAAGATCATCATAAACACTGTCTATTTCTCACATCTAATATTATCATAGACACTGTCTATTTCTCACATCTAATATTATCATAGACACTGTCTATTTCTCACATCTAATATTATCATAGACACTGTCTATTTCTTACATCTAATATGATCATAAACACTGTCTATTTCTCACATCTAATATTATCATAGACACTGTCTATTTCTCACATCTAATATCATCATAGACACTGTCTATTTCTCAGATCTAATATCATCATAGACACTGTCTATTTCTCAGATTTAATATTATCATAGACACTGTCTATTTTACAGATCTAATATTATCATAGACACTGTCTATTTTACAGATCTAATTGTGATACAGGTACCAAATTGAATTAAATTAAGAAAATCAGATCAACTATGAACATGTGATTACTTATCACTTTATGTATATTATCTATGTAATGATTAATTAACCTTAACGATAGATTAAAGTGATTATTTACAGATAGATTGAAGTAATTATTTAAAGATAGATTAAAGTGATTATTTAAAGATAGATTAAAGTGATTAAAGTTAGAATAAATAACCTGTACATATATAAAGTGACTGTAAATAATCTTATCAGCAGGATTATAATAATTTATACTATTGACATTGTTTGGTTCTAATTTATCTTAACTGTTTATCTTGGATATATCCTTTATCTTTTTTATAACAATAATCTTGGAATGGTCATGTTTTCTGATGAATTATAGTAGAATTGTAGTTATACATCCGACTTGATCACAGAATCACATTCTGTGCATTTCATACTCATGCAAGTGGATATATTCACTAATAAAAATTTTTATATTTTTTTTTTAATTGTGCATTTCTTCAAGGGCAATAACTTAAATATCATTAAAAAATGTATGTATACCAAAATCCAGAGATGCAAATAGTAGTAAATGCAATTCCACTAAAACTAACGCGTATGAAGTCACTGACAGTGATCTACCGGACGCTACTATTGATAGCTATGCAGATAACTGTCAGTGACGTCATAAACGTGTTAGTTTTAGTGGAATTGCAAGAACCACAGACATTGCAATGGAAATTGGAATGTCGCAAATTGAAACGATCAATGTCCCCGATACACATACAAAGTTAAGAAATACGCTTTACAATCCCTTTCAGCCTAAAAACACTAAAGCGATTTTGGTTTGTTTGTTTCAAGGACAAATATACCCTAAGGGAAAGTATTTTGCTCAATTGAATTATTTTAATGGCATTATGTAACTTTATATAAATGTTTTAATGGTCATTACATCAATCCTTTTCATCAAGACAGCTTACAAACTTTACTTTATTTTGGGAGAAACAATTGTTTGATGTCTAGGTGAAGTGAACCCTTAGGGTTTTCAAAATAATCAAAAAAACTTGGAGGTAAATTATGTGTGAGAAGACAAATATTAAATGAAATATTTAGTAGGTAGTTGTGATTGTTAAAGTGAAAGTATCTCAATATAGTTAAGTAAAAAAAGAGTAAAAATATTTCTACTGACCTGAGGGACTGGCTGTACAACATTCAAAAGTCAAGAAACTTCCAGCTTCTGCCTCAAGAGCCATGAACTGAAACAAACAATAAGACAATTATAATTACATTCTATTATCTATAAATGAAACGAAAGGTAATCATTATATTCTAAAATCACTACAAATATCTTACATTGTTTAGTCTCAAGTACATTCCTGTAATAGGTCTATAAGACAACTTGGACCAAAACAAACTCTGGCCATGTTTTATAACACATTCGGACCACTTTTTACTTAAACTTTAAACAGTAACTATGCAAACTATGTTTTAATCAAATTGAAAGTTTTTTTATATTTTTTACTGTTTAGATACCAAAAGATCAATGAAAAAAAAATTAGCAAAGAATTTGGTTTGAGTTTTTGGAATAAAAGTGGTTCGAGTTTGTTATGAAAAAAAAACAAAACCAAACATTTTGTATTGATGAGAGTTTGTTTTGGGTTGTCTCTCTGTGATCTATAAATAATATTTACATACTTTTTCCTTCTTATCACATTTTATTAAATTTCTAGACCTCTTCAACTTGTGTAGAAGATTTAATATAATTCTCAGAAAGCTGGTCATTTTTATATTAAGATCACATAACCCACACTTGCATTGAAAATTTTAAACTCAAATATTTTCATCCCGTATGTTAAATCACATATAGAGTTTTCATCGTATAAACAATTCAATTTAGTCATCAATAAATTTTCACAGAATAAACATTAATCCAATTTTTCAATAAGTAAAGTATAGTATGTTTATCAGGCACATTCTGACACAGTTGTTATGAAGATACAATAATCATCAGAGGTTAGTCAAGATACTAATAAAAGTCAACTGGTCATAAAATCTCTTATATCATTCTCTTTACAGTTGACATATTACTCTTTAAATAAATCACCTGTCAATCACAGATTGTGACCAACCAGTGATTAGTATGTAATCACTTTAGGTGTCAACTGATCTTTTATCATAGTTGATTATTTACAGACAATTTAAAAAATCTCCTAATTAGATTTAAATTACAATCTTTATTGAATTAGTATCAGTTTTGAAAATAATAATCTGAATGATGGTGAACAATAATATTTTCATTTCAACAATTTAAAGTTTAGATTTTGATTGATCAGGTGTTCACATCTAGTTTAAAATATAATATTAAAACTAAATTAATAACAGTTCTTTTTTCTTCACAAGATTTGGATATTACATCTTTACACTTACAAATAGTTTTATTATAAGAAATACACAAATTTTCAATGTTGTTTTCTTTGCTAAATTATGAATAATTTTATTAACTTTTTAACCATAGCAGTAACATTATAGGTTCAATTGATGTATCGCCATCTGTCAGTGTCTGTCATTTTGGTACGTCAACTGTACGTAGTACCGTAGTAGTGGATCGGTTGACTAAAGAGAGATTTCTTATTGTATTAAGGTAATGAAATTTGTTTTGTTGGGCAACTGTAAGGAATATTGATGGGTCATTGAAAATATTTTTAAAAGAATAGTTTGATCTATCTAGATGGTCGACTGTTTAGAAAATATGAGGTACTCCGATCCGGAGTATTTTGGAAAGCATCAAGTTAAACTACCACCGCCGCATGTTTTGATAAACTCCACAAGAATGTCAAAACCGAAAGTAGAAAAATAATGTTTTTTTTTTTTGTCCAAGCGTTATTTAATATAAGGTTACAAAGTCCAGTATTGAAGCGTACTTGTCTTGTTTTTGCGATGCATTATGACGACGTCAGAGAAGGTTGACAGAATATTACAAAATTGTCTCCCTTAATTAGAGTGAGTGTCTGCGATACATCAATTGTTATTGGCCTTGCACTATTTCTTATTTATGTCATTAATTTTTTCATTAATTTTCTCCCATCAGGTCCAAGTTAAATTCTTTAAACTTATATTCTTAATTGAAAATTCTTTGTTTCTTATAATCAACATTCTAATATTAACTGTGTATCCCAACTCACCATTTGTTCACGTTCAGCAAAAGCCATTTTCTGTAATTCTCTTCTCTTGTACTTCTCTTTTAATGAAGTCAAATAAAACGCTTGTTTACTTTTAATGGCTTGGCGATGTGGAAAGGGCCTTAGATCTTCAAATGCAATCTAGAACATAACAAAAAATATTGTTTTGCAAATAAAAAGGGTCAAATGTTTGAGATTGTACTTTAAGGTAAGAACTTCTATCTGAAAGTGTAATAAAGATTGTATCAGATTGTACTTCTAGGTTAGAACTTCTATCTGATAGTGTAATAAAGATTGCATCAGATTGTACTTCTAGGTTAGAACTTCTATCTGATAGTGTAATAAAGAAATATTGTATCAGATTGTACTTCTAGGTTAGAACTTCTATCTGAAAGTGTAATAAAGATTGTATCAGATTGTACTTCTAGGTTAGAACTTCTATCTGAAAGTGTAATAAAGATTGTATCAGATTGTACTTCTAAGTTAGAACTTCTATCTGAAAGTGTAATAAAGAAATATTGTATCAGATTGTACTTCTAGGTTAGAACTTCTATCTGAAAGTGTAATAAAGATTGTATCAGATTGTACTTCTAGGTTAGAACTTCTATCTGAAAGTGTAATAAAGATTGTATCAGATTGTACTTCTAGGTTAGAACTTCTATCTGAAAGTGTAATAAAGATTGTATCAGATTGTACTTCTAAGTTAGAACTTCTATCTGATAGTGTAATAAAGAAATATTGTATCAGATTGTACTTCTAGGTTAGAACTTCTATCTGAAAGTGTAATAAAGATTGTATCAGATTGTACTTCTAGGTTAGAACTTCTATCTGAAAGTGTAATAAAGATTGTATCAGATTGTACTTCTAAGTTAGAACTTCTATCTGAAAGTGTAATAAAGATTGCATCAGATTGTACTTCTAGGTTAGAACTTCTATCTGAAAGTGTAATAAAGATTGTATCAGATTGTACTTCTAGGTTAGAACTTCTATCAGAAAGTGTAATAAAGATTGTATCAGATTGTACTTCTAGGTTAGAACTTCTATCTGAAAGTGTAATAAAGAAATATTGTATCAGATTGTACTTCTAGGTTAGAACTTCTATCTGAAAGTGTAATAAAGATTGTATCAGATTGTACTTCTAAGTTAGAACTTCTATCTGAAAGTGTAATAAAGATTGTATCAGATTGTACTTCTAAATCAGATTGTACTTCTAGGTTAGAACTTCTATCTGAAAGTGTAATAAAGATTGTATCAGATTGTACTTCTAGGTTAGAACTTCTATCTAAAAGTGTAATAAAGAAATATTGTATCAGATTGTACTTCTAGGTTAGAATTTCTATCTGAAAGTGTAATAAAGATTGTATCAGATTGTACTTCTAGGTTAGAACTTCTATCTGAAAGTGTAATAAAGAAATATTGTATCAGATTGTACTTCTAGGTTAGAACTTCTATCTGAAAGTGTAATAAAGATTGTATCAGATTGTACTTCTAGGTTAGAACTTCTATCTGAAAGTGTAATAAAGAAATATTGTATCAGATTGTACTTCTAGGTTAGAACTTCTATCTGAAAGTGTAATAAAGATTGTATCAGATTGTACTTCTAGGTTAGAACTTCTATCTGAAAGTGTAATAAAGAAATATTGTATCAGATTGTACTTCTAGGTTAGAACTTCTATCTGAAAGTGTAATAAAGATTGTATCAGATTGTACTTCTAAGTTAGAACTTCTATCTGAAAGTGTAATAAAGATTGTATCAGATTGTACTTCTAGGTTAGAACTTCTATCTGAAAGTGTAATAAAGAAATATTGTATCAGATTGTACTTCTAGGTTAGAACTTCTATCTGAAAGTGTAATAAAGATTGTATCAGATTGTACTTCTAAGTTAGAACTTCTATCTGAAAGTGTAATAAAGATTGTATCAGATTGTACTTCTAGGTTAGAACTTCTATCTGAAAGTGTAATAAAGAAATATTGTATCAGATTGTACTTCTAGGTTAGAACTTCTATCTGAAAGTGTAATAAAGATTGTATCAGATTGTATCAGATTGTACTTCTAGGTTAGAACTTCTATCTGAAAGTGTAATAAAGAAATATTGTATCAGATTGTACTTCTAAGTTAGAACTTCTATCTGAAAGTGTAATAAAGATTGTATCAGATTGTACTTCTAGGTTAGAACTTCTATCTGAAAGTGTAATAAAGAAATATTGTATCAGATTGTACTTTTAGGTTAGAACTTCTATCTGAAAGTGTAATAAAGATTGTATCAGATTGTACTTCTAAGTTAGAACTTCTATCTGAAAGTGTAATAAAGATTGTATCAGATTGTACTTCTAAATCAGATTGTACTTCTAGGTTAGAACTTCTATCTGAAAGTGTAATAAAGAAATATTGTATCAGATTGTACTTCTAGGTTAGAACTTCTATCTGAAAGTGTAATAAAGATTGTATCAGATTGTACTTCTAGGTTAGAACTTCTATCTGAAAGTGTAATAAAGAAATATTGTATCAGATTGTACTTCTAGGTTAGAACTTCTATCTGAAAGTGTAATAAAGATTGTATCAGATTGTACTTCTAGGTTAGAACTTCTATCTGAAAGTGTAATAAAGAAATATTGTATCAGATTGTACTTCTAGGTTAGAACTTCTATCTGAAAGTGTAATAAAGATTGTATCAGATTGTACTTCTAGGTTAGAACTTCTATCTGAAAGTGTAATAAAGATTGTATCAGATTGTACTTTTAGGTTAGAACTTTTATCTGAAAGTGTAATAAAGATTGTATCAGATTGTACTTTTAGGTTAGAACTTCTATCTGAAAGTGTAATAAAGAAATATTGTATCAGATTGTACTTCTAGGTTAGAACTTCTATCTGAAAGTGTAATAAAGATTGTATCAGATTGTACTTCTAGGTTAGAACTTCTATCTGAAAGTGTAATAAATATTGTATCAGATTGTACTTCTAGGTTAGAATTTCTATCTGAAAGTGTAATAAAGATTGTATCAGATTGTACTTCTAAGTTAGAACTTCTATCTGAAAGTGTAATAAAGATTGTATCAGATTGTACTTTTAGGTTAGAACTTCTATCTGAAAGTGTAATAAAGAAATATTGTATCAGATTGTACTTCTAGGTTAGAACTTCTATCTGAAAGTGTAATAAAGATTGTATCAGATTGTACTTCTAGGTTAGAACTTCTATCTGAAAGTGTAATAAAGATTGTATCAGATTGTACTTCTAGGTTAGAACTTCTATCTGAAAGTGTAATAAAGATTGTATCAGATTGTACTTCTAGGTTAGAACTTCTATCTGAAAGTGTAATAAATATTGTATCAGATTGTACTTCTAGGTTAGAACTTTTATCTGAAAGTGTAATAAAGATTGTATCAAATTGTACTTCTAAGTTAGAACTTCTATCTGAAAGTGTAATAAAGATTGTATCAGATTGTACTTCTAAGTTAGAACTTCTATCTGAAAGTGTAATAAAGATTGTATCAGATTGTACTTCTAGGTTAGAACTTCTATCTGAAAGTGTAATAAAGATTGTATCAGATTGTACTTCTAGGTTAGAACTTCTATCTGAAAGTGTAATAAAGATTGTATCAAATTGTACTTCTAAGTTAGAACTTCTATCTGAAAGTGTAATAAAGATTGTATCAGATTGTATCAGATTGTACTTCTAGGTTAGAACTTCTATCTGAAAGTGTAATAAAGATTGTATCAGATTGTACTTCTAGGTTAGAACTTCTATCTGAAAGTGTAATAAAGATTGTATCAGATTGTACTTCTAGGTTAGAACTTCTATCTGAAAGTGTAATAAAGAAAGATTGTATCAGATTGTACTTCTAGGTTAGAACTTCTATCTGAAAGTGTAATAAAGATTGTATCAGATTGTACTTCTAGGTTAGAACTTCTATCTGAAAGTGTAATAAAGATTGCATCAGATTGTACTTCTAGGTTAGAACTTCTATCTGAAAGTGTAATAAAGATTGTATCAGATTGTACTTCTAAGTTAGAACTTCTATCTGAAAGTGTAATAAAGATTGTATCAGATTGTACTTCTAGGTTAGAACTTCTATCTGAAAGTGTAATAAAGAAATATTGTATCAGATTGTACTTCTAGGTTAGAACTTCTATCTGAAAGTGTAATAAAGAAAGATTGTATCAGATTGTACTTCTAGGTTAGAACTTCTATCTGAAAGTGTAATAAAGATTGTATCAGATTGTACTTCCATCAGAAAGCTGGACTATAAATGTACTGTTAATGTGAAACTGATACAAAATAAAGAAATAATAAGATGCGTATTTGTACTGCCAAAAAAAATTTATTCACTTACCTTTATCAAGCCTTCAATATCATAAGTAATTTTAGCACAAGATTTCAGATGTCTCATTACACTTATAGTGTCATTCTTCATTAGAATCTCTCTTTCATTCATCTTTAATATAGCTAGACAGAATCGAAATAAAACCTTTGGTCCTTCCATCAGAAAACAGTCCCATATTCTTAACAATGTCTGAAATATTAATATAAAACTTGAAAGTAAACATAAACTTTAAAGAGTGAAATACCCAAACAAGGTAACAAAATTTTTATTTCTGAGCAGAAAGACCAACATATTTTTACATCATGCCTGCCTTTGTTATTGTTCTGAAGTAACTGGATTCCATCAAACTTGATAGAAATGTAGTAATGTAATTAGGCCTACAGGTAGTTCTATTTAAAATTAAAATATCCCAAAAATGTGATAAAATAAATCAATCAAAATCATTTTAAAATATTTACCATTCAAATTTACAATGCATTACTTTATGATTTTTTAAACTGTAGTCTGAATGTCTCAGATACTTGTGATATCAGACACTTGTGATATCAGACACTCAGATACTTGTGATATTAGACACTCAGATACTTGTGATATTAGACACTCACACTTGTGATATCAGACACTCTTTGAGATACCATCTCAATTCAAAGGATCCCTTAAACATTATCATATTATTTAATTCGAGTGATGTTTATTAATCATTCTACCCATCTTTTCTGTTAATATGGTAATCTATAAACTTATCTTATAATATATATAAACAGTAGATATGTTAATATTATAATTATTGATGATGATAGTGATAGTATTTATAGGTCACTATAGAACACAGACTAAATAACTTAAACCACCTGAGAACTAGATCTAATTACAAAAATATATGGCTTAAAAAAACAAAAAAGAATTAATATGTAAAAATGAAATGAAATGAATGGAGTTTTATGTCCTACTTTTCTGCACCTATATGGGCTAATTGAGGATGGGCAAACGCCATGCAGTGTGCAATGAGAGAAATTTTGCCAGCGCCTCGGTTTATTGTCCCATCCGAACGACTAGACGCTTTTCTATGTCAGCCCCGCCAACCTGCATCACTGACAGGGGGAAACCGGGTTGAAAAATCCTAAGGTATCATCTCGACCCATGCCGGAATTGAACCCTGGACCTCCAGGTTAGCAAGCAAGCGTCTAACTCATTGAGCCACCGCAGCTCCATGAAATAATATGTGAAACCATGATTGTGAAGTGAATGAATATTGTTATTGTATAAAGCATGTTAGTGAAGTAAAGAGTCTATGGTCAGATCATAAATACAATGTTATATTTATTGACAATTGCAGCAGAAGGCTTCTACTAGTTCTACTCATTTCTTCTATAACTTATTGAATTATAATATGAAATAGCATTTAGTACTGCCTGTTGACATTTATAATACACACAATATTAGAAGGTTTTATATCTGATTTATAGACCAACATTATAAATATATAATATAATACAACAAGAACCATGTTTCCACTGATAATTGAAAATAAAAACTAGCTCTAAACTCAACTTTTCTCTCAGTTTCAACACAGTTAGGCCTACTGTATCTGTAATCAAGGGCGTTCATATAAAATCAAGACTGAATGGGGGGGTGTTGAAAAACATTTTCCCCGACAACAATTTTTTTCCCACTGTTGGGGCCTTCAGAGAGACAGTGCCGACATCTCTTGGAAAACTTTGTAAATTGTTCTGCATTACAGTGATGACCTCTATCTTTAATTCTGTGGAGGAAACCTAAAAGGATTTTCGGAGATGTGAAAGGACCCTTTTTTTTTAGAAAATATTGAGAATTTGACATCCTGAAACGCGATTTTCTGACATTTCCAGAAGAATTAGGGTTTAGGTACCAACACAAGAAAATCTGAGAAAATCACAAGTTCATGACATTGCCTGACAAAGTCATTGCTTATTATGAGGACTTTTTGAGAATTTTGAGTATTTGAGATTCTGAAATGCGATTTCCTGAAGAATTAAGGTTTATTTATGTAGGGAATGTGGGACCAACACAAGAAAATCTGAAGAAATCGCAAATTCATGACATTGCCTGACGAAGTAAGATAATATCTTTCTGTTGCTCCGTGAAGTATATTTTAATGAATAATGCTAATGATTTTAATTTACACATGTCTTAAAGATTTCACTAATAACACCTTAACCTCACATATCATATTGATATAAATTAACAATAACAATACCTTAGAGTAATATAACTTGATGAGTACATACCATGGCAAATAGTTGACCTACGGTCATTTTGATTGACCAAAATAAACATACCTTATGGAAACCACCTGAGACTAACCAATGTCAAAGGTCAATAATTTGGGGTATAAGAGCAAGTTGTGTTTAATGTTAAATGCCTTGTATTTAGATAAAACTTTGATACCAGTCAAGCTTTAAATATCACAGAGAGGTTTTTATATCTTGAGGTGATATTGGGGGCTGTCTGTCTTTTATCATATTGTTATGATTATCAAGTGACTACAAACTAGAATTTTTTTTTTTAGGACAACTCACAACCAGCCAAATCTAATACAGATAGAAAGGCTTCAGCAGAACCTATCCTAATACTTGAAGAAAAGCTAAGTTTTGTGTATTTTCATTCAAGATGTTCCTTTCAGATGATCTTGATGAGTGTGTACCAATAAATCTAACTATCAAAATATTTAGTTTTTGCCTCTGACCTATGCCCTTGGTAACTGCTTTCACCATATAACAGCATTTTGTCAAGGCCAAGGATGATATCTCAGAAACCTTTATCAAATACAACTAGAGATGGAACTCAAACATCATTAACAGAATTATATTATATATAACAAGTTTTATGAAAATAGATTAAAACTCTAGCTCTGTATCCTGTTCACAATGGAACTCTAGCTCTGTATCCTGTTCACAATGGAACTCTAGCTCTGTATCCTGTTCACAATGAAACTCTAGCTGTATGTTGTTCACAATAAAACTGTAGTTCTGTATCTTGTTTGCAATGAAACTGTAGCTCTGTATCCAGTTCACAATGAAACTCTAGCTCTGTATCCAGTTCACAATGAAACTCTGGCTCTGTAACTCTGTATCCTGTTCACAATGAAACTCTAGCTCTGTATCTTGTTCGCAATGAAACTGTAGCTCTGTATCCAGTTCACAATGGAACTCTAGCTCTGTATCCTGTTCACAATGAAACTCTAGCTGTATGATGTTCACAATAAAACTGTAGTTCTGTATCTTGTTTGCAATGAAACTGTAGCTCTGTATCCAGTTCACAATGAAACTGTAGCTCTGTATCCAGTTCACAATGAAACTCTGGCTCTGTAACTCTGTATCCTGTTCACAATGAAACTCTAGCTCTGTATCTTGTTCGCAATGAAACTGTAGCTCTGTATCCAGTTCACAATGGAACTCTAGATCTGTATCTTGTTTGCAATGAAACCGTAGCTCTTGTTCGCAATGAAACTATAGCTCTGTATCCTGTTCACAATGAAACTCTAGATCTGTATCTTGTTTGCAATGAAACTGTAGCTCTGCATCATGTTCACAATGACACTAGCTCTGTAGCCTGTTCACAATGGAACTCTAGCTCTATATCCTGTTCACAATGGAACTCTAGCTCTGTATCCTGTTCACAATGAAACTGTAGCTCTGCAATGTATCCTGTTATATTATTTAAATATAATATTATACCTTAATCAAAATAGGCCTACATCAAATCACTGGTCACAAGTTATATCACCTAGAAAAAGGGATTTGAGTGTTTAATAGAAATATAGGCCTATTTGAAATGGAGAACCACCCTTAAGGCTTAGTATTTGCAACAATGATACTTTAATAAGGGGTAGCACAAAACAGAAACAATGAGGGAAAGCTTTTTATCTGTGAAAAAAATATACCGGTACCATTCAACTCAACCAATTGGTATTAATTGAATAGTGGTGTAATTTTCTCTTGACACCAGTTTGTCTACAAAACCCCATGACATTTCATTAAAATAGGATCTCAATGAACCAACACATTTCTCCTATTGTACTTAATGTATAATTACAGGGCTATATCCCTTTAAAGTTGTGAAAGTGTGATATCAAGTAATAGGTTATATATCCTATAAGATGTATGTTGAACTATCAGACAAACACATGTTCTTTTACCATTCTAACATCAAACACGCTTCATTCATTCATAGTTAAACACCACGTGGTGTGAGGACAGACACACACTAGGAATCAGGAAAACAGATATTCAACAATATGTAGTGACATGATGTAAAAACATGTGGAAAATCTTTATCTGAACAAAATGTTGTGTAAACACTTTAATCTGGATATTTAAATGTGAACAAAAATTTATTGTGTGAACCTTTTCAGAAATTTAATGTTTATTATAACATTTTATTTTAGCATCAAAACTGATCAAATTATGTGAGAAAAAAAAGTTTGTGAACATAAAGTTGCTTGTATGAACGTTAAATGCTACAAAGCAAAAAATGTTCTTGGAATACATACAAAATATTTCATTTTAATAACAGATCTAGCAAAATGAAGATGAAATATTGAACTTAGCTTTCTTCTTGTTGACAATTACAGAGTGAGATTACTATATAATCATTATCCATGTGAAAAATTATATAAAATAATTAATAAGTTTAATCATCATGTATTACCAGTTCATATTGTTATTATATATTTCTGGTTGTTTCCAACTAACTCAACAATTCACTTTCTCAAAACATCAAAGAGGTGACATAACAGATCCAGACTACCAAAAATCTCAATTCAAGGAGAAATTTCAGGATAAACATTCGCCAAGTGTCAAAGAAAGTGTTATGGAAGAAAATGCAATTGTGAGTCCCCCACCTATAGGTACTGGACTTTATGCCACTGTTCAACAATTACAGAATCAAGTAGAAACTTTACAACAATCTTATGATAAAGACAGGTGAGTAAAGGAATATTTTAACCTTCAGAATAAATGTTACGCTACCTTCTAGAATATTCTTTTCTCAACATTAATAAAAAAAAAATCATATTAAATAATTTCACCCAGTTTCATCAAAATCCATAAGAAAGTTGTCTTCAGGAGTACAGTATTTCCAAAAATTGAATGTATTTTGAATAACAAAATAATTAGATAAAAAACTTTCACTTTCCAATTCAATATTTACAGGGCAATATAAAACAATCTTCATTTTATGTACCCTCCCTGGTTCCTCATCATAGCCATTCTGATTATGAATATTATATCATCTGCCCCTAGTAACAAAAGTTAGAAGACACAAATTGACTATTATTTGTATATTTTCAGATCTAAAATAAGAAGACTAGAAAGAAGAGTAAGAGAGTGTAAAGATGGTGTCAGTCTGGCCAAATCAGACATTGTTCAAATTAAACAAAATGTGCAAGAAATTTCCAGTGGCTATTCTAATATACAAGATCTAGTGCAAGATGTCGAGACACAGAATTCAGGACTAGATTACCAAATGAAACAAACTAAAAAGGATTTCTTAACGCTCAATACTTTAACTTCCTCAAATTTTCACTCTCTGTCCAATTTATGGAACAATATCACTGATATAAAATCTGACCTTAAATCTGATAAAATGAAAAGTGAAATAGACAATGTGTTGAAGAAGCAGACTCATTTATCTCAACAAGTTAATCAAATTCAAAATAATCTGAAAAATATTTTTGTAGTTTCACTGAACAATACGAAGACTACTTATAACGTCACATTAAGAAATGAGAGCAAATTACCAAGTGATATCTGGGAAGAAATAGACTTGTGGGGGAGTGGATCTGGTCATATAGAGAAAGAGTTTATTATTATTGGTGAGAATGGTGAAGCGTCAGACCAGTTTGATATTAGTGGTGAATCTGAATTGCCACAGATCTTTGAGGAATATGAAGAGTTTTTGCGACCTACTGCAGATAAAAAATCAATAAAAGACTTAAAATCCAATATTTTGAACTTAGAAGAAAATTTTCAAAACCTTACAGACCATATGAATAATATTGTTTTTGATCAGTCTATGACAATACAGAAATTAGAAAAACGTTTAGAAGATGAGCGGTTGAAATCAGATGTTCTAGCTGAAGACCATGATGAAGCCTTAGCTGAACTTCAAGGTCAATACAACAACATGGTAACCAAGGTAAATATTTTGGATCAAAAAGTCCAGTCAATACAGTTAGGGGATTTCATGAAAAGTTTGCAGGAATCTTTGATCAATTTTACTCAGAATGTGATCACATTAGAACAATGGAAGACAGCTAGTACCCAGATGATCAATTCTACCCAGTTTAATCAGAAACAGATTATGGAGTTGAAGAAACAAATAGTAAACAATACAAACAAAGTAAATAGAATAAACTGGATTCTAACAGACAACCAAGGTAACAATGATCAACAGTACAGAGTTCTTCAGATGCACATTATTCATCTTAATAACAGTCTTCAAGATCTTCGTGAACATGTCACTTATCTGGGCACCATTCAACTTCCAACCAAAAGACATCAAAACGCTCAAAGTAATACACAATATCTGCCTCCCACTACTGACATTTTAAGTCGACTTGAAGATTTAGGATTACAGATCACATACAATGAAAATAGAATTGCTAATATTGAAAGTCGTGTATTAAATAAAAGTTTGTTTGAGTGTCAGAAGGCCAACACTGATATGTTTCAAGATGCCAAACTGCTGCAGTTGAATAATGAACTTGATGTGACTCGCTCAACAGTGTCAATTCTGAGAGAAACCCTGAAAAGATTAGACCGAGCTATCTACAGAGTGTATAACTATGCCAAAAATACTTCTGATGTCATCAATGAAGTGCAGTCTAAATTCTTTTCGTGGGATTCGTATATTCCTGTCATTCAATTACTAAGACAGGAAGTCAACAATGTTCTTTATACTCTACCAATAGGTAAGTTATGTCAAATTTTTTTCAGTGGAAAAAAAAAACCTATTGGCAATATCAAATTTAAAGATAGTGGACCACGGCCATATACGCCGAACGAAAAATTTAATCGGGATAAAATTAAACTTTCTCAAACCTTTCGATTTAGGTCCAATAACATCCATTTTAAGTTTCAACAAAATTGGTTGAAAACTAAGATAGTAATAGCATATTCAAGACTTCGGGGCAAGGGCAATAACTCTGCTACTAACAGTCGAAAATAGCTCAAATTCGAACTTGATCTTTGTTTTCTGAATATGTATATACATACCAAATTTTGTTTGATTCTATCAAAAAGTTTACAAGCAATTGATGTTGATAGAAGCATAGAGGTTAAAGGGCGAACACTCCTCAAAACTGATGAAAGAGGCCTAAATCTTGGAAAAACATCCATTTTAAGTTTCATCAAAATTGGTCGAAAACTAAGAGAGTAATAGCATATTCAAGATTTGGGGCAAGGGCAATAACTCTGCTTCTAACAATATACGTCCTCATAGAGAGATGAGGGCGTATAAAAAGGCAAGATATTAAGCCCATGGTCAGCTTAATATATATTAATCAAACGTGTTCAAAAACTGAATTTCTTATTTCACTATTTACTATCTTTCAGATTGTGATGTTTATTATCAAAGAGATCAGAGAAAATCAGGAATTTATGTCATTTTTCCACCCAATGCCTTACAATCTTTTAAAATACCATGTGTTATGGATGATGATGGAGGGTGGACTATTATTCAACACCGGTTTAATGGCAAAACCAAATTTGCAAGAACATGGTCAGATTATGCTGTAGGATTCGGAAGTCCTACAGGAGAATTCTGGATTGGGAATGAATTTTTACATTTGTTGACTTTAAATTCAAATTATTCACTACAAATTGAAATGGTGGATATATTTGATGGATTTTGGTTAGTGAATTATGAGTTTTTCCAAGTTGCCAGCAAGGAAGATAAATATCGCTTGACAGTGGATGGATATTCTGGAAATGCCACTGATGGTATGGCCTATTCTAATGGAATGGCATTTAGTACCCAGGATACTGACAATGATTTGAGTAGTACTCATTGTGCTTTATATTACACAGCAGGTTGGTGGTATAGACATTGTCAGTTTTCAAATTTAAATGGCCGCTATGATGTAGGTGTTGTTTGGTTTAACAAAGAATGGCAAGATTGGATTCAGTTGAAATCAACCACAATGAAAATCAGACCTCAAAATATATCATGATTATCATTTATTTTGTTATACCATCCTAAAGGCAATAAGAAGATTTCAAAATTATTCATTGGTGAATTTGAACATTGGTGACAGGAAACAGCTTTCACAAAAATGGTCCTTTTTATCTGAGATAATTTCATACCACTTATTGTCTTATATATCACAAACAACCCAACGATAAGAAAATAATTAACCTTTATCTAAAACTATAAAACTGTATAAGAATTTAACATGTTATGGGTGGTCTGACAAATGTCAGTTTTTACAATTTTGAAAGAGTAACCAAAATTTAATGTCTTGTGTGACAAGAGACAGAAGTGACCTTACTTTATAAAGTCTGATAATTACAGAAGACAATTGACTTTCAAACGCTGATAATTAAGAATACATAGAGATTGGCAGGCTTTAATTTCAATTGTGTGTTTCTGAGATTAAAGTATATAAACATTCCCCTTTAAAAGTTAAAACTACACAACAAATTTTATAAAAATCTGAAAAAATGTGCTAAAACCTGCATTCAGAAGCTACTTTTAAGTATAAACTATTGATAAATGCTGAGAGCAGAATAAAGGAACATGTATGTCTTATTGTAAGAGTAGAAAACCTGTCCTTCCTGTAATCAGAAATGTTTTGATTCATGACCAAAACTGCTAGTAAAAATGACTGCAATTTCATTTTAAAAAATAAAATTTCAATTTTAATTCAGATCTTGTCTATTTTATTTGTTACATTGTGGTTTTATTAATACATGGTATTAATGTATTATTATTGTAGATTGTATTATTAATGTATTATTAATGTATTATTATTGTACTCTAGATTGTGGTATGATGGTTAACAAAAGACAAATCTCACTTTTATCACGAGATTATTTACTTAATCTAGCTGATATGACATGTGCAGTCATTGGCTCAGCAACCCAATTATTAATGACATTTATTTTAAAAGAAATCTCCTCAAAAGTGTAGAATGGATGTAAGTAACTTTGTCATACAAAATTTGGTCACTGGAAAAATAGTCAGAGTAACATGAGCACAAGGTAATTTGGTCACAGAAATACTGGCACACAGTATTTTGGTCACATTCATACGGGCAGATAGTATTTTGCCCTCCCTTATTACAGTGACCAAAATACTATGACCATATTTCCAGTGAAGAAATTTCCTGTGACCAAGTTACCGTTCCCTGTGTGGAAGAGTTAGAGTAAAATATTAGAGTAAAATACTTACCATGAAAGGAACAGCATCAAAATATATAGCTAAAAACCAATTTAAAGTGACAGTAGATATTTCGATGTCAATAGAATCTAAATGTTTAGATGTTGTAGAAAGTTTCTCTGTTACAATATCTTTTAAGACTTGTTGATCAGCTTGTGCACCCACTAAATTATGATCGAAATAATTACTAGTGAAATATCTTTCTGTAACTGCCACTAATGTCCTGTAATATCAAATAAAATCAATTTTCACTTTTTATTAACGTAACACTTCTTGGAACAGTCAAAATAGCAACAGCCCATATACCTATAGTAAGCCTTTAGTTGAAATTAAAGATGGATAAAGATTGTCTAACAATAATATAAAACATTATTCTCTCAAAATGCAGGAAATGATTACCAATATTTGATACTTACCAGAAGGCATCATGAGCATCCATAAATAGAAGTGCCATACCAACAATAAAGTTCATTCCTTGGCAATAGCCAATATCAGGACTGTGAATACAGAATGCCAGTAGGACATCTTGTAAATCCATAATCTAATGACAAGTCAAAAATAAAACAGTTTATTAACAATTTTTTCACATAAGTAGAAACATTACTTCTTTTAAATCTTACAAGAAAGGTGAAATATAAAGAACAGTTAGATTTAAACTTTATTTCACAGATTTATAATCAGAAGATTTGATATGATCTAATTATAACAGATTGGGTGCCTAGCATTAAAAAACAAATCATTTTGATATCTAATGAAATATTAATCTCACCCCTCTTGAGCCGGAAGTAGCAAACTTAACGTTACTAGGCATAGTTCTCATTAAATCTAATGAAATCTGCTTCCTATATCTCGCTGCCAACTGAAAAACACATAATTTACATATTTTTTAGTTTCATAATGCTGTTTTCTACTATTAAATTGAAACAACCAAACATGCCCTCAACATATCTCAGGTCATGATATTACATTTTAACTGCTTTTCTATTGAAATACAAGAACAAAATACCTGGATTGTTAACTGAAAATAGTGAGACACAGGCCAATCTTAACACTACAATTATTACATAGAAATATTTATAAGCCTATTGAGTAATCTCCCCTACATACCTTCCTATTTAACATTCTCAAATTATGTCAATTTCTTAAAACCATACCAACCTGTTGCAGTGTATTTATTTACAAGAAGATATTAAATCAAGACAAAACAAAAGATAGCTTGCCAGGCAAGATAATGTACGAAAACTGGTAGCTTTGTAATCAATCTATAAGGAATTGTAGCCTGTGAAGTGAGCACAACTCCAAAAATCAAAAGAATATATAATAAAGAAGTTTAACACTATATAATGATTATCTGATCATCACGATAATTGATAGAGATCATCTTCATAATGACATTGAACCACTATTGAGCAAATCGGACTGACCGACAGAGTGATTACAATATACACTCAAAATATTCGTGGGCAAATAAAAATGTAGGTAAAAACTTACTGGTGAATCTGGCAACATGTTACATAGATTTCTATAATAATGTGGTCCTTTCTCCGTTATAATATCTTGTACTCTACTACACACTAACTGTCTCCAGATCTGTTTTCTATATTGATCTGGTATACCTCCTCTTATTAACTGTTTTAATGTCGGCTTCTATAATAATAATATATTTAAATAATAATAATCTTCATAATAAATAATAACAATTATTTTTCTTTAAACAAAGAAACTAGAAAGATCCCCACTCACATCTTTTAAAATTCCTTTATTGTTCTGTCCAATGTACAGGACCCATCTTTTCTGATGTTCTTCATAAGAACCAGCTTGTGTGATAAAATGTTGGCTTAACTCTTGACATAAATAATGTAAGAGCAATCCATTGTCTTCAAAACTATGTTTAAAACCATACGCATCTACATGTACTTCTTTATTTGCTAATCTACAATAGAGAAAAATATACATATTTATTAATCTACAATTCTACAATAGAGAAAATAAATATACATAGGTCCTATTTGCTAATCAACAAAACATTTATTCAATATATTACAAACAGTAATAGACAGATTTAAGCTTGTTAAAATTTGTTTTCTGTGATGGTTACTTCCCTTGACATACTCTCTATACTTTTAGTTATTTTGTGACTGTATATTTATTTCTCATAATAAATATTCCTCACGGAACAAACATTATTATAATAATATCAGGGTTAGGTCTAGTGTTATATAATAAGAGTTCCAAATGGAACAATTATTACATAACAAATATCCTTTGGAACAGTTATTATAGTGGGACAATTTCTTCTCAATTTCAATTGACTAGTGTTAATCTTTTCAATTTACAGTACAACTTACCTTTCATAGGTTGGTAAACTAGGGTTCACTTTTCTTGCATCTTCTAATAATTGTAAGATTCTTTTCTTGTGCTACAATATTAGAATAAAGTTAAATTCAATTCTTCAAATTGACTGTAAATGTTTGTATTATTGCTATGAAGAACTATGTTAGAAAGAAACTGATTCAATCATGAGGTTTATTAAACATTGAAGTATGTAGAATATTTATAGATACTGTAACTGACATTAGATTAGTTTTATTGTAATATAAATTGTAATATCCTCTAAATTCTCATGATCAATTAAGCCAAGAGAATAACCGTAGGTACTTATGCTGGTGGTGCCACAGCAACGAAACTTAAAATTCAACATTTTCTTTTTTAAAAGCATTGTTTCTTTTCAGCTCAACTGTGGTTGTCTATAATACGTTATTAAAAACTAAAATGTAAAGCAAATGGAACACTTACCCTATTACCACCAAAAAGTATAAGCTCAGCATCATCCATACTATCAGTACCAGAGAAGCGTATACTAGACTGTATCAATGATACATAATCATACTTCCATTTCTCTATTTCTCCTTCTAATGCTAACATGTGACTGAAAATATTGTTAACATAATATAGGTGTATCATTTATATCACTGTTAACACACACAGTTGTTATATCACTGTTAACACACACAGTTGTTATATCACTGTTAACACACACAGTTGTTATATCACTGTTAACACACACAGTTGTCTTTATTATCACACAATACATACTAATAGAACTAAAATGTCTTCTTTATTTCTACATCAAATTTTTCAAATCTTGGAGGATGAAATGAAGATTAACAATGTCATCCTGTGTAAATGAGGGAAAGATTGGTAGGACAACAGTATTTTACTCCAATTTAATAATGAACAGGCTGCGTTATATTACTAATGTGGGGATACATTATATTGTATACCGTACCCGGTAGTTGTACTTACCAGTCTTGATCAGTGAATTTACTGGCATCGTCTCCCCTCAATCTTGCCAAACGGCGTACCTCTTCATTAAGAAATCTATTCTGATTCTGTAATACCCGTACTCTTTCATGCAACTCATTGGAAGCCACTGTCCTGAAATAATACTAGACATTAGGTCTATACAAATTAAAATGGAAACAAATTTTGTTCTGTGTTGTAATCTAAATGATAAAACCCATAAGAACATAGCTAGCAATTAAGATGTGCTCACAAAGTGATTTGGGTCTGTGTGCATAAATAAAATAAAGTGGGCAATGGAAAAAAAGGTTCAAACTCCAAATAAAAATCATGCATAACTTAATCTAACTATCCCAAAAGTTTAACTTCAATAGCCCTACCAAATTTATTAAACTTACTTTATTAATGAAGAAGCTTGAGATATTATATTTCAACTTACTAGACCCATCTTAGTTCCCATGCCCTGCTTGAGATACCATATTTCAACTTATTTGACCCATCTCAATATCCATGCCCTGCTTGAGATACCATATTTCAACTTACTTAACCCATTTTAGTTCCCATGCCCTGCTTGAGATACCATATTTCAACTTACTTTACCCATCTTAGTTCCCATGCCCCGCTTGAGATACCATATTTCAACTTACTTTACCCATTCTAGTTTCCATGCCCTGCTTGAGAAACCATATTTCAACTTACTAGACCCATCTTAGTTCCCATACACTGCTTGAGACAACATATTCAACTTACTTGACCCATCTCAATATCCATGCCCTGCTTGAGATACCATATTTCAACTTACTTTACCCATTTTAGTTCCCATGCCCTGCTTGAGATACCATATTTCAACTTACTTTACCCATTCTAGTCCCCATGCCCTGCTTGAGATACCATATTCAACTTACTTTACCCATTTTAGTTCCCATGCCCTGCTTGAGATACCATATTTCAACTTACTTTACCCATTTTAGTTCCCATGCCCTGCTTGAGAAACCATATTTCAACTTACTTTACCCATTCTAGTTCCAGTGCCCTGCTTGAGATACCATATTCAACTTACTTTACCCATTTTAGTTCCCATACCCTGCTTGAGATACCATATTCAACTTACTTTACCCATTTTAGTTCCCATGCCCTGCTTGAGATACCATATTTCAACTTACTTTACCCATTTTAGTTCCCATGCCCTGCTTGAGATACCATATTTCAACTTACTTGACCCGTTGTTTGCTATCATAAGGTTGATCATTTGGTGATACTTTACACAATTTATCATCCAAATCACTGATAATTTCATCTTTTTGTTTCAATATTTCATTATAACAAGTCTGTTTGTTCATCACTCTGGCTAATTCACATTTTGTTGCTCTGAAATATACACATGTGAATACTATTTACTAATCAATACCCTGCTGTAATACCCAGTATTATTTTAATCTATCTCTCTTTTTAGATAACATTCAACTTGAATTTATCTCAATAATAAACGTTGAAAAAGATGCGTCCCATTGCCTGGCAAAAACAATTATTTAACTGATTGAAAAAAAAAAAACCTTCACTTCAGAGATCAGAGTTGCTGTCACCAGAACAAAATTACAACCCTTGAAGTCATCTACATGTATGTCATTGTTTATTGTATATGACAGTCTTAAATATATAGGTATAGGTCAGAGTCATTGGTAGATTCTGTTTTCTGAATATATTTTGACAAGCCAACGCTTGTATTAGTCTCAGAGCTCAAACTTACTTTATCTTATTTGAACCACGGTAGTTTCATATTTTGAAATCTGTGATAAGGTAAACATAAAATAAGTAATTAGCTTCTTTAGAACCCTTTGATCAACTTCAAATATTAAAACTTACTTCCACACAGAGTTTAGTACAGTATAAGATAATAATAACCACATTTTAACTCATTGAAATATTCATAATACAATAAACTATGTTCTTATTAAATCTTATTGAAAAGGTTCAAACAGAATGACTACATAGTTAAATTAATATAACATTGTATGATTTTGAAATCCAATCAGATGTATTGGTTTTGAAGTTTAAAAAGGTTTGAAAAACTGTGGCAAACCTCCAGGTAATAAACTCCACAATAAAATTTACTCTTACATCAACTAATCACTGTCAAAGCAGCCTGGTCTGTTGATAGTATAAAGAATTAAAGAAAACACCTTAATTAAAGTGTAATACAGGTGATATGATTAACTGTGCTGTTGTTTTGGACTATATTTTAGGAATGAAGTCAATCACTACAATCCAATCAAGAAGATCAAGAAGTAATTAAGAAGTTTTAATTCAATCAATAAAAGTGCCATGTTCACACAATATTTATTAGAAACACAGATCAATGAAAGCGTTTTCATTATTTGATTTATCAAATTTTGGAAAATATAAGAGTCATTGAATAACAATTGTACAAATACTGCCCCGAACAAAACAGCATGTAAAAAAAAATTCAATATCAGAGCTTATTACATATTTCAACCTGTGTTCATTGTGCTTACACCACATTCCATCCTGATAAGCTCTCATGTATAGTTCACACCATCGGCACTTTGATGGCACTTTAAAGCGATGTGCAAAGCGGCACCAAAGTGTAACAAAACTCGACTAATACGTCAGGGTCGTTGGAAAGCTTTGAGCAAAACGGGACATTCGGCAAGAGTGCCAATTTGTTTTAACCTGTTTAAGCAGTGTGTCACAAATTGATTAAAACACCAAGAGCGTATCAAAGTTTAATAAAGTGTAACAAAGTTCAGCAAATCTTGACTCAAAGTGTAGGAAAGCTAAACAGAGCTTTATTAAAAGCGGGTAACCAGTCTTCTTGGTCTGATGCCTAGTGCAATTACTGTAAAAAATATCATAATCTCCTAAGTAATACTATGCTATGATAAGCTCTGATACAAATTGGTTACACACGACCCCGCTTTAAAGTGCCATCAAAGCACCGTTGTGTGATTTATGCATAAATGTCTCAAGATTTGCTGTGGATCAAAAGCGACATGAAATCAGCGATCTCGAAATTTGGCAATGGATAACAGAGCTTAACAATGCACAACAGAGCTTAGTAATCGTATCAGAGTGTAACAAGGCCTGATCAAATTGGGAAATAATTGGTCCCCAAAGCGTAACCAATTCTTTCAGAGCTTGTCATAGTGTAGCATTACTTAGGACGTCGTGATTCTTTTGTAAAAGTAATGGCGCTTTGCTCGCCGTTTTAATGTGCGGCATTCGACGTTGGTGTGCATCACAGATCTAAAGGCATTTTATCCCAAAAAGCAACAATCCTGCCTTTCAGTTCCTGTTCAGACAGTTTAAATCACAAAATTATGAAATTTTTACCGTCAGCTGTCAGATATAGTGATCTTTTATTTTGAAGTTTTTTGATAGAATTCTCAAGATTTTATCGATAGTTTATATAGTGTAATGTTAATGTCAATTTATAGTAGAATATTTGATATGAAAAGATTAATTTGAGATATAAAACTGAAATGTTATAATGCTGGTTGAATTTCAAATACAAAAGAACATTCAGTAATATGATTGAAATTTAATAATGAACAGGAGAGAAAACCTTTTCTGGTCAAGAGATATGACTTAAACCTTTAAACCTTCTGCATTGGAACAAGTTCCTGTTTGTGTTCTAATAATGTACTCATATTACATTAACCAATCAAATTCATACTTTTTCATCTATTGTCAATATATTACTTTTTCTTAACAATAAAAAAAACAAGCAAAAACTAATAAACATTCTATTTAACAGTCTAAAAGTATCAATGAAATCATTGATCTTTGGTCCAAAGGGTAAAAAAAGTCAGTTTGAGGCATAATTCAAGAATAACTGAGTACAATTTTGAAATATAACCATTACCCACCAATCATAACCACTAACAAATTATTGAAATATTAAAATATAACTAACAAAACAATCCAGTGCACTAAAAACATTTTTTAAGGACCAATAAAGGGTAGAGGAAGGAAAATTGTTAAAAAAAAGAAAAAAATAACTCTAGTGTCTACAGACAAACAAATGAGAAACTTTCATCCAGATTAGGCTCCATTTAAGCCCCAAAACATTTTTTTCCCAATGTACTTATTTGTAAAATCAGGAGAATTGAAATTGTGATCTCAGTCTAGCTACAACTATTTCAATCAGCCTATGAGTAGGTAGAAGTGCTAGAATGGGTAACAAAATGTCTGCTTATATAATTTTCAGTAGATATTGGTGTTCTTGTGTATTTCAGTCATATCCATCTTTTTTTTAGAAATTGATTAAATAACCCATATTCCCTACTTTCTTACTATTACTCTCCCTTGAAAACCAATACAATCTCAGCTTGTCTAATATATAATATAGAGATTTAGGTGTATTTTATTATCTTAATTCAATAATTTATTTAAGGGTGTTAATTGGGCTATTTCACGTTATGAAAAAATGGAATAAGTATATGAAATAATGATTTCTTGAGACTAGTTGTGCATTTGTTGATGATTTTGGGTCCTTCTCGATAGTTTAAGGTTGATTTCATGTCAATCAGATTTTTTTTAATGAGTTGACAGCCCTTTCAAACATGTCATAAAAATTGGACATTTCAAACCTTTGATACAAGTTTAAAAAAATGTGAATGGATCAATCTACATCAAACTTGGCATAAATGTAGACAATTACATTGCCGAGAAACGTACAGAGCGATTTTCCAAAAAATAATATTATTTTGGTGGTTACCATGGAAATACGAAAATTTACGAAAATTTATTTGTAGGTACGGCAAACATTTTTCAGGGGCCAAACTGATTAGAATTTTTGAAAAAACTCTCTGTACGTTTCATCCTTATTGAATAAGCTATCAATCAAGACCAAGATCGTAATTTTCCAATAAAAAATGGCTGAGAAATCTTGTACCAACCGGGACACATTTTGCTACTTTTTCCTAATTTTTTAGCAAAAACTAACGAAATACCTAATTTCTTTTCGTTTTTTTTCATTCTATATAGTTTACAAATAAAGTAATAATAATTATCCACAATCTGAGCCCAAAAATAATAAGTAATTCGCAAAAATTCCATCTCGTGGTTTTTTTCTCGAACGCTAGCCCAATCAATACCCTTAAGATGCTTATCAAAACCAACCAGGTACTGCTAACCTCTTTTTTAACAAAATGAAGAGGGCCTCAAAATCATAACAGATCATCCCATATGTTTTCTGTTTTGAGTAAATCAACTTTAAAGTTTTCAATTAGTCTCAAGATTAATTTTCTTGATCAGTGTCCTCTAAATAGTCCCACAAAGTTGGTAGATAGCTGCCTTTTTGTATGAATAGTGCTCTCTTCTCTAATGGAAAGAAAACAAAGCCAGATAAAACTCTGCATCTGCATTTAAGTTTAGAAACTCAATTTTTAGAGACCTTTCTGCCACAGACAAAGCTATATATAAATAACGAATAAGGGGGGTCAACCTGAGAAATAAAATCAAAATGTGGGATGGTCTGGTATGGTTCTGAGGCCCTTTACATTCATATATAGTAATGTGATTTTATAAAAAATATTGACTTACATCAACTCTTTTTCTAAATCAAAAACTCTACCATTAACTTCTGGTGAGGTGGCTTCTCCTTTATCTATAGCTGAATCACTTGACAACGATACAGATAGTGAGCTATAATAAAATATTATATATATATTAGATATACACAGGTTAAAAATGGAGCATATATTTCATAATCATATCATATTAGCCAACAATACAGATAAGAAAAGACCTTATTGTATTAGGAATTTAAACAAGCAAGACTTACATATATGAGTGCAAAAGTGGTATAGTAATGGATCATTCAAATAGAAGTACTATCAGGTGTTTTGAAAAGAGTAAGCATGATCTGCTAATTTCACAGTTTCTTAAACAACAGAGAAGAGCCAGCTGATGTTTTCTACTGTATGTCAATATTACTATCAAATCACCTGATATTATGTGTTAATTATCAAACAATATTTGTTAACATGAGAAACCCCGACTGACTAAGCATAAAGCACCACTAATCGATTCATTTTGTAGAATGGTAGTGGAGGCGGTAGTCAAACAAGCTAATATCTAAAACCACATATTTTCAATGATAGACCATTTTGGTTAAATACTGCAACAACATGCTTTCTACTTTTCTGAAGTGTGTTCATTAAGTGAAAATTTAAAGGAACCCCTATAATGAGCGTCAGTAAGAGAAAAAGAGGCCAAGTTGTCCGGTTTTATTATTTTGCTTTTTTTTTTTACTGTATATTTTTTACGTTTTCACACAAAGGTCTGCACGCCACTTTGGCAGTTGCAGTTTGCTATTACTTTTGTGTGTGCTGCCAGTTGACAAGGCCTGGACTAAGTCCTCTAACGTTTTTGAGTTGTAACCAGAAAAGAAAATCTGATGATTAGTAAAATCCAGAATTGAACCATCTCCAGGTCCATGAGGTCTGCTTTCAGATGGTTGGATAATGAAACATGCAAAGTATCCATGATTCATAGTTTCAATCACCCAAAACAAAAGTTTCCTATGGAATGCATATATTGAAAATGTTAGATGGTTCCACAACCACACCACTGCCATGTGTTTTTACATTAGTTAGTTACACCATGCCCTAATATAAGTTTAATATGATAATTCTAAACAATTTCTTAGAATGTCATAATCATTGTTACTTGTATCACTTATTAGAATAAGAAACACTAGCTACCAGTTCATATAAACATATCTTTATTACAGCTGACAGTTTAAATATTCACTTATATATCATTTACCAATGGCGTTTCTACGGTGGGGGGGGGGGGGGGGCCCCTCCCAGAATTTAGGCTGGCCCGGCCTTGCCCCCCCCCCCCCCCCACTTTGAAATTTTCGTACAATGTTAAATACAGAAGGTATGTGCTGGTAGCCCCCCTTGACAATTATTTGGCCCCAACTCGGCCCCTCCACCTATAAATTCCTAGAAACGCCACTGTCATTTACACATGCAGATTTTAGCAATATTCTGATGTCTTGTCTTTTTTTTTTCATATGACAAATATTGTTCAACAAACTGTTGGCAATATTACCTCTCTGTCATTACATTACAGTATGTTTGTAATACCCTACCAGCTGGTTAAACCAATGTATTATTGTAAGAGATGTGTGATAATATTAACTGTGTTTCCACTGACATAAAAAGTCGGCTTTAAGCTGGCTTTTTTGTGTTTCCACTGACAAATTGCCGAACCGTAACAGTTCGGCAATTTGTCAGGGGAAACACAATTGAAGCTTTTCGCGTTCGGCAATTTATCGTAACCAAATGAAAGTCCGCTTTCATTTACTCAGTGGAAACACAAAAAAGTTGTCTTTTTCTCGTTCGGCAATAGGGGTAAAATAGTAAGATCACGTGCTGTCTATAATGTGTGACTATATGATCGAGACTAAAGCCGTTCAGGAACCAGAAAAACTCAGTGTAAACGCAACTTTAGAGCTAGCTTTCCTTCACAATTCTCAGTGGAAACACGGTTATTATATAGGGTTTGTTGATGTCACAAATGATGGAATTAGGAAAACTACATGAATAACTTTTCATTATGATGCAACAGATATAGCTTTTAGCCATAACATATATAAACCCAAAACAATTAAAACTAAACAAAAACAAGAGTTAAAACAAAACAACTATAAATAACCAGATCCATTCTACTGCATTAAACATTCGTGTAAACTGACCTTTTTTCAAATAATTGTTGGATATTTTGACCTAGACTGAATTAAACAAATCTAATATTAAAAAGTTTAGTTTGATAACAGATGGATGTTGTTCTTTAATCAGTTAATTTTAAAACTCGGACTATACAAAGACTTGATATCATCAGCCAAACAAGAGACCAAGTAAGTGTCATTAAGTGGTGATATTTTAAATTTTAGCTGCCCTGAAATATGTAGGCCTACATATACAAAATATACCAAAATATTCTACAAGATATAGTGATATAAAGTCTTTCTCCATATGTCTGATTTGTCTGTAATTTTAAAGAAACATGAGGTTGGGAGTGAGATAGTTTAAATATTAATACAAGTATTTTAACACACTGCAGGAACTTTATGCATATCTTTTGATAACAATCTATTTTTTTATCAATATCCAAATAGTAAGATTATGTCTTCCTTTATATTTTCTTTAATTACAGACTAACAAACATCTGAATTGTTTATAATAAATAAAGGGAATACAAGTGTAGGAAAAATATGTGCCTAAAACAGACAATACAATAAATTTGTAAAACTAATAAAAATGGTGGGAAATGGCAACAAATCAACAAAAATCAATCTTACCGGGTGTTTTTCCTGGGTGTAAACTGTTCATCATAATATTTATCTTTATCATCTTCAAGATTCAACTTCCTTAAAATCTTTGTTCTCCAACTCTCCTCTTTTGGAGGAACGGGATGACCATCTTCTCCGAACACTTCATCACTGTCTCCTGTACTACCACTACTTGAATTACTACACTGATTTGGTTGTACAACTGTCTTTTGTTGAAGATATAGTTGCATACCCGCAGCATGTTCAGCACTAACAGACAACTGTTTATTGTAAGGTTGATGGTTTACCTTTGATGTTACTTCTACAAAATAAAAATCTTGAGTTATAAACTTCATTGCAGCTTTGGTGAGTCAGATAATTTGTATCAAATGTATCAAAGAAAAAAAAACTAAATGCATTCAAACACACACAGGAAACATTCTTGTAAAATAAATACACCTCAAAACACGACTAGACTAAAAGATCTGTGAGGAAAATTTTGTAAATATATCAAAAATTAAAATAGGATATTTAAAATGTCCTGCTTGTATATTATGTATATACATGGCTTTATAAGACATGATTGTTGGTATTGTTAAATTTCAAATTGCATAATCAAACATGTGAGTATTAAAAAAAAACAATACACAGGCAGACATGAACAAAGAAGGCTGAAATATAGACAAAATAATGTAGAAATAACAATCACTTCAATTCCATGTAAAATATATCACTTGCATGTTATAGGTTATAAATGCAACAGCAAATACGTTGCTTATAACTAACAGCACTATAGTGAAAGGAACGAGAAGAACACATAAACTAAAAAGAGCTGGAATGATAAGGAATAGTTAAAAGACTAAAAAGACTGTTGTGACTAGGAATAGTGAATAAACTAAAAAGGCTGTTGTGACAAGGAATAGTGAATAAACTAAAAAGGCTGTTGTGACAAGGAATAGTGAATAAACTGAAAAGGCTGTTGTGACAAGGAATAGTGAATAAACTGAAAAGGCTGGTGTGACAAGGAATAGTGAATAAGCTGAAAAGGCTGGTGTGACAAGGAATAGTGAATAAACTGAAAAGGCTGTTGTGACAAGGAATAGTGAATAAACTGAAAAGGGTGGTGTGACAAGGAATAGTGAATAAACTGAAAAGGCTGGTGTGACAAGGAATAGTGAATAATCTGAAAAGGCTGGTGGGACAAGGAATAGTGAATAAACTGAAAAGGCTGTTGTGACAAGGAATAGTGAATAAACTGAAAAGGCTGGTGTGACAAGGAATAGTGAATAAACTGAAAAGGCTGCTGTGACAAGGAATATGAATAAACTGAAAAGGCTGTTTGACAAGGAATATGAATAAACTGAAAAGGCTGTTGTAACCAGGAATAGTGAATGAACTAAAGAAGAGCTGGAATGACAAGGAATAGTTAAAAAACTGTTTGAGATGGTCAAATTAATGTTCAATAAAATAATGAATGATGAACTAATAAAAATTTATTATCAACATTGGACAAATATGATGTTATGTTGAAATAGTTTGAATTAGTATTCTTTAAAAAAAACATGTAAGATTCAAGAAAAACATATTTGGTTTCATACTTCTGAGATATTTCTTTTTTTCTTTCCGAAGTTGATGAACAGTACAACAACACTCTAAGAATCCTGAGTCTTGTTCTCTAAATTCTTTCCTCTTGTTTGATGCAGTGTTTTTTTCTCTTCTCAACAACTCCATTTCTTAACATTTCACTTTAATCATAAAATATTGATGTAATTTGTTCACAGACGCTTGGAATAAAACATTATAATACACTCCTCATACCATTTTCCTTCTTACAATTATTTCAAAGTAAATTACATTTTTATAGAGTTCATCAGAAGAAGGACCCATTGAATATACAGTTTAATTCTCCATACAAGAATAAAGTATGTTAAAATCCTATACAGATTATAGTTCCTAAAATTATATATATATATATATAAAAATAACCTATTCGTACAACACAAATCTAAGCTTACAGTTTTTCTTAAATAATCGAGACCTGCCTTTGCTTAAGGAGAAATCACCTCTACATTGAGAACGTATAAAAGGAAGTGAAGAATTCACACTTGCATCAATTGCCCCTAAAGAGCTTGTCTCAACAAATCTACAATTCACAAAAATAAAGGTTCTCACAATGACACAGTATCATATGACAAAACATAATGATGAAGCCTTATAATATAAGAAATATTGAGTTGTATTTATTTACCAGGACTATCAGTAAATATACATTACATTGTTAATGAAAGCATCACTTATCTTCATTACCACAAAAACATTGTAACCTTTAACCCTCCTGGTGTATTTTAAAAATCATCACACTACAGCAATTGAACAAATATCAATACTGATAAAAACAACTACAGCTTCAACCAGATGTGACAAACAAATACAGCCAAATCAACACTTTATTTATAATCAATATATATATATA
The DNA here is from genome assembly GCA_029955415.1 of Lottia scabra. Taxonomy (NCBI): domain Eukaryota; kingdom Metazoa; phylum Mollusca; class Gastropoda; family Lottiidae; genus Lottia; species Lottia scabra. The sequence continues at coordinate 9,112,648 of JARJEI010000014.1, read as the reverse complement.
TTGAGCATCATTTACTCTCAAATACTAATTTATAATAATAGATAAGTTAGGATAAATTTTAATTTAATCCATTAAGTAGGCTAAAGCAATATGTCTGAGTCTGACTTGTATATAAAAGTACAATCACTCTCAATATAGAATACAACCACAACTTTAATAACGGTTACAATAGTGTTCAATATAATTTACTTGGTAAATGCTAATTAAGCATTTGTGTAGCAGTCCAGTGTAAAAAGGCTCAAAACATCATATAGATACCTTAACAGGCAAGATCACATACACCTACTGTATGCAGCTTTGTTTAAATTTAACAGAAATAAACCATCACAAGCATGAAGTATTTCATGTTGGCGTATAAAAAGGAAATACTCCAACATATTTCATCCTCCATTTCAATCATAGTTTTCACATCTAAATAAAACATTCAACTTTGTTAAATCCAATTTCACACAGAACACATATAGTAGCTTATTAAAAAATCTTAGCAACTTTGCAAACATTTACTATTAACTTTATCTCAGTAATAACTAGCAATGTTGTCACTATCTTGGACATGAATATGACAAACATAATGGTGCAGGAACCAATGTGAAAAACCAACAATACATATTATTCTATATCAATGATATATGTTTATCACAGTAAACTAAGACAATATGTATACCTGGTGTCATTAACATGCACTACAAATTATCAACTAATAGTGATGCCATATGGACCTGCTGTATATCAATTTATCTTGATTAGCAACAATAACTTTTCTCTTAGATCCCTTACAGTTAGCAGTACTGTGAAAAAGTTTCTACAGTAATTTATTGATTAATAAAGGCAAGGGCAATAACTCAAAAAACGTTCATCTGATTATTGCCAAAATCCAGTCTAATTAAAATCAGACCCTAATTTCGTTCGTTCGGTTTTTTTTTAAATCCGGTTTTTAACCACTACATTAGGGTCTGAGAACCAGGCGCGGCAACAGCCGTTCACGTTAACTTTGACCTTACCTTGATAAACATGACCTGATAAACTAGTCTACAGCACTTAGGAATCCTAGAATACACCTATTGTTCGCGAACAAAATCCCAGCGCGGGAGAGGGCAAAGATCTGATTGGTTAAAACAAAGGTCATTAAGGTTAGGTCAAAGTTAACGTGAACGGCTATTGCCGCGCCTGGTTCTCAGACCCTAATGTAGTGGTTAAAAAAACGGATTTAAAAAAAAAAACGAACAAACGAAATTAGGGTCTGATTTTAATTAGACTGGCCAAAATCGAACTTGACCCAGATCTAATAATATATTACCAAGTTTCATTAAGATTGGATAATGATGACTGTAGCCTCTATCTTGGATAAAAGTCAAATTTTCAAGTCATAAACCATTCATTCGATTATTGCCAAAATCAAACTTGACTAAGATCTCATTATTAGACCTGTTTTGCCAAAGTCAAAGGCAAAACTCAAAAACTGTTCATCGAAAATGCATCAAGTTAGAACTTGTTCAGGATCTTATCAATTGCAATGATCACACCAAGTTTCATCAGAATCAGTTCAAAATTGTAACTTCAATCCTGCTCACAAACTATTTTTTACTCATTTTGACAAAGTCAGGTGCAATACCTCAAAATCCATTCATTAAAATTGTGTCAAGTTAGAACTTGTCTGAGATCTTATCAATTCCAATGATCACAACAATTTTTAATAAAATTGAATGAAAACTGAAGTTTCTATTGTGTTAACGAACAAGGTCAAGGGCAATAACTCAACATCTGTTCATGAAAACTACGTCAAATTCGAACCTGACCGAGATCTTATCAATCCAAAGGATCATAGCGAGTTTTATCAAAATCAGATGAGAACTGTAGTCTCTAGAGTGCTCACAAACAAAATTTGAAGCATTTTTGCAAAGTCAAGGGCAATAACTCAAAAACAGTTCATCGAAAATACGTAAAAATCGAACTTGGCCGAGATCTTATCAATCCGAAGGATCATAGCAAGTTTCATCAAAATCGGATGAAAACTGTTGTCTTTAGATTGCTCACAAACAAAATTTGATGCATTTTTTTAAAGTCAAGGGCAATAACTCAAAAACCGTTCATCAAAAATACGTCAATTTCGAACTTGACTGAGATCTTATCAATCTCAAGGATCATAGCAAGTTTCATCAAAATCAGATGAAAACTGTAGTCTCTAGAGTGCTCACAAACAAAATTTGAGGCATTTTTGCAAAGTCAAGGGCAATAACTCAAAAACCGTTCATCGAAAATACGTCAAATTCAAACTTGATCAAGATCTTATCAATCAAAAAGATCATAGCAAGTTTAATCAAAATCAGATGAAAACTGTAGTGTCTATTGTGCTCACAAGAAATGTTGACGGACGGACGGACGGACGGACCGACGGACAGGGGCGACGACAATATAAAAACTATATATAAAAAGATAAAAACTATCGACCTGTGAGCAACCTGAGCTATGTTTCTAAACTAATAGAAAAGTGTGTCCAAGATCAACTTATATCACATATAGAGTCCAACAACCTAGATAACATTTACCAATCGGCATATAAACACTTTCACAGCACTGAAACTGCTTTACTGAAGATTACGAGCGACAATCAGAATTGCATTCTATTAATCCTACTCGATTTATCAGCAGTTTTTTACACCTTAAACGTAGAAGATCTTTTATCTGCCTTAGAAACAGAAATTGGTGTTCGAGATGTGGCTATGCACTGGTTCAAGTCATATCTCACAAACAGGAAGCAAACAGTCAACATTAACGGGACAAAATTGTCATCTCTGCCAATGCTTTATGGTATTCCACAGGGTTCTGTCTTGGGCCTGATTCTGTTTATCATCTTCACTAAACCATTGTCAAGAATTGCAGATCAGTTTGGCTTAGACATACACCTGTATGCTGATGATACTCAGACTTATATTGCCCTCAACGAAACATCAGCAGTCAAAGCAAAGCTCAATGTTGAAAGATGCCTAGAAGAGATTCATCTTTGGATGTCAACACACTTTTTGAAACTGAATCCCGAAAAAACAGAATTTCTGGTTATCGGCACAAGTCAGCAACTCTATAAATATCCTCATCTGTCTCTACACTAGAAACATCAGCAACTGCCAAGAACATCGGTGCCATTTTAGATTCCGCTCTCTCATTCAACTCACAGGTCAAGTCAATATGTTCGTCATCATTCTACCAACTACACAGACTTAGCCGCATCAAAAAATATCTAAATACCGAAACCTTAGAACTTTTGATTCACTCTTTCATCACCAATAAATTAGACTATCACAATGCCCTACTCCACAATATTCCAGACAATAAAATTCACCAGTTACAAAAGGTGCAAAAACTTTTAACAGGAACCCGAAAATACCAACATATAACACCAATGCCCGTGCTTTCTATGAGATCTATCTCATTTCACCTTAACACCAATCCTAAAACATCTCCATTGGCTCCCCGTTGAAAATAGAATAGAGTTTAAAATTCTCCTAACCTTCATAGCTCTAAATGGTTTGGCACCAGTCTTATAACAACTCTTTTAACCCCATACCAACCTGTCAAGAGGTTAAGATCATCAGACAAGAAACTATTAACTATCCCACCCATTAATTTAGAAATGACACAAGACCGCTTTCCACTGTTTAAGATTGGTTAAGAGCAATAGAAGCTTTAAGTAGTATTGTTGCGCGTATATAAATTTAGAATTATTATTAAATCTGAGAATTTTAAAAGAGATTGGTTCACCAACAGCTTGGAAAACTTGGCGACACCCAAAAAAGAACAGTTATATATATATTTAAGCATACATGTGTACAGGTCAGGGGAAAAAATCGGGAGACAAGCCATGAAAAGTCGGGAGATTGGGGTAAAAAATCGGGAGACTTTATCAAAGCATGTAAATTCATGAAATTTCAAGAAATGAACACTTTTTGAACCACTGTAAGCCCCTTTGGCTTTTGACAGCATGGCAGTACCAATGTCGATGACTGCAGAATGGTACCTACTCTGTTCTATTTATTCTTGTATTGCAAGAACTGACAGCTAAATTCCGAAGTGTAATTCATATTTCCTAAAACTTTTCAATCCTATCCTGATTTTTTAACTTGCACAGAATGAATGACGATCATTTCGTCGATGAAAACTCGCGAAGTTTTTAGCCGACATGGAAAGGTATATACTAAGTATTGGTAGGCCTGTAAAGGCAGTCATGAGCTGAATGTTTACAGGCTACATTAAAAAATAAACTGATTTTATGAAACGAAATTACAGGTATATTAAATTTGTACTCCCAGTCTCGCATAATTATCTACCGATAATGGAAGGACATGCTAAACGATGTCTACAGACGTCATATTGATGATTGACTGTTATTTTAATAATATGAAAACTTAAAAAGGCTTCAAAATTTCGTTTGGTGGTAAAGATTAGGCTACTGTAAATTTCGATTGTAAAAGTGAAAGTAGAAATACCCGGATGTTGTTATAAACAAGTGTCACGTGTTATGGTGTGCTTAAAATACCAATTGTCATGTGAAAATAGATCAAATTATCGTCTTAATTAGGGGATTAATTAAGAAGACAATGATAATCCCGTTACATGATGAGATTAACACGTGTATGGGCAATCAGAATTTAATAATGATTGATTTTTTATTGATTTATGGTAAAGAATTTTGACATTGAAAAACGGTAGGTCCCGTAAAAATTATGCTTTCGAAAAAATAAAAAAGCGGTAGATTTTGACCTCCCGCCGGTAGATCGGGAGATGGCATGCAAAAGCGGTAGAAACCCGACATTATCGGGAGATTACACATGTATGTATTTAAGCTGGATTAGCTTCGAACTATAAATTTCTTCCAGTAATATTTTTCAGGCCTGGCACATCAAATGCTTTTAAAGGCCTGTCCTTAAACACTCATATAAAATGTAAAAAAAAATAGTTCTATTCTAAATATTTTAAGTGTTACATGTTGAATATGTAAAGGAAATCTAAAATTATTATAGTATTAAAATTGTCACTTGTCTGATCAGTAAGCAATAAAACTATAAAAATTAATGTTTATTTAGAGTGGACAAGGACAATCTATCTTGAAATTGAACCTATTTGAATGTTTAATTAGAGCAACCATCTGTTCCAACACAAAGGTCTAATATTTTTAATATAATAACATATCAATAACATCTACAATGACTCATATAAATCTATATATTTGATGATGAACTTTATTAAGGTGTGCACAATGTTGTGCCTAGTATGATCAATAGGAGCCTACTGAACAAGACTTCACTTTTCTCTAATCAAGTTAAAAAAAAACATAATTTGAAAACATAAAGTGCATTCATATTTATAAATACAAACTTGTCCTACAACTATAATACTAGTTTCAAGCTTCTAGAAAATATGAAAATATTCAATAGGTGGTAATTTAAAACAATGCTAGATTGTAATGGTATTATTAATGTATTTAACAGGTTATTCAAACAGTTCCCTACAGGTGTTCATAAGATTCTATAGTCATCAATAGGCAGAGAGTCCTGACGCCCCGTTTGAGGTAGTCAAGGTCAAGGTCATTATAAAAGTAGGTACTGTCATAATGCTGTAAACAACACAGCAGCAATTTCCACAAAATAAAAATGTGCACTTACCACTATAAGAATGAAAGATTTTGTCAAAACCAGTAGGATGAGAGCAAAAAATCAAAAAAAAAATCAGGCATCAATGTGACTAAAGGCCATGTTGATCAAATTGCTACATTGATGAAATCTGATTTATCCTTATATAAATTCACTTTGATACTATACTATCACAAGAAACTGTCAACTGATTTAGTTATTTTCTATTTTCATAATGTTATAGAAATTCTATTAAAAGTTTGTTTTCAGAAATAAAATTTATCAGCTGGTGTTACCAAAATCAATAATTTCTTTATTTATGTTTCTGGGAACAACATTTATTGATCACATATTTTCTTATTTTTTTGATGGCTTATTTTCAAAAAAATTAAGATTGAGAAAGAAGTGGGTCATAAAACTTTTACCAAACCTTTCTTAACCTGAATGACTTCAGCTACGTTGTTCTCAATTTAACAGTAATATTGTGTCATCTTTTAAAGTGTGATATAGAATGTTTTTAGATATATCAATTCAATATTAGAATCAATAAAATGAAATCAAATTTTCATTTCATTTCAGTCCTTCCCATACATCAACTGGCAGGTGGCAGAAATAAGGATTGGTTAAAAATTTCTTGAAAAATGAGTCATCAACCATTTCTTGAATCAGAGAAATACCGGTAATTAAGAACTGCAAGGGTAGAATTAAGTTATCTTTTTTGGAGACCATTTTCTTGCTAAAGCATCTCTTATAAGAGTGAGTGAAGTGTCAAATTTTCTGTAAGAAATGAAATGGTGTTCTATGTTTTGCTGTTCTGTTCTGTCTAATTAGGACATTAGGCAATTGCCATGCAATATGCAATGAGGGAAATATCACCAGGACAGTGGCATAAGCTTACTATTGTCAAGATATCACAGCCTGTAGCACACAGGGTATGGGTTTATTGTCCCATCTCAAAGACTATACCCTTTTTCATGTCAGCCCCTCAAACCTAAATCACTGATAGGAGGAAACTGGGGTGAACAATTTTGTGACAGGTAACCTTGCAAATAAGCATCTGAGCCACAGCGCCCCAAAATTTTCTATAAGAAGTAGCCCAAATATTAACAGCTGACAAGAAATATCAAATCAGGTCCCAATAATATTTTTCCCCTTATTGAAACAATTTGGCCCAAAATGTTATGTTCTATGAATAAACAAGCAAGATAGAAAAGTCAGAAATGATTATATTTTCATTAATAACTACATTACAAATCTTCAGAAAAGTCAAAAATCCAAAATAGTTGGCTAAATTAGAATTGCAAATGGTCACATAAAGTTGCATCAAAATCTGTTGAAAATTGTATCTTCTATTGTTATCACAAACAAATTGGTGCATTTTTACCAAGTTTTTTTATTTTAAGTCAGGGTCAATACTAGATTTGAACGACATATAGAAGCGAGGAGCACATATAACAAAACACAAGACAATATTATGGAATAACAAATAATGTTAGGTACATAACATTTCAACACAATATACACGTGTTGTCATTAGATGTAATGACAAAATGATTCCACGGATAAATGTTCCTGTTCCTCAACTGGTGTTGTGACATGTAGTCGGTCACTCCTAGGCTTGTCTGATGTATTGCCTGTATCTAGGCTTGTCTGATGTATTGCCTGTATCACTCCTAGGCTTGTCTGATGTATTGCCTGTATCACTCCTAGGCTTGTCTGATGTATTGCCTGTATCACTCAGGCTTGTCTGATGTATTGCCTGTATCACTCCTAGACTTGTCTGATGTATTGCCTGTATCAATCTTATTACAGTTTTGCTGTTGCAGCCGAAGGTTTTGCAATCAAGGGGCTATTTCAATCCGGCTCAAACATGGTATACTTTTTTGATCCTCTGTTGCTTAGCACCAGCAAACTGTTTTATACCACCATCATTTATGTGCATTTTGTGCAACATCAAAATTTGTCGCTTTTTGTTTTTTGCAACGTTTGCATTATTCGTTCACTTTTTTCATAATTTTTTCACATAAAGTATTGTGTTGACCGTGTGTGAAATGCATCACAGTGGATTTATCACTTTATTATTACTTTTGTTGATTTTACTGCAAAATACACAGGTGGGTACTTTCTTTTGAGCATTAGTTTATATACTCTTCTTTATTAATATAAAACATAATAATTATTTACTACTTAAGTTGATCAATCCCTTTGCTTTGTTGTGGTTCAATAAATTCGATGAAATTTTGCTTTGAGACTTCTTAATATAAGATAGTGGACCACAGCCATATACGCCCAACGAAAAATCAGGAGTAAACTAAACTTTCTCAAACCTTTCGATTTAACATCCATTTTAAGTTTCATCAAAATCGGTTGAAAACTAAGATAGTAATAGTTAAGACTTTGGGGCAAGGGCAATAACTCTGCTACTAACAGTCGAAATATCTCAAATTCGAACTTGATCTTTGTTTTCTGATTATGTATATACACACCGAATTTCATTTGATTCCATCAAAAATTCTAGTTTTTAGAGCGTTTACAAGCAATTGATGTTGATAGAAGCACTTAAAGGGCGATAACTCAATAAATATATGGATGGACAGACGGATGGCAATATACAGCTACATTTCAGTATAGGCATATAAAAAATGAATGAACAACTAATTGAATGTTGTTTGACCACCTGTATATTAATAATAATTGTAAAAGGCTGTATAATATCGACATCTTAATAATGTTATTATAACATGATGTTGAGACAGTAGGGTACCATAGCCTTACAGACTGTCAGGGTGCATGAAGGTTCCGGTAAATAGAAAAATATCAAATTAAGTATAATTATTTTTTAAATTCTTCAACGTGAGATAATTAAGTGACAAATGTAAAAAAAAACAAGTTAAAAATTTGTAAATTTTAAAAAGTGTAATGTAATTTAACAGATAGAAAGGTGAAATATGGAGGGATATTAGGTGATAAGCAGAATATATAATGTTGGAAAGGATTACAAATACAAAGTACCTGTGTTGATTTTAAAAACTAAAAAACAAAAATGAAATCAGGGTTTGAAGGGTGTTTTCCTAAAATTTTCATTGTTTTTATCCATTTGGGTTCGTTCTGAGCTTTCCAAAACAGTCTCCTATCTAATTAATGATAAGGTAAAATGAAAATAGATCTGATAAAAAGGCCTAGATATGTCTTAGTTACATGTCCATGGGGGTCACTAACACATTTGGCTCTCAACAATTAGACAAACAGGAATCTTTCAATAATCACTTATCCTATCTCAGAACTTGTACTTGCTAATGAAAGCTCTCATGGCTTCAAATTATTCAGATTCACTATGAAAGCATCCAGTCCATTTTCCTTATCAACACATTTGACAGAAGTCTGTTTGCACCATAATCAGGGTCTGTTCCTCTATAAGTTATTATGACATAAAGTGATGACAAGTATAGCCAGTTTATCTGATTCAAACATGGTCATACATATTGTAATTTAATCATGAACAATGACTTTATAATGACTAGCTAGTATATATGGTTTTTGTTCTATATTGTTTTTGTCATATAAAATGACATGTAAATTTGCAATTGTTTGAACCGGTAACCATCAATTATTTTTTATTAGCTCCTGTGTTAAAACAGACCCAGGACAAAGATTTTGTATAAGGCAAACAGACATGGATTCTACTAAGAATTTGTAAAGTATTGATGGTCTTCATAACAAGGACTATTCTCCCTTGATAATTAACAGGGAAAGAAAGGAAAACATATTTGGCAAGCACAGAATAGATTCTGAAATTTGAGGAATTAATCCCTTGAATAAATAATAATCTACTGCTATTATTGATTTCGATAGAACTAAAAATATTCTACTCATTTGTAACTCTAATAAACATCCAATGGACACAATTTCAGGGCCAAATTTAAGTAATCAATTTTGTAAAACCAGAAATATTTAGTGAAACAGAATACAAAGATTGTTCAAACTTTGAAACCATCTAATAATTATACACAATTTTAAGCTTCAAGTATCCTAATCACAATATTTTTGTAAAATGAATTTTCTGTCTCGACAGAAGAGGACAATTCATCACTTTGTCAATTAATATTCACAGAAAAAAAAATCAATATTTCCCAAAGATTGTGCCCACAGAAGTTTTAAAAATATCTTAATCTCTAAACTGCCAAGCCTACAACATATCTCAAAACCAGTCACAATGTCGACAAAGGAAGATATGAGTAAATTTAAGTGGTTAATTTTTACCTTCAAAAACTGGTGGAAGTGAGCGAGAGCGATCCGTTCGCTCAAAAGAAACTAGAAGGAAAAGAAAATTGTGTCAAAGAGAATTAAAAATTTTAGTGAACATGCAATTTACATCATCTTTTAAGTGCAAACAACATTACCCATGCACTACAGATAAACCTTGCAAATCAGCACATGCATTTGAGAGAGAAAATAAGTATTCCTGTGATACCCTTTATTTATTTTGTACATTTACCCAATAACATCCATTCATTCATTCGTTTAATAATTCATTCATTCATTCATTGATACATATATTTAATACATATTGATGAGAAACATATCAAATGTATCAGAATAAGTAACTTTATTATTAAATTATATGCTATTATAAGAAAATTGTGAACCCATGAAAGTTAATAAAAATGAAAACCTTATTATTAACTTGATATCCTTGTCGCTTACTATGATAACCGTATTAAGGAAATTTAAGCTGCATGATTTAATATAGGCTTGCGGCAAGTCTTGCAAGAGAATACGCCCACCAGCAGCTTGCTAAAGAGCTAAATGTGAACTGTAAAACAAACTCAATATCAGAGTTTAATGCAATAATATCATTTATCGTGTACTTTTATATCTCTCTATTGAAATACTACCTGGTTCTACATGATATCAGACAGTTTTACGCGATATCTCTCAAGAAAATCATCAGATCATCACCAAATTTAATAGTGCAGATCTTTATAATGATATTGACACACATACAAAATATCAAAAGGATCCATGAAGAATTGTAGCCTGTAGAGTGAGCAAGAGGTAAATGTGAACTGACGGACCAACAGGGCAACTACAATATACACCCATACTTTCATGTGGGCGTATAAAAATCAGAATCCATGCACTTGTGTTTCATTGTGCTTAACAGGAATGATAATTTTGATAAAAAAAAGTATATTAACTTGTCGTCTAACAAATGATAATATATTGAAATAATTGTGACTTCCCTTGAAAGAGAAAAATTCTACTATTTGATTATTCACTTATCTATTGCATTTTCATATAATAGGAGTTTTGTTTACAGCTGTTTTCTTCAACTTCTAGTTTCATATAAATCTTTTCTGTCTCTCTTTTACATACATATTCCTTGATTCAAAATCATCATGGGTTTACGTTTTCTGGCTAAAAACAATAAAGTCACCTAAAAATTAACAAAACAAAGGCAATAACTCTTGTTATTAAATATTTTCCGATGTTTTGATTTTTAATAGGCTTAATCCTAAAATAATTTCAACATTCACTCCAAAAACAAGGGCAATAACCCATTAAATATGTTAAGATTTGTCTGATTTTCAAAATCCATCAAGAAACGAGCTCCCTATTGTGTCCACAACTTTGAGAGTGTTACAACTAAAATAATTAAAGCGTTTTACAGAACAAGGACAATAACTATAAAAATATTTTTCAATGTTTCTGATTTTTAATAGGGTTTATTTGACTGGCGAGTAAATGCCATTGCCATTATTTTTGTATAATAATAATAAAAAAAAATTTGTAATTTTTGTCATGAAATGGTGGTAAAAAATATTACAATGGTGAAAAACATAGAGAAGATGCAATGAACATTTTGTTATGTGACAAGTTGAGAAATATTTTGATCTTTGTCTGTTGATGTTTGTTTCTCCCTGATGTTATTTAATTAAAACTGAAATTAACATCTAGAATTTATTTGATGATGATATAACTGCATGATTATATAGCAGGTGATGTTTAAAAAAATTTAACCCTTGTGTTTTAATGGATTTTGTAATAAGTGTAAAAACAATGATGTTTTGAGTCATTGGTCCTCTTAAAATGTATTAAGTAGCTAAAAAAACGTCATAATGGCAATTTTCATTTTTATTGTTAAATTACTTAGTCTCGCACAGTTACAAAGTGGAAAATGCAAATAATTTGGGAATGACCAAATCGGACGTCACTGACAGTGATCTGCATAGATATCAATAGCAGCTTCCGGTAGATCACTTAGTGACGTCATAAAACGCATTAGTTTTAGTGGAATTGCAAGAACCACAGACGTCAGAATGGAAATTGGAATGAAATGAAATGCCCAGAAACACATACAAAGTGTAGAAATACGTTTTACAAATGTGAACTGTCTAAGCTAGGGTAAGCTCTTATCATATATAGCAGATCTTTCATTTGAAGTTAATTAACCTTAATTTTAAAACCCAGGTTTATTTAAAATTGATGGAATTTTGCTTTTTTCAGCCATTTTGAAACATTAAATGGCCATCTATAGTCAAAAACTGATGCCTATTCATAAAAATACATTGCTTACCAGCCACCTTGAAAAATGTCCAATCTTTTTTATTAAAGGGACTACAACTATGTTAAGTTTCATGCTTGCATCATAAACTGAAAGATTCTTTCACTATGCTGCTGGACTATTATTCACAAGGTGTTAAGGTGGGTTTTTTCAAAGATGGATGTACAAGAAATACAATTGTATTAGGGTACAATAAGGGTACTGAAGACACATAAATTCTGACCAAATGATTCTAATGCTATAACCAACTGTAAAAAAAAACAACAGTGGGTCACTGTTCTCATATCAAAATAATGGACACAAAAATGATATCAACTAAGTAATTAACATGCTGGAATGTTTATAAACATAGATTCCACAGGCGGTGTCTTTTTTTTGCACACCTGCACACTCTGCACACTGCACACTTTGAGATCATTCGTAACCTTTTTTACCGCCAATGAAATTTCGTTCAATTTAGAGAATCATGTTTTTGTAAATAAAAAACGAAATTATACTGAAATGTTTTGTTTTTTTTATTTGAGTTCAGCCCTTTTTAAACTAAGTGTCGTACATATTAATTTCTATATGAGTCCATGAGTGTAATAACAAGGAATTCGTATGTCTTGGGTCTAGATTGTCGAGGTTATGGCGTGACGTCGATTAAGGAAGAGTAGTTGCCCCTTTGCCACGTGACTCGATCACTTCCACCTTGCCTTCTGCTACTGTATGATTGATAGGCACTTTCTTCAGCAACGATGGATTTATTGAATAAACCTGACTTGACAAGTCAAGAAAGATTTAAACTATTGATCACCGATGTGCCTTATGAACTTGCCACTTCGTCGCCACCCTTAAACCCAACAGTTTCAGGGAAATACCTGGTCGATAAGGGGGGGAATGAAGATTGGTGCCTATCAATCATACAGTAGCAGAAGGCAAGATGGAAGTGATCGAGTCACGTGGCAAAGGGGCAACTACTCTTCCTTAATCGACGTCACGCCATAACCTCGACAATCTAGACCCAAGACATACGAATTCCTTGTTATTACACTCATGGACTCATATAGAAATTAATATGTACGACACTTAGTTTAAAAAGGGTTTAACTCAAATAAAAAAAACAAAACATTTCAGTATAATTTCGTTTTTTATTTACAAAAACATGATTCTCTAAATTGAACGAAATTTCATTGGCGGTAAAAAATGTTACGAATGATCTCAAAGTGTGCAGTGTGCAGGTGTGCATAAAAAAGACACCGTTCCACAGGTTACAAATCAAGGACAAGATTAATTTCCCATATAATATAACATTATGAATATGAATTATACCAAGTGATATATAATTGGAGAGTTTGTATAGGAAATATTCATATAGAAGGTAGAAAAGCTACTAGTGTCCCAGATGCACATTACCTGACTACAAACCATAGAAATGTTGTTGTATGACAAAGATGTCAAGACGATTTCATCAAGTGAAATGATTTGGAAAATATCAACCTAAATACAGACCTTGAAACATTATAACCCTATGACGTTACGGGTTAATGGAAAAAAACGTAAATACAGACGTTGAAACATTATAACTCAAGTGACAGTAATTTTGTTTCCTATTATTGTTAAACTCATGTTTTATCCTCACAATTATTAGAAACAGTTCCTTTACAAAATAAATATTGATTATCATTAACATTGATTTATAAACTTATTGTTCATGCATGCAGTAGGAAATGTTTAGGACATTGTTGTTGATAATCCGTTATGTCATAGGGTTATGATATTTCAACGTTGTTATTTTCCATTAACCCGTAACATCATAGGGTTATAATGTTTCAACATCTGTATTAATGTCAATTGTATTTTCCAAATCATTTCACCTGATGAAGAATAAAATAGAATAAAATACTTTAATCACTTTTAAAAGGTGTCATCTTAAATCTTTTACCCTTTAAGTTCCTTAATATATATATTTCTCTCTCAAAATTTCTCAAAATTGTGGGATGCATAATGTTTAGTTTGATTTTTCAGTCATCCTGCTACATTCATATTCATGTCTCTATACAAGATTCCGTACCCCACTCTTCAAAACAGGCTTTTATACTCATACTTGTTTTATCTTAACAAAAAGTAGTTTCCCTTAGCAATATTTCAATCACAACTAAACAAAAAGCTCACACTTTTAACAAAATCCATTTTCCAAAAATATCAACCTTTAAGCCAGACTGAAAAATATTTTTCAAAACATTACTGACCTTTTCGTACTCTGCTTACATCTACTGTCTCTCCTAGTCGACTCAGTTGATAATGTTTCCAATCAGCATGTCTGACATCATCACACGTCAAGGCTGTTGGTAACGTTCTGCCCCCAGTAGTCTGTAAGGATTTTGTGGCACTCAAGGTTTTATGACTTCTCATTATTTGACGTGATTTTGATAAATCTGAAGAACTCTGTAGAAATATAGATTTTGTATTATTTCTAAACATATAAATCATGGAAAAAATAATTAGGGGAGTTGAACCCTTCCTTCCCTAAAATCTAATACCCTTCAATGAACTAGTAGGCCTATTAAATGTCATGTATTCACACAAGCAAATACCATGCAATTTAAATTAAAACTCTGGCTGCATTTGTGCTAACCAGATTTTTAAAGTCAAGAGCAATTCATTTTGTAAAAAAACCTGATGAAAACATAAAATATAATAAAGTGGAGATAAGAAGTAAGAACAACATTTATTTCTAGCAAAATTTTTTTTAAGAGAGCTAAGGAGAGATTAATAACTGAAGTTGTATAATTAAATAGAAGAAAGATTATCTTATAAAATATTATTTTTTCCAGAAAAAACATAGTATTTCAATATTTATTATAGATCTAAATACTAGATAATTCAATCTAAATTCTCATTCTAATGTTTTACAAATGCAAAAAAATAATAGCAAATTGAACTGTTCTAAAGTTTCATGAAAATATAGTATACTTGCCAATTTTTTGACATTTGGATATTATGTGGCATTTGTCAACTATAAATACAAATGGCTTATTATATAGTTACTTATGACCCATCCAAATGTGATAAACTTCTGTGTATCGATTACCAAGGTTAAATATAATGGAAATTTTCTATTCCATTTAAAGATAAGTTTCCTCATTATTTCGTGAAAGTAAAAATGTTTGAGTGTAAAGGTAAACTTGGTTGATTTTATCGTGAACTTACCCGCACTCTTTTATCATCAAATTCTACATTCTCTAATGTCTCATCCATATCTGCTGCTCGTTTTGAGAAATGATCTCGTTTGGCCTAAAATAACAAATATACACTTCTAAACTGATTTAATATATTAAATAAAGACTTAATTACTCTAATTAAAGATAGTGGACCACGGCCAAATACGCCTAACGAAAAAGTCTTTAATAAGGATAAAACTCCATAACATCCATTTTAAGTTTCAACAAAATTGGTTGAAAACTTAGATAGTAATAGCATATTCAAGACTTTGGGGCAAGGGCAATAACTCTGCTACTAATGGTCGAAAAAAAGCTCAAATTCGAACTTGATCTTTGTTTTCTAAATATGTATATACATACCGAATTTCATTTGAATCAATCAAAAATTCTAGTTTTTAGAGCGCTTACAAGCAATTGATATTTAAAGAAGCACTTACTGTAGAGAGGTTAAAGGGCTAAAACTTATCAAAACTGATGAAAGAGTCCTAAATTTTGAAAAAGCTTTAATTTTAATCAGAAAAAAGTAAAACTTTCTCAAACCTTTCGATTTAGGTCCAATAACATCCATTTTAAGTTTCATCAAATTCGGTTGAAAACTAAGAGAGTAATAGCATATTTAAGATTTGGGGTAAGGGCAATAACTCTGCATGTAACGATCGAAAATAGCTCAAATTCGAACTTGATCTTCATTTTATGAATATGTATACACATATCAAATTTCATTTGATTCCGTCAAAAACTCTAGTTTTTAGAGCGTTTACAAGCAAATGTTGATGGACAGACCGACGGATTTGGGGCAAGGGCAATAACTCTGCTTCTAACGATCGAAAATAGCTCAAATTCGAACTTGATCTTCGTTTTATGAATATGTATACACATATCAAATTTCATTTGATTCCGTCAAAAACTCTAGTTTTTAGAGCGTTTACGAGCAAATGTTGACGGATGGATGGACAGGGGTGCCGACAATATACGTCCTCATAGAGAGATGAGGGCGTATAAAAACCTGCATGTACTTATTAATAACCTAGAAAATAGATTAAGAGACTTTAACTTCTTTTGCTGATAAAATAAAATAGAGACCAGAAAATAACTCATCATTGTTTGTGCCTGAAATGGGCCTGATATTACAGAGCTCTGTAAGACATAATTCTATAATTTGTCCATATAAAAAACTCTTTCTATAAATGAGAATGATTAAATATTTTGATACTTAAAAACCAAATAATTACCTGAAGTGCCATGAGCCAGATCATCATAGATTCATGATTTTCTGCTGTTAAAATGTGATCTTTGCCATCTACACTATAATAACATGAATAATCTCAGTTATAATCTATGTGTTATCAATAATAGTAAAAGGTTAATGAAAACATGGCATATTAACTAATCATTATTCAAATCATAAATAAATTCATTTCTCTCCATGTTCATTTATAACGTATAATTCACCATCATTCGTGAGGTTTCAGGCTGCATTCTGTGTAATCAGTTTAGGAAATGTTTCTAAATAGTTATTGTAAAAATACATATAGGTGTAGACGCGCACTACTAAGTTTTCAACTGCATACATCCATAAAGAAAAAAAGAAACATTTATATTTTACAAGGATAACAACTAAGGTTCCTAACAAGGCTCCCTTTTCTATAGACGTATTGCCGTCATGTGACTGCATACATTTGTATGATGTTGGACAGTGTAGACAGAAAACCACAACAAGCTTAAACATAGTCATACAAATGTATTATGATGTTTTCAACAAATGTATCATAATTTACTTTACTAGGAGTCATTTAGTATTTAAAACATTGAAGTAAAAAAAAATAAGTAATAGTGATGTAATTGAAGGCAACAATTAACAAATACAATCAATAATTCTAAAGAAAAGGCTCTACTTACATGATGATAAATTGATTTTGATTATCCAGATCTAATGTGATGGCTGCCCCCTTCAGATTGACAAGTCCTTGAGGTTGTTTTCTCCCTGCATCTTCTTCTGTTTTAAAAAATAATAACTGACATTGACTCTCTTCTAGTACAAACCACATTCTTTTCTTAGCTTTTAACCTCCCTAGTGCTGAAAAAATTAGATTAACTTATAGTTATCAATCTTGATTCTTAAGCTATGAAGGTTTACAGTTAAATGAAACTAACTCTTCGATATAACAAGCCCAGGATACAGTTAGTAGTTCAGAAAATCTCTAAAAATAAGACTTTTAATCAGTGTATCTTTCATAAACTAACCATTCCATGTACCGGTAACAGAAACTGCAGCCTTAGTTACGTTTTAGTAACAAAGATGTAGGAGATTGGGTATGTTTTGGATGTAGAGGAGAAGGGATCTAGAAGTAGGGTAGTAAGAGGGAGAAGACAAGTATGGTAGACCTCACTGTAATTATAATGGGGGAAAAAGTTTTTAGAGCTTAAATAATACCAACATTTAATAAATATAGTTTATTAACATCAAAATCTACAATGTATTTATACAAACATAGCCTTGTTAAAGCTTCACCCTACCCCAACCAAACTTTTCACCCTTCCCCAACCAAACTCAACCTGTTGTCAGATTATAGAGAAGCCACAAGTTCAGTGAGGCACATTAAGTGGAGAATTTGACAACAGTTTCATTCCATGCTTAACATATTAACATAAATATATGATTATGAAAAGTGTATTGTAAAATCTATATTCTAAAATAATTAATATACATGTATATCAGTATATCTTCTTCTTTGGTATTTTATAAACCTCAATATTGTCAAGATGGATTACAAGATAAGGTAACATAAGAAATGTTTTTAAAAAGTTAAGTGCAATAGTTCAAAATTCTGAACATGACTAAGATCATATTAATTGGAATGACCACATCCAGGTTTCAAGGTCAAATAACTAGAAATATGGTTCATTGCTGAAATGTCAAGTTTGAACCTGTTGGAGATCATCATAATGATCGCACCAAATTTCATTTACATCAGATTAAAACTGTAGTCTCTATTGTTCTGGCAAGAAATGTGACCTACCCTGGGAAATGGACAATCCTAATCTGAAACTTACTGACTATTCCCAGCCTCTCATAGATATAAGGACAGATATTGCTAAGGGAGAGTTAGAAAACATAAACCACAAAAATTGGTGATTTTCCTCTCCTTTGCTCGTACAGGTTTTTTTAAACCTATTTATATACCAGCAATCTTCCAAATCTCGATATTTAAAGAGATTGATATTATTGTAGTTCATTTATACCATCTTTTCCCCCCTACACCATTAATGTCAAGCAAATTATTTTCATGAAATTCAGTTTTAATACTTGTACGTTTAAGTAACAGGCAGTGATAAGTTGGCACATACATTTTAATTAGATGAAACACATATAATGAAAATCATACAACATAAATAATAACAGATTCATGATAAAGATGAAAAGGTAAACATAAATATGAAATAAAGGCCCCAATTAATTCCTAAAGAGGGGTAATTGATGCAAAGCCTGAACCAACAGTAATACTACTATGGTAAGGGAGGGGGGTGGGATTTTTTAATACTGAACAAAAATAAGCTGCGACGCCATGCTGCACAATAACGGAAGTTATTGTTTTGCCCGCTATTACGTAACCACCCGTGAAATAGCACTTGTATAATACGTAACGAATGTAAGCACAGGTAATCAAAACGTATCTACCAAAATATAATTTATATTATACATAAATTATCACTTTAATACTTGTACGTTTAAGTAACAGGCAGTGATAAGTTGGCACATACATTTTAATTAGATGAAACACATATAATGAAAATCATACAACATAAATAATAACAGATTCATGATAAAGATGAAAAGGTAAACATAAATATGAAATAAAGGCCCCAGCCCCTCAGAATATAAGTAATGTATATTGATTAAAAACAGTTAGAATTGATTATTAGTTGTGAGAACACAGGGAAAAACCGAAGTCGGTCATAACCTTAAGTTTTTGTTCAAATTGGGGATCTAAGTAGCGATGTACAGCATCACTTGACCAGTGCCCTATTGATTTTATCATATCCACGGGGACACCCTGTTTATGCAGCCATGTGGCACCACCTCTGCGAAAGGAGTGACCTTTAATGTGATGCGAATGAACATTCGCCCGTAATAAGGCGGCCTCTAATGTTTGCAAGAAAAATTTATAGTTTAAAGCGTGAGCATTATCTAGCACCAGTAAAGGGCTAAAAGCTGTGTAAGGAGGACGGAAGGCAAGCATTGTGCGCAAAGCAGCAACTGGGCAAAGGTCATTATTAATTTGAGGCAATAAAACCTCAAGCTGGCGTTCTCTAAACTGAATAGTTTTTGTTTTTCTTAAACATAACACATATCCCCAACTACATTCAAGCAAATCAATACATCTCAAATCTGTAGAAGGGTTAAAATTGTTTTTGACGGCAACATTAGATGGGCGTAAAAGACCATAAAAAGCAATAAGACAGGCACACCAAAATGAATGATGCGATAAGGATTGAAAATCGAGAACAGATTTGATAGCGAGTAAAATCTGCGGGGTAATAGCTGTAACAGGTGTTTGTGCCACACCCAAGTGGCGCTTAAGACCTCGAAGTAAAAGTTCTAATGGATAATCTCCATGAATTGGATCAGAGTAGCCTGATAATTTGTGAATATGCGGTATAATATTTAGATACTGCTGAATAGTAGCATAACGGAAATGTTTAATATGAGCAAGATAAACCACATAGCACTGTAACAATAAGGAAGATGCAGGTACACTACACATGTCCACAGTAGCACAAAATTGATAATAACACCTTAAGTGAGTCTGATAGGTAGCTATTGTTGACCTAGCCCATGCCTTGTTTTTGAACACTTCGGCCTTTAATTCGAGTTCCTGAATTAAACCACCTGGAATATATAAAAGCAACGGACATGTGAGATGATAAATGCTTCACACTAAACAATTCCAAAGCCAAGGACGGGATAAGATTATAAAGTAAATCAAGCTTATCATCCTCATGGAGTCGAGAACAGGCATCAGCTATTGTATTGTTTTTACCCGGAATGTATATAGCACTTAAATCACAATTATTGATGGCACAGATCCAAAATAACAAGCGACAAATAGTCATTACAAAAGGGTTTTTGGAGGTTCCCTTATTAATCCATGAGACAGCGGATTTATTATCACTGTAGACTATCACTTGTCGGTCGGAAAAGCAACAATACCAACGACACAATGCTAGAATAATTGCGACAAATTCTTTCACATTAATATGGAGAGGGTATAAAAGCGGACAGTCAGTCATCCAATTGACATAGTAGTAGTCACCATTGTAATATCCCCCTGCTCCCTCCATACAGGCATCGGTTTGCATCGACGTTATTGGCCGCTGATCAATAATTCTGCAACTACCATTAAATACTGCTAAAAACGATAGCCACCAATGAAGATCAGACATAAAGTCACTGTTAAGTACAACCTTATGGTGTTTGTCCACAAGTGTGCATTTTAAGTCAATAACACGTCGCAAAAAGGTGCGTCCCCCAGGTATGATTTGCGAAGCCCACGAAAGTTTTCCTATAAGAATTTCGAGTTGTTGTTTGCTAGCACGTTTTCTGCAAGCAAAGCGTTGTAAGAGATCAGTAAAATCACATAGTTTATCGATAGGTAAGGAAAAGGTCATATCCACAGTATTGATTTGAACACCAAGAAAGGTAAGCACATTAGTTGGACAAACGACCTTGGACCAGTTAATGGCAAAGCCAAGTTCACGCAGTAGTTCAAGGAGGCGATAAAGTGCAGATTGACATTCGGTTAAAGATGTACCAAATACCAAAAAGTCATCAAGGTAAGCTATTGCCCGGTATCCATATTTTTTCCACAATATCCAACAGACGCTACTACTTAGAGATTGGAAAATTTTTGGGCTTTTCCGAGCACCGAAGGGAAGCTTTGTGTCATATAAATACGTAGGGTGTTCGTCACCAGTAAATGTCCATTTAAGACCGGTTGCAGGATAATTAGACGGATGTAGCGGTACCGAGCGATAGGCCGCGCCTAAGTCAATCTTAGCTAAAAAACAGCCCTCGGTAAGATATTTTGATGCCTCTCTTAAATCCATATAGGAACAGCTACAGTCAGAACAAACACGATCATTTAAACTCAAACCGACTGGTTGACTGGCATCATGAATAAGTCTGATTTTTGAAGAGGATTTAGGCACTGCACCTAAAGCACTAACAATTCTCGGTTTTACCTTGGAAAGTACATAATTGCCGTGTTCTAACTCAACCAGAATTTGTTTTTCAACCTGGGATCTAAAGGACTCTGTGGACCTATAGTTATCCATTTCAATGCAGGGTTGACTATCAGTAAGCGGCACATCGAATATTGAGAAACCATGTGTGATTCCATCTAATAGGAACTCCCTGTCCGGGTGGCCATCAAGATAATGTCTCCAATTAGTAACTTTTGTGCCTATACCCTGGTGGTCATAGGTATGAGACAGGGAGTCCTCACTCACTAGTTTTTTGGATGTTGAATAGCACTATGAGAGCTGTAGCAAGTAGAGCAGCAATGTACTAGCTTACAATTTGGAAAATCACATGAATCTATTGAGTTAAACTTTCTACAAATCTCCCTTCCCTCAGGTGTAAACGGTCCTTTTTTTCTGGGGAGGCGATTATTGTTGCTGTCCTTCTTGAAGGAAATAGGTTTTGCTACCAACTGAAAGTCGAACAGATGTGCCTTTGGAGTGCCCCAATTAAATTTCTCCTTGAATTGCAACTCACGATATTCTTTATCGTAAGCCAGAACGCTTGATGTAATAAATTTACTGAAGAAGCGAAATATTGTTTTAGTATATTCGATATATTCTAGAACACCCTGTGACGTTATATCCTGCTGTTCTACGAGTTCCCCGAGAATGCTCAAGCTTGCATAGCCCCATTGCTCAATAGACAATTTGTGAAATTCACGATCAATGCGCTTATTCAGTTTAATTCCTGAATTGGTTACAGTCACTATGTCGTCTCTAGAGGCAAGGTTAAATGGGTCATCCCATATATAATTATGAGCGAGACGTAACTTGCCTTGTCCTGAACCCGTGTCTTGGGTTTGTTGATTATTAACTGATAGATGAGCCTGAGTAAAATTTGATCTGTTGATTGGTGCTGAGTTGTGGTCAATTCTCTGTGAAGTAGCCTCAGGATACAAATTTGTCTTGTGGGCACTAAGGGTGTTGATTTCACTTTGAATATCTTTGCAACGTTGTTCAAGCTTGAGCTTAGCTAACTGAAGCTCGAGTTGGACACAGTGGTTTTGCAGGGAGCTGATGTCGGCTTCCGTTATATTATTGGATTGGTCTATTGGTGTTGAGTGTTGACTGACAAACGGGGTTGACTGGGTTTGTAAATCAGCACGTGGCGAATGTTGTCGGCGTGCAGCTGGCTTACTTGTTCGAGGAGTATCGGGTTCGGTTAAATCGAGATCCAGACCTAACTCTCTTTGGCTTTTCTCCAGAAGATCGTTTACATATTGTGAAATTTTTCTGCCAGCATTCTGGCGTTTCGGACGGGTAGAAGATGCCATTGAAGATTTTTTTAATACTGAACAAAAATAAGCTGCGACGCCATGCTGCACAATAACGGAAGTTATTGTTTTGCCCGCTATTACGTAACCACCCGTGAAATAGCACTTGTATAATACGTAACGAATGTAAGCACAGGTAATCAAAACGTATCTACCAAAATATAATTTATATTATACATAAATTATCACCTTGAAACAAAAATACAACTTTAATGACCAACATTAATTTATGGTCATCAAGCTGTGGATTTCATTATTTAACACAAGCTCTCCCAAAACGCAATTCATTACTTGTAATGTGTTAGTTACATTGGTATGCAAGGATTTTAGAATTAATTAGACACATGTGAAAGTCAATGAAATTCACACCTTGATGAATTAAGGCACCCATATCCATTTTCCAAATATATATCGAAATTGAGTGGATTCAAGATATATATAAATATGTTTAAAATGCCTATTTTTATTTTGGCTTAGCTCTTGTGAACCAAGCTAGAGATAAAAGTTGACCTAAATTACGAGAGAATAAATTAAGTACAATAAATCAATAAGTGGAAAATACATTAAAATAATATCTATATCTAATAATATCTAATAAGCATTTAGTGTTCAATATATCACTGACAGGTGTTTTCTTTTATCTTTTAAATAAAACACTAAAGGTATTGTCAACAGGTTTTTCTGATTTTCCTGCTTAAAGCAGGCCTTCTCAAATTGGCAACCTGCGACGCCTTTGAGAATGGCCCCTCAAGAGTGACTCCTTGCGAAATGCTCTGCTCGTTGCTAAGATGCTCTGCTCATTATGCTAGCTAATCTCTATTTGGCCCTTATATTTTTTTCATGACCCTTTACAAAGATAGCTTGCCAGGCAAGGTAACATACGCCCACTTCAGCAAATTTGAATATTTGAAAAAGTTGATTGCACCATCGCACTTATTTGAGCTGATATTTAGATGAATCAATTCGAATGAAAATTCTAGCCTCTATCGAGAGCAATAACTCATAAACCGACTACTGGAATGGCGCTGTTTTCGATGAATACACATACCAAGTTTCATTCAATTCTGATAAAAAACTCTAGCTTCTATTGCGTACACAATTTTATTTTAACGTTTTTTCAATAAGTCAAGGGCAATAACTCATAAACTGATGACTGGAATTGCGCCATTTTCGAACTCATTCGAGATATGATCAAGATGAATGCACATACCAAGTTTCATTCAAATCGGATAAAAACTCTAGCTTCTTTTGCGTACACAAGTTAATTTTAACGTTTTTACACTAAGTCAAGGGCAATAACTCATAAACCGACTACTGGAATGGTGCCATTTTCGAACTCATACGAGATATTATTAAGATGAATACACATACCAAGTTTCATTCAATTCGGATAAAAACTCTAGCTTATATTGCATACAAAAGTTAATTTTAACGTTTTTTCAATAAGTCAAGGGCAATAACTCATAAACTGACAACTGGAATTGCGCCATTTTCGAACTCATCCGAGATATTATCAAGATGAATACGTATACCAAATTTCATTCAAATCTGATGAAAACTCTAGCTTCTATCGTGTACACAAGTTAATTTTAACGTTTTTTCACTAAGTCAGGGGCAATAACTCATAAACTGACGATTAGAATTGCGCCATTTTCGAACTCATCCGAGATATTATCAAGATGAATACATATACCAAGATTCATTCAAATCTGATGAAAACTCTAGCTTCTATCACGTACACAAGTTAATTTCATTGTTTTTTTCACTTAGTCAAGGGCAATAACTCATAAACTGACGATCAGAATTGCGCCATTTTCGAACTTATCCGAGATATTATCAAGATGAATACACATACCAAGTTTCGTTCAAATCGGATAAAAACTCTAGCTTCTATCGCGTACACAAGTTAATTTCAACGTTTTTTCACTTAGTCAAGGGCAATAACTCATAAACTGACGATCAGAATTGCGCCATTTTCGAACTTATCCGAGATATTATCAAGATGAATACACATACCAAGTTTCGTTCAAATCGGATAAAAACTCTGGTGTCTATCGCGTACACAAGAAATTGTTGACGGACCGACGGACGGACGGACGGACGGACGGACCGACGGACGGACGGACGGACGGACGGACAGGGGTGACGGCAATATACGTCCACATTTTCATGTGGGCGTATAAAAATTAATTGAGAAGGTCTGGCTAAAAGGGAAGGTCTGCTTTTTTTCATGATAAAAAAAAAGTTGATTATTATTCATGAAAAGGTTTTTCTCTTGTATCTACTTGACCAACATGATTTTTGTTTTAAACATTTGATATTTTTAGTTGTAACTTTCCGACTAAGTAGAAGAAATATTTTGTTACAATTTTTCACTTAAATTAGCTTAAATATGTACTTCAGTTTTCAAACACTAACCAAAAATATTTTCAATAGTTTTGGTGCTCAGATATTAAATCAATGACATCTTTTTAATAAAAACTTGCTGATAATGTGTTTTATTTTTTAGATTTTTGTCTGTTTCATGAATTGAGCTCTTTTAACGAGAAATCTGCCAGTTTACTTAGTTTTAATGAATGTGCATGATGTCTGGCTAAAATGAAAAAGATGCCATTTTGATGCTATCAATGTCCTCTTTAAAAAAAAAAGTAACTTAAGATTGTATTTGTATGTTATAATTTATCGCTTTTTTAATGAAGTGTGTAGAGATAATAAAAGTGAAAGTAATATCATTTTTTTCAAAATAATATTCTTTGATTTAAAATACAATAACCTTCAAAGTGGTTCAAAACATGTTGATAAAATATTTTACTGGAAAAAAAAATAGCGATGCCCCATTGTAATACGCCCACTTTTGTAATGGCAGCCAAGTCGTCCGGGAGGTCGACAAGAACTATCAGTAAATGAAACATCTGTCGAAAACTGTGCCATCAAGAATGTTTACAAAATTGAACGATTTTTTAGTGTTTACAACTACAAGTTAACAAGGGCAATAACCCATGAAATAGTTTTCAATTCGTCTTATTTTCAATAGGGTTCATCCTTGGGTGATTACAAACACTCACAGCAAGTTTCATAAAAATCCACCAAGAAACCAGCTCTCTCTATTGTGTCCACAACTTCGAGAGAGTAACTGGCTGAAAAATTAACGTGTTTTAAAGAACAAGGGCAATAACTCATAAATATTTTTTCGTGGTTTCTGATATTCAATAGGGTTTATCCTAATGTCAATACAAACACTCATACCAAGTTTCATCAAAATCCATCAAGAAACCAGCTCTCTATGGTGTCCACAAGATATTTTCAAAAGCAAGGGCAATAACCCATGAAATATTTTTCGATTCGTCTGATTTTCAATAGGGTTCATCCTTGGGTGATTACAAACACTCACAGCAAGTTTCATAAAAATCCATCAAGAAACCAGCTCTCTAACGTGACCACAACTTTGTTAAAGGCTGAAAAATTAACGCGTTTTAAAGAGCAAGGGCAATAACGCATCAAATATTATTTCGCTGTTTCTGATTTTCAATAGGGTTTATCCTAATGTCATTACAAACACTTATACCAAGTTTCATCAAAATCCATCAAGAAACGAGCTCTCTATGGTGTCCACAAGATATTTTCAAAAGCAAGGGCAATAACCCAGGAAATATTTTTCGATTCGTCTGATTTTCAATAGGGTTCATCCTTGGGTGATAACAAACACTCACAGCAAGTTTCATCAAAATCCATCAAGACACGAGCTCTCTATGGTGTCCACAACTTAGTTAAAGGCTGAAAAATTAACGCGTTTTAAAGAACAAGGGCAATATCAAATCAAATATTATTTCGATGTTTCTGATTTTCAATAGGGTTTATCCTAATGTCAATACAAACATTCATACCAAGTTTCATCAAAATCCATCAAGAAACGAGCTCTCTATGGTGTCCACAAGATATTTTCAAAAGCAAGGGCAATAACCCATGAAATATTTTTCGATTCGTCTGATTTTCAATAGGGTTCATCCTTGGGTGATAACAAACACTCACAGCAAGTTTCATCAAAATCCATCAAGAAACCAGCTCTCTATCGTGTCCACAAGATATTTTCAAAAGCAAGGGCAATAACCCATGAAATATTTTCCGATTCGTCTGATTTTCAATAGGGTTCATCCTTGGGTGATAACAAACACTCACAGCAAGTTTCATAAAAATCCACCAAGAAACCAGCTCTCTATCGTGTCCACAACTTTAATTGTTAAAGGCTGAAAAATTAACGCTTTTTAAAGAACAAGGGCAATAACTCATCAAATATTTTTTCGATGTTTCTGATTTTCAATAGGGTTTATCCTAATGTCAATACAAACACTCATACCAAGTTTCATAAAAATCCATCAAGAAACGAGCTCTCTATGGTGTCCACAAGATATTTTCAAAAGCAAGGGCAATAACCCATGAAATATTTTTCGATTCATCTGATTTTCAATAGGGTTCATCCTTGGGTGATAACAAACACTCACAGCAAGTTTCATCAAAATCCATCAAGAAACCAGCTCTCTATCGTGTCCACAACAATTGTGGACAGACAGGCGGACAGACGGACAGACGGACAGACAGGCGGACAGGCGGACAGACAGGGGCGACTACAATATACGCCCACATTAATGTGTGGGCGTATAAAAACAATAAACAGCTCTACCCTATTCATAAAGGTTAGATCTATTTACAATCTCTTTCAAGAAGCATCTACATAAGCAAAATATAGCTTGCCAGGCAAGGTAACATACGCCCACTGATAGCTTTGATTGTAAGTGTGAGTGTTTGTTTGTTGCCCATTCACATTTAGTTGAAAGAAAGAACTGTGAATATAAACTGAATTAACACTTATTAACACACTGTCAAGACAGTTAGACACGATATGTCCGTGAAAAATTATCCGATCATCACAAAAATCAATAGGGATCATCTTTATAATGTCATTGACACACATAATCAAAATCAAAAGAATGTAAAGAATTGAAGCCTGTAGAGTGAGCAAGAGATGCACAATATAGCTAATAGAGTGAAACGTCAAGTCGGACACGATATTCCGGTGAAAAATTGTCCGATCATCACGCAAATTGATAGGGATCATCTTCATACTGACATTGACCCATAAAATCAAAATCAAAATAATCTGTAAAGAATTGAAGCCTGTAGAGTGTGCACGAGATGCACAATATAGCTAATAGAGTGAGACGTCAAGTTGGACACGATATTTCAGTGAAAAATTATCCGATCATCGTGAAAATCTATAGGGATCATATACGTTATGACATTGACCCATAAAATCAAAATAAAAAAAATCTGTAAAGAATTGAAGCCTGTAGAGTGAGCACGAGATACGAGATGCACAATATAGCTAATAAAGTGAAACGTCAAGTCGGACACAATATTTCGGTGAAAAATTATCCGATCATCACAAAATTCAATAGGGATCATCTACATAATGACATTGTCCCATAAAATCAAAATCAAAAGAATCTGTAAAGAATTGAAGCCTGTAGAGTGAGCACGAGATGCACAATATAGCCAATAGAGTGAAACGTCAAGTTGGACACGATATTTCCGTGAAAAATTATCCGATCATCCCAAAAATCAATAGGGATCATCTACATTATGACATTGACCCATAAAATCAAAATCAAAAGAATCTATAAAGAATTGAAGCCTGTAGAGTGAGCACGAGATGCACAGTATAGCTAATACAGTGAAACGTCAAGTCGGACACGATATTTCCGTGAAAAATTATCTGATCATCACGAAAATCAATAGGGATCATCTTCATAATGACATTGACCCACAATATCAAAATCAAAAGAATCTATAAAGAATTGTAGCCTGTAGAGTGAGCACGAACTAAATGTGAACGGACGGACCGACGGACCGACAGGGTGATTACAATATACGCCCATCTTTCGAGTGGGCGTATAAAAAGCTGATTGTTTATATTATATATATTGAGGTAATAACATCAGGCAATTTTCATCAATAGTCAATCAAAATTCTTTTGTTTACAAATCACTACAACATTTCAACCAAAAACACTAATTTGAAAATTAGTCAAAATGGCCGCCATATATATGATATTTTCCTATATTTCTGCTCCTTAATAACATAGAGCTCTGATTTGTAGTGCTAAACATACATTTTCAGGGACAAGGAATCAAATGAAACACATTTTGGTATTCTCAACTTGGGTGTCGAAGTCGAAACTGCAATAATTTTACAAAATGGTAGCCATAAATCTGACATTTTGTAAATATCTCCGTTTATATATAAGATATACACTTGAAAATATGCCTTTTTTGTCGCTTCGCCCAGTCACCCCCTATAACACAGCCACAACCCTGCCTCTCACATATTTGACTCCTCGACCCTCGACAGTTACCACATACAGCACTCTATTCTGTGCTTCTTGCAGGAGCAGTTCAAACTGCTGCAGTGTGTCTGACCAATCCTCCACTGCTTTCCCACCAACTAACCATTTATTTCATAATTATGTTTTTGGAACAATGGATTTTATTGTAATTGGTAATTTTCTGACGTAAAAATTATTATCAAATATTAACACTTCACTTCTGGTTTACAACCTCTGGTAAAACGTAAACAAAACTATTTCTGGATTTCCACATTATTATACCATTGATTTTAGTGCTGATTATCAGTTAACAAGAACAACACCCCACATATTCACCTATAGTACCATGGGAGGATATTAGATTTATGCCAGGTATACTTTATACTAGTGAACACACATCAATGGAGGTAAGAAATGAACTGCTGAAATCGACTAAACGATGTGCCACTGGGCATTTATCTTGCATATTTGCCCTTCTACTGAATGCATCTGACTGTTACCCAAATCCTACGGTTGTAAAATATCAATGTAGAATTTGCAATAAAGCTGTCCTATTGTCCAAAACAGTACATTTAGTAGCATGCAGAGATTGTCTAGGTATGTGTACAGCTGTATATGACCCTTTTGAGAGACAGACATGAGCTAGTATTGTTGTAGTTGTGGCTTGCCAACTATTTACAGAATTTGAAAATTTGAGCGACAGTATGACAAACCCAGATAATTCCTTTGACTCGTTGTCTTCATCTTCACCTATTAACACAAATAAAGTGCGTATTTTTAATTTTCAGAGTATAAAACCCAAACAAGAAGCTTTAAGGTCTATGCTGTAACCCAGACATCATATTGGTTACTGAAACACGGCTAAACCCATCCTTTCATGAAGGAGAGATCCTCCCAGAAAATGATACATTTGCTGCAAAGGAAGGATAGACCGACAAGCTCACATGGAGGGGTAGCAATCATCACACTAGCGGATATAGATGCCTCAGAGATCACTATGGACACAGACACCAAAACGGTAGCAGCATCATCCAACACTACCAGCACTACAAGTAGTCCTATAACTATATACATCAACAATACGGTGATTGAGGACGGAAAGAACAACAAGAAACTCTATGCCTTCATCAAGAGCAAGAAGATTGACGGAGCAAGAAGATTGACAGATCAAGAATCTCATGGCTTAAGGTTGGTGGAACTTTTTCACTTCAACCCTAAAAAGAAAGTAGAGATCCTGAATCGACAGTTTTCTTCAGTTTTCAATGTAAAGGATGATGTAACGGTACCCACTCTTGAAGATACCTACTACCAAACGTTGCCAGACATCACGTTATATGTGTATTTAAGGTGTATTTAAACTGTTGTGTTGCAAGGATTGGACCCACACAAAGCCAATCGTCAAGACTGGAAAGCAGCCTTCATTACACCACTTTACCAAAATGTGAAGAGAAACTGCCAACTACAGGACTGTGTCCTTGACATTGGTATGCTGCAAAAGCTTGGAACACTAATACACAACCATGTCATTACCCACCTAGAGAAAAACAACATTCTTTCAGACCAGCAATATTGCTTCAAGAAATAGAAAGGTTTAGTGAGAGTCAACTAATAACAACAGTCCATGGCCTGTCGACAGAGAGTACTGCTTTATTTCAACAAGGTATTCGACAAGGTCCTCCATCAATGTCTGTCATCTAAACTACACCCATACGATGAGCGTGCGCGGATATGTCACACCCAGATAATTCCCATCCGGACAATTCCCGTCTGGCCAATTCATATCAGGACATTTCGCACCAGGATGATTTGCATCAGGACAACTTCCACCCGAGACATTTCACACCCAGGACGATTACCATCCAGGAAAACTGCCACCCGGACTTTTCACACCCGGGCAATTTGCTCTCATTTTTGCTCCCATTATAAAATTAAAAACGGAATGCATGAATTGATAGAAGAAGAAATAAGTTATGATTGTAGATTCTCGCCAAAAAGTCCTAAACGGCAGCCGGTCATACTTTGGGGCAGATTATGGCCCATTTTAATACTTTTCCGTTAAAATCCCATTGTATACATTTAGTGTAAGAAATATTGGAGCGTAGTCACCTAGCGACACTTATACCCAGGGACCAGTTCCAGTAAAATTCGTAAGTACAAAATTATGCCGAACTTCCATAGACACCATAGTCTACCATGGCATGATTTTGTACTTATGAATTTTATTGGAATGGACCCCTTGTAGATTGTTGTTTGTGTAGGAGACAGGAATGCGATTCTTATGGATAAAAATTGTCATGGGTGCGAATTGCCCGGGTGTGAAATTTCCGGGTGGCAGTTTTCCTGGGTGTGAATCGTCCTGGGTGTAAAGTGCCAGGGTGTGAAATGTCTCGGGTGGAAGTTGTCCTGATGCAAATCATCCTGGTGCGAAATGTCCTGATAGGAATTGGCAAGGCGGGAATTGTCCGGATGGGAATTATCTGGGTGTGAAATGCCCTACTACCGATGAGGAGTTCCTGTCACATCCATCACAGCTGGTGGATGGATGGTGGATGGTGAAAAGTCCACTCCAGCTTCAGTGTCATCCGGAGTTCCTCAAAAAACAGCCACGGGACCGCTTTTGTTACTACAACGATTTACCAGGCAGAGTGAGCTTGACAACGAGACTATTTGCAGATGACTGACGGATGTACCGGGCCATCGAAAGAAAGGGGGACATGAGAACCTTGACTCATTGCAGTATTGGGAAAATGACTGGGGAATGAGTTTTAATCCTGAGGTGAACAAATCTCTAACAAACACACTGTTATTGCTGGCAAGTACACCATTCATGGACAACAACTAAAAATGACGGATAAAGCCAAGAATGATGCTTTTTAGGTTTAGCTTAATGAAATGTGTGTCAATGGAGCCTTGGCCCAAGAAAACGTATATCAATCACTAAAAATCAAGTCTATATCTTACTGTGTTGATTACCACCTTTTTGCCGACGACACCCAACTCCACCTTGTTGGACCGCAGTGTGACATTCCTATTAAACAAGCACAGCTTGAATTGTGCATTGACAGCATAAGATTATGGATGCATGATAACTTTTTAAAATTGAACAGAATTTATTACCATTGGGTCAAAGAACTGTTTATCAACAATTGCACCAACCAATATTTCTGTCGGATGTGAAGAAATCAAACCTGTTTCATCAGTACGAAATCTGGGTGTCATCTTCAATGATTCTATGGAAATGACAAAACAAATTGCTGCCATATCAAAATCCTGTAATTTTCAGTTTTTCCAAATTGGTAGAATTATAAAATATCTTGATACTGACTCAACAAGGCTACAAGTGAACTCCCTGATCATCTCACGTTAGGACTATTGTAACTCTCTACTTTACGGCCTACCAGCATCCACCCTTCCAAGTTTGCAAAAAATACAAAATACTGCTGCAAAACTCATTACTAGAACAAGACCATTATTACATAACACCAGTCCTACAGTCTCTTCATTGGCTTCCAATAAACAGACGAATTCAATACAAAATACTTCTTCTCACACATAGGTGAAAACATGGCCTTGCCCCATCATATCTAAGTGATTTGATAGAAACCAAAAAAGGAGGGCTGTGTACACGTTCAACACCTAGAAAAGATCTTGCTTTGCCTAAACCTTTGCAAGCTTACTCTGGTGATCGCGCTTTTTCAGTCGCAGCACCTGTGCTATGGAACAATCTACCAAAACATGTTAAAGATGCAAATTCAGTGGACATATTCAAAACTCATCTTAAGACACACTTATTTACTTGTGAAAACCAGATATGACAGAGCGCCATTGAGTAGAACTTTCTAGAAAAAAGGCGCTATATAAATGCATTATTATTATTATTAGAAGAAAAGATATTAAAAAAAAATGTCAGATTTATGGCGGCCATTTTAGAAAATGGTTGCAGTTTCGACTCTTCGGCCAAGTTGAGAATACTGAAATGTGTTTCATTTCAGTCATTGTATGTTTATCACTACAAATTAGAGCTCTATTCTATTAAGAAGCAGAAATATCATATTTATGGTGGCCATTTTGAAAAATGGTCGCTATTGGACTTTCCACCACCTGGATATCTTAAGAGTTTTTATGTGTTATGAAGGATATATTTCTGGGTATAAAACAGTCAATTTGTGTGAGGTTGACTCTTTTTCACAAAATGCCTGGACTACTAGTTTTTAGAGCGTTTACAAGCAAATGTTGATGGACAGACAGACGGATGGGGGGTGACGACAATATATGTTCACATAGAGAATTATGAGCGTATAAAAAGGGGTAAACCCTCAAACAAGAATTAGATTTGTAGTTTTGATTTGATGAAAATTTAACCCGACCAATCAAATCTGGTTTTCCAAGCGTCAAATCTTATTTAACAATGATAATTATTCTACGATGTCTTTACACCCAACACGTTACCAGAATACATTCAAGAATTATGATTATCTTCATGGCATAAAAAGCCATGTGTTTGGTTGTGCCACCATAATTGTTTTCAAATTAATATTTATTCTGACAACACAGGGATTGGTCGTATGAATCAACTGCCAATCAAAAGGAATTGTGTCGACTTAAATGTCATTTATATTTAACACAGAAGATTGATGTCTGAACTAGGCTTCACTCACTTCAGCAGTTAGTATACCAAAAATATATCTCACATACAATATATACTTACTGAAGCTACTGCTGCCACTAGAGCCAGGTTTATAATGGAGGTAACCCGACAGGCTGGTCCATCCTGCCATCTTCTTCTCTACCTGAGGTGGAATATCCTAATATTCCTTCTTAATTTACATTTGATCAATGTTTATTTTACCATCTAGTTATAAATGATACGTCCACACTATAATATAACATACTTCCATCTTTTACATGTATTTACCTGAAAACATAAATTAAAACTAATCATTACTAAATATATCTTCATTTTACTTCTATTACCTAGATATTTTATTGAAAAATGAAAAAAACAATTATTATGAGAACAAAATGGACTTTTGTTATTTATTTTGAGTGGTATCTTTGATGAAATATTCAAGAAGATGACATCTGGAGATAGGTGCATTATTGAGATCCAAACTAGAATATGCTTATATCATGAACAACTAAAAATGCTTTAAAAAGTTACATAATCAGGATCAGAAACAAAAAAGAACATTTTTTCCTCTTATTTTTGACATATTGAAAACATTTCCCTTTTTTCTTTTCTCTTCTCTCATTTTCTTTCTTTTCTTTTTTCTGGTTACAGATAACCTAATCCAACCTTACCAAACCAAAGACTACAATATAACTACCACTATCAACAAGAATCACTCTGACTGATGACAAGTTTGGAAGAATGAAGAAAACCAAGTAATCATCATTGGCCAAAATTCATCACTAAATCATTGGACCTGACCAGATCTCACAAATTACCATTAAACTAACTTCTAAAATTACCTAATCTGTGATATCATCATGAGTTAGAAGTGAACACTAACCAACCATCATGTTCAGAAACCATGTTTTCACTCAGAGAAAAGTTTTAAGCTTGGATCCAGAACTGTTTCTTGAGGTATGCAACAAAATAAGTTTACTGGGAGGGTAAACTCACTGATTTGAACCAATTTACTAACAGTTCATTAAAGTTGTATAACATTAAATACAAAAAGATTCAATCAAGTTGGATTAGAGCTGTTTTTGAGTACTTATATCACAGATAATGAGAGAATAATTTCTGATATCAGCTTGACGTCTCAAATTCTACAGTCACATAGAATAAAATAAAAATATCGTATCTAAATTGATGATATATAATCCTTTCATTAGATTCTTGTTAGAGTAAGAAAAAAAAGAAAGAAAGAAACATCTATATTTTACAAGGATAACAACTTAGGTTCCGTGCGGATCCTATCTCCCAGCTGGTCCTTGGCCAAACCTCTTGGCATTGATCTTTCCCCGGATTATCCGTACCCATTTACAGCTGGGTGGACTGGAATTGTGAGTGAAGATGACTTATTCAAGGTCAACGAACTTTCACACCCTGGTCAGGGACCGAACTCTCAAACATAACAACCTTCATTTCCTCGTATCCAAGCAAATGACGTCATGTTTGTAAAGAACGATGCGCTAACCACTGTGCTACAGAACCTGTAAGAATAAAACTAGCTAACTCTTATATCACCTGTTCCTCTGATAGCTATATTTACAAGATGTTCCTCTGATAGCTATATTTACAAGATGTTCCTCTGATAGCTATATTTACAAGATGTTCCTCTGATAGCTATATTTGCAAGATGTTCCTCTGATAGCTATATTTACAAGATGTTCCTCTGATAGCTATATTTGCAAGATGTTCCTCTGATAGCTATATTTACAAGATGTTCCTCTGATAGCTATATTTACAAGATGTTCCTCTGATAGCTATATTTGCAAGATGTTCCTCTGATAGCTATATTTACAAGATGTTCCTCTGATAGCTATATTTACAAGATGTTCCTCTGATAGCTATATTTACAAGATGTTCCTCTGATAGCTATAATTGCAAGATGTTCCTCTGATAGCTATATTTGCAAGATGTTCCTCTGATAGCTATATTTGCAAGATGTTCCTCTGATAGCTATATTTGCAAGTTGTTATGTTATATGTAGTGATCATATTTCGTACCAGGTTTTTATAGTCAAACTATGATTTCTGAGGTTGGTTAAAATAAAATTGACCTAATAAAGTTTATTATATATTTTATTTACTAAGTAAGTAAGTAAGTTTTACTTCTTTTTACAGTATTAAAAATAGCGATGCCCCAACATATACGCCCACTTTTGTAATGGCAGCCAAGTCGTCCGGGAGGTCGACAAGAACTATCCGTAAATGAAACATGTCGAAAACCGTGCCATCAAGAATGTTTACAAAATTGAACGATTTTTGAGTGTTTACAACTACAGGTTAACAAGGGCAATAACCCATGAAATATTTTTCAATTCTTCTAATTTTCAATGGGGTTCATCCTTGGGTGATTATGAACAATCATACCAAGTTTCGTCAAAATCCATCAAGAAAAAAGCTATCTATCGTATCCACAACTTTGTTCAGGGCTGAAAAATTAAGGTGTTTTAAAGAACAAGGGCAATAACTCATCAAATATTTTTTGATTAGTATGAATTTCGATAGGGTTCAACCATGAGTGATTATGAACATTCACAACAAGTTTCATTAATATCAATAAATCAAGAAACCAGCTCTCTATCGTGTCCACAACTTTGTTAAGAGCTAAAAGATAGCTTGCCAGGCAAGGTAATATACGCCCACTGGCAGCTTTGTTTGAAAAAGAACATTTGGCAAAAAACAGCAACCATCAAATATTCCACCTGTAGTCATAGGCCTACATTTTATTCAGAACTTAAATTAAGTGTTGTCCAAATATTTTTTTTTTTTTGGCATTCATCAAGTTAAGTCAAAATCTTTCTGCCTTGTAGAGTGTTTATGAGCTAAAAACTAAAACGTATTTCAAAGAAGAAATGCAATAAGTCATAGAGTTTAATATATCGTGTGAAATAAAACTAATTTAATAGGCTTCATTAAAATCTATCAAGAATTGTGCCTTCTAGAGTATTTACAACCTAAATATCAACGCATAAACAAGGGCAATAATTCATTAAACATTTTTCGATTATTTCGATTTTCAATAGGGTTCATTTTTGGGTGATAATAAACAATTTCAGTAAGTTATGTCAAAATTCTACAAGCTAAAAAACAAACGTGTTTTAAAGAACAAGGGCATATATTTATGTGTAATATTTTTCGATTCTTTGGATTTTCAATAGGGTTCATCCTTGAGTGATAATAAACAATTGCAGCAAGTTTCGTCAAAATCCGTAAAGAATTGTGACCTGTAGAGTGTTAACAAGCTCAAAATCGAACGCGTTTTAAAGAACAAGGGCAATAATTCATATCAAATATTTTGCGATTCTTTTTATTTTCAATAGGGTTCATCCTTGGGTGATAATAAACAAGTTTCATCAAAATCTGTAAAGAATTGTGACTTGTAGAGTGTTAACGAGCTTAAAATCGAACGCGTTTTAAAGAACAAGGGCAATAATTCACATTAAATATTTTTCGATCTTTTCATAAAAATCCACCAAGAAACCAGCTCTCTAACGAGTCCACAACTTTGAGAGTGTAACGGCTGAAAAATTAACATGTTTTAAAGAACAAGGGCAATAACTCATAATATTTTTTCGATGTTTCTGATATTCAATAGGGTTTATCCTAATGTCAATTCAAACACTCATACCAAGTTTCATCTAAATCCATCAAGAAACCAGCTCTCTATGGTGTCCACAAGATATTTTCAAAAGCAAGGGCATTGACCCAGGAAATATTTTTTGATTCGTCTGATTTTCAATAGGGTTCATCCTTGGGTGTTAACAAACACTCACAGCAAGTTTCATCAAAATCCATCAAGAAATCAGCTCTCTATCGTGTCCACAACAATTGTGGACAGACAGGTGGACAGACGGACAGACAGACAGGGGCGACTACAATATACGCCCACATTGTGTCCAATACAAAAAAAAAAAAAAAAATCAATATCACATTAATGTGTGGGCGTATAAAAAGACAATGTCCTGTGATACAGAAAATAAAAATTCTTATATTTGTAAAAGATTTTACAAAAACAAAAGCCATGATGCCTTAAGGCCCGTCTACACGATCATACATTTGTTCAAAACATCATAATACATTTGTATGATGTATGACCATGTATGGCCAATTATAGAGGGACAATGTTATTTTTGGAGGGAAAATAATTCAACATGGATGTCAGTATGAAAAGTTAGCCAATGGGTCATGGACTGGATTTAAGGCATGGAGTAACAGCTCAAAAATATTTTTCAATGTCTTGTACAGAATCTTAGAACTGGAAAGTGAACGTTAATTAGAGGTTGGTCAGGGTGTTTGTGTTGTACATCATACAAATGTTGGATCAAGCTGATATGTTAAAGATTGATTTCCAGAGTTTTATGAACGCAATATCAGAGTTTTATGAACAAAATATAAGAGTTTTATGAACGCAATATCAGAGTTTTATGAACGCAATATCAGAGTTTTATGAATGCAATATCAGAGTTTTATGAACGCAATATCAGAGTTTTATGAACGCAATATCAGAGTTTTATGAACGCAATATCAGAGTTTTATGAATGCAATATCAGAGTTTTATGAACGCAATATCAGAGTTTTATGAACGCAATATCAGAGTTTTATGAACGCAATATCAGAGTTTTATGAATGCAATATCAAAGTTTTATGAACGCAATATCAGAGTTTTATGAACGCAATATCAGAGTTTTATGCCATAGAAATCATCGCATCATCACCAAATAGTGCACATCTTCATAATAATATTGACACACTACAAAATATCAAATAAATCCATCGAGTTGCAGCCTGTAGAACAACCAAAAAAAACAAAAGCGATTTCAGAGATTTATGCGATATCTCTGAAGAAAATCATGAGATCATCACCAAATGCAATAGTGAAAATCTTTATAATAATATTGACACACATACAAAATATCAACTGAATCCATGGAGAATTGTAGCCGGTAGAAGGAGCGCAGCAAAAAACAAACGCT
Source organism: Lottia scabra (assembly GCA_029955415.1). Taxonomy (NCBI): domain Eukaryota; kingdom Metazoa; phylum Mollusca; class Gastropoda; family Lottiidae; genus Lottia; species Lottia scabra. The sequence goes on along the minus strand of JARJEI010000014.1, from coordinate 9,073,650 downwards.
ATATAAAGAGTTTTATGTGGTATCTCTGAAGAAAATCATCGAATCATCATCGGGTTTCAATTGTCAGTGCACATCTTCATAATGATATTGACACACATACAAAAGAATTATATATAACTGTAGCCTGTAGAGTGAGCACAAGCAAAACAAGTGGTTGACTAGCAAAATACGCCCACTTCCCTGATAATTATTTAGCATTCCTCAATTTGTGTCAAATTGTATCAAAAATATAGTTGATATCTATTGATATCTAAATATAAATGATGACATCAAATTTCAATGAAATCAGATAAAAACTGCAGTCTATTGCGATCACAAGCCAATTTTGGCACGTTTTGGCTAAGTCAAAGGCAAAAAATAAAAAAAACCATTCAAAGAAATATTGTCAATATCAGACTTGTCCAAGATTTCATCAATATAAATGATCACAACAAATTTCATTCAAATCAAAAGAGAACTATAGTCTCTATATCGTTTAAATTTTAATGCGTTTCGACGAAGTCGAGGGCAATAACTCGAAAATAGATCAATTTTCATTCGAACTTGTCCAAGATCTTATGAATACAAATGATCACATCAAATTTCATTCAAATCAGATGAAAAATGAAATCTTTATCGAGTTCACAAGCCAATTACGACCCATTTTGACAAAGTCAAGGGCAATAACTAAATAACTGTTCATCGAAAAATCGTCAAATTCGAACTTGTCCGAGATCTTATGAATACAAATGTTCTTCACAACAAATTTCATTCAAATCAGGTGAAAACTGTAGTTTATATCGCGTTCACAAGCTAATTTCGACACATTTTGACTAAGTCAAGGGCAATGACTAAAAAAACATTCATCGAAAAAACGTCAAATTCAAACTTGACCGAGATCTCATGAATACAAATATTTACACCCATGTTCATTCAAATCAGAAGAAAACTGTATCACGTTCACAAGCCAATTGGCACACATGCGTTGAATTTTGGGATCTCACTTAACTTCTGGTTTCTGCTAGGAAGTCATATTAATTTAAAAACCATGTTTAACGCGATGTAATTAGACTGGAACATCCAGGCTCTCTGCCACAGTATTACCACAGAGTCAACTTGTTACCAAAGGAGAAACTAAATCAACTATAAATTTAAACAGAAGTTCAATGAGAAGACTAAGACTTCCAGTCCTATTCTATTTCTATGATTAAATCAAAACAGTTCAAACTTTTTAATTCTACATCCCATTAAAAAAAAAAAATGCAATGCAATATAACAAACCTTTTAGGAGTAAAAAGTTTAAAATATAACACTGCAATAGAAACATAATATAATTATAATACTTACTGAAAAAAATATTATTTCATTTCCATAATGGACCCAAGCAGAAGTATTGATTTAAACTTATTTCCTTTAAAATAGGTCTGCAGATATGATCAATGCATTGATAATGAAAACCTCAGAGATATGACATAAAGAACTTCAATCATTGAATATTATTATAAGTATTTTAGTAAATATAGCTTATCTAGAAAGGTAAACTTAAACAACTATAAGAATAGTTTATGTTCATATAAATCTTATCTTGATTTAATATGACGATATGATCTCTTAATCTTTAATTCTCATTCTTTATTATTTGTTTCTCATACAGATAATAAGTAGTTCAGAAAGTAAGATGGTCCTGGGTTTAATCAGAGCATAGAATTATATAAATCAGTAAAGTAAAACAATTCCTCAAATTAATCAAAATCGCATCCAAAACATGGCAAAATCAAGAGCAATAGTTGTATAGTAGTGGATTACTCCAAAGAGAAGTACCAAAAAGTACCCACTACACTACACATTACAGTAAAATTTTCAAGATAGTGGACCACAGCCATATTTGCCCACCGCAGTATGATGATGGTAGAGGCCTTAAATTTAATCAGAATCAAACTATAAAACTTTCTCAAACATTTCGATTTATATATAACAACTTACTCAATAACTCAAAAACCGTTCATAAAAATATCATAAATTTTGATCTTGTCCAAGATATCATGAATAATAACGATCATACCAAATTTTATTCAAATCAGATGAAAACTGTAGTCTCTATCACGTTCACAAACCAATTTTGAAGAGTTTATACAAGTCAAGGACAATAACTCAAAAACCGTTCATCAAAATATCTTTAAATTCAAACTTGTCCAAGATCTCATGAATACAAATGTTCACATCATTCAAATCAAATGAATACTGCCAGTCTCTAATGTGTTCACAAGCCAATTGTGGACCACATAGAGAGATGTGGGCGTATTAAAAGTAAATAATAAAGTGATAACGACTATTATACATCTCACACATGGTCAACACAATACTATAAGTAAAAAACAATAAACTAAATGAAGAAATCGCACAAACGGTGTTGCCAATCACACAGAAGTTTCCTGACCCACGCCAATCAATGACATCGGTGTGTACTTTTTCAAGTAAAGCATTGTATAGACCTTGTGTGAGATGTATCACTGTTTTTTCAATTTATTTCTACTTTTGTTAATTTCACTGTAAAATATATAGGTGGGTACTTTCTTTTGAGCATTAGTTTAGGTCAAAATCATAGGATACAATCTGATCAACAATAGAATGACATAGTAAATATAGGGTGTGAGTTGGGCAATATGAGAAACGTGTATCGCGATATAGAAAGATTTTATCACAATAGGGTTAAAAATCGTGATAAAAAGAAAAACATTTTAAGCTGTCTGAGAGCAGTTTTATCTACCGGTACTGTAGATTGTCCAAACTATTTGGTATTCGCCTAAGAAACGGTTTAGATGTAAAGCATGTTGTGAAAAGGCGTCTTACATGCAAATTACCCTTATAAAGCAATCTGTAAGTCATTGCTGTCTGCTGCCATCAATGTTTTCTATGTTTTGGAATGTAACACACACACAATATCTAAGAAACTAACCACAAAATAGAAATGATTTTTTTTTTTAACTTTCATGTAAACCATTTTAGTCTCCATATCACAATAATATTGTCACGATAATATTGCGACAGTATACCAGTATACAGGGTTCATACAGATCTTCTGAGCAAATTTTCCCTGACATTTCCAGACAGTTTTTAATCATTTTCCATGACCAATTTTATAAAAATCATGAACGGAAGGGGGTAACTTGAGACTGTTCTTGATCATGATTTTTTTATTTGATATTGCAAAAATAGGAGAATGGTATGAAATATCATTTTTCCAGGAAATTTTGACAATTTTCCCCGATATTCCATGTCTGGAAAAGTTTTTTTAAATTTCCTGAATTTGCAGGTTTTCCATGACCTGTGCGAACCCCGGGTATGTAAATACATCCATATCATATCATCCGTTATTTTTTTCATTAAGGTTATTTTGATAATATTGTTATATCACCCAATAGATGAACACCTACAGTATATAAGATATAAATTCGCTTCAATCAACAGTAGCACAACCATCTTGCATTTTGCTTAGTTTTCAAATTTTAAGTACAATGAAATCCATCTAAATCAACAGACTAATACAAAATATTGGTTTATATGCTTTAATTACTGATTACTGGCAGGTTAAGAGAGTTTAGTTGCTGGTTAAAGGGGAATGTTCAGCAATTTCAAGGGTTGATTTCAGCCTTTAATGTACCCGGTATGTAAATAGCCTCCAGAAGTAATAGAACTGCACAAAAATCGCATTATCCCTTCAATCTTACATTTTCTGTATTTGTCTTATCTTTTCCAGTCTTGCTAAACGGCAGTCGTGTTTTTTTACTTTCAAACTCTCATAATTATGGCTACACAGGGATTTGAAGGGTTAAATTTTGAGGGAGAGTTGTGAACATTATTATGGATTAGAATAGCATAAAAATTCCAGGTTCCGAGACAAAAAATTTGTTGGTCAATAGTTAAGTGAACATATATCTCTTTAAGTAAGTTTAATTGCCAGTTTAAAGATGAGAGTTCTGCAGTGCCACTTTAAAGATGAGTTGCAAGTTTACAGAGATCAGTTTACTTCAGTTAGTCATTAGAAGCATTTAATTTACATCAGGTACTACGTAAAGGCTTGAAACCAGAGACAATTAAGGACTTTTTGGGTCGTAGGCAAAAAATGGTAGATAAATTGTTTTTTTAAATTAATTTCCTTGCATCTAAGGCCTTTTTGTACAGCATTCTCTTTGACAGAGCTTTAATTGAAATTAAAGTTGATTTTCCTGTATCTGAGACGTCTCTTTCTCGTTAAATAATTTTAAGTTTCTGATTTATTTTTTGTCAAGATTTTCATTGGGTTTAATTTCCATGGGCCGAATTGTCGATGGGCAGAAGGCAGCAGCCTACTTTGCCTAGAGGTTAATCTGCCTATTCTTGAAACCAATTGCAAGATATAAGAAACTAAAAATCTTCCATTTCTCTACTTTTTCAATAAAACAAGGCTCTCTTGAAGTACTGTTTAAATACTCTAGTTGTACCCAGACAGTAATATCTGTCAATAACAATATTAGATACAAAACTCAAGAGACATAAAATATCCATCATTTAATAGAATGTTCTTTTTTTACTACCTAAAGCCTTATATAATTATTATTGAAAAAACTTCACTATACTTCTCCAAGTCAGATTAAACTTACATTTCAATCTTAGTTCAAAAATATCCGAAACACTTTCAATATTCTCAGATATCCAAACACATTTTTACATTAAAAGATAAGACTAAGTGTTCTGCACAATTACTTTTCTAAATATGACAGCACAGTGATTGAGAATAGGTTGGTTTACATCTATCACGACCTGTGTATAAATGTCGTGAGTATAACACGATAAGGTTTGACAATATATAGTATACACTTAGGTATATGACCTTACCACCTAATCTGACATACATCCAATATGTGGGGGAGACAGGATTAGTTTTTTTATCTGTTTAAATGCGAGCCATGTCCAGCACACTGCCTACACACTTCAATCCTGTAAAATAAGGGTGTATGTCCAGTGAATAGTGATAGTAGGAACTAATAAGTCAAGATAAATCAGCCAGCTAATCAGAATATTCTGCCCTATAAGCCCTATGACTTTAATTATTTGTCAAATTAGCAAGATATAAAGTTGTCATTTAACATAAGATATGTCCATTATATCAAAATTAAAATACTATAAAGTACATTGTATTAAGTTAAATTAAATATCTACAGCAAATAATAAAATAAGAAAGGACTTCATTTAAATTGTTTAGGTTATCAAGAGCATGATGATCAGAGTGAAAACAATATTGAAGAGTTATAATATACCGTAAGTCTACAACACCTTTCAATATAAATCAAATGGTAAAGTCTGACTTATCAAGACTTGACAAAACTGTCAAAATAAAATCAAAATTGGATTGACGTAACAACTTGAAATTTCATTTTTCTGACTGAAGATAAATTGAAAACAATTCCTTTATAACCAACTTCATAATACAATGAAACGTTAAATATGAATTTATATATAGTTAATCAACATCTATATACTCTAGAGTTACAAGTTTGAGGTTAATTTAGAGTTGAAACTTTTTTTTATCTATCTGACTTCAGTGTACAGCTAACTACCTATATCCTCTACTAGTTATTGATACTGACAAACCTAGCTAGAAGAATTTAAGATAGTTTGCCAGGCAAGGTAATATACACCCACTAGCAGCTTAGATTTTAAACAGAAATATTTGACAGTTACAGAAAAAATGTTAAATCTTCAGCTATACATCTTTTCTAATCTTTTGGGAATAATACTAAACAATATTGAAAGTTTTGTTAGTCTCGCCTTCTAGAGTGTTTACAATCCAAAAATTGAATGCTCTTTCAAGGGTAATAACTCATATTTACTATTTTCAATTTTGCTAATTTTCAATAGGGTTCATCTTTGGGTGATTATGAACACTCAAACCAAGTTGACATGTGGGCGTATGAAAATGATAACAATTTTCATTTCAGGATTATTCATAAAGTGTCTAAACTTAGACAATAATAATTTGACCTCATAAGTATCTTCAGATGGGCTGCAGTGGCTCAGTTAGACACTTATTCACTTACCTGAAAGGCCATGGTTTGAGAGGATACCTGCAGATATTTTAAAATGGAACGCCCCTGTCAGTGATACAGGTCAGATGGACTGAATTCCTGCATGGTGTGAGAGGATACCTGCAGATATTTTAAAATGGAACGCCCCAGTCAGTGATACAGGTCAGATGGGCTGAATTCCTGCATGGTGTGAGAGGATACCTGCAGATATTTCAACATTGAATGCCATTGTCAGTGATACAGGTCAGATGGACTGAATTCCTGCATGGTTTGAGAGGATACCTGCAGATATTTCAACATTGAATTGGGCAATTTATCCTGAAATTATTTCTCACATTGATTTGCTCATTGTGGCTAGCCAAATGACATTGGTTTCTCTAAATTCTTTACAATGCGTTTTAAAGCTATTAGTATTAAAGTTATTTAACCTATATATTACTGTCATTTGATGTCTAATATCTATGTAATTAAAGCAGTTAAAATATTATTGTCTTAGCATTGACACTTATAAATAATCCCCAAATGAAAGTTTCAGTTTTTATTTGTTTCAAATTGGGGATCAAATTACTAACAATCTCAATAGGACTCAAATTCACCAATTGGAAATAATTAGTGAAAGTATTTGTTGGAATATATCAACAAACCCCTATAGTAAAATTACTTTACTAATAACTCTGATTAATTCTGGTAGTAAAACACTTCTTTTAGAACTTGTTAATATTGTTACCATATCAAGTCATGAACTGTGCATTCTATATAGTATGTGTGGGACAGATAGTATCTCACTACATATTTGTTATGCTTTTATATTTTCGATTCATCATTGATTATTTATCAATATCCTTACTAAGTTTAATTTGAATTTGTCAATACTTTTGCAATAGGAACAAGGGCAGTTATTCTTTATTTTAGTTTGCCTTTTAGAACGTCATACAACATTACTATATTTCATCCCTGGGTGGTAATAAACAATTTCGATAAATTTCATCAAAATCATTGAAGAATTGGGCCCTCTACAGTGCTTATAAGCAGTTGTGGACTCCTCATTTCATGTTGGCTATCATAAAAGACCTACCCAAACAACTTCGTGTAGTAGAGTTTAAAGTTTAAAATGTGTCAATCAAGTATAGTTTAGAGTTAAAAACTGTACTATGAAATTTAGTTTAGGGTGTGGTTATTGACCAATTGTTAATAGTTACAGTACTTAAGGGTATTGATTGGGCTAGCGTTCGAGAAAAAAAACACGAGATGGAAGTTTTGCGAAATACTTATTATTTTTGGGCTCAGATTGTAGATAATTATTACTACTTTATTTGTAAACTATATAGAATGAAAAAAACCGAAAAGAAATTAGGTATTTCGTTAGTTTTTGCTAAAAAAATAGGAAAAAGTAGCAAAATGTGTCCCGGTTGATACAAGATTTCTCAGCCATTTTTTATTGGAAAATTACGATCTTGGTCTTGATTGAAAGCTTATTCAATAAGGATGAAACGTACAGAGAGCTTTTTCGAAAATTCTAATCAGTTTGGCCCCTGGAAAATGTTTGCCGTACCTACGTGTAAATTTTCGTATTTCCATGGTAACCACCAAAATAATATTTTTTTTTGGAAAATCGCTCTGTACGTTTCTCGGCAATGTAATTGTCTACATTTATGCCAAGTTTGATGTAGATTGATCCATTCACATTTTTTTAAACTTGTATCAAAGGTTTGAAATATCCAATTTTTATGACATGTTTAAAAGGGCTGTCAACTCATTAAAAAAAATCTGATTGACATGAAATCAACCTTAAACTATCGAGAAGGACCCCAAATCATCAACAAATGCACAACAAGTCTCAAGAAATCATTATTTCATATACTTATTCCATTTTTTCATAACGTCAAATAGCCCAATTAACACCCTTAACTAGACCTGTGACAAATTGTGTCCTAAAATTTTCATTTTAAATATGTTGGTATTAAAATCTTGAGATAATAGAAATGAGAGGAGAGATTTTAATAAGCACTACACCATGATATAACCACCATATTATTGAGAAGATTTATTTCACAGTAACTTTTATAATTTCTTCACATACATCATATTATTCATAAAGTTATGACATGACATGCACTGCTTACTACGCACTTGATTTGTTTAGCAAAATGTAGGCCTACTGTTTAGAGGTAAAACAAATACCCAAATATCACAATCTTCTAAAAACCATTTATCTGTTTTATGCAAATAAACTTTGAACTGCTTTTGATAAAATGGAGTCTGCCCCACATCATTTGAACAATTGAAAATCAGTATGTTCTAACCATAAAGCAAATAATTTAAATCAAAACCTTTATGCAATGAAAAATTATAAAGATAGCTTGCCAGGCAAGGTAACCTACGCCCACATCAGCAAATTTGAATATTTGAAAAAGTTGATTGCACAATCGCAATTATTTGAGCTGATATTTAGATGAATCAATTCGAATGAAAAATCTAGCCTCTATAATGTATACAAGTTAATTTTAACATTTTTCTCATTAAGTCAAGGGGGATAACTCATAAACCGACGACTAGAAAAGCATGATTCTCAAATTTATCTGAGTTATTATCAAGATGAATACACATACCAAGTTAATTTTAACGATTTTTTCACTAAGTCAAGGGCAATAACTCATAAACAGACAATCGGAATCGTGCCATTTTCAAACTCATCCGAGATATTATCTAGATAAATACACATACCAAGTTTCATTCAAATCGGAGAAAAACTCTGGTCTCTATCGCTTACACAAGTTAATTTTAACGTTTTTACACTAAGTCAAGGGCAATAACTAAAAAACCGACAATTGGAATTGTGCCATTTTCGAACTCATCCAAGATATTATCAAGCTGAATACACATACCAAGTTTCATTCGACGGACGGACAGGGGTGACGGCAATATACGTCCACATTTTCATGTGGGCGTATAAAAATAACAATGGTCATTGTAATACGCCCACTTTTTTAACAAGAGTTGTCAGTAAATGAAAGACTCTGAGAATGACATTTACATTTTCCATATTAAGTTTCATTGTGATAAGTCACTGAAATATGAACAAAACAAGAGCAATAACGCATGTATTAAATACTTTTCAATTTTACTGATTTTCAACAAGCTTCATTCTTAAGTGATTATGAAATCTTACACCAATAATAAAATTAACGCGTTTTAAAGAACAAGGGCAATAACTCATAAATTAGTTTTAGATGTTTCTGATTTTCAATAGGGTTAATCCCAACGTCATGACAAACACTCACACCAAGTTTCATCCAAATCCATCAAGAAACCAGCTCTCTGTCATGTCCACAACATATTTTCAAAAACAAGGGCAATAACCCATCAAATATTTTTCGATTTGTCTGATAGGCTTCTTCCTTGGGTAGTTGTAGAAATCTCATATCTGAACATTTTTGTTAAATTGCAATAATTTTTTGAAGAAAATTCAATACAATCATTTGACAATCTATCTGATTATAGAAGGGAACCCTGACAATTGGATCCTAGAAAACTCACCTCAACTTTTCTCCATAAAATATTTGTTCAAGTAATAAACTTTGGTGTTCTCTAATCTTTACAAATAAACTATAAAAGTTCAGTCATTTATTTTCTCAACTGTCTTATTAATTAGTGACATATTCTCCTCCTTCTGAAGACCAGTTTACCTCATTGTACAATGCACATACCTCCAAAACTACAAGTAACAGATCGGGGATTGTGTGATATATCAAATCAGAGACAACAGTTTACCTCATTGTCAAATCACATATATACCTTTAAAACTACAAATAACACATTCCTAGACATTCAGTTTATATCACAATATGATAGTCAATTTATATTTTAAAAATGTGAATATCAGCAATTTTACCTAGTGAAGCATTAACTGTCAGCTGTTACAAAATGGATGTAAAATTATAGACTATGCATAGGTCCACATTCCAACTTCATAAACATATTGTCATGAATTGGTTCAGTGCAACTAAATCATGAACACTGTTGAGCTCAAACTCATATTTTTATCATTCTTTTGTACTAGACTTTACTTTAATTGGTACCTGGAGTGAATATGTTTAGAAATGATGATTGTCTGTTGACTATCTGGACTCAATCCACTACAAAGTTTTATGCAAATGATTGTAATCGAATGTTATCTGTGGTATTTTTCAACATCTCCTTCTCTCTCCCTTTTTTGTTTTGTTTTTTTTATGCCAATGTTTGGTCTAGATTTCAGATTTTGAAAAATAAAATTTTGATTCGAAAGAGTAAGTGCGAAGACAGTTGTTTCCTGCGAAATACGATGATATATCCAGCTTGCGATTTGCTTGACTGAATGTTTTCATGGTCAACAATTTTATTGAATTTTTGAGGAGACAATAAGTATTGGTCAGGCTTTCAAGTGATATATTAAAAACTTTTGAACAAGATTTATGAGAAAGTTATAGATATAGGTAGAATTTTGTGATTTAACATGGAAAGGTATGGGGAATGAATTAGTAGTCTGAGTCTATTTGTTGATCTTTAAAGTCAGGCCACTTTTTAGATAGATTAAAAAATAGATTGGGGCCAAAGTAGCATATAACTAAGTACCAAGTACCATAAAATTAACTTATTGTTAAAAATATTCGACAATTCAGATTGTTTAATTCCTTGTTTAACCCCTTTGAAACCTCATCATTTAACTTATCTTGAGATTTGACTTATATTGACCAAGACAAAGGCAGTAACTTAACCATAACATTGTGAATCCACTATTTAATATCATCTCTACAAAATGTCACTAATAAATGAGATTGAGTATCGCTAAATGGTGATTATGTATCTTTAAATCTTATCAAGTGACCTAATTGAAATAAATCAATAATTCTTTCTGATTCATATAGCAAAACTTCAAAATTTGTCACATGTGACACTTGCAAACTTGCAAATTTTGAAAATCCATTTGTTTTCCATTGAGATATAATATTGGTATTTGTGAAGATAGGTTTAAGGGGAAGTATTCAAAAAGTTTCAAATGTTTAAATAGTGACTTACATTTACAAACAATTCAAGCAGTTTTTGCATTCTCAAAATTAACAACAAAATACTTTTAGTTAAAGCCTGAGTTTTCAACTTCAGGGACAATTGAACATTTTACTGGGGACACAAACTGAGATATAAGTCTGAAAAAAAATCTCTTACTAAACTTGTTGAGAATTAATAGAAGTAGCAAAATAGCGATGGCCATCGTAATACGCCCACTTTTATAATGGCAGCCAATTCGTCCGGGGGGTTGATCATGAATTCAATGATCAATCTACCTTTCCAAACATAGGTTTACTAGATTATAAATCTACCCTTTTCAAATGATAGTAATTAATATGTGTAATATGGAAATGAAACAATACCTCTAAAAAAAACACTCTAAATAGACATTTAAAGGTATACTAATAATACTAACTTCAAATTACAGAACTGTTCTGCACTCAATCATAATGATATGATTTAATTCTATATATGTTCACCATATCCTTAATTCTGTGAAAATTCTAACAAAAATAAGTTGTTTATTATACTCACATATGTACAAAGAAGTTTAGTCCATAAAAGTTTTCTGAGCCAATAACTCAAATAAAATGAATAACAGTTGACGGTTATGACATCACAGAAATTATGATGCATCAATCTCAACACTGTTATAAAAGTCTATGAAAACTTGGAGAATGAGTAAGAAAATGTATATTTTAAATGTAGAGACAAGCCTGCCAGCTCATATTGTTTACGATAATATATTGAGATCGAGAAGCTGGATATTGATTAAAGTTCACCATCAATAGAAATAGAGAGTGCCGGCTGTTAGCCTACAGTTATGATTCATACAGTTCAAATTGTGAAAAATACAAGAATGCATATAAACATATACTGTATAGTATACATTATTTTAAATATACATAACATTGATAAGGCCATACAAGTTGCTCATTTTCTTTTTACCTAGTTATAAGTAAATAAAAAACTTATTTTGACACTTTTAATAAGTAACAAATATTAACCGTTAGTTTGTGCAAATTTCCACACTAACTTTTTTGAATCATGACCAAAACTACAGGGATTAGCACCATTTTCCAACTCACAACCTGTCCTGTCCTTTTTAAATTAATCAAACATTACCCTGGAAATCGAAGACATTGTCTTGAATGATATAAATCCACACACCAAAATTAAAATACTATAAACATATTTCAAGTCTCAGGCCCCTAGCCTGGGGGGGACAAACATCCAATTAGGGGGGCAGCTTAGTAACATCGCCCTTCCCTAACAACCACTGAAAACTTTGTGAATTACAGTGGTACTCTCGGGATGTAGTGGTTTCCCCCTTTTCAAACTCAACCCTGGTGTTCTCCACCCCCCAATTTCCACCCCTTTTAATCCTAGTTATTTCCACCCAAATCCCAAGTCGTTTCCTCCCCTAATTAACTCATCATTAACTAATTAAGAACCTGTTAATCTTTGATAATAATTGTTATGGTTTAATTAGTATAAACAAAAGGAATGAATCCGGAAGATTTCTTAGATATTCTTAATCTATTTGACATTTGTAAGTATTATTATAGCATAAAAATATCCCATAAGTACATTATATTTACAAAAAATTGCTGATTTATGCTTAGGAATTAGGATGCAATGCTGTTGTAAGACAGCATGCCATAACTTGTGAATGTGATGTACCAATAGGCCTATGTGACAAATGTGTAATACAGGTATGAGAACTTGATATAGTGGTTAGAGTGGTTGAAAGCAACAAGTTACTATTCAACAGAAGGCACTGGCGCAGGGTTGAAGTAGTGTTCACAAAAAATGTTATGGTTATTATGTTAAACAGTTAATTCAGAGTGTGACTATCACTCTCTTAAAAATATATAAGATTATCATAAGAATATATATTATCTGTAAGGTAATTCCTAAGTACTAGCACTGAAACTAAAAATCAATGATTAATAAATGAATTGAAATGACAAAAACAAAACGCTAAAAGGTTTGAAAATAAACTGTCGAATGGTTGAAAAATATACTGAAATAAATGGCAATGATTAGGCAATAATGAAAGTAATATCAATGATTAATCCTGGTTGATGGGATCTAGTCTACCGTGAACAAGGATATCATTCAGATTTTTATTTTTCGAGTAAGCTATAACCAATTTTTTATAAAATATAGTTGGGAATTTATTCTGTAGTTCGGTATATTGTCTCTTAACAATCCGAGAAACTTGGCATGAAGTACTGTTGAACTGCGCGACAAATGGTATAATTTGAGAATCAAATTGGATATTTAGTCCAGATGGAGCAACGGTTTGTAGTTGGTTGATCCAGAAGCTCTCCCTGTATAGTCTTGATGATTTGGGGTTGATTTCTTCTTCTAAGATCACTTGCTCAATTGGTGTCACCTTTAAATCACTAAGAGTGTGGTTGGTTGAATTGAAATGATTACCAATGGGTTTATCAAGGTGGTGGGTAACATCGAATCGATGACCATTTATTCGTTCTCTTAAAGAATTTTTAGTCTCTCCAACATATTGCATAGGGCATTTTTCACATGATATCAAATAGATAATGTTGGTGCTTACGCAAGAAAGTTGACCGTTTATAGAAAATTGTTTGCCACTAATTTTGTTAGAGAAAATATTGGTTGTTGAAATATGTTTGCAGGTTTTACATCTTGTAGAACCGCACGGCTTAGATCCGAAAGATTGATTATGTATCGTAACGTCAAGAGACTTTCTTTCCTCAATTTCTGAAACTGTTTTACTTTTTATGCTGCGAAGATATCGTTTAGAATATCCCCGCTCTCGCAATTTTTGAAAAACTAACTGACATGCATTATTAAAATCAATGGTCCTTGTACAAATCCTGTGAAAGCGCAGAATTTGTGACTTAATTATTCCCGAAAAGGTATGTTTAGGGTGAAATGAGCTTTTTAACAAAAGTTGGTGGGTATCTGTTGGTTTGAAATATACTTTGATATCTGCCTTGCTAGTTTCATTAAAATCCGGTCCTTTAAAAACTGTGGTATCGAGAAAATCCATGCTTTGTTCGTTAATATTGGCCGTTAATTTGATAGATGGGTGGTGATTATTCAAAATTTCAAAATATTGCCAGAATTCCTGTAGAGAGTACTGCCAGACTAGAAAAATATCATCAAGGAAACGTCCATAGAATAATGGTTTGAAAGGAGAAATAAGGTCAATTTCACGTTCGAATTCTGCCATAAAAATATTAGTAGTGTATTTTATCTTATTAAACTTTTTCATTTAAAAAAGCAAAAAAATTGTAAAAGAATTACATATTTAAATAAAAAATGTATATAGAATTATAATAAGCTGTAAACAAACATGATCAAGGGATCTGGAAACAAGTAAACTGCTTATATAAATCCATTTCCCCAAAAAAACTGTACAATAAATAGTGACAGATACAAATAGGCAGTAAAAAACAACAATAGATGGTAATATTGAAATAGGAATAGAAATGAATCTGCTAAATGTACTATGAAACTATTAAACTGAATCTGATAAATGTGCTCCTAAATCAAAATGTTATTTGTTTAAAAATTGTTTTAAATGTTTCCCTGAATAAAATATATATTATTAAACCAAGCCTATTCATTCTTTACACTCCAAAGATACTACAATATAATATATAGGGAGGAAGTCACTGGGGTTGAAAACACCAGGGTTGAAAATGAAAATGGGGGAAAAAGACAGGGTGGAGTTTGAAAAGGGGGGAAACCACTGTAAGCCGTACTCTCTATAGAGAATGAGGAATAGCACTGGAAACCTGGAATCACAATTTTTGAAGATTCAGGACCTCTTCAAGAAAATTTAGATAAATTTGACAAAGTAATATTTGTATAGGGACGGCGGTACCAACACAGAAAATTTTGAGAATTAGACATCTATATTTTACAAGGATAACAACTTAGGTTCCGTGCGGATCCTTTCTCCCAGCTGGTCCTTGGCCAAACCTCTTGGCATTGATCTTTCCCGGATTATCCGTACCCATTTACAGCTAGGTGGACTGGAATTATGAGTGAAGATGACTTATTCAAGGTCATCAGACTTTCACACCCTAGTCAGGAACCGAACTCACAAACATAACGACCACCATTTCCTCGTATCCAAGCAAATGACGTCATGTTTGTAAAGAACGAAACCGCAGTGCTATAGAACCTAAAGTTTGAAAATATCTGTATCGGGTCGGGTCTGATGTATCTTACTTAAAATTTGGAGAATTAGAGGCTCTGAAACCTTGATTTCCTGACATTTCCAACCTATTTGAGGTTCAAGATTATTTCAAGACTTAGACACCCAGGAATGCGATTTCCAGACTTTTCTCAGTCAATTTAAGTTTGAAGATTATTTGTATAGGGTCTGAATGTGCAGTGAGGATATGAGTAATAGTTGGTATATTTTTTTTGACAATTGTTTTTTGGTGAGGGGGGGTGGTGGGAATTTGAATGCCCCCCCACCCACCATGGCCCCAACGTACAGTCTGCCATATTGAATAAATTATAGTTCAACCAATCAAAATCACACTTCACGCACAGGTGTTTGTTTAAACCAGCCAATCAAAATCAATCTCTGTACAAGAGTTGTCTTCCCTTGACCATTTCCCAGACAAGATGGCCACCTATTAATGTCAAGTCGTAAAGTAAGACTCGAACATACAGTAAGATTTAGCTGAATGACAAACTTTTCACAAATTTTTTTCACTAGTTTGAATTTAGTTGATCAAAGTCAGTGCATTTCGTTATCATCTAATAATTATTTAACTAGGTCTCAGTCTGTAGTAATATAAACAACTAAACACTTGAGGGCTTTATATTACCTTAAATACATCCTGTATTCTTGGAGAGAATAGGAAAATATACCAACAACTCCAAAAAATGCTACAGAAGTATTTTTACTAAGTTGGACTTCTCTAAGGGTTATATTATTTCATATATATATTTATGGAGGTAGGTCAACTGTTATGATCATCTTTTCAAATACATTTCATGTAATCTTAAGCCCTGCACTTTTTCCATTTATGCCTGCATAACTTAAAGAAAAAAAGATGACTCACATTAGGTCATTGGAACTCCAACTGATCACCAAGATCTCCATTGGTTCAACATAACCTAGCAATTGATGTAATGGAGGGCTTTCAAATTCACCCTGATGTTACATCTAAATCTATATCATGAAACAAACCAATTCCAAATTATTAGCTTGCAGTGACAATGCAAGGTTCCAATACAAGTAACCTACTTTAAACATCTTTATTATGAACTAAAAGAGTATTACACTTACAAATAGGCCTACCTTTACAGCAATCTGTTACAAGGATTATAATACAATAAAACTTTCAAGACAACTGAAGGTGAAGGACACTTCTGATTATAAACAACAGAAGTCAAATTTCACACAGCATGTACAACCATCACAATACTTTTATTTGAATCTTTGACAGGAATAAGAGCTGATGTAAAAGAATAACTGACACAATAACAAACTCTAATACAGTAGGTGAGGTTGTGTGAGGCTCACATGATTTAATGCCTATGTTTAATGTCCCATGGCTGAATCATCACTATAAAGCTGTAACAGTGATGGTAACGTATGCCCACAGCCACCACACTTTAAAACAGCAGTTGAAAATCAAGATAATATGTCCATTGTATCAAATATGTTCAGCATATCAAGGCTCTATCAAGGACTGTAACTGGCAAGGTAACATTTTCACTATTGGCATTTTTGTTTAAATTACCCATCAATATGAAAAATCCAACCTTTAGTAATACTTTCTTCAGAACTTTTGGGTTGATAAAGTTATAATTATGTTTTAATTTAGGCAAGATGTATCAGTCTATATATGTAGTAGTAATGTGTACAATATCCCAGACAAGATCAATTTATTCAATATTTATTGGTCATTTGTGTAGGGCTCCTCACTCTTTAATTATGAAAAATATTTTTCAATAGGGTTCACTTTTGGGTAATAATAAAAACCAAGTTAGTCAATATCCATCAAGAATCCATGTTCCTTCAGCAACGTTAGACGTTAGACATTATCTACCGTTGCTGGATTGACGGGGTTTTCTCGTCATTAACAACTAATAACCTCGTTTAATTATTATTAATTTTGATTTATCCAATAAGCAATCTCGTTACATTTTGAGTGTAGGTCAGAATGATTTTCAAAGAAAGTTCGACTAGACGAAAGAGTGAATTTCTCCTAGCATTTTTCCGTAATCGGGAAAATTCACGCAACCTCAACACTTTAAAAATTATTTAAGATTGAAGGAAGCTTTACTCCATTGTAAAGCCGGCACAATCTTATACGATCCTCTATTTCAGTATCTATTCGGCCTTGACCTTTCAGACTCGATTATCACAAGGTAAATTTGCTACAAGAAATCTGGCGTCTGGTCATTCAAAAGTTTTCCAGCAATAATTTGTTACAAGGAATATAACTGGTCGAACAATAATCGTTCGATCAATCAAAATTAATGACGAGAATGTCTTATCATGATAGCAACAGATTAATGTAATGAATTGAAATGATGCCCGTTACTAAAGGAACATGTCAAGAATTGTGCTTTCTTGAGTTTCTTTAGTTAAACACGTTTTAAAACACAAGGACAATAACTTCAATAAATATTTTCTAATGTCTCTAATTTTCAATGGGGTTTTCCTGGTCTTTTTCAGTAAGTTTCTTCACACTTTAGGTGTCTACAATTTGATACCTTTTCGAAAACATCGGCAATAACCAGTATTTTTCTGATTTTCTCGCTTCATTCTTGAGTAAAACCTTATATTAACAATTTCAGAAAGTTTCGTTAAAATTTGAAACTTCTATTGTGAAGGAAGTTTCATCAAAATCTGTCAAAAATTGTGCCATTACTGTGGAGTGTTTACAAGGAATAGTGGCTTGATTGATGGCCATGAGTGACAAACTATGCTCAACATTTCATGAAAGGCATGTCAGTCATGTACACATTTTTTAGGGAAAGTAAACCAGTGCAGATATGATATGGTTCTTTTGTGATGTACATATTAATCCCTACTGTCTGCATTATCAACTTAAACCTTCATCATTTTAGATAGCAATACTACAAATTTATAATATATGGTTAAATATAAAAAAAAGTCAAAATCTCTCCTTTTTGCTTTCACTTTTATTTTAATGAGGCAAATTTTCGCATTTAATGCTTCTTCAGGTCAGGAGAAAGACTTCTGAGATGAACAGAATAAAGGTGGAGGTGTTTCCCCCCCAATAATGAATAACGTTCTGTTATAAATTATAAATTTATAATATATGAAACAAATTAGACATGACTAGGTCAATTTTAATATTGTGAACTATTTTATCCTGCAGACTAGTACAATTTATTAGAAGCTTTACATGATCATGCAAGAAACATTATAATTTTATAAATTAAATATGTAAAAAAGTTAATGATTATCTATGAGAAGAAAATCATATTTATTTAGATCACTGAATAGCTAACTTGTATTTGTTGCACCATCTAATGATTACTTATTATAACTCACCTACAGTAAATATAATATCTCACGATCCCATACATGACTGGTACATAGCTTACACACTAGAAACTAATAAACTCAATATAATCCATATCAATATTTACTAAGAAATTAGACACAAGTTATATTATTTATCTGTAATATTATTTAATGGACTGTTATAACTAATAATCCTATATCATATTCTATATTTACTTTTACTTAACTTGGCCCCTTGGAATTTTATTCAAATTTGAACGAATCATCAATTAAAGCTGAATTTTCTATAGAAGTTCCCTAAACTCTATAAAATGCCAAGAAATTTATTGTACATTTAATTCTCTAAATCTTCAGTGGGAGATCAACAAACTTTTAGAAAATAATCTAGAACCACAAACTCGATAGGTTTAGACTATCGAGTACAATTAATCCTTAGATAATTTGCCAGGAAGAGTCAGAAAATCGCATTTCGGAGGTCTAAATCTCAAAATTTTATATGGAAGATCTCACAATCCTATACAAATAAAATGAAATTCTTAAATGTGCTGACAATTTTCTGGAAAAAGAATTATGTTTTTTTTTTGATTTTCAATAGGTTCATCCTTGATGAGTGGTAATAAACAATTACAGTAAATTTCATCAAAATGATTGAAGAATTGTACTCTCTCGAGTGTTTAACAGAAACAGTGAACGGTAGGACAGACAAACAGACTAGGATGATGCCAATGTATGCGTCACATTTCATGTGGGCCTATAAGAATCATACATTAAAAATCAACTCATTTGGTATATTGAAAGTGTAAAAAATTTTAATATCAAGTTGATTGTAACATCACAATTTGACAATATCTTGGTATTTTTATATAAAGCGATGGAACTTGGAATGGAAACTCTACAAACCTGACAATTGACAAATATTCGTGAAGGGAGATAACTCTAGTTATGACATGGTATGTTTCAAATATCCAGAAATACATTATTTATTCATTTTTTAAAGAGTAGATTGATGGGGTTCCACTGAAATTTACATGGATATCAATCTATGTCAACTAATTATCAACTATATTCAGATTTTATTAACAAAGAAGAGAAAAAAAAAACAATTGGCTGCAGTTTATGGAAGACCAAAAAGCTCAAAATTCATTATTCTTAATTCTTAATTACTATTTTATAATTGTTAATGCCTAATTACAATTTACAAAGTGGGAAATCTTAAAAAGAAAAACTGCACTTCCTGGCAAAATTTCCTCGTTGCATACTGTATGGTGTCATGCGGTTCCATATAGGAACAGTAATTGTGGATCTCTCGTGAGAAACGTTTCATATGAAGAGATCAAATTTCTGCTGACGGATTAATACCTATTTAAGATCAACATACCGGTAACCTAGGCCTACCAAAAGCTTTTTTAAATGACAGGAAGTCAAGTAAAGGGATAGTTCTGCTCTGTGATTTGTCAGGTCAAAACAACGACAGTTATTTTTGGAAATTTTAGACTTGCGTAGAGGCAGACATCTGCATCTTACAAATTTGAGGATATTTAGATTTAGCCCTATTTTATCTTCAATCCTGTCTTGTCAGATCTAGGACTATATGTATGTTTAAAGTAGAACGTTCAGCATTGTCAAGCGTCGATTTGGGCCTTGCATATATATATAAATAGACATAAGAAGTATACTAGAACTGCATGACAATCACATAATTTCTTCAATTAAACCAATACCTACATAATGTATCTTTCATTTTCTGTGTTTTCTATATAAAGAAAAATCTCACTTAAATAGGAGTCCTATTTTTCACTTTCAAAACGCTGAAATTTATGGTTACATATGGACATGCTCAAATTTCGAGGGAGAATTGTGAACACTATTACTGACTAGCTCTGGTAAAAATTCAAAAAAAGTTGAAAAAAATTCTACAAAATTGGTTGAAAACTAAGATAGTAATAGCATATTCAAGACTTTGGGGTAAGGGCAATAACTCTGCTACTAACGGTTGAAAATAGCTCAAATTCGAACTTGATCTTTGTTTTCTGAATATATATCGGGTGGGCCTAAAGTAATGTCCCAACTTTTGACCTTCAGTATTTTCCAAAGCATTTACTCAAATGGACTGAAATTTTGCATATGTTTAGTTTATTATATTATCTACCTTTGGGGCGAGTTTGAGTGATATAGCATCATTAACCTTTAATGGGCATATAAAACTAAATCAGAGGTCGAAAAAAACAATGCCGGAGTCTCAAACCCACCTCAAACCCACGAACATCCCATATCACACTTGATTAACAGGTGACACCATGGCACCATGCACATGCAGGGATGATTTCAGAAGACTCTGTCCGGCATTGTTTTTTTCGACCTCTGATTTAGTTTTGTATGCCATTTAAAGGTTAATGATGCTATATCATTCAAACTTGCACCAGAGGTAGATAATATAATAAACTAAACATATGCAAAATTTCAGTCTATTTGAGTAAATGCTTTGGAAAATACTGAAGGTCAAAAGTTGGGACATATCGTTGGTACGATATATACCAAATTTCGTCTGATTCTATCAAAAATTCTAGTTTTTAGAGCGTTTACAAGCAATTGATGTTGATAGAAGCACTTACTGTAGAGAGGTTAAAGGGCGAAAACTCCTCAAAACTAATGAAAGAGGCCTAAATCTTGAAAAAGCTTTAATTTTAATAAGGAGTAAACTAAACTTTCTCAAACCTTTCGATTTAGGTCCAATAACATCCATTTTAAGTTTAATCAAAATCGGTTGAAAACTAAAAGAGTAATAGCATATTCAAGATTTGGGGCAAGGGCAATAACTCTGCTTCTAACGATCCAAAATAGCTCAAATTCGAACTTGATCGACGTTTTATGAATATGTATACACAAATCAAATTTGATTCTGTCAAAAACTCTAGTTTTTAGAGCGTTTACCAGCAAATGTTGACGGACAGACAGACAGGGGTGCCGACAATATATGAGGGCGTATAAAATTGATCTGTCAGAAAAGGTGGAATCTTGTCGGCTAAATCAAGACACCGTTAAGCAACACTTTACTATAGTCTGTTTCTTAATTTGAATCAGTCAACAGCGACGCCTAACGTTATAATGATGGTGTTTTAAAGTTGAAGACTTGTATTTAGAGAAATGTTTTTTGTAGTTGGGGACATGTATTGGAAGATTTGTTTTTAGACACTTGTCAAGCAATATTTGATTGATTACATTTTGTTATGTCACGCTTGTCAGTAGAAATTTACTGTTATTAAATTGCATAAGTTGATTTTATTCTTTTAAGACAATATCAAACTTTTTAAATAGATTTTGGTTTTCAGATGTCACATTTTGAATACAAATGTACGAATGAAGAAATAACAATTTGTAAATTGTAATTGGTCATGAACAATTATAAAATAGTAATTAAGAATGGATTTTGAGCTGTTTGGTCTTCCATAGCAATTTACTATAACATTTTAATATCTTTATGTTATTGTTATCAACAAATGTTAAAATAACGTAATGTCAGGGTGAGTTTTTCTCATAGCCGTAGGAGACAGGGCTATATATTATGTTTTAGGAAATGGTCCACAAAAATCTACACACACACGTTCCCATGGGTGATTGGGTAACGTTGACATAACCAATGGATCTTGCTGATGCTCAGGTGTAGCCGCCTGACATGGAATGCAATTTTTGATTTCAGATTCCACCATTTTGTCCATCTGGGGAAACCAAACTTTTGATCTTAAAAGTTGCTTAGTTAATGTCATTCCTTGATGACCATCATGGCTAAGTTCTACCACTTTACGACGTAATTTCTCAGGCATTAGAACTTTGTCACTTCGTAGAATAATGTCATCAATAATACTAAGTTCGTTAAATATTGTTGCATATTGTCGTGTATCAGGATCGTCTTGGCAATCACGTTCACCACCATTTAAAATATATTTTCGTAGCTTAATGAACGTATTGTCTTTAATGGTTTCGTCATGGACTTCTTTTAACGTAACTGCTGGGAGTGAACATTGTTTTATTATTGCCCTGACAGTTTGTTCACTATGTTTATTAAAATGTTTATCATTATCACTATGAGGATCAGGGTGTCTGCTAAGATAATCAGCTGGGTTGAATTGTCCTTTCTCGTAGATAAGCTGATATTCAAACTGTTGCAAATACAATAACCATCTTTCTAATCCGATTGGTGGTCTACTATTTGGGTTATTAAACAATGGTAATAGGGGTTGATGATCTGTTACGATTTCAAATTTAGCACCAATAATATACATATAAAGTTTTTCACAAGCCCAACGTGCTCCCAATGCTTCACGTTCTATTTGGCTGTATCGCTGCTCAACCTTTGTGAGTGATCTACTGGTAAATAATATAGGATGCCAAAAATCATTTTGTTTCTGGGCTAGCATAGCTGCAATACCTGTTGGACTAGCATCAACGTACACTCTTGTGGGTAATTCGGTAGAATAATATGATAATGTCAAATCTCTAGAAAGACTAGATTTAAGTTCATCAAATGCATGTTGTTCTGCAGGACCCCAAGTCATAATAGCATTTTTCTCTGTCAGCTTCCGTAGTGGCGTTGAAATTGTTGAAAACTGAGGTATGAATCTCGATGAAAAAGCTAACATACTCAAAAATGATCGAACTTCGCTTACTGACTTTGGTATTTGTAATTGTTCGATTGTAGCTATTTTTTCTGGATCCGCCTTCATTCCTTCATCGGAAAACACAAATCCGAAAAAATCAATTTGTGATGACATAAATTTGCATTTTGATTTATTAAGTGTCAATCCGCATTCACGGAAACGTTCAAATACTGCTTGTAACGCTCGATTATGATTCTGAATAGTTGAACCATAAACTATAATGTCATCTCTTATATTAATTACACCAGGAATATCACCAACAGTTTTATACATAATGTCATCGAAAATATCCTGAGATGAAATAGCACCATAGTTCAAACGTTTATATCTCTTTTTACCATTTACACCATAAAATGTTGTAAGATGTCTAGATGATTCTTCTAACTCGATTTGATGATAAGACTCATTCATATCTAACTTACTAAAATATTGTGCACCATTTAATTTAAATGCTATATCTTCTACCGTATGTGCTTCAGTTATAGGCCTCTTAATAGCGATATTGACTGGTCGCATATTAACACAATATCTGATAGAGTCTGGTTTATGAGGTTTGGTTGCTATGACAGGATTTGTACACCATGACGTAGCTTCATTAGATGGGACATCCTCAATAATATCTTGGTCCATCAACCTTTTCTCTTCCGCTATAGCTTTGTCTTCTAAATTTTAAGGCACTTTTCTCTGTTTCTGTATAACAGGTGTAACAGAGTTGTCGACTATAAATGATGCTTTATATTTGGTGTGCTTACCTAAACCATTGAATATTTCTGAATACTTGTCTAAAATACTTTCCACATTAGTACAAGTTGGTTGTAAATTGTGTATTTGTTTATTGAATTGTATAAGTCCTAAACTCACTGATGTTTCAAGACTTAATAATGGACTTGACCTTACTGTACCTTTTACCACAATAAATTTGACAGTTTCTGTTTTGCTATTATTTTGGCATGTCACAATAGCATGAAAACATCCTACCACTGGAACTATATTGTCACCATAGGTATAAAGTTTAGTGTTTGTAGGTAACAATGATAATTTATATTTATTGTCCAGTCTGTCTTGAATTTTCTGGAATCGATCTTCATCCAATAAATTTGAACTCGACCCAGTGTCAATTTCAAACTGAACTTTCACCCCATGTACAAAGATTTTGACAGCTGAGGAGATTTTATCTTTATCAGGGTTTTGAGTCCAGGTTTTATAAACACAGTCTGAGTCAGATAAATCTTCTGCATAAACCTCCTTTACTCTACTGTGAGATTGCTTGCGATAGTTATTTTTGGAATTACGAGGCTTAAGACACTTGACAGCAAAATGTCCATAACCACCACAGTTATTACATTGAACACCAGACGCAGGACAGTTACGTCTACCTTGTTGATGATCAACATTACAATATGAGCAATCTGATTTGGCATTGTTTATTGATGGATTGTGTTTTTCTTTTGACCACCGTCTATGTCTTGACTGGCTTCTTTGTGTGTTAGGCCTGGGTTTGTATGAAAGAACCTTATTGACCTGTCGTTCCTTTTTGGCCTCTATTTCTTCTGCTCTACGATGGGTATCTTCTCTACTTTGAGCTTTCTGTAAAAACTTTTGCAAATCATACTTTTTGTCCATAGCTTGCCTTCTAAATTCAGTGTCAGTAATAGTCAAAGCTAGGTGATATAGAATTTGTTCATCAGTGTCAGTAAATTCACAATACTGAGCCGCCTCACGAAGCCTTACTTCATATTGATTTATAGTTTCACCTTCTGTCTGACGTAAATTTCCAAATCGAAATCTTGCATGGGCAGTGTTTTTGAGAGGAATATAATAACCATTAAGCTTTTCTACAGCTGCTGTGTATGCTGAATTGCCTTCTCCCTCTTCTGCACCTTCATCACTGTCGTCATCAGGGGTTACATCTCTCAAATGTTTGATCTTTTCACGAATATCACGTCCACCGTAAATCTTGAGTGCATCCAGTTTATCCTGATCATCGGTGACACGAAAATAACGAAGGCGAGTTTCGAACTCATCCATCCATTTTTCCCATTTTGGACCGGTTGAAATTGGGTCAGCATCAGCAATAAATGGAGTCATTTTGATATCTCTGCTAGAATTGTTCATCTTGCTGCTTTAGTATGGCCTGGTTGTTGAAAAACAATGAAATTCTACTAATATTGACTGCTAGTGGATGAAGAAAATATTTTCCCGCCGTTTTAAATCTACACCTACTTCACAGAAAAATGAAGAAATATGTGTCTATTCTTTCCACAAATGTCAATAAAATTTAGTCTACAATGTTCTTTGAACCGGCACCATCCTCGTCGCCATATGTGATGGGCTCACTATATCATTTATACTTCATATATTACAGCAAGAGATGAATTTATATATTTATTACAAACTAACAATGGCGTCATACATAAACAAACTAAAGAGTGACTTGATAATCTCAACACAATAACCTATATGGGAAATAACTCTATTTAGAGTTCTAACTGCTCAGACCACAATACTACACTATAATAAGCAACTGAATTCACTTTAGGACTGTACAACTATCCTGTTTATCATAATAAACAGCCACTTTTTAAACCAGAAAGAAAATAAATAATGGACATCAATCACCCCCAGTATTGACTTAACACAGGCACGTGAAAACTGACAACAATTACAATCAGATAGTTAATTATATTTCTTGTAACTTACTCTAAGGGCGTCATTTTTCTCCTTTTAAAAACTTTACATGTTGTTTGTGTGAGATTTGGTTTTCAGGGTGGTTTATTTATTCAAAACATTTGGGGAAAGTAACAAAAAATCCATAATATTGTTGTGACCACTGTAACACAGAGTCTTGGTAAAAACAAAAAGAGCCTTAAATTTAATCGGAAGTAAATTAATTTTCTCAAACCTTTCAATTTTGGTCCAATAACATCCATTTTAAGTTTCATTAAAATCGGTTGAAAACTAAGAGAGTAATAGCATATTTAAGATTTAGGGGCAAGGGCAATAACTCTGCTTCTAACGTTCGAAAATATCTCAAATTCAAACTTGATCTTCATTTTATTCATACCAAATTTTATTTGATTTCATCAAAAACTTTAATTTATAGAGTGTTTACAAGCAAATGTTGACGGACGGACAGGGGTGCCGACAATATACGTCCACATAGAGAGATGTGGATTGGGGGCGTATAAAATTGAGGTGTAGATTAAAAAGATCTTATAGTTCATTTTTGAACATCAAAGCAATTTGAAAAGCCTACATAAATGTTTTGAACTTCATCATGTTTTTTGTTAGTGATTGAAAACAAATGTACTGATTTAAGCAGAGAAATGTCAAATAGCAGATAAATATGTCTTTTTCTTATTCTGAAAGTTTTTATTAGAAATATTGAAATTTTAATTCTCAATTCCAAGATTAGTTTGAACTCCTAACATAAACAGACTCTTTTTGAACCTCTGTTAACAAAAATCAGGTTAGTCAAGAAGATACATAGAAGTCATTTTTGAAATCTTTTCACGTATTATTTTAACTTTTTTGGAACATGAAAAAAGTCGGACCTTATCTTTAACATGTCAAAACTTTGTGTACAATCATTTTTATCCACCAGGTAAATTAGGTAGTTAATTCAAGTACAGTGTATTGAATAGTCATGACATGTATATTTCTACTTAGTAAGGAGCTTAAACAAATATTTTATACCTTATAGACCTACATTTATATACAGTACAATCTAATTTTAGAATAAGTAAACAGTTCTCAAGGTTTTGTTGGGACAGGATGCTAAAAGTGAATAGTGAATATATTACTATATAATACAATATAAATTCTAAAACTGATATTCTACAGCTTGTGTCCCTATTGAGCTTTACAAATTAAAGGTTGTAAAGTGATTTTCTAAACTTTGTATGTGTATTGGTGGCACTGATAGAATAAATTTGTGCCATTCCAACGTCTGTGATTCTTGCAATTCCACTAAACTAACGCGTTTTATGATGTCACTGACAGTGATCTACCGGAAGCTACTATTGATATCTATGCAAATCACTGTCAGTGACATCATAAAACGCATTAGTTTTAGTGGCATTGCCAGAACCACAGACGTCAGAATGGAAATTGGAATGGCGCATATTGATGCTATCAGTGTCCCGATACACATACAAAGTTTAGAAAATCATTTTACAATCCCTGTAGGGTTCCCAGGAAATGATGCAGAGCTACTTAGTCTTAAAGAGGTTTGAAAGTTCTGTACTCTGCTCATATATTTAAGTATGAAGGTCTTCACATGAATATAGATTGCTGTTATTTAAATTGTATAATCAGGCAACCCTTTAAATGATTACTGATCATTAGTTTCAAATTGTTTTTTATATAGAAAGTACAACAGGCCTGTGTTGAGCCCTGTATAACTCAATCAGGTAGCCTCAGTCTACAAGTCAGCATATGACAGGGTTGTTCAATTCAATTTTCTGCACTTTTAAACTTCAAAGTAAAATGCATCAATAAGGTTTTAAACTTTGCAGAATTGAATGGTCAATGCTAGGGTCATAACTAATGGCTCCAACTTTAGTATTTGCAAAATTGAGCAGCTTAGGAACAATAAAATGGGACAAATTATGCAGATAATTGTGCACTAATAGACTATAAAGATTGCAACATTACTTCAGACTAACAACCTGCACCTAAAGTCAGTTCCAAACCAATTCTGCTAACAAGATAAACAATAAACAAAAATAATCTTCAAATCATCAAATGATATGTAAATATGATTTTATGACAGTACAGATTCAATAATCTGTAATAACACAAATAGATAAAAATATAATGCCTATGTTTTAGTATATAGAAAGTTTTTTATTCTCGTTGAGAACTGCATACATAAGGTCCATAAATTTGTCCTTCAAATTGTTTAACAAATTAAGCTGAACTCAAATTATATCAAAATGTAAAATAATCACATACCTTTAAATATCAAAAACATCACGTTGTAGGCCTACAGAAACTAACATTATTAAATAATTACTATGGATATTTTTTACTCCTCAAACTTCAAATTAAATACAAAATTTCTTCTTTAAAGGGACAAAATCTACAAATACAAATACACATCAATCAAACTTAAAGGATAAAGTGCTGTGCTATGACAGTAGGGATAATATTAACAATTCCTGTTTGACATTACTGACATGAATAAATGCCTATTGTGCACTCAAAAAGCTCAAATTATACAAACAGAACAAAAGGAAACATTTAAAAGCTTAAAGGGTTTCAATTTCTTTAAGGAGGGGGGGAGGGGAGAGAATGGTACACTTTCTAGTCTTGCCTGTTTCTATGAGTGTCATGCATCATAGAACAACCTGCCATGTTGATATCCCTTTAATATCTTATATATTATATCACATCAAAATGTATCTATTTATTTGTCATGCATCATAGACTCTATCAGATATACATTAATATATTGAAAACAAACTCAATTATTTCATACAAAACTTAAAGTGGAGTTCTCCCATCTGTGTAATTGCTTACAAGCTTTAACAGTTAATAAAACTGATGATGAATTTTGGTAAGCTTAGTCATTGATTAGTGGTCTTGCTATTGGTATTCCAGTAGATGTAGAGAATTTTGAATTATTATAGACATGTGACAAAAGTCCTGCTTATGAAAATTTATTATTTTGTTTGATTATAATTATAGTTGAAGTAAAGTTATAAATAGATTTACTCCAAAATGATCAAGAAAGATTTAGATATATGTAAATTAATCACCTAATCTAAATTAAATAAAACTGCCATATTTGGTTACACAGGTAGCCTGTGCAGTTCTCTTCAGTAAGAGATCTTGATAATTTTCATGTATTCAAGTCATAGTTAATATTGCGCCTCATTGTCCATAACAACATGTTAACCATTTTATGTTGTGTGTCAACTTTTCAGAGTCTTACTTAGGTACATTTTTCTCTGGATGTTATAGTATGTCAATAGTAGCCTATATAATATTTTAACAGTTAACAATAAACCTTATAACATCAAACATTAATTTCTGTCTATTTTTTTTTATTCTCTAGCAACAGTACAGTTCAGTTCAGTTGCAAAATCTTAGTCTTTTCACTACACAAAACTTTGTAGACAACTTTAATGTATCAGGATGAACATGTGAGAGTAGGAAGTTCAGTAGAATCCCTCAAGGTTTGTTATGATCCCTCCCTCTCAAAATAGTACCACATTCATAGAGGGAATGTAGCCTTATTATCCAAGCAGGTTCTCACAATGTTATCATTAATGGCAAATCTAGTGTTGATTCCATAGATAGAACTCAAGCATCTTGAATCAAGGGAATAGGTAGCATCTCCATCCCAGCTACTGATTTAAAGGGGAGTGTTTACTAACTCCATTACTGGGACGTTAGATGACCTCATCTAGTCACAGACTACGTATTTTTCTGATAATCTAATCAGCAATAGTGTTTACGGCTTATCGTAAAAATTTTATCCTTAAGTTTTAAGTGAATTCTTGTTTGAAATTTAGCATTTCAAATCGAAATTGAAGAGAACCGCCATTTGCAGACAAAATTTAATTGTGATTAACCAGATTCATACCTTCACAATGATTTCATATCAGATCTTATCAACAAGACATAAAGTTATCAGGTAACCTATTTTTTAGTCATAAGAGAAATTTGTAAACATAAGAAAATTCAAAGACAATTTTTTATATGAGGTCTTTTAGAGGATATTTGATTTTCGTACAATTTTAGTACATCTGAAGAATGTTTACCAAAAGGCTCTAATAACTTCCAAAATGCTGAATGTTTCCCTTTAATCCAAAGTGTCAGATTGTGGTCATGGCTTAAATTTGTTCTCATTATCAGGCCAGATCAAATGTTTTTCTTGCTTTACAAGATAGTAAATAGTATTTCACAAAGTCTTCCTCAGAGGGAAGGCAGTAGAATAATTCTTTTTAATTTCTACCCTTCACACAATTTTGGTAGTTTTTTTTTCTCTCCGGCCTTCACAGATTTTTCGTGAAAGAAAAACCAGGAAATAAATTGGTCTGGCCTAAACTAGGTAAAATAATAAAAATAGCGATGGCCATCGTAATACGCCCACTTTTATAATGGCAGCCAATTCGTCCTGGGGGTTGACAAGAGTGATCAGTAAATGAAAGATTCTGAGAATGACATTTTCTCTTTTTACAAGTGTAAAACCATGGGTTAAAGTTTCCTGGAAAAAACAAATATGTATTAAAGAAGTGTGTTATATTCCATAAAATTGTCTTGTGTTTTGTTATATGTGCTCCTCGCTTCTATATGTCGTTCAAATCTTATAACAAATATGTCACTGAAATATGCATAGGCAACCAACGTTTAGGTTACATCCTAAAATGATTAAGAGCAGTCACATAGTTGATGATGTTTCTGATTTTCAATAAGGTGTATCCGAAGGTCAATACAAACACCAACAGCCATTTTCATAAAAATCCACCAAGAAACCAGCTCTCTATCGTGTCCACAACTTTGAGAGTGTAACGGCAAAAAAATTAACGTGTTTTAAAGAACAAGGGGCAATAACTCATAAAATATTTTTTAGATATTTCTGATATTCAATAGGGTTTATCCTAATGTCAGTACAAACACTCATACCAAGTTTCATCAAAATCTATCAAGAAACCAGCTCTCTATGGTGTCCACAACATATTTTCAAAAGCAAGGGCAATAACCCAGGAAATATTTTTCGATTCGTCGGATTCTCAATAGGGTTCATCCTTGGGTGATTACAAACACTCACAGCAAGTTTCATAAAAATCCACCAAGAAACCAGCTCTCTATCGTGTCCACAACTTTGAGAGTGTAACGGCTGAAAAATTAATGTGTTTTAAAGAACAAGGGCAATAACTCATAATTTTTTTAGATGTTTCTGATATTCAATAGGGTTTATCCCAATGTCAATACAAACACTCATACCAAGTTTAATCAAAATCCATCAAGAAACCAGCTCTCTATGGTGTCCACAACATATATTCAAAAGCAAGGGCAATAACCCCTGAAATATTTTTCGATTCGTCTAATTTTCAATAGGGTTCATCCTTGGGTGATTACAAACACTCACAGCAAGTTTCATAAAAATCAACCAAGAAACCAGCTCTCTATGGTGTCCACAACTTGGAGAGTGTAACGGCTGAAAAATTAACGTGTTTTAAAGAACAAGGGCAATAACTCATAAAATATGTTTTCGATGTTTCTGATATTCAATAGGGTTTATCCTAATGTCAGTACAAACACTCATACGAAGTTTCATCAAAATCCATCAAGAAACCAGCTCTCTATGGTGTCCACAACATAATTTCAAAAGCAAGGGCAATAACCCAGGAAATATTTTTCGATTCGTCTGATTATCAATAGGGTTCATCCTTGGGTGATTATAAACACTCACAGCAAGTTTCATAAAAATAGCGATGCCCCATCGTAATACGCCCACTTTTGTAATGGCAGACAAGTCGTGTGGGAGGTTGACAAGAACTATCAGTAAATGAAACATCTGTCGAAAACAAGGGCGATAACCCATGAAATATTTTTGAATTCTTCTAATTTTCAATAGGGTTCATCCTTGGGTGATTATGAACAATCATACCAAGTTTCGTCAAAATCCATCAAGAAACAAGCTCTCTATTGTGTCCAGAACATAATCTAAAAAAAGCAAGGGCAATAACCCATGAAATATTTTTCGCTTTGTCAGATTTTTAATAGGCTTAATCCTTGAGTGATTATTAAAACTCACAGCAAGTTTCATCAAAATATTCCAAGAAACTAGCTGTCTATCGTGTCCACAACTTTGAGAGTGTAACGATCTGAAAAATTAATGAGTTTTATAAGTCAAGGGCAATAACTCATAAAATATTTTGTCGTCGTTTCTGATTTTCAAAAGGGTATATCCCAAGGTTAATACAAACAATCATACCAAGTTTCATCAAAATCCATCAAGAAACCAGCTATCTATCGTGTCCACAACATATTTTCAAAAGCAAGGGCAATAACCCATGAATATTTTTCGATTGGTCTGATTTTCAATAGGGTTCATACTTGGGTGTTTATGAACACTCACAGCAAGTTTCATCAAAATCCATCAAGAAACCAACTCTCTATCGTGTCCACAACTTTAATAACGGCTGAAAATTTAGCGCGTTTTTAAAGAACAAGGGCAATAACTCATCAAATATTTTTCGATGTTTCTGATTTTCAATAGGGTTTAACCCAAGGTCAATACAAACACTCATACCAAGTTTCATCAAAATCCATCAAGAAACCAGCTCTCTATTGTGTCCACAACATATTTTCAAAAGCAAGGGAAATAACCCATGAAATATTTTTCGATTTGTCTGATTTTCAATAGGATTCATCCTTGGGTGTTTATGAACACTCACAGCAAGTTTCATCAAACTCCATCAAGAAACCAGCTCTCTATCGTGTCCACAACTTTGTTAACGGCTGAAAAATTAACGCGTTTTGAAGAACAAGGGCAATAACTCATCAAATATTTTTCGATGTTTCTGATTTTCAATAGGGTTTATCCTAATGTCAATACAAACACTCATACCAAGTTTCATCAAAATCCATCAAGAAACCAGCTCTCTATGGTGTCCACAACATATTTTCAAAAGCAAGGGCAATAACCCATGAAATATTTTTCGATTTGTCTGATTTTCAATAGGGTTCATCCTTGGGTGATAACAAACACTCACAGCAAGTTTCATCAAAATCCATCAAGAAACCAGCTCTCTATCGTGTCCACAACAATTGTGGACAGACAGACAGACAGACAGACGGACAGACGGACAGACGGACAGACAGACAGACAGGGGCGACTACAATATACGCCCACATTAATGTGTGGGCGTATAAAAATCCAACAAGAAACCAGCTCTCTATCGTGTCCACACTCTGAGAGTGTAACGGCTGAAAAATTAACGCGTTTTTAAAGAACAAGGGCAATAACTCATAAAATATTTTTTAGATGTTTCTGATATTCAATAGGGTTTATCCCAATGTCAATACAAACACTCATACCAAGTTTCATCAAAATCGATCAAGAAACCAGCTCTCTATGGTGTCCACAACATATTTTCAAAAGCAAGGGCAATAACCCATGAAATATTTTTCGATTCGTCTGATTTTCAATAGGGTTCATCCTTGGGTGATAACAAACACTCATAGCAAGTTTCATCAAAATCCATCGAGAAACCAGCTCTCTATCGTGTCCACAACAATTGTGGACAGGCAGACAGACAGACAGACGGACAGACAGACAGGGGCGACTACAATATATGCCCACATTAATGTGTGGGCGTATAAAAACATCAGTTTACAACAGACACATTGTTATCTGCTTGTTGGTAGTCATTTGGATCATAGTATGTGACACATGTGCTCAATTTCTACTTCTGACATCCATAGATAATAGTGATATTCATACTAAACAATAATTACTTATAAAAGATCTGGTAAACATTTTTTTTTTTGATTGAGTAAATATATTTATTTTAGTACTGGTAATACTTAACAGAAGACAATTACCTTCTCAGGATCATAGCTTAGCTTATTGAACCTCAATCTAATTAATAGTTACTCAAACTAAAGGGGAACAATATACAAACCATAGATGAATACTAAAATGACATTGGAAAAATTTAATTATGGGTATATACTGGCATCGAAAAAAAAACTGCTCTCATACCTTTGAAAGAATATGTAGAATCTTTTCCTTCAAAAACAGATTCAACCCAGCATTAGCTGCTTTAAATTTTTCACCTAACTAAACATAGAATATATTAGGTAAAGAAAACCACACCCTATTATATGAAAAGAAACATCTATTGATATAATAAAAAATAATAGATCTTATTCTATTCAATATCAGTTAGCTAATAACATCTTCAACTATACTATCATATCATTTTATAAATGCTCTTCTTTTTAAATGTTTGCTATTCAAACAGATTCATGACTATACCAGACACAGTAGGGGCTAACATGTTTTTTTCAAAATATTTTGCCAGATTCAGCTTTTAAGGTCAACTTTTATATTTCAGGGCCCTGAATCCCTGGAGAGTTAATGTTGTTTAAAGGGGCACAGGCTACATTTTCGTGGGTCGATTTGGATAAGTCTCAGAAACAGGGATTTTTTAGCTCAGCAATTTAGTACTGGTCATCACAACTCACCATTGAAATTTGAGTCTTCAAATCCATGTGCATCCATAATTATTAGCATTTGAAAGTTATAATGCCCTACTACACATTAGCGATACTATGCAATATATAGAAAAGTCATCTATAGAAATAGAAGGAGAAATGTCTAATTTAAATTCTATTTGAAGGAAATACGCAATTTTCGTGCATTTCTAGTGCTTCTGAAGGATACTTAAATATATTCAGGACCCAAATCAACCAATGAAAGACTGGTCCCCTTTAAAAGAAAAAGGACAGGCTATAGAACCAGGGTGTAATTAAACTTCAAACTTTTTTTTGTTGATTTATTTCGACCTGTTCGAGTGTAATTTCACAGAGATCTAGGAAATGGAACCTACTGTAGTTTTTTTTTTTTTAAACAATTTTTATCCAAAAATTACAGATATTACATACAAATATATTAACATGGTTTTAGAAACAAGCATGCGATTAAAAAAATCTATTACCATTCAAAATAATTACAATACAATTCAAATTAGGGAAGAATTTACAAACTATTTACACTAAATGAGGTTCTCTCAACTGTTTTAAGATTGTAAAGCAGCAGATAGGGTTCAGTAAATTTAAGTGTATAGAAAAAAGTAAAATATGTTTGTTGGAGGTTTTGCTCATCTAGGTCTCGGCAATCGACATGGCCCCACAGCAACCTCGGTCGATCAAGGCTAATAAAGGGAACCTGAATGTCTTGCGCAGATCAACAGGCGAAGTAAGGGATGGTTTCGTTTGAGTACTTGGTGAATAGAATTAGATACTAGTTAACACTCAATAGAACGAACCAAAGATAAGCTTCCAAAGAACTAGCAATAAATCAGGTGCGAATCGTATGATGAGCAATGGATCAGACAAATTAAGACTTTTAAAGATCACCAACAGGACGAACAATGAATCAGGTTAGCCTCAATAGAACGAACCGTAGATCAGGTAGAACTCAAGATGACGAGCAATAAACCATGTAGCATCAATGGAGCGAGCAATAGAACCGGATAACTTCAAGGTCTAACAGTAGGTCTGGTAAGCTTTCAATAGATTCAATAAACCTCAATTATATGATCAATAGAACTCGTAACTCTCAATAGATAAGGTAGGTATCAATAGAGCAATCAAAAGATCGGGTGTGCCTCTATGTAACAACAAGCAATAGACCATTTTTATCCAACAATCAAATAGACCAAGTCAGCCTTAATCCAACGAACAAAAGAGACCAAGTGAGCCTGTCTAGAACGATCAATTGATCAGACAAGCCTCATTCGAACGATTAGGTGAATATCAATAGAACAAACAATATGTAAGCCAAGTCTCTTTAGAATGAACACTGGAATCAGGTAAGCCTCAATAGAACGAACAAAAATAGCGATGGCCATCGTAATACGCCCACTTTTATAATGGCAGCCAATTCTTCCGGGGGGTTGACAAGAGTGGAGAGTAAATGAAAGATTCTGAGAATGACATTTTCTCTTTTTACAAGAGTAAAACCATGGGTTAAAGTTTCCTGGAAAAAACAAATATGTCACTGAAATATGCATAAAACAAGGGCAACCAACGTTTAGGTTCCATCTTAAAATGATTATGAGCAGTTACATAGTTGATGATGTTTCTGATTTTCAATAAGGTGTATCCTAAGGTCAATACAAACACCAACAGCCAGTTTCATAAAAATCCACCAAGAAACCAGCTCTCTATCGTGTCCACAACTTTGAGAGTGTAACGGCTGAAAAATTAACGTGTTTTAAAGAACAAAGGGCAATAACTCATAAAATATTTTTTCGATGTTTCTAATATTCAATAGGGTTTATCCTAATGTCAGTACAAACACTCATACCAAGTTTCATCAAAATCCATCAAGAAACCAGCTCTCTATGGTGTCCACAACATATTTTCAAAAGCAAGGGCAATAACCCAGGAAATATATTTCGATTCGTCTGATTTTCAATGGTTCATCCTTGGGTGATTACAAACACTCACAGCAAGTTTCATAAAAATCCACCAAGAAACCAGCTCTCTATCGTGTCCACAACTTTGAGAGTGTAACGGCTGAAAAATTAACGTGTTTTAAAGAACAAGGGCAATAACTCATAAAATATTTTTTCAATGTTTCTGATATTCAATAAGGTTTATCCCAATGTCAATACAAACACTCATACCAAGTTTCATCAAAATCCATCAAGAAACCAGCTCTCTATGGTGTCCACAACATATTTTCAAAAGCAAGGGCAATAACCCATGAAATATTTTTCGATTCGTCTGATTTTCAATAGGGTTCATCCTTGGGTGATAACAAACACTCACAGCAAGTTTCATCAAAATCCATCGAGAAACCAGCTCTCTATCGTGTCCACAACAATTGTGGACAGGCAGACAGACAGACAGACGGACGGACAGACAGGGGCGACTACAATATACGCCCACATTAATGTGTGGGCGTATAATAAAAACTAGGCAAGTCTGAACGGGATGAACAGTATGTTACCTATTCCTCAAAATGATTAACAATTCATCACATCAGCCTCAATGCAACGAGCAATAGATCAGGTGAGCTTCAGTAGAGTGAACTGTGGACCAGTCAAGTCCCATTTGAACGAGCTATAGCTAAAGTTTGTCTCAATAGATCGAACAGTGGACCAGGTAAGACTAACAAACAATGCATCAAATAAGCCCCAATTTAACGAGCAATACATCAAGAAAATGCTTGGGGAGAGTATGAAGAGTCTTAGAACGTTGGGTATGGTAACGTGGACAGTAAAAAAAGAAGTGATCATCATTTTCAAAGGAGTGGCCACATGGACATGATGGATCTTCTGTAAGGTGTCGTGCAAACATATGGGAATATAGTTCACTCATACTGTTTCTGATTCTACAATGAATTATTTCTAATACTCTATCTTCAAGATAGAAGTAGCTGGAAACCTGAGTATCTTTAGCCTTTAAATGTTGTTTAAATGATGTAGATGTTTTAATGTACTCAGGTAGATTATTCCAATCATGAATTGTTGAGGGAAGAAAGGATTCTTGGAAAAGGGTACTCTGGCAGAATGTTGATCTTAGATGATCCAGGTTACGAGTGTTGTAGGAATGAATGTCGCCAGAATGGCGAGGAAATAATATATTAAGATAAAGTGGTGAAAGGTGGTGTATCATCTTGTAGAAAAGGGTCAGTTTTTGCCGATAGCGTCAGGTTTTCAGTTTTTCTTCGAGAAAGGCGATATTTCAATCATTGTAAGCAGTCGATGGATTTTCTTGTTTTAGAAATGATGTGGACAATATGTTTGTTCCACTTGACATCTGCACTAAAAATTATACCTAAATACTTGTGCTCGTTAGAGTCAAAGATTGAGGTGCTATTGAAAATACTGTAGTTTGATTGAAATCCAGATTTGCTCTCACAAATCATTCATTATGGTTGAATATTTGACAATAAAATTCCAAGGCAAGATAAGGCAACATTTAGCAGTTTGAATTAGGAGTTCTTGTATGCTCTATGGAACAAAAAACAAAATAGTTTTCTTCTTCTTAAAGCAGGCTGTGCAATTTTCCTTCAGATTGTCTACAACACTACATCATGCCAAGACATCATAGAACCTAGGTTCCCAACCTTTTGGATTCTTTTGTTTAAGCAATCTCCTGGTACCCCTTTGCCCACTCTAATAATTTCATGCTTTTACAAATTGTCTGAGAGGCTTCTCAGGTACCCCCAAGGTTAGGAACCAAGGTCATAGTAAAACTTGTTGAATACTATTCTTGGCGAATGAGGCTTTGGCTCTTGCTGGATCAGAAAAAACAAAAGAATCTAACCATTTTGATGGAACAAAAAACCGAGGCCAAATCTTCTGTAGCCTTTTCAGCCAATAAAAAGGAAATATGGCATATGTCAATAAAATGCTCTTCTGCATAGTGCACATTTTTAAGAAAAGAACTACATGTTCAAGTATAAACAAAAAGCCTAGAGATAGCTTTCATTTATCGCCACCG
Organism: Lottia scabra; assembly: GCA_029955415.1. Lineage (NCBI taxonomy): Eukaryota > Metazoa > Mollusca > Gastropoda > Lottiidae > Lottia > Lottia scabra. The sequence goes on along the minus strand of JARJEI010000014.1, from coordinate 9,035,182 downwards.
ATAAATTGCGGAACGCGGAAAGCTTCGATTGCCCAGTTGAAACATACAAAAGCATGCTTAAAGCCGGCTTTTTTTGTCTGTGGAAACACAGTTAATATTTAGTCAAATCTATCTCTTTAATATTCGTTTGCTACATACATGATTATCATTGGATTATCATAGGATTATTATTGGATTGTCAGTGATGAGTGGTTAACCAAATTGTGTGTTAATATAACATATCATTCTTTGTTAAACAAATATATTTACTTATTTATTCACAAATTCAGAAGCATTATAATTTCATGAAATCACAAAATCCAAGCTAATATACCTAAAATTAGAAATATCTCGTATTCTCATATATTTTTCATAAAATGCCAAGTGTACCTAATATACAAGTCGTTTTTTCATCATCAAAGCAACTCACTATGGATACACATGAATATTGAATAAGGAGGAAAATATGTCAAAATTGACCAGTGAACATTATTTCTGGTGAGCTTAGCTTAAAGGGCCATTCTGCTTTTTTGAAAAAAGTATCCATCATCAAAAAAATCAAAAATGCTACCTGAGAGTATTTCTAATGTATGTTTATTGTATCTCTATACCTTCTTGATCAAACTGAATTTGGTTTTAAAGGGTTAATTACAAACAGGGGGTACTTTGACCTAGTTTTGGTGTTTGCCCTTTAAATGGTGCAATATTTCTAGCTAAAACCTTCTACATACACAAGAGGGACATTTCTCTACAATTAGGCGTTTGTTTTACTCAAATCTGTTCAGTAGTTTCCTATCAGCGTCCAAAAAACATAACAAACTTAAAAACCTTACGTAAGGTTTTTAAAAAATTTAGCATGTTTTTAGCGTTTAAAAATTAACGGCTGGATTTTTTTAGTTAAAACTTTCAGATACATTAAAGGGCATATAGTTCCAGATTTTGGTGTAAAGTTTTCACAAATTTGAGCAAAAAAAATTTTTGACCTAAAAAAAAATCAGACTGTCCCTTTAAACTTTTGAGTTCCTGTCACTAAAATGTGATTTGTTAAAAGAAGGGTGAATGTATCCCTTTAAACCCTGTCACAAATTTTTAAAACTGTTATTACTTGTTTGTCATTGATAATCATTGTCGCTTACATCTTGAACTATTATATGCATGTAATGCATTAATTGGTTATATTTTATCTTGTTATATCATGTTGTATTTCACCTATGGAACACTCCAATAGGCCCAAAACAATGGTGCCTTAAGTAGGCCTCAAACTCAAATATCCAAAGAAAGAATGGAATGTATCAAGCATTGTCTGTGCTTTGTTATGTGTTGTTTACTTATCTCTCAACAACAATGGCTACCATTGAATGGACTGAGGAAATTAAAAATAAAATGGAGTTTAACGTCTTAGTTTTCTGCACCATTGTGGATGGACAAAATTATGTGCAATGAAGAAAATTTTACCAGGACAGAGGCATTAACCTACTTTTTTGAATATGTATACAGATAACGAATTTCATTTGATTCCATCAAAATTCTAGTTTTTAGAGCATTTACAAGCAATTGATGTTGATAGAAGCACTTACTGTATAGAGGTTAAAGGGCGATAACTCCTCAAAACTTATGAAAGAGGCCTCAATCTTGAAAAAGCCTTAATTTTAATCAGGAGTTAACTAAACTTTCTCAAACCTTTCAGTTTAGGTCCAATAACATCCATTTTAAAGGGCCATTCTACTTTTTTGAACAAATTTTCCAATAGCAAAAAAATTGCAAATGCTACCTGAGAGTATTTTTAAAGTATGCTTATTGTATCTTCTTGATCAAACTGAATTTGGTTTTAAAGGGTTAATTACAAACAGGGAATACTTATTAATAATTAAGAAATACAAAATTTCATTTGATTCCATCAAAAACTTTAGTTTTTAGAGCGTTTACGAGCAAATGTTGATGGACGGACCGATGGACGGACAGGGGTGCCGACAATATACGTCATCATAGAGAAATGAGGGCGTATAAAAACTCAAGAATGAACCTTATCGAAAATGAAAAAGATATTAAAGAGTTATTGTCATTTTCCTTGGAATATTGTTATTTTTTATAGCGCTTGTGAACACTATCAGCAAGAAATGAATCCTGTTCAAAAATTTTTAAGGAATCTCAAATTAATTTTATAGGAGCTAAATGAGTTTTGGTTGGCAGGTAAAAAATCTAGATGTTGCAATTCTTGATGACTAAACTCAGAAATTCTTTAAAAGAACAAGGGCAATAATTCATAGTATATATTTTTCGATTTTGCTGATTTTCAATAGGGTTCATCCTTGGGTGGTACTAAACATTATCAGAAAGTTTCGTCAAAATCCGTTAAGAATTGTGACCTGTAGAGTGTTTACAAGCTAAACTCAGAAATTCTTTAAAAGAACAAGGGCAATAATTCATAGTACATATTTTTCGATTTTGCTGATTTTCAATAGGGTTCATCCTTGGGTGGTACTAAACATTATCAGAAAGTTTCGTCAAAATCCGTTAAGAATTGTGACCTGTAGAGTGTTAACGAGCAAATAATCGAACGCGTTTTCAAGAACAAGGACAATAATTCATAGTAAATAGTTTTGATTTTGCTGATTTTTTTCAATAGGGTTTATCCTTGGGTGATAATAAACATAACCAGTAAGTTTTGTCAAAATCCGTTAAGAATTGTGCCATTTAGAGTGTTTACGAGTAATTGTGGACAAATGGACAGAACGCCGGACGGACAGACAGACATTGGTGACAACAATATACGCAACCCATTTTATGTGGGCGTATGAAAAGTTAGTAATCTTGTTTTTTTAAACATGATCCATTGAGTGTACCCAGTCAATTTAGAAAATATTCTTCTGAGAAAGCGAATAATTTAATACTTCTAATACAAATGCTATTTTACCAAAAAAAAACAGTCAAATTAAAATGATTTAACATCAGACTAATGTTAGTTCATGTAGAATGTCTCATTCAGTATAATTTTGTAATATATAAGTAAGACATGATAAAATAAAATGATATTATTTTTTTCTAACATTACACTTACCTCAGGGCATTGGAAAAACACAATATGAATGCAGTTTATCGAACAAGTTTTAAAAAGACGTAATCCACAATTCAAAAGTTGTCAAAATATGATGTGCACTTTTTTTTATTACACTTGTCATGCACTTTTTCATTCCCTTTTGCACCAAGTTTTCCCTGTCAAGAAGTTGTTTTAAACGATATCAAGTATGAGAAGTGATTAACTAGGTTTGAACTGTTCATATAACAGACGTAACTGTTAATTTGATTCATATTCATGATTGATTAGTGAGCCTGTGGGTATATTGACGTCACCTCTACATTGGTAAACAATATTTATCTGATTTAGAACATAACCTACTTCATATTATATACACATGACACTGTGAACTTGCTAATTAGATTTTAATGCCTACAAATTACAGTCAGATGATATGAGATAATCTGTGTGATGTGATTTAATCATTATTTTCTATTCTAGAATGTCAGGTTCTGTTTAATTATTACTTTAGAATGTGGCCACAGCAGATGTTAAAACAAGATAATTCAGAAATGTCAATACTTACAAAATATTGGTAAACTTTTTATTACATTGAAAATTAAAGGAATACAGCCACTTAGGGTACATCTAAAACTTGTGTTTGATATTGTTCATTGGTTCAATTAAAATACATCATCTCACACACAATCAGTGTTAAAAATACAACAATAAAACTATTTCTATAATTCTAGTTTGAAAAAAAAAATGTGAGCAGAAAAGAATCTGCTCACTTGTTTAAAAAAGTGTCTGAGCACTAAAACGGGAAGAAGGAAAATGTTTGCAAACAAGATCAAGCTGAGTTACTTCACTCAATAATTTCAAAATTTCCAATTTTGCTTACAAAATTATTAAGCAAGATTAAAAAAATTACTTGATTTTATGGATTTATCGATTATAGAGGGATTTTGATGTACGAGGGGGGGCTGAAAAGTTCATAGCCTGACTTGGAAGGAGTTATGCCACAGTGATGAAACTGTTAGAACCCCCCCCCCCCCCCATATTCTCCTGGTTTGGCACCATTTGACTATTTTTTGTTCCCGATCAGGGAACTCCTTCCGAGACAGGCTATGAACTCGTATAGTTATGACATTAGGTAAGTCCAGTGATGGATATAAAGGCCTACTCTTATTGATCAGGTTTGAGGGAAATTATTTTTGTTTGTTCATTCTAAGAGGTAGTATTCCTTTAAGTATTAAACAATAATCAAAGACATATTTTTTTCATACGAAGATTAACACCATTGTTCAAAAATTTGCCAGTAACTTACATTACATATACTAAGTCAGAAACATTGAAAAATATTTAATATGAGTTATTTCCCTTGTTCTAAAAATGAACTCTACAATTTCTACAAGGCACAATTCTTGACGGATTTTGAAGAAACTTGGTGAAATTGTATCCCCAACATATAGACTTTTTACTGGCAATTTGATTGAAAATGAAATTTAATCAATAGATTATATTTTGTCCAAATATGATAGTTTTTTGTCAAATATGTCTTGGTAATATTTTGGTAAATATGTCTTGGTAATATTTTGGTAACGAATATTGGTGAAATTTCAAGATGTGTCACCTATTTTGGTTGGTGTTATAAAAATCAAAATAAATTTTATCTGAGCAAGAAAAATTATAACCTGTAAAACTGTATGTACCAGAATTTAAAATATGAGTATCAAGGTTTTTCAAAGAATATAAAGTGATTTAAGATAATAAAAAAAAATAAGCACCCGCATAACTTAAATGACCTTGACTTCAGGAAAAGACACATGCAGTCGTGGGTACAGTGAAATGATTTGTTGAAACAGACGTGTATAGTGTTTTAAAATTGAACATGTTTTCAAGAACAAGGGCAATAATTCATAGTAAATATTTTTCTAATTTTGCTGATTTTCAATAGGGTTCATCCTTGGATGGTAATAGACATTATCAGTAAGTTTCGTCAAAATCTGTTTAGAAATGTGACAAGTAGAGTGTTTACGAGCCAAAAATCGAACGCTTTTTCAAGAACAAGAGCAATAATTCATAGTAAATATTTCAGTTATCTTACTATTTATTCAGTAAGTTTCATCACAATCCGTCAAGAATTGTGACCTGTAGAGTGTTTACGAGCAATTGTGGACGGACATGGGTGACGACAGACGGGCGTATAAAAATGATTATGTCACTGATATATTAACTGTGGACTAGCTGCCTGAAATTCATACGCCAAAATGGGTTGTCTGAGTTTTCACCGATTCAGGTCTTGTTTGGCATAATTATTCACTGATATGGCCAAAAATAATTATTATCAAACACACAGGTTCTGAAAGAATGTATGACTAAAGGTTGAATACTTCATACTCACTGATAATAATAGCAAATTGTTTGTTAAAGTTATAATTTGAACAAAGTGGGCATATGTTTCCTTGCCTGAAAAGCTATTTCAGTCAAAATAGAAATTTCTGTGAGAGAAATGTTTTCCCGTTTAATGAAGGCCTATACATACAAAAATTATATCTTTTTATCTACTCTCTTGACACATAGAGGTCTGAATTGAATTTTTTTTCTCGTGTCACAAGTTTTGAAAATATGGTTGTCAATTGCATGCCATGTGTCTAAGAACACTTTTTTGTCCATGCAAATATAACATTTCAGACTGAATCATATTTACAAGTAAATATTTTTTTAACAGTTGTCATTTTCATCAACCCAAAAATAATTTAAGACTCTCCTAACTATTTTGAGGTTAAAGGGCCATTCTGCTTTTTTGAAAAAAGTTTCCTTTATCAAAAAAATCGCAAATGCTACCTGAGAGTATTTTTAAAGTATGCTTATTGTATCTCTATACCTTCTTGATCAAAATGAATTTGGTTTTAAAGGGGTTAATTACAATCAGGGAGTACTTATTGTTAATTAAGCAATTTGACCTAGTTTTGGTGTTTGCTCTTTAAATGGCTCAATATTTCTAGCTGAAACCTTTAAAATACACAAGAGGGACATTTCTCTACAATTAGGCGTTTATTTTACTAAAACCTGTTCAGTAGTTTCCTATCAGCGTCCAAAAAAAATAACTTTTAAAAATTTCAGCATGTTTTTAGCGTTTAAAAATTAACGGCTGGATTTTTTTAGTTAAAACTTTCAGATATATTAAAGGGCACATAGTTACAGATTTTGGTGTAAAGTTTTCACAAATTTGAGCAAAAAAATTTTTTGACCCAAAAAAAATTCAGAATAGTCCCTTAATATTTCAATTCATAAAAATATAATAGGCAATATGCGCTTTTGAAGTCAATGTGGCCAGAGAGCACACAAAAACATTCTGACACTAACAGTGCAGTCTACCTAGTCTGCCAGGTTGAAATTCCTAATTTTTAATGGCAAAAATTAAAAAAAAAAAACCTTTTAGTTTAGTTTAGACTCTTGCAATTATTAAACGTACCTTCGAATACTTAGATAAAGACATGATGATAACACTTTACAAGTCAATGGTTCGACCACTGGTGGAATATGCTACGTGCGTCTGGTCTCCATACTTAAAAAAACACATCAGAGGAATCGAAAAGATACAAAGGAGGGCCACCAAACTCATTGTCGATATAAAAGATGAACCATACGAAGAAAGAATTAAGATATTGGGACTACCTACTCTAGAATATCGCAGGCATAGAAATGACATGATACAGGTTTACAAGATATTACACCAACTCGACGACATACCAATTGATACTCTATTCCAACCATCCAGCGAGTCTACAACAAGGGGACACCAATACAAACTATTCAAACCAAGATGTAATACTACTCAACGACTCCACTCCTTTACACAACGTATAGTTGACAAGTGGAATATGTTACCATCTTCAGTCGTAAATTCAAAGACACTAAACGAATTTAAATCAGGCTTAAATAACATTTATTGGAGTAATTGCAAATTCACGCCATCTTGCTAATGCCCATTCATAAAAATCATTTTGAGAGGGGTATAAAAGCTTTTAGCTTCCTACCCTATATTCCAGGTATATTCCAGGTATAGGCCTAACTTGCACAGAATAATTTATATTAGAAAATATAAAATTGGTTCATTTGAAATACGTTTGCTCACCTGCCAGTTGAATGGCCGAGAAACTCCGACTGTAATACTAAGAAATGTACTTTAATACAGACAAATTAAATCTGAACAACATAATATAATTATAATTTTTACCTTTCCGATGTTTGTAAATACCGCCTTCAACTTCCTGCTTTACAACGCCACCTGTCAGACCATAATCTACAATAAGATAATTTAGATTGCATTTTCAGTTGTCGAAATCAGAGAAATATAGAAAATGTTTTAGATTCGACATTACAAATTACCCGCATGTACATTTACACCAGGCCCGTAACCAGTCCAGTACGTGCTTCTTCACCACAGGACGTTTCGATGTGAGATTTGTTCGCATAGTTTTCGATATGAGCTGGTTCAATGACAGTCTTACCAGACGGCAGATAAACATTGACAATTGCAATTTTACTTCCATCAGCAAGGGAGAGGGATAACGTTTGATAAGGTAGTCGATCCCTCCCTGATGTAAGATTGCAACTCCTCCACCGATCCACCTTTTATGTGAACCAGGTCAATTTATCCTATAGTACGAAACTTGCTGACTACCGAGCCTCTGATAGCCATTTAGACAGATATGGCTGGGAGAGAGTCAGAAAAACTAGGCTACAAAAACTTGCGATTTTCCACACTTTGCGTGTGCAGCATTCAATGGCGACCGACAGATTTTATTTCTCGGGAAAAAAACTTTGATGGACTCGCATACATGGCCTGTATGATGTAGGGGGATAATGATGGTGTGATTGAACTACAAAATCATCAATCTTTCCAAATATATGGAAGTTTTGTGAATTCGAGTTAAATAAATACGTTTAAAACCCCCGCACCCGCGGATGTGCGGAAATTCGCAAGTTTTAAGGGCCTAGTTTTTCTGACTCTTCCAGCCATATCTGTCCAAATATCTATCAAAGACTGGGAATAGTGTCAGCAAGTTTCGGACTACCTATCCTAGAGCAGTGATACTTGGGCAAGATTGGATCGTCTACTCCAGGATATAGCTTGGTTTCTTGAAAGCAAAGAACGTCATACTGGGCGGTATCAAGAAATGTTCTCATCTCAACGAGGTGAACGAGTCTGGCCCGAAGGCCATTCAGGTTATACTGCAGGATTTTCCGACTGGGATTGAATGCGACTGTACTAATGATGCAAGTCTTATCCTATTCCGTTCGAAACATTTATTCGTCTTGCCAGTCGTGCCCAGGAGAAAATTGGATTTTAAAGCCGTGGTTTTATTGATCTTATTTACAGTTGTATTTGTAAATTTTCTTCTTACAGTTGTGGTGACTCTACTTCCAGTACAGATCTCAACGAAAATATTTATTAATAGTTTTCTTTACTCTCAGAGCTACAGTGGATGTCTAGTTGAAGCAGTGCAGTGCTTCTTCTGTTCTGGTATCTTTACTTTTAGATTGCAGTAGACTTTTCATCAACAATATTTAATAAATAAAGAGAGTATTACTGTATTATTATTATTAAGCAAGTATTAGTGAGATGAAAACGGTATTCAAAAAAAAAGCACAGACCTAGGTCATGAAGTAACAAACAAAGTGAGATGATTAGTGTAAAAACATGTTAGAAACACATACATGGATCTTGCTTTTCTTGGTTCACGAGAATCTAATCTATAAGCAAAATTAGGGAAAAAAACTTGAATAACTTCTATATCGGTGCTCATTATCCTGTTGCTGAAATAGTAAACTTTAGACATATTATTCAGGAAAAAAACTTTGATTAATAAGGTGAATACTGAAGGTTGAGATGTGATGACAAAATATATATATTTGATATAATTATGATAAAATTCCTTTAAAGACTAAAACTAAGGAATAGTTAGGTATTTTGCAGTGGTTAAATGGTTGCTTAGTTTTTTATTTTTCTTATACGCAGTAACAATTCTTTTGGTATAGACATGTGGATATTGTTCTTGCAGGGTTTTATAATGCTTTTACACGATAATTGACGCATTGGTCGCAGTATGATTGTAGGTGATAGTGATGAATGGGATTATTTGATTATCATGTTGTAGGTTTAAACCATTCAGATGTACTGTGTCAAACTGGTCCACCCAATAACTCTCGCGCTGTAATCGTCTTTGCTTTGGTTTAATAATTGGCATCGGTGTGACAGATTCGATAGGCATAATTACCAAGTCTTCAATGGAGTGGTCGGGAAGGTTAAAATGGTTCGCTATTGGTCTATTTTTGCCATGTACAATATCGTAGCGATGGCCATTATAGCGGGTTCTTAACATATTTTTAGATTCACCAACATATTGGACGTCGCATTTTTTATAAGAAATTAGGTATATCAAATTTTGGTCAACGCAGGAAAGTAGGTCACTCATTAGGAAAGTTTTGCCGGAATTCTTCACTTCTTGTTTTGAAAAAAAAATGAGAAATTGGTACACGATCGCAGGTACCTCCACTCGGTACGGAGCCAAAGCCATTGAAAGGTGGAGGGGGGGTTACTCTTTTTTTGAAGGTTCGAAAGCGTGTCGTTTTAAATTTGGCGTAAAAAACGTTTTTTATCAAAAACAAGTCTAAACGCAGAATCAAATTCGGTCTGCTGATAATCTAGTCCTGGACTCTGTTTTGATCTGCTGAGTACAAATTCTATGAAATCTTAGAACTTGTGATTTTATAATGCCAGAAAACGGGTGTTTCGGATGGCAGAAAACGTGTGTTTCGGATGGAACGAGCTTTTATATAAATAAAAGTTGGTGGGAATCAGTTTCTTTGAAAAATACTTTGATATATCAAGCTTTTTACTTTCGTCAAAATTGGCACCTTTGAACACTGTCGTATCCAGGAAGTTCATATTTGTTTCGCTAATATTCGCGGTTAACTTTACGGAAGGATGGTAATTATTCAAAATTTCAAAATACTGCCAAAAATTCTCGAGTGATTCGGTCCAAATGATAAAAAAAATAGTCGATGTATTCAGAAACTCGGTACGATTCGCTCACGCAGTCTGAAATTATTGGTCTTCCCTTTGGGATCCTATTTGGGACAAGCCAGCCAGTTTCGGGATCTTTATAAATTTTGGGTAGAGAGTAAATGTGCCGTTGCCTGATATTTTGATTCACAGAAAGGTAGTCAAATTGAGGTTCTGAAATATACTTTTTTATTTCTAGAATTTTTAGAATATCATTAATTAGTTTCGCTGTTTCCATGAAAATTGGTCTATCTAGTTCGCGATAATGATTTGCATTGTAGAGTTGATTATTAATTTCAGAAACATAATCAAAGCGGTTTTGAATAACACAACAACTGCTTTTTTCGGATGATAATTAAGAAAAAATTGGGTTTTAGATATTCATTTTCGATTCAGGGTCATTTAAAAATGTTTGATGAATACAATTATGCTACACCATTTTCAATTTGGTCTAGAAACTTTCACCAAAAAATTTATATCCTTCTGCAGGCGTGTCACAATGATCAGATCGAACATGTTCTTCCAATACTTCATCCTCTCCCTCGCTCACTTCTTGACAAGACTCTGAGTTTGAGGCAGAAGCCATTGTGTTAGAAATAGATGGCTTTAGTTGAGCATCATTCCTACTTGAAGTTGGAGTTGATGGTATTTAGAGAATGCGACCTCTGATGACCGCTCTGCCAGGCCCGTAACTATGGGGAGCGGATGTATTTTTACATTGAAATCTTAGTTCTTAAAGAATTTTACATAAATAGTCATGTAAAACTTGTTTGGAAGTCTTCGTCAATGTCGTAACATTTAATTTCTTATCTACACATCGCTAAATATCACACTAAATCATCGTAAATGTGGACTAATTAAAGCTAAAAGAATAATTATATAGTCTAATTTGTGAATCATGGACGAGAGGAATAGTCGTAAAATACGACTTTCCAGTGACGTCATGAGGGTACACGTGGTAGTTGGTAGGCTTTTAGCAAACATGGCTACTGAAGCAGGTTTATCGCCTTCGACGTCATCAACATCAAGTAAGTACTCAAATATTATGCTCCATTTCAGCATTGAACACGTTAATGCTTAAGAAAAAAGGCATGCAAACAAGGTCTAGTATTTCTTATAAATACCCCGATAACTACCAAAAACTATGAAGATCGTCTGTGCTAGCGCTATAAGCCTACCCTACATTTTTTCATTGACATTCTTCTTGACCCAATCGAATGTCATGTTAATATATTGTTACTGTTAGTTATTAGGCCTACTGCTCCTAGTCCTAGTTTTTAATCTAAATCTTATAAATTGATGAAAATTTTGGAAATTTATTATCTCTTTCTTGAACAAAGAAAATCCAATGCTATATATGATAATATCCAATAGATGGTACAGGTAAGCTCATATAAAAATATATTTTTTCATGGCAAACACTGAAATGTTTGAATGTTATTTGTAGTTTGTAATTAATTTTTGGATTGTTTTGCAGGTAATCTTTATGAGAGTCCTATTTTCCATATCATAATAGAATCTAAATCTGTCCAGACTTACCAGACAATAGATGAAGTACTTCTGGTGGTGTTTGCTACTTGAAATCAGCATATTTAACTTTGGAATTTTTGCAGAGGTATGATATTTCTCAATATATTCATGAGTATTATTACTATTTTAATAAACTATCCTCTTTCAGTTTTTATTCTTGGTACGAATTCTAAACCTTATAATATGCTTATATTAATAGTTGAAGATAAAGTCTTTCAGAACATATAAATTCTGTCAAGTTTTTTTTAAAAAAAAAAAACCTTTATTAATTTTTTGTTTTTTTGTTTTTATGTGCTTAACTTGTATATCATTTTATGAGCACCTGCAGGTGTGAGTGAATAGGTGCAGTTTTAAGATAAAACTTTTGATGATGACATCAATTGTCTCTTTTAAGTTGAGTATTCTGTGACGTAATATGTAACACTTTCATGCATGGATATGAATGAAACTTGGTAAAAACATTTATTATCACTTAATGAAACCTGTTGAAAGTCGAACAATATTTGATATGAGTTATTGCCCTTGTTCTTTGACTACAAATTGAATAATTCATGGTTGTGATTAGTGTTGTTTTTACCAAGAGTTATATTTTTTTTAAAAAAGGTGCCAGTGTGCGTATACTACCTTGCCTGGCAAGCTATCTTCGTAAATGTTACTGTCTCAAAGCAGAATGTAATTTTATGTTTTATGTTGCAGAACATTTTTGGGTGTGACTCCAACTCGAGGTACAAAGGGGAAAAAGAAAACAAGAAATACAGTAAATCCAAAAATATTACAGTTAACCACAGGAATGTATATCTATGAACAAGAAAAAGAGCAAGAGTCAGATTAATTATTATTACCTGTGATTAAGCACAATTGGAAATTGATTGTTTGTAACTTTTTGTTGTAGCAGTGATTTGAATCTTGAGTTTTAAAAAAAGCAAGGAAAGGTTATCCAGAAATGGTGAAAAACATCTTTCAGAATTTGCTAAAGACATTTATTAACAATTTGATTATTTGCATTAATAGTCAGGTTAACTATGAATAGTTCTTTGTTTTAGTGTATTAAAATTATTTTCTGTATTTTTACTGATTTTGATATAATTATTTACTGGAAAAGTTAGTAATTTTACAGTAAAAATCACTGGCAGCAAAGTTGCCAGTGACTTTCACTGTATTTTTATTCTGCACTGTTAAATTACCAAGCAATAGTAAAAATACTTTTCAAATGTTTAATAACACTGATTGGCAATTCTACCGTCCAATGTTAAAATACTATGAAAAGTATTTTGACAATTGCTTGGTAATTTAACAGTGCTGAATAAAAATACAGTGAAAGTCACTGGCAACTTTGCTGCCAGTGATTTTCACTGTAAAATTACTGAATTACTTCTAACAGTGTAGCTTACACCTCCTTACTAGCTAGGAATGGTCTTTATTAACAACATGTCAACAATGTTCTTAAAGGCTTTTAAATCATCTCATTATTATCAAGTTGAGAAAGAAACAGTTTTGATACAAATCTGTGTAGATCATCAAGAAATTTTAGGATTAAGTGTAGGAGATAACAGAAATTGGTGCATTTGACAGTAAACAATTAGAGTATTCTGATCATTCTAATGTAGGGAAGGAATATGAGCCATGGCCATGAAACCACTGGCAATACCATTGATAATAATGAGACCTGTTTCCCAGTCTGTATTAAACATATTTTATTGGAATTCAAATGGATTAAGTACAAGTTACGAAAACTTAGAACACTCTCTCCAAACATAATATACATGTTTTTACATTAAACAAGATGGAAACAGTAACAAATGTGTTAGAAATATAAATACAATATAATACAATAATACAATAAGCCACTGACAGTTCTAGCTGAATCATATGGATAAATAACTTAACAATCAATTACAATACTTTCAATTTGTAAATCGTTTGGATGTTCTTATAAACTGTTGGACATTATAATTATATGAGAGATTAGGATCACCAAATAGTATAATGTCAATATTTAAGAATTTGAAATCTACCAAATGATTGTTAAATACTTGACGTTGGATAACATATAATGGACAATCGAAAAAATAGTGATGGGCATCCTCCTCTGGAAAGCCACAAGAACACATTGAATTTTCTACTATTCCAAATCTAAATAGATCATGTCGGCCGTGGCGCAGTTTTGTATGTTGTATATTTTCAAACCTATTTCCTAAGGAATAATACTTGGGGGCCTTATCGGTATTTAATATTGATTTTTTGACATTGTATTTAAATGTATTAAAATCATCAATTTGCTTGGTATTATTATCTAATTCATTCCAGTCACGGATGGTAGTGTTGAAGAATGATCTTTGACATAATGTAGTTCTGGCATATGGGACAGTTTGGTTCGTGGAATTTCGAAGGTTATAATCATGATTGGTATAGGAATTTATTTCATCATTAATATCAATTAAGTATTGGGGTAAATTATTATGGATTATTCTGTGGTAAACACTTAATCTTCTTGCTTTGCGACGTTCGGAAAGGGGGGGGGGGGGGGGGGGGTCCAACCAGATTCAAAATACAGAGATGCTCTACTTGAGTGTTTTGGAAGCCCAGTGACAATTCTGGCTGCTTCAAGTTGTATTTTCTCTAATTTATCTACATCACCTATGCTACAGCCGTCCCAAACCTCACATGCATATTCAAGAATATATCTTATGAATACTTTGAAAATGGTATTTTAATTTTCGTAGGACATTGAGTAATTTAGAAGCACTCTTTCACAGATTAGTAATGTGAATTGAACACTTGGCATCAGCAGATAAAGTTAATCCTAGATGCTTGTGATGGTCTACTATTTGTAATTTTTCATTTCCAAAGTATAAGTTGGGTAATTTTTCAAAACTTCGAGTTGAAAACACTACGACTTTGGTTTTACTTGGGTTAAATTTAACTAGCCAATTATTTGCCCAATCATACAATCTTTGGAGATCGCAATTTAAGGAAATTTCGATTTCATCAATTGATGAACTGTTACACCCGAGTGCTATATCATCTGCAAATAACCTTGCCACATTATGCAGCACATGTTGGATGTCATTCAGGTATATTAGAAATAGGAATGGACCTAGTACGGAACCTTGCGGCATTCTGTAACCGTTCGGCACGGTGGGCCGTATGACCTTGCGGTACCCCTGATTTAACTGTATCTCTGATGAGACTGTATTTCCAATCAAAACACATTGGTTTCTATTGTGAACATAGTCGTTTAACCAGTCAAGAATATTACCACAGATGCCATATTGTTCTAATTTGTAAATAAGCCCTCGAAGATAAACTCGATCGAAGGCTTTAGAAATGTCGCAAAACGTATAGCATGAATACTGCTTTTTTTCTATGGCAGATACAACATCACGATAAACTTCTAATAGCTGGTGAACTGTAGAATATGACGGTCTGAATCCAGATTGACAATAATACGTTCAAAAATCTTACTTAATGAGCTCAATAGTGAGATCGGTCGGTAGTTGGAAGCATCTGACTGTCACCTTTCTTATATATTGGAAGGACGTGAGCAGATTTCCAAACATTTGGGAAGACACCAGTATACTAATTGACTGATTAAATATTATACTTAATGGAATACCAATTGAATCAACTGTGTGTTTTAAGACAATATGACTGATATTATCACACCCGTTAGCCTTGTGAATTTTCAGGCATTTGATAGTGTCTTTAATTTCAGACTCAGTAATTTTGGGCATACAAAATTTTTCATTAGTTTGTTTATCAAGGAAAGGCAGTTCATTATCAGAGGTATTATCACTAACAGATCCAAAAAATTCATTAAGCAATGTGGCTTTTTCTAAGTCAGAATAAGCTATATAGTTACTATCATTATTAAAAAGGGGAGGAATTACACTTGTCACATTCTGGCCCAGGACCTTTTTTAGGCAGTTACAATAAGCATGATTCGTACTATCATTGGAATTCAGACAATCATTCAGTTTTTTCTCATAATCTGCTTTTAGTACTTTCTTTAAATTATTTACTTTGTTACGCTGTTTTTTAAATTTGTCTATGTCAGTATGACGTTTTGTGCGAATCGACTTTTACCTTAGTCTTTCCCTAATCCTAATTCCCTTTCTTATGATAGAGTTAAACCATGGCTTATCGGATGGTAGAATGGTAACATTCTTCTGCGGTATGCATATGTCAATAAAATCATTTAAGACATTATAAAATTTGTCGCATGTAAATTCAATTTCTGAGTCACAAAATTCTTGTGTCCAGTTGTAGTCTTTAACGAGGTTGTTTAATAGATCAAAGTCAGCCTTTTTATATAGTCGTACCTTTCGACTGAAATTTATAGGTTGGGTAACTGAAAGGTCAAAAGTGGCACGAACGATTTTGTGGTCTGAAATGCTTTCATCGATATCAAGTACTTCCGATAATTCTAGATTTATTTCATCATGGGCTAGGATGACATCAAGAAGTGTTGATGTTCTATCGGTTACCCTTGTTGAGCTGGTAATGACATTTTTCAGATTATTTGTTGTCAGTATACCATGCAGAATACTCTCGGAATGAAGAAGGTTTTCATTAAGGTCACCAAGCACAAATATATTTTTAGTACTTTCATAAGCTGATTCAATCGACTGTTCAAAATATTGCCAAAACGCAGGTAACGAGGTCTGGGGCCTGTAGTATGTGCCAATAAGGATACATGTGGTACGAATTCTACATTCAATCCAGATACTTTCGATATTTGTGTATTCAAGATCAGGTCTCCTCTTACATATGATATTTTGACTGACATACACCAAAATTCCGCCACCATGACAATTTCTATCTTTACGAAATGGGATACGATACCCAGGCCATATTAAAGTGTCATCGGGAACATCATTCTGTAACCGTTCGGCTATTTCCGTAAAAATTTCCGTACTCCAATACAATACGATCACGGTGGGCCGTATGCGGGAACATTTTCATCTAGGTGGGTTTCAGTGAAGCTACATATGTGATCATCATCAACTTCATGATAGATTGAATCAAGCTTATACCTTATACTTCGAGCATTAAGGTGAAAGAAAGAAATATTGTTAATCGAGGCATCACTGGGACCAGGGTTAGGTTGAACATCAACGCAATTTAGCTGTTTAGACTGTTTGAAAAGTAGTTATTAAATTGGTCAAGTTGGCAGGTAGATCTCTCATTATGAAATAATCATTTATGACAACTAGGAACTTACATGGCAGTGGCTCAACTATATACAAAACACAGGATAAGTAAATTAAAGGGACAGTCTGAATTTTTTTTGGGTCAAAACATTTTTTTGCTTAAATTTGTGAAAACTTTACACCAAAACCTGTAACTATGTGCCCTTTAATGTATCTGAAAGTTTTAACTAAAAAAAATCCAGCCGTTAATTTTTAAACACTAAAAACATGCTAACATTTTTAAAAACCATACGTAAGGTTTTTAAGTGTGTTATGTTTTTTGGACGCTGATAGAAAACTACTGAACGGATTTGAGTAAAATAAACGCCTAATTGTAGAGAAATGTCCCTCTTGTGTATTTAAAAAGTTTCAGCTAGAAATATTAAGCCATTTACAGGGCAAACACCAAAACTAGGTCAAATTGCTTAATTAACAATAAGTACTCCCTGTTTGTAATTAACCCTTTAAAACCAAATTCAGTTTGATCAAGAAGATAAAGAGATACAATAAGCATACTTTAAAAATACTCTCAGGTAGCATTTGCGATTTTTTTGATAATGGAAACTTTTTTCAAAAAAGCAGAATGGCCCTTTAAGTACATATTGGGTGGGGGTGGGGGTGAGGTGGGGGGTATAGTCAACTAGTGAATGAGAGTTCTTGGGATTAGGGAGGGTTACTAAATTCCATAAACATTTTACACTTAAAATTTACATGCATTTACAGAGATCCCTTCCTAATTATTCACTTCTTTACGAGAGTTAAACTCAAGTCTATGAAGTGGGTTGAAGTGAAGGTGGGAAGGGAGACTGTGGATATAGTAAGTATTTAGTAGGTATTCTCTACTAATAATGAATTTTTGTCATGTACTCATTGTATTAATTGTGATGCTAATAGTCATAGCAATATTAGAGGGGATTGTTCTCCATCTTTTGTCACTAGTGATGTGGCACCCACTTTAATTACTGGTGTTCATGATAGTCTTGGAGTTCGGGTATCACAAACAATCAGGAATAAGATAATTCGGGGTGAATACATAGAATTAAGTCAACTTCTAGAGAGTTCTAAGGGTAAAGACACAAAAAAGACCCTTTACTTAAATGATGAGGGAGAAATTGTCACTAAGGATAAAAAGAAAGGTTCAGTTAAGAATATTGAGGTCTGGATAGATGTTTTCTTAGTGGTTAGAGTGGTTGAAAGCAACAAGTTACTATTCAACAGAAGGCACTGGCGCAGGGTTGAAGTAGTGTTCACAAAAAATGTTATGGTTATTATGTTAAACAGTTAATTCAGAGTGTGACTATCACTCTCTTAAAAATATATAAGATTATCATAAGAATATATATTATCTGTAAGGTAATTCCTAAGTACTAGCACTGAAACTAAAAATCAATGATTAATAAATGAATTGAAATGACAAAAACAAAACGCTAAAAGGTTTGAAAATAAACTGTCGAATGGTTGAAAAATGTACTGAAATAAATGGCAATGATTAGGCAATAATGAAAGTAATATCAATGATTAATCCTGGTTGATGGGATCTAGTCTACCGTGAACAAGGATATCATTCAGATTTTTATTTTTCGAGTAAGCTATAACCAATTTTTTATAAAATATAGTTGGGAATTTATTCTGTAGTTCGGTATATTGTCTCTTAACAATCCGAGAAACTTGGCATGAAGTACTGTTGAACTGCGCGACAAATGGTATAATTTGAGAATCAAATTGGATATTTAGTCCAGATGGAGCAACGGTTTGTAGTTGGTTGATCCAGAAGCTCTCCCTGTATAGTCTTGATGATTTGGGGTTGATTTCTTCTTCTAAGATCACTTGCTCAATTGGTGTCACCTTTAAATCACTAAGAGTGTGGTTGGTTGAATTGAAATGATTACCAATGGGTTTATCAAGGTGGTGGGTAACATCGAATCGATGACCATTTATTCGTTCTCTTAGAGAATTTTTAGTCTCTCCAACATATTGCATAGGGCATTTTTCACATGATATCAAATAGATAATGTTGGTGCTTACGCAAGAAAGTTGACCGTTTATAGAAAATTGTTTGCCACTAATTTTGTTAGAGAAAATATTGGTTGTTGAAATATGTTTGCAGGTTTTACATCTTGTAGAACCGCACGGCTTAGATCCGAAAGATTGATTATGTATCGTAACGTCAAGAGACTTTCTTTCCTCAATTTCTGAAACTGTTTTACTTTTTATGCTGCGAAGATATCGTTTAGAATATCCCCGCTCTCGCAATTTTTGAAAAACTAACTGACATGCATTATTAAAATCAATGGTCCTTGTACAAATCCTGTGAAAGCGCAGAATTTGTGACTTCGGTTCATACACATCGGGCACAGGAAATGATCAAATATATGCATACTGTTAGATTGGCAGCTTCTCGAGGATCAGGTTGGGTAACTTATGATGAACAATTCAGGACAAAAAGAAGTTTAGATCCATCCAGTTCTTGGGCGACAGTAGATTATGAGTTGTGGTTATTTTGTATGTCTGTGTCTTCATCCAAGGTTAATTCAAATACAAGTTCTAACAGTAAAGCAGGTGTCGGGAAGTGTTTTGACTACAATTATAAGGGACATGTCAAAGAATGGCTTGTCAATATTCTCATAATTGTATGAATTGTTCAGGAAATCATTCTGTGACAAATTGCTATGTTTCTCCTGGGCAAACCCAATCAAAAGGAAATAATCAGCGTAGGCAGAATGCAGGTTATCGAAACACTTTTCAGGGGAAAGACGATAATAATTTTTCTAATAGTAACAATCAGCAATCGGGTAATTATAGAAAATGGGTTAATCCTCAATATCAGAATCAATCTAGATTTAGTAATAGCAATGTAAGGGGTAATGCAGTGCAAAGTTTGAAAAATAATAAGAGTACTGATTCACAGAGAAGTTGAAAGAAGGCAGATCTTGAGGGACAGAATTCATTCAGGGAGGCAGTAGAAAGTGTTTGGTCACTTGGATGTTCCCCAATTCGAGTTGATAAGTTACTGAAATATTTACATTTATATCCTTTACGTTCAGTGGCTTTAGAATTGGAGGAAGGTTTGAGTACAGGGTTTCGTTTGCATTACACCGGTCCTCGCATTTCTGTTTTTTCACCAAATTTGTTGTCAGCTATAGAACATAAAAATGAATTGGCAGCTAAGTTAGATAAAGAGATTAAGTTGGGTCGCATTGCCGGGCCATTTTCACATCTTCCCATTTCAAATCTGCATATTTCACCTATAGGTGTGATACCTAAATCTGATGGCAGCTGGCGATTGATAACTCATTTGTCTTACCCTAATTCAGAAGGAATCAATAGTTACATTGACCCAGATTTGTGTACTGTCAAATATTTTTTCTGTTGACAAGGTGATTGACAAGCTGACTGATCTTGGAAATGATGCTCTCATGGCAAAGATGGATATAAAATCTGCCTTCCGATTAATATTAATCAACCCAGCTGATTTTTGCATTGGATAGTTCAAACTTCTTCGGGGTATGATTCTTTAGATCATTATTTAGATGATTTTATTTTTATGGGATCTCAGGATTCAGATGTCTGTGCCAATTTGATGATTACTTTTGTGTCATTATGTCAAGAAGTGGGGGTTCCTTTAGCTGGGGATAAAACAGTGGGTCCGACTACTCGGCTCATTTTTTTAGGTTTGGAAATAGATACTGTGGTTGGTATGGTTCGTATTCCTGAAGAAAAACTACAGAATTTGAATAGTATTTTATGTTTGTGTCTTTCTAAAAAGAAGGTTTCTCTTCAGGAATTGCAAAGGTTAGTGAGAGCTTTGAATTTTGTTTGTCGAGCAGTTAGGGCAGGTCGCACGTTTTTGAGAAGGATGTATAATGCCATGTGTGGTTTGAAGAAAAAACATCATACAATTAGAGTAAATGAAAGTTTGAGGGAGGATATGCAGACTTGGTTGTTATTTCTTAAAAAATTTAATGGCCAGGCTTACTTTCCTTCCCATGAATGGTTAGACAGTACAGTTTTGCAATTATACACAGATAGTGCTGAGAATGCTGAATTAGGTTGTGGAGCTTATTTTAATGGTGAATGGGTTTATTTCGGTTGGCCAGGTGTTTGGCAAGGTTTGGATATATTAGTGGATATCACATTTCTGGAATTGGTCCCAATAGTCATTTCTTTTGCTGTTTGGGGGCATCGATTTGCTAATAAGAAGCTGGTCATGCATGTTGATAATATGTAATGAATTGCAGACATGTTTGGGCAGATAACTCTGTTTATTGTATGGTATTTTAAAATTGATAACAAATAACAAAATAATATGAAACGAATTAATGTAAAAGTAGAGTGTTTCTTACACTGCCGGGGGTTGATTACCTTATTAATATGGTAATCAAAACGATTTGAATTATTAATTAATAAAATGCACAAACAAACGTAAAAGTTCTAAGATTCAAAATGTTAGTCACTCTTTGGATGTACTTCCAAAGGAATAAGATGTTGTATAGGTCGTCTAATGATGATAGGTTTCTTAGATGTTGGTGTGGAATAAACTTGTACAGAAGCTGCTCGGACGCAATTGTCTTTTCCATGAAATAACTTGACAATCTTTGCAAATTTCCAAAGACTTCTAGATGTATGTTCATCTTTTACAATTACGATTTCACCCACGTCAATATTAGAACCATTTTGGCTGTGATGTTTTTGATGAGAAGAATGTTCACGCAAATTTAACAAGTAGTCGTTTTTCCACATTTTTGTAAAATTGTCCAATAAACGAAAATGATATTTAACTCTCTTCGTCAAAGATTTGTATGTGCTTACAATGTCAAAATATCTATCATTTGGTGATACGGATATACGTCGTCCGTATATCATGTCGCTTGGAGTTAAGGGGTACGATATTCCACTCTCGTCATCGTGTACGTATGTGATCGGTCTATTGTTAATAGTTGTCTCTATTTCCACTACCAATGTGCGCAATTCCTCAAATGTGAGAGAAGATCGACCAATGGATTTTCGCAAACAACGTTTTACGCTTCTTACAAGCCTCTCCCAAAAACCTCCCCACCAGGGAGCTTTCTCGATTATTGTATCCCACTGTATGTGATGATTTATAAAATATCTCTGAATATCTGATGAACGTACAATTTTCTTAATTTCCGATGAAGCCTTAATAAATGTTTTTGCGTTATCGGATAGTATCCTTGACGGAAGACCTCGTCGGCTTGCGAAACGTCTAAATGCTTCTAAAAATGATTTGACGTTAAGGTTTGAAGTTAGTTCTAAATGTACGGAACGAGTCGATGCGCACGTAAACAAACACACATATGCCTTTAAAGTATCGGTATCCGTTTTCACATATAAAGGCCCTGCGAAATCGATGCCAGTGTTTACAAACGGTGGCTCATCACTAACTCGTATGTCTGGTAAGTCTGCCATTAAAGGCGGCGTATATGATTTTCTTTCGAAACGTTTACACATGACACATTTACGAATTATCTGTTTTACCGCAGATCGTCCCTTTAATATCCAATGTGTTTCACGTACAGCATTTAGCGTCTCTCGTATACCATCATGGTGGACATTAAAGTGGCGTTCTCGAATTAAAAGTTCGACGTAACGATGATTTGAGGGAAGTATAATCGGTGTCTTTGAATGTTCTGGTAATCCGGCGTTGGATATTCTTCCACGACTACGGATGACACTGTCATTATCAAGATACAATCCAAATTGCTTCACATATGTCGTCGTTGGTTTCCCAAGTAATAGGTGTTCTAATTCCGGAGTGAATCTTTCGTGTTGAATCGTCTTAATCCATAGTGTGTCTGCATGCTGTAGGTCCTCTGCTCGGATGTGTTTAGGTGTGTTCGGATGACGTAACAAGGTAATGAACTTAATGACTAGACTTGTTACACGAAGCAACTTCGTTCTGGAACTGAAACGATTAATATCTATGAGAGTGTCTAAGTTGTAGACGGATGACATCTTGTTGATTGTTGCTAGTGAATAGGTGATTGGTTTCGGATTTTTGATGAGTTCTTCTTCAGCTAAGTTGTCGAAGGTGGTTGGTAGATTTGGCCAATGATCCGGTGATTGTCTTAAATATGGAGGACCATTCCACCATTTTTCATTTTGAAGAAGATCCTGTCCATTACATTCTCGTGATGGTAGATCAGCCGGATTCTCTGAACCAGGGCAGAATCTCCAGTTGTCGATGTCTGTTAACTGACGAATTTCGTTTATACGATGTTGAACGTACTGTTTCCACGGACGTTGATTCTTTATCCAGCACAATGCAGTGAATGAGTCGACCCACATGAATGTTTCAATGTCACTAAATGATGGAATTGCTGATTTTATGGTGTTAACTAACCGTGCTAAGATATTGGCCCCTAAAAATTCGAGACGAGGAATGCTTTGCTTCTTTAGAGGTGCTACTTTAGTTTTAGAACCAATCAGTCGGATATGGATACTGTTGTCGTCATAAACAGTTCTTAAATATACCACTGCTGCATATGCCTTCACAGAAGAATCGCTAAATCCGTGTAATTGTTGATTTATTGGATGCTTTGAGGTTACGTAATAACATCTAGGTATACGAATATCTGCTAGATATTGAAATTCCATAAATAATTGATTCCACCATTTTTGCAGTTTGCTGTCGAGTGGTGTATCCCAGTCTATCTTCTCGATGCGCAGATTCTGGAATAAAGTTTTTAATTGAACAGTAAATGGACTCAACCATCCTAAAGGATCAAAGATTTTTGCAGATAATTTCAACACGGAACGTCTTGTTATTGGCAAGTTTTTACCATATTCAATGATCTCTCTGAATTCAAATCTGAACTCATCATGAGTAGTGTCCCAAATTAAACCAAGGATTTTGACTTCTGGTTGGTTGGCTTGTGATTCGATCCTGTTGATCTCAAGTTGCAATGATGAGTCATTAGTGTGCCATTTCCTCAAGTTAAAACCTCCTTCTTGTAGAATGGACTTTGACTTGTGGTACAATTGTAAACCAGCTGCTGTGTCGTCTGCTCCACCAACGAAGTCATCGACATATAAACTTTTGGATAGTAGTTCTACGATGTCCGGATCTGATTTATTGTAAGCGTTGAGGTGTTTCAGTATTGTGCTATTTAAGATAGCAGGACTTGAAGTTAAACCAAATACATGTACAAGTCGACAAAACTGGTACTGGACGATTTGTGGGTTAGGTTTATTTACGTCATCAAACCATAAAAACCTAAGTCTATTTCTGTCTGTAGGTTCGATGGATATTTGATGGAATGCTTTCTCTATGTCGCTTGTGATTCCAATTCTATGTTGACGGAAATTGACAAGTAGATTGAATATGTGTGGATTTAAATTTGGACCGGTTTCAAGACAATCATTGAGGGAAATTCCATTTTCTGCCTTTGAAGATCCATCATACACAATACGGAGCTTT
This sequence comes from Lottia scabra, assembly GCA_029955415.1. Lineage (NCBI taxonomy): Eukaryota > Metazoa > Mollusca > Gastropoda > Lottiidae > Lottia > Lottia scabra. Next base: position 9,010,952 of record JARJEI010000014.1, on the reverse strand, counting down.
GTGGTATCCTTATCCTTACGAACGACTCCATGGTGTGGTAAGAAATGTGTATCTGTTGATTGTAGCTGATCGTCGTGTACAGGTTCAACGATCCCAGATTTCAGTTGATCCTGAATGATTTTGTCGTAGTCGTTGAAAAGTGTTTGATTTTGCTTCAGCCGTGCCTTCAATTGATGCAATCGTGAAATGCAAGTATTAATGTTGGTGGACTGACCGAGTGAATCCTGAGTGGTTTTCCATGGCAATGAGATTCCATATCTTCCAAGATTCTGGTCGAAGTTGATGTATTGTGAGAATGAGTTATCTTCTCGTAGATCGTTAGTTGTGACTTCCTTTATACCAATAGATTCTGTTTCCCAGAATTTCGATAGGTTTTCGATCAGTGTTGAATTGTTTTCGGTATCAGCATAATCTAAAATTGGACTGTCTATGATGAGAGAGGTCAATGAATGCTGCCTTCCCCCTTGATCAGGTACTCTTCCTGAAAGAATCCAACATAGTTTACTGCTCAGTGCGACAGGACCCATGTCCCCACGAATGATCTCATCTTCAACAATGTCCCAATAGTAATCAGAACCTATGAGGATGTCTATTGTCTCTGAATCGGATTCTTCGTTAAAATCGGCTAATTCTAAGCCATGTAGATGTGGGAATGGGGTAACGTCAATTTTGTTTTCCAGAGGTATGCAAATTGTTTCATAACTGAAAGCACGAATTGTCAATGTTTCTCCGTATTTTAAATGTAATGTAACTTCAACTAAGTCGCAATCTTTCTTGGAATAATTATTGCTGCCAAAAGTGTTCAAGTTTAACGTTTCTGACTTTACTGCTGGTAGGTTTAATCTGGACTTAACCTTAGATCTGCAATAAGAGCGTTGACTACCATTGTCAAAACGTAAACGTGCTTTGACTTTAGGACCCCCGTTAGGTGAGCTAATGTTAGTTGTTGCAGTTTGGAGTACAACTCTTGATTTAGACCTGACTGTAGATGTAACGGTTGTCAAACTAGTCGAATCTGAAGTATTGGTGTCTCCATTGGTTTGTGATGTTGCTTGACTATTAGGTGAATCGGTGGTCGACTTATCACAGATTGACTGATGATGTCTACCATGACAATTTCTACATCGTTTTTCGTTTTAGTTGTATGTTTGCCAAATTCACTCAATTCTCTCGCCTGGACTTCACATTTGATTGCAGTTAGTACTTCGCTAATATCCCACTGTGGTTTCGTTGCAACGCGAGCTATTTGTAGTCGTACGTCAAGTGGTAACTTGGACATGATGACAGGTATAAGGAATTGCCCATACTGTTCGGAGGTGACCCCTAAGGCTTCCAAACCTCTTGTGTTGACACATATCCTATCATAGATGTAGCGTAGTTGCGATACTTTATATTCACCTGGTAGATCTTTAATGCTGAGTAAATCTTCAACATGAGATGATATGATCTTTTGCTGTACACCAAATCTCTCATCTAAAATATCCAGGGCTGCCTGATAGTTGGCTTCCGATAGAGCTAAACCTTGTATTGCTCTACTGGCTTGACCTTCTAATGAGCCCATCAGGTAGTTGAATTTATCGATTGCAGATATATCAGGATTTTTGTTTACAGCATTGTCGAAACTTTCATAAAAGGCTCTGTATTTTGTAATGTCACCATTGAATTTGGGTAATGTAATTTTTGGTAATTTAGGTCTAAGGATTGTTCTCTGATTTTGTTGTGAGATAGAACTATTGTCATTAATATTGGCTACAATTGTTCTTTGATCATTTCTGACGATGGTTTGGCCTATAGAGGTTATATTTTGATTGTTGTCTATGGAGTTTTGATAGGAATTATTGCTGTATTGTGACATTCTATCCTCCTGATCATTTGTAGGCGTGGTTGTAGTTTCGTTTTGTTGATGTGGTGGAGTTGTGGTAGTTGATTGGACGTTCGGCATCACGTGACCTTCGTGACGCATGGTTGATTGACGTTTCTTATACGTTTCAATGTTTTGTAAAATAAGCAAAGCCCTTGTTTTTATTTCATCAGCCTCTTCTATTTCGTCCTGAATGTCATCAACGGAACACAAACCGAGAATTTCATCATCTAAAGATGTTAACGTTTCCAATTTATTGGTTATGCTTATAGGGAATAGTCGAATTCTGTTGTTTACGTCGTCGGCTGCAGCCGGGTCATCTTCGATGTCTATTTTTAGAATGTTTTCGATCTCATTTATGTATCGCGTTAAGACTCCTCTATGTCCCCTACGTTGTGCCTTTATGCGGTCGAATCTGTCCTTTTTTTCAGACATGATGATTTAACTGTGATTGGGAACTTACGATTTGGTTTTAAATGTTCTTTTAGTGAATTTTCTGCCCCACGTTGGGCGCCATGTAATGAATTGCAGACATGTTTGGGCAGATAACTCTGTTTATTGTATGGTATTTTAAAATTGATAACAAATAACAAAATAATATGAAACGAATTAATGTAAAAGTAGAGTGTTTCTTACATAATATGTCGCTTGTATCTATTCTTAACTCAGGAACTTCAAAATCGAAGAGAGTTATGTCCCTTTTGCGACCTTTAATGCTATATTTGATGAAGAATAATGTTGTCTTTAAGGCTAAGCATATAACCTCAATTAATAATGATATTTTTTATTCTATTTCCCGTAAACAGTGGGATCGATTCAGGCAGTTAGCACCAGAAGCAGATGCCAATCCACAGGTTGTTCCAGGGAATATTGTAGACAGAATTTGGAACATGAAGTAAACAGACTTTTGGATGGGGCTTATTCAATGAATTCTCACTTGGTTCATAAAACAGGCCTGAACGCATTTTCACATTTTTGTAAGGAGGCTAGAATAATAGAACATTGGCCTCCATCTTTAGAAATTATTTTACAATTTATAGCTTCACTTTCTTTGAGGAAACTGACACATAATACAACAAGTGCGTACATTGCAGCTATGAGTTACAAGTTAAAGTTTATGGATTTAGGGGATCGGACAAAGCACTTTTTAGTTAAAAAAATGTTAGAAGGTATGAAAAGGTTGCGTCCTCAAAAGGATTTAAGATTACCCATTACACTTCAGCTTTTAAAAAATGTTGTTTCTTTGTTGCCTACAATTTGTTCAAATTTTTATGAAGTTGTTTTGTTTCAATCGGCATTTACTTTAGCCTTTTTCGGATTGTTTCGTGTTGGGGAGTTGGCGGTAACAAAGGGACGTTCAGTTGACGATATACTTTCATTACACGATGTACATCTTGACCCTTCAAATTTGTTTGTACGTTGTTCTAAAACTGATCAATTAGGTAAAGGAACTAGTCAGTTTCACGTGTAGCTGACAGTGTCGTTTGTCCAGTTCAGTCAATGATGCAGTATTTAAACAAGCGTTCGAAACAGAGTGGACCTTTATTTTGTCATTTTGATATGAAAGCATTGTCAAGGTACCAATTCTCAGCTATTCTCCAGAAAGCTTTAAGTGGTTTAGGTGTTGTACAGCAAAGATATACCTCCCATTCATTTAGAATAGGAGGAGCTTCAGCTTTGGCAGCATCAAATTGTGACCAGGATACAATTAAATTGGCAGGCAGATGGAAATCTAATTGCTACAAATCTTACATCCGTTTGCCTAAAATTTAATAATATCTTTTCCTTCATTATTTCAGACAAATTATGGGTGTTGATAATAGGCTCATCAATTATAAAACATGCCTTTAATAAGTCAAGAATTAGTCCGGGTGGGCCTTCTTTAGGTTTAAATAGACTTGGGTTTTTTGTTCTGTGGAAAGGTATATCGGACATGAAGCTTGACATGGTTTTTAATCATTTGGATAAACAATTAAACCCACATTTTTTGTTTTTACATTGTGGAGGCAATGACTTGGGTGATTCCAAATTACAGGATTTGAGAGTTCTCATTGTTGATATAGTAGATAGGATTCGGTTTCAATACCCACAGGTCACCCTAGTCTGGTCTGAAATTTTGCCCCGTCGTTATTGGCGTTCTTCATTCAATATTAAAGCTATGGAACAAGCCAGAAAGCGTTTAAATAGTTTCGCAGCCAAATATATTATTGATAGGGGCGGTAGATATATTCGATATATAGACATTAAGGCTGATTGTGAACATTTGTTCCACAGGGATGGTGTACACCTTTCAGACATTGGGAATGCCATCTTCCTGAACACTTTACAGGGGGGTATTGAATATTTTGCAAATGGTAATGGTATTTGTTATCCTTAAAGGGATTGTAAAGAGGTTTTCTGGCCTTTTTATGTGGACGAAGGACACTTCCAACATCTATTTCATACATACAAAATAGTCATTGGGTGCCCGTGGTTGGAAGCTTCCGATATGAATATTTATCACAGTGCACTGAGTGCCTGTGTTATAAGAGGTCCACCAAATGTGCAAGATTATATCCATTATGATCATCGTGAATAAAAGAAGAAAATCTTTTAAAAATGTCATCATTCATCAAAAATTTAGAAAACGTTTCGTTGATACTTCAGCGATGCAGAAAACGAAATTCATCTTTAAAAATTTAAAATACCATTTAACCAAATTGTTTTGATCCTAAAAAAAAACATGTAAGATTGTAAGTGTGTTTGTCCCCCCAAAAAAAATAACCTTCAAAGAGAAACTTATTATTGCAGTGTCTACGGTGGTGTAAAATTCCGAATTCCCGAACTCTCCGAATTGGGTTAGAAAAGACTCAAAAATCGAAACTAAATTTTTCCAAAGGTCGTGCACCGCAGTGTCAACTTTTGGTCACGCTAATTCGGTATGAAGGGAACATACCACACATTATCTCTGTTTTTCTACTATATCTAACTGCACAGTGTTGCCTGAATGTAAAATTACGCTTTTTTGCCTAACGGAAATGACGTATGACAGAAAAACCCATTTTAGGTCTTTTTTTTCTAATCGATTGTCCACAAGTTAAAAACATCCACTTTGAAAACTTTGCAGTTGACTTTTGGAGCACCTTTCTTGACCGCTTTTTCAACTTTTGCAATTTTATTTTGATCGACTTCAAAACTCGCATATATCGGGTGGGGCTAAAAAAGTGGCAACACACTTTAATATGATATTATGGAAAATGTATGGGAGCTATAATTTTGATATTACACACCCATCACAATATAGTAATTTGACATCTTCACTAGAAATTTCAGACCAAAAGACCAAATAGTGTTAATTTGCCAGCAATTTTAAAATTAGAGGTCAAAAAGAAAAATATCGAAGAATGTCAAATGTTATCTATCCGAACAATGACTATGTGTTTCAGCAGGATGGTGCAACTTCCCATACCAGCAATGCAACACAAAGTTGCCCAAATGACGCGACCCCAAAGTTCATTAAAAAAGATGAGTGGCCCCCGCAGTCCCCTGATTGCAATCCCATGGACTTCACTGTGTGGGACTCTCTCTCAGAAAAAGTCTATGCGGATCGAACAAAGGTGTTCACGGAAAATGAACTAAAAGATCGAATTCGTGAAAAATGGAACGAAATCCCACAGGCAGAGATCAGAAAGTGTATTTCTTCATGGAAAAAACGATTGAGGGCTGTCTGCAATCAAGACAGTGGACACATTGATCACCTTTTCAAGTGAAACAAAGTTTAGATAACATTTGACATTCTTCGATATTTTTCTTTTTGACCTCTAATTTTAAAATTGCTGGCAAATTAACACTATTTGGTCTTTTGGTCTGAAATTTCTAGTGAAGATGTCAAATTACCATATTGTGATGGGTGTGTAATATCAAAATTATAGCTCCCATACATTTTTCATAATATCATATTAAAGTGTGTTGCCACTTTTTTAGGCCCACCCGATATATGCATAGACCTTTTGATTGCAAACAATAAGCAATTTTCAAAATTTCGTGATCACTTCACTACAAAAGTATACAAATGATAAAATTTGACCCGGATGTAACAGATCAGTCGTCATCTTAAAAGGTATATTTTTTTATAAGATAGCTTGCCAGGCAATGTAACATACGCCCACAGGCAGTTTCGTTTAAATAAAAAACAACTGGCAAAATGGCAACCCCATGAAATATTCAGGAGTGTTCAAGAGCTAAAAATTGAACATAGTTATCAAATACTTTAATATTTTATTACAATTAAATTACATAATCATGTAAAATACATCAAACATTTAAGATAATAACAATCAATAGGAACATTAAATAAAAATTGATCAATGAAAATGTACAAAAATAGACTTTACATATCAGCGTACATGGTGTTCCACTAGCCAGTGTTATATCACTGTACATGGTGTTCCACTAGCCAGTGTATGGTGTTCCATTAGCCTGTGCCAGTGTACAAACTGTTTCACTAGTCTGTTATATCAACGTACATGATGTTAGAGTTGGGCGATATAACGATATTATCGAAATTACCGGTATGAAAAAAAAACCGGACGATACGATATGGAATTATTTTTATACCGGTATACCGTCGCGATATTATCGTGGCGATATTTATCGTGATATTGAAACTAAAATGATTCATGTTAACAATATTGCATTTAATAAATAATTTAAAATGTTAAAAATAATATTCTGATTCATTCCATTGCTCTTTTCTGTCAAATATATCCATTACGATGATATGGTCAGTGGGATGTACTGTAGCCGAGTGCAATTGTCTGCCAGGTTTCAAGTCTCTGATGCCCAGCCACTCAACACGCCATCACGGTTCTACACTTGATATTCGAGACTTTTATTTACTCCGTGCCCATAGCAACAATTGCTGTCCTTTCTTCCCGCCACTTAGACCTCAAACGGTCTCCGTGAAAGTTACGCTGGCGCTCTGCAACATATCACGGTAATGAACGGCGGCCATTTGACCGGACTACATCAATGTTATCACGTAATCTCGTGATTCTGGTAGTTCAAACATCAGAGACGGGTCATCGAGGCTACAAGTATTTGTAAACAAATAACACGAAAACAAACAGATATGTATTTAAAATGATGATAAAATGCGTAAATGGTGAACAGATAGTCACTACGTAGCATTAAATGCACGAGCAGGTGTCAGAAAATTCCTCCACAGATTCTATTACTATGAACTATATCTATGTCGCGACGTTACAAGCAAGTGGTGAAGCGTCAAAGTAAAGAGTCTCGCGCATGAAAACACAACGAAAAACACCATTCATTACCGAGACAGATTATGGTTTACGGAAACTGCCGAGGATTACCGATTGATGAGGCCTACACAATTTTCCCAAACCTGTCTAATGTGGCTAGAAAGTTCTTGTGTATCCCTGCCACAAGCTGTCCCTCAGAAAGGTTATTCAGCACAAGTGGAAATATTGTCACGTGCAAACGAACCCGTTTAAATCCAGATATGGTTAACATGTTAGTCTTTTTGAGCAAGAACTTAAAATAATCAATCATCCAGTTCCAAACATCGTATTTTTAGCAATTTATTTTGAAAAAGATTCTTTTCCATTTTTAGTTTAACATTTACTTTGCCTTTGTGTACACATGTGAGATCTACATACAGTACAAATTTAAATTTGTATTTGATTTTGGTTAATGAATATTTAACTTTGTATTATTTGATTTTGTATTTGTAATTTGAAATAAAACAATTTCAGAGAGATTAATGAATAGTGCGAAGCATTATAAAAACAAACACTTGATTGGCTGTTGAAGAATGCAATGGCATGCAGATTACAATGAGGGGAATTTATGCAGGTCTCAGAGGCAGATATCCTTTCCATGGCGTGTTTTACATCCAGACTCTTTACTTGGGTCATTGCCGGATAGTTTGGACAATCTACAGTACAAAATACGGTGGGGTCTATCTTATTACCAGTATAATAAGGGGCGTGGAAAAGGGGCGGTCACAACCAGTAAAATATGTTACTAATCCAACCTCTTCCGTTATTATGCGCATGCTCAAAATGGCAGCCCCCATGAATTATGTTTTCCATTCTTTTAAAGAATATCCGAGCACTCATGTATCTGAAAAACATTGGAAAGACCCCTACCCCACCCTCCACAATATGTGTTATATCAGTGTACATACTGTTCCACTTGCCTGTGTTATATCAGTGTACATACTGTTACACTAGGCTGTGTTATATCAGTGTAGGCTACATACTGTTCCACTAGGCTGTGTTATATCAGTGTACATGCTGTTCCACTAGGCTGTGTTATATCAGTGTACATGCTGTTCCACTAGGCTGTGTTATATCAGTGTACATGCTGTTCCACTAGGCTGTGTTATATCAGTGTACATACTGTTCCACTAGGCTGTGCTATTTTAATGTAATCATAGATCACATTTATTTCATATCTAGTGCATTAATATGAATGAACGAAATTGTTAATTTCAGCCACAATATATATACCCATACGAAACTTCGCATCTTTCCTAGCTCCGTATGTGTCGCAGATAATGACGCGAAGTTAATCACCAGCCATGACGCCAACGATATTCGTTGAACGATAAAGTATGCATCAAATTTAATATTAAAACGTCTATAGGATATCAATAAGTTCTTAAATACTAAAAATATTCCCAAATTTAACAGTGTGTATTTACTGAAGAAGTTGCAGTACAGAACTCTTTTTAATAGCGGAGGCGTTTTTGAGTTACGAGACTAGAAACCGGAAAGACGATTAAGGACATTTCGCACCATTATGAGTTGTTTCGAACTCATTAACATTAGTCTGCTTAAAATTTTATTCTATTTCACTTAGTATGAATCAAATAAAATACATTCTCTTCATTATGTGTTTGTATAAATTTGTTTGAGTTGTTTGGAATCCATCTTGGGACATTTGGTTTGTTTACATGAAGTCGTTTCGTCTCATTTCTGGTCTCCGAGAGAAAAATTTCTACGCGTGAACTATTTAAAACATGGTTGGTCAATAGGTCAGAGTAATATCTCCGATAGGTAGAATTTCTCTGTTGATCAGAATGTATATATACCCACAACAGTAGAGCTTTATCAGGGCAATAAAATTTAAGCGTATGCTGATTAAAGCCTAAATTTAGAAAAAAATCAAATGGCAGATTTCTTATTCTATATAATTGAGCAGGGGCGGATCCAGCATAAGAGATTGGGGAGGGCCATTCGCAGGGGCGAATCCCGGATTTTCAAAAGGGGGGGGGGGGGCGTATATGCAAAGCTTTGCGGAACGCTGCGAGGCGAAAAAATTTTTGACCTTTTTTTAAAAACATAGAATAAGTATAAATTGTACTAATTTAACGGTTTCTGACGTGAACCATGTATGTTTTATAGTAAACGTTAATGGGTTAGACATTTTTGATGTCGTATTCTCCCCATTCTTAAAAAAAAAAAGACAAAGTAAAGGGGGGCGTACGCCGTCAATGACCACGCCCCTCAAACTCTCGGAGAACGTGGGCAGTGCCCTTTCTCATGTACTTACGCAAGGCTCTTTGATTGTTTTATTCGCCGAAATTTCCACCTGACATGTAATGTGATGCGTTTCACGATGTGAAATCTTACCGTTGGGGGGGGGGGGGGGGGAGGGGGGCATTGTTATCAAATTAACACGAAAACCTGATTTGAAATCTGTGTATGTCCAATGTTATTGTATATTGGCTAAGACAAGGGCACAAACGTATCAAAAGAAAATTTGCCAAATTGGAACTCACTTAAAATATAAAGCTAATTTAGTATATCAAGTTTGATGAAAGTCTAAACAAATCTGTAGCCTCTATTAAGGTAAACATGACTGATTAATGTGGGCACATAGAAAACAACACATTACATATCTGTTTAATTCAATAAAATACACTATAACAATGTTTTAGATCATTGTTGGAACATTACAACTCAAATCTTACTGAACATTTATTTGATATACAGCAGTGATATTTTTATCCTTTGGTGATCTCTGTAAGATGTGTGTGCTGTATTTCAATTCAATTCTTTATTCTTTGAACCACTGGTTCATCAGATATATACAGAATGTACACAATTACACAAAAGTATAATTTACAAAGATGGGAGAGCGAACATAATACAAAGTATAATAGGTAGAAAATTCATAGACACGTGAGCATAATACTAGGATCAATCAATCAATAATACCTATACAACTGAGAAATAAATAAATATTATACAACAAATACAATTTAGTACAGAACAAAAGCAAGCACATTTTATTGATATTAATATCAAAATGAAAATCCAAAATAAATAAAAATAAAAATTAATAAAAAGACATATCATTTCAGATGGATTTCATGAAGGTATTTCTTCGTTTATTTGCTAAATATAAGTATTTCCCAAGACTAATTAATTCTGTAGTATTTTGACTAGAAAGCAATTGAATAAGTTTGTACATACTAGGTTTAAAATAAAAGTATTTTTTGAAAAGGTTAGTTCTTAAATCAATATATAAGGGACATATAAATAAAAAATGAAATTCGTCTTCTATCATACAATTACAACAGCAAAGGCATATTCTATGTTCTTTTTCAATATTAGTATAGCGACCCTTTTCGATGTTAAGGTCATGACTAGATAGTCTTAAACGGGTAATTTCACGTCTGTATTTGTACAAAATATTCTTATTAAAATATGACTGTAGTTGAAATTTGTTTAAAATCAAGTGTTGGTATATAAAACCTTTACTGGAGATGCAAATATTAGTATATGTTTCTTGTCTAAAAATATCAAAAATCCTAAACTTAATCATACAATAATTAATCTTAATTGTAGAAGTATGCGGATTTTCCCAAATAAAACCAAGTCCTAACTTATATAACTCCGATTTTACGTTTGAAATCCAACAGTCGTTATTATCTATCATTTCAATGTAACTATTTTGTAAAATTTTATTATCAGCATAACAGAGTTTCAACCAATATTTAAATATTCTTAATTTCCTTATGATAATGAGAGGATATCGCCCGGTTTCATAATAAACCATACTAGAGTTTGTACTAATTCTGGTATCAATAGTTCGTTTCAAAAAATTTAAATGTAATTTCTCAATGTCTTTGGCTGCATGAAATCCCCATACTTCTGCACCATAATTTAAAATACTTGAAATATATGTATCAAAAATTGAAAACCGGGTTTCAATATTAAAATAATTTTCTTTACACACTTTTAAAATGGCTCCTAATGCTTTCCTACCCTGGTCGGCTATGTGTTGCTGTGTCTTAAGAAATTTTCCATTAAAATTAAATAAAACTCCGAGATAATTAAATTGATTTACAACATCAAGTGATATATTATTAAAAGACCAATACTCATTTCCCTTTAACTTGCCACCATTTCTAAATATAACTATCTTAGTTTTTTCAATATTAACCTTCATATCCCACTTATTAGTATATAAATACAATGAATTTAATAAATGTTGTAGTTCTTCTGGTGTTTCGGAAAGTAAAACCTTATCATCTGCATACATAAGTAAAAATAAAAACAGATCGTGAATTTTCAGAGATGTACAATTATCATTATTCAAATGTTGTTCTAAATCATTTACATAAAACGAAAATAATAACGGTGATAACACTTCTCCTTGAAATAAACCATTTAAACAATCAAATATTTCAGAAACATCTCCGTGTACTTTTACCCTACATTTAACTTTGTCGTATAGAGAGCGAATTATTGTTAAAATTTTCCCACTAATACCCTGTCGAAAAAGGTTTAATCTGTTAATCAGGTCAAAACATTTTGAATAGTCGACAAAACAAGCGTATAACCTTTTTTTCTTTTTTAAGGTTCTATTTACTAGAGATTGAAGAATAAATATTGCATCAGTTGTTGAGAGGTTTTTCCTGAAACCAAACTGAGCATCAGAAATAATTTCATGAGTTTTGTCAAATTCAACTAATCTGTTGTTAATAATCGAGGTAAAAAGTTTTCCAAGACATGAAACAATAGTTATTCCTCTATAATTATTAGTATTATTCAAATCACCTTTTTTGAATACTGGCACAATGTTGCCGATTGCCCATGTTGAGGGGAAACAACCCGAGTTCAGAACATTATTAAATATTATATTTAAATATGGAATTAACTCAGACTTACAATTTATCAATATTTCGTTTGTTATATTATCATTTGCAAACGCTTTATTAAGTTTAAGATGGTTTATATTTTTAAGTATTTCGGCATCTGTAATTGGATCATCTAATTCACTATTACCGCTAACTTTATGCGTATCATAGTCATACAATGCTGCTTCTATCTCCCGGTTAATAACAGGGGGTGTCGAAGATAAATCTTTAAAGTGACTAAAAAAATCTTTTGCGGTTAGATCGGAGCTAATTTTAGATTTCCGCTTATTAAATAGTTTATAAAACGTTTTAGGGTTTGTTTTCCTTATGTCATTCAATAAATTGCCTTGCTTATGTTTATAGATAGTTTTTAATTTACGCTCAAATTTCTTATATTTGTGCTTTGATTGGATTAACACCTCTTTGTTCTGTTTTGATTTATTTTTTATTAAACTTATTTAAGTTATTTTTGTAGTTTCGATATAGAACGCGACATTCGTCAGTGAACCATGGTTTATCGGTTACATTTCTTTTTTTATTTATTTGATTTAAGACTTTGTTGTGAAATGTTGTAATCTCAGAAGAATCAGAAACCAGCTTTGTTATAAGCTTAGAGAAGTTTTCTACACTAGAATCAATTCCGTTTTGATTTAATTCGTTTAATCTACAGATATTAGACAGTTCAACTTCATGAGACCGGATATCTAGACGTATATTATTGGTATTAATTTCACTCCAATCAGTTTTTATAACAGAATGTATACTGGGTTCTTTTTCAACCTGATCTATTACTAACCTTTTTCTCACTTCATAATGTATATAAAAGACCAATGGACTATGATCTGAGTATTCATTAAAATCTCCTGAAGTAAAACCATAAATATTATTAAAATATTTAAATTCAATTAAGAGATAATCAATAAGGCTAGATCCCCTGTCATTTTGGAAAGTATAACTTCCAGCTAAATCTCTGTCAGATCTTCCATTAAAAATTCTCAATGATGTTTCCTTACAAAGGTTTAATAGTAAATTACCGAATGTATTCATTTTAGGGTCCATACTCTTACGTTCTATAATCATAGGAATATCAGCGTCATAATTACAAATATTAGATAATGTTTGAGTCAATGTTTTTGGCAAGATGTCATCCCTAATATAATCGTCTTTACTAGCTGTTCGTGCATTCAGATCGCCTATTACAATGACAATACCAAGTTCTTTATATTTCAATGTTAGTTCTTGCAAGATGAAAAATAAGTCAACATCATGAGCATCGTAAAATACACTTTTAATTGGCGGTATATAACAACCAATGATAAAGTAACTTGTATCCTTAGATTTAATTTGCAGGACTATAATTGTGTCAAAAATATTTTGGATTATGCAACATGAATCAGACAAAGATCTCAATATGTAAATAACTAACCCCCCACCTACAGTGTACTTTCTTGGAAACGCATACGTTACATAATTATTTATATCCAATTCATCCCCACACTGTATCCAACATTCAAAGAGAAAAATAACATCATATTTACAAATAATATTACAGAAACAGTCTTCTTTGATCTTCTTACACAGACCTTTACCAACATTCCATGCCGTCACCTTAATTTCACTCTCCGAGATGTCCTATTCCATATTAATAGTTTCTACAACTGGGGGCACAGCTGATGTAGAGGTACGTGGATACACTGGCCTACTGTTACGTTGGTGGTTTTGCCTATCTGCTACTGGCGGTTGGGGTACGTTTCGTGTTAAGGATCGAGAATTTTGAGAAAAAATATCATCTTTACCAGGCTTATAAAGTTCTCCATTAATATACAACTTATCTCTATACATCACTGTTTTGTTGCCACTCCGTTTGTATCTTTTCATAACTGGGTACAATTCTTTCCGTTTCTCCTCAATCACAGACGGGAATTGGGGGCTGATACCATATGGTTTGTTGTACAGTTTCCAAGCTCTTCCTTTCACTAACTCAAGGTCTTTGTTATAAACAAATCTTGCTATTATAGGACGATGTTTACCAGAAATACGTTTTCCAAAACGATGTACGTTCCCAAGTGCCACTCTGTCATCAATTTCAAGTTCGTAGTATAAGAATTGCCTTATTATATCCTCAGAGTCTTCATCACTACTTTCAGGTATTCCTTGGAAAATTAAATTGTATTTCATGGACCGACAACGTAAATCTAGAACGTCTTGGTTAATCTGTTCTGTGGTTCGTTCAAGATTACTCACTCTGTGTGTTAGTTCTGGGTCGGGAAGAGTCGTCACGCCACTTTGTTTTAAAACTTTCAGTTCACTATCTTGGCTATTAATAGCTGACTGGTTTTCATTGCACTTCTTTGTTAGAGTATCAATACGTTGAACCAAATCTTGATTAGTTTTCTCCATACCATCCACTCTTTTGTTCACACAACTCAAGTTACTTTCGAGTTCACTTACATTTGCTATTAAAATTTGTTGTCCCTCAAAAAAATTGTCTAATTTATCATTCAATGTTACAATATCATTTTGTTTGGGTCCATTGTCTTCAACTCTTTTCAGTCGTGTGTTAATTTCGGTGATTTTGCTAGATATCTGTAACAGTAATTCCCCGAACGGCCTATCGTTACTTCTCTCGCTCACTTTACTATATATCTGCGTCAGTAGATCCCCTATGGATTCATCTTTATCTCTCGGCACCTCAATGGCGTGTCTTGCTCCCGGGTTAATAGGGGAATATTGATTAACATCTATATCCAATGGGTTTTGGTGAAGGCTTGCCATGGCATTCGCATAGATTTGAGACGATGAGGCAACATTATCTCCGAAAAAGACTCGACCCTCGGAATTTCTTGCAAGAACTTCTGAATCATCACTGGAAAATTCACGTTCCTTTCTCTTTTGAGACTTGTTCTTCCTACCTTTTGTCATAGTTTTAGCTATCCAAATTGCACATATCTCTCCAAAAGAATCTCTATGTAAAGTCCGTCACGCTTGGTAAACTCACGGAGCAAATTAAACCCTGTCTACACTCTCCGCCATCTTGTTTTTGAGAATTCATACCAGTTTATATTCTCTAATTTAACTTCAGCTCATCTTGTCTACATGTGTCAATATTTAAATCTGGAAATAGATATTTACGAGGCGTTATTTCTAAAAACGACATTTAGGGATTGGGCAGGGTAATGGTAATTAGGGAGCCAATTTTTAGGTTACAAAGGGCAGAAAATATTGTCTTCAAGCTCTGTGAGCATGGAATCGGCTGTAGAAATTCTACTATTTGCCAATCTTTAATTTTAATTTGAACATTTTTGTAATAATCAACTTTTTCTACCACATCTACCAAATCTAAAAATTGCATCACTTGAATTTTACGAATTTTTCTATATTTGAATAATCAAAATATTTTGTTCGTAGAAATATTATCAAATTTCTAAACAAATCTAATACGCATATGAAGTCATTGTAATAATTATGAATGGTTACAATACACTTTATCTTATTTCTGATGGAATACAAAGTTTGATTTGATTTTTAACATTTTTCTTGAAGAGTACCAAATAAGTATGCTCTCGATTTATTTTCCAACTCCCGTCCTCAATTAGCCCATATAGGTGCAGAAAGTAGGACGTAAAACTCCATTCATTTCATTTCATTTAATTTCCAACTAAATTTGAGTTGTAAAAGTTTTTGTGTTCCCTAAATAATCAGATCACTCAAAGTCATATATCATTCTAATCAAAAAAAATTCACACTTATTCAGAATCTTCAAATAATAATTTTTTTTTCTTCAGAAACAACATTCTGTAACTGTTCGGCCATTTGATTTTTAACATTTTTCTTGAAGAGTACCAAATAAGTATGCTCTCGATTTATTTTCCAACTCCCGTCCTCAATTAGCCCATAAAGGTGCAGAAAGTAGGACGTAAAACTCCATTCATTTCATTTCATTTAATTTCCAACTAAATTTGAGTTGTCAAAGTTTTTGTGTTCCCTAAATAATCAGATCACTCAAAGTCATATATCATTCTAATAAAAAAAAATTCACACTTATTCAGAATCTTCAAATAATAATTTTTTTTTCTTCAGAAACAACATTCTGTAACCGTTCGGCTATTTCCGTAAAAATTTCCGTACTCCAATTTAGCCTCAGGATTGAATGGAAGTAGGGATTTGTTCCTAAGTTTGCTGATTGGTTGAATACCTTATTACTGTCTATTATCCGTTCGCGCTAAAGAGTCCGTTTGGTCTGAAGAAAAAGGGGAAGATAACTAATTTGTCTAACATTACTTCTTATATGAAACGCTTTTGGACAATCGAGACTATCAAAGATGGCAGACAAAGTTGATATTTTTTCCACTAGGTTAGAAAATGCGAAGAAAATGCTTGGTGTCAGCTTTGAATTAAAAGAAAAACAGCTGGAAATTTTGGAAAATTTATATTCTGGGCGGGACTGTATCTCTGTGCTGCAGAAAATACATTTATTTGAAGTTTCTTCGCTAAAGCGAAAGCCTGTTTCTTTCGGTGTTTCGGCCATTTTGTACTATCACGTGAGCAATATATCACGTGAAATATGACGTAGTAAAAGTAGTCCAGAGAATTAGCTTCGATTATCCAGACGACAAGCTCCCATTCAAGGCCGTGATCTTAAAACAACACAATACGATCACGGTGGGCCGTATGCAGAAACAATTGCTAACAAATCTAGTTGGCTATCAAGAAGCAAATCTCTTGTAAACAAATATACTCTCTATCTAATCACAAATCATGTTGAATGAATAAACAACGATACCATGTATCGTAACCGTTCATATTCCTTAACATTGCTAACAAATTTAATAAAAAAAATCCAATATTTGATGGTTCAATCTCACCACAGATTTTATTATTGCAGTTAACTGTAACCATCTCAATGAGTTTTGAAATATTTTTTGACACATATCAAGAGAATTCAGTCCTATTTTTTTTAATGAACCCAAACATATTGATTTGAAAAAGTTGATTATTTTTATGCAAAACCAATACAAAATGGAAAACATCAATATTTGATGGTTCAATTTTACCACAGATTCTATTATTGCAGTTAATTGTAACCGTCTCAATGAGTTTTGAAATATTTTTTACATGAATTGTGATAATTAAGGATATTCATAAAATGAATACAAATATGGGCAAGGTGATGTCAATGACACTGATAGCAAATGTCTCCGTTAGAAAATACAAGGGAATCAAATGGATCATTAATATGAATGCATATAACACTGAAGATGTGTTATAAAAAATATATATCTGAAATTGAAAATACATATAAAATTCACCAAATTAATACCAGATATTACATCAAAGCAGTTGGTCTGAGAAAAGTATAATATACATATATCCATAAAGGAGCTCCAGATATAAATATATACAATCATCATCAGAACAGCTGGTTTTATATTGCCAATAGTAAGACTAATAAATGACCTAAATGTTTTGTTTAAACAAATTTCTTTATAGTAAAAAATCTATCTGAAGTTTTAAACAAGTATTGCTTTATATATATTATATTGTTATCTTCTGATAGCTATTATTATGAGAGCTATTATTCTCTTATTTCATTCATTTCATAGTGATCATTCAATGTCTATGACTGTTCTCAAATCTTGTTCATATTCCATGTTCTTAATATATCCAAAATAGAAGTCAGTAGAATATGTGAATAAAATAAATCAAACAAGAAATCAGCATCCTAGACTATTTTCTTCATAATGTCAATAAAATAAAAGCCAAATAGAAATCAGTAGATATTGCATAAATGTTATAGAAACAAAATAAATTGAAAGAAAAATATTCAAATGGTTGTTACACAATGCTATCACTTCATAATCCCAATCCCACTACTAATCCCACCGCCAGAGTTTAGTATGCCACCCGACAGTCGCAGACTTGCCCAAGGTACACCGCCTTTTATCCATTAGACACATGAAACCTGAGAATAACTTTGAAAATATCTGGCACTAGTCTAGATTTGATCCCCCTGAAGGAAGGTATAAAATATAGAATGTCATTTGATTTTGTGAAAATCTAATTGTTGCGACCGTGGGGACAACATGACCACACCTACTCATGACATGCAGCAAAATGGACCCCTCACCTACTACATGCTTTACTTCAGCTGCCAAGCCAGCCGCCGTCCCCATCCAATTTAGAAAAAAACAACATCATCAATTCTATAGCCATTCCTACAGAAGGAGAATTCTTAATATATAAGATTGAAATATATCCAGTTACAGCTAATATTACTTTTTGACAACTCCCCTTATCCTAAAGAAGTTGTATTCATAAACAAAGCCCCTGTTGAACTTGGAAATACACTCATACTTAAAGTTGATTTCATGTTTTATGACTAAATAACGTCAACATGAAATCAACCCTTATAAATCTGATGAGCTTAAAACATTCATTCCTTACGTCTTATATGATACACAGCTCATCAGATTATAGCCACAGTGGGGGATAAGATTTGAATTGGGAAGAGAAAATTTGGCCAGACTTCCCTTATAACCTAAAGAAGTCATGTTTTCCCTTTTAGATAATCAGATAGACTAGATAAACTAAGCACATTTCTGATAATGATTTAAGTTTCCCAAATAGGAATTGGTACTGCCAAACTTTACAATCTATTTATAGGCCAACAGTCCAGAAATTTCAGTGTAAAAATTGTTGGCAACACATTGTATCAAATAATAAGAATTTTACTTTTTGGTGAAGCATGTAAGACTTCTCTGATTTCAAATGATATTTGAATTAAAATAGAATTTGGCTTAGTATTATCTTAAAGAATGTGTTTGTGCTCAAATGGTTATTATTAATATAGACTATTTCAATATTTTTTACATCTATAAGCATTTGAAAATTTGGACTAAAATCTAAATCCAGCTTTCTTGGCATCTATTCATTTGAGCACAAACAACATTTGAAACAGAAATCAAAATATTGACAGTTTAAAACACAATCATACATATACTCATACTTGAAGTTTACTTCATGTTTATTGACTAAATTGCATCAACATAAAATCAACCCTTATAAATCTGATGAGCTTAAAACATTCATTCCTTACGTCTTATATGGTACACAGCTCATCAGATTATAGCCACAGTGGGGGATAAGATTTGAATTGGGAAGAGAAAATTTGGCCAGATTTCCATTATAACCTAAAGAAGTCATCTTTCTCTTCAAACATAAAATAGGATTTTCAGACTGTTCTATAAAAACACTTTCACAAATTTACTGAAAAAGTTCAACAGGCAGTATAAATAAACCCAATAGATTCTCGGATTCAAGTGTTCCGTTCACTAGGAAGCTTCTCAAGGAGCCCTGTTACGCTTCGGAGAGATTATGCTTTTTATCCTTCTAGTGGGTCAGATCTTATCGTAACCAAGGGAAGATCTGGTTAAGAATGGGAAGAATATTTGTAATTAACAGAATGTAACAACCAATATGATTATTCTCTTACTGTTTATTCTAAAACCATGTAGCGCTTTTCTAAACATCTTTCACATTTGGAATTATTCCTTGCATAAATTATAAATGAAATAATTCTTACAAAAATAATCTGCCCCATATTCAAATCACTGCCATTATGATTCCTATAACGTCATTGCTATTATATATCATAACATTATCAGTTCTAAAACTTCATTCCTATTTTATATCATAACATTATTAGCTCTCAAACTTCACTCCTATTATATATCATAACATTATCAGTTCTTAAACTTTCTTCCTATTACATATAACATTATCAACCCTCAAACTTCATTCCTATTGTATATCATATTATCAGTTCCTAAAACTTCATTCCTATTTTATATCATAACATTATTAGCCCTCAAACTATTATCGACCCTAAAATTTTATTCTTAATATATATCATAACATTATCTGCCCTAAAACTTCATTCCTATTATATATCATAACATCAGCCCTCAAACTTCAATCCTAATATATATCATAACATTATCTGCCCTAAAACTTCATTCCTATTATGTATCATAACATTATCAGCCCTCAAACTTAATTCCTATTGTATATCATAACATTATCAGCCCTAAAACTTCATTCCTATTATATACCATAACATTATCAGCCCTCAAACTATTATCGACCCTAAAACTTCATTCTTATTATGTATCATAACATTATCTGCCCTAAAACTTCATTCCTATTATATATCATAACATTATCAGCCCTAAAACTTCATTCCTATTATATACCATAACATTATCAGCCCTCAAACTATTATCGACCCTAAAACTTCATTCTTATTATATATCATAACATTATCTGCCCTAAAACTTCATTCCTATTATATATCATAACATTATCAGCCCTCAAACTTCATTCCTATTTTATATCATAACATTATCAGCCCTAAAACTTCATTCCTATTATATATCATAACATTATCAGCCCTCAAACTTCATTTCTATTATGTATCATAACATTATCAGCCCTCAAACTTCACTCCTATTGTATATCATAACATTATTAACCCTAAAACTTCATTCCTATTTTATATCATAACTTTATTAGCCTCAAACAATTATCGACCCTAAAACTTTATTCTTATTATATATCATAACATTATCTGCCCTAAAACTTCATTCCTATTATATACCATAACATTATCAGCCATCAAACTTCATTTCTATTATGTATCATAAAAACTTCATTCCTATTGTACATAATATTATCAGTTCTAAAACTTCATTCCTATTATATATCATAACATTATTATTAGCCCTCAAACTTCATTCCTACTATATATCATAACATTATCAGCCCTAAAACTTCATTCCTATTGTACATAATATTATCAGTTCTAAAACTTCATTCCTATTATATATCATAAAATTATCATCAGTCATAAAACTTTATTCTTATTATATATTATAACATTATCAGCCCTAAAACTTCATTCCTATTATATATCATAACATTATTAACCCTAAAACTTCATTCCTATTGTACATAATATTATCCGTTCTAAAACTTCATTCCTATTATATATCATAAAATTATCATCAGTCATAAAACTTTATTCTTATTATATATCATAACATTATCAGTCTTAAAATTTTATTCCTATTATATATAACATCAGTCCTAAAACTTCATTCCTATTATATATCATAAAATTATCAGCCCTAAAACTTCATTCCTATTATATATCATAACATTATTATTAGCCCTCAAACTTCATCCCTATTATATATCA
Organism: Lottia scabra; assembly: GCA_029955415.1. NCBI lineage: Eukaryota > Metazoa > Mollusca > Gastropoda > Lottiidae > Lottia > Lottia scabra. The sequence goes on along the minus strand of JARJEI010000014.1, from coordinate 8,989,679 downwards.
TAAAATTATCAGCCCTAAAACTTCATTCTTAATCAGTTAATGTATATAACATCTTATAGCCTACTACAACATAACTAACATTATAACATGATATTTAAAATTAACTTTTTACCTACCTCCGATGACAGAATTAGGAAAATTTCATGCAATCTGTCCAGTAAATCTACAAAAAAGAACAAATCATAATTAGATACAATCAGTTGACTGATACAGCAATGATGTTCGTGCTGATGAACCACCATCGCCCTCAGCAGCCATTTATGCGTTTCGACCCATAGCCAGGTAACTTGCTTAAGGTACTTTTAATACATAACAGAACTTAATTCAAATCTAAACCACTAAAATCACCTAATATTAAGTTTTCAAAATTAAAGCCCCAATAAACTACCAAAATATGTCAATTGGACTACATTAAAACTAGATGAAAAAAAAATAATAATATAAAAGCAATCTATCATGGCATAGTAAACAAGGTAAACACTGGTATATGCTTACCTTATAATTTCAATTGTTGTTCATTTCTTTCATTGAAATTTTCGGCTGGTACAATTTCAAACGTTTTTTTGGCAATTTAAATTTTCCCAGTAAGCATGAAATAAAAAAGTGAAAGAAATGCATTGGCCATTAAGATAAACTAAATACTCAATTTCCTACAGACACAATCAAAAATAGAAATTCAAAATGCCTAGATAGAAAGTGTTCCATTTGAATTATTCAAAAAAGATTTGAAGGAATAAATATGTGAATTATTTGTATTAGTCATCAATTGACTCAAGCAAATAAATTACAAGAAATTATATGATAAATTTACCTGAAAGATAAATCTTTTAAAAGCTGAAATTCTGCATCCAAAACTTTCAAATCCCAGAATATTTTTTTGTTATGTTGCTGACATGACAACAAGAAGTGAACTCTGGGATGTCTGCAGTTACAATGAACATACATTACAGAGGTCTCGACCCTATACTGATTTCAGCTCACCCCCATGCTAAGACTGTTACCTTTGTTTTAATTTCTAGAAAGATTCTAAACCCTGATCAGAACTCATCCTTACCCCTCAAAACCCTGAACAAAGTTTATCCCTAATCATGACTTTTAAACCAACACAATAGTCAAGTGGAAATCAACTTAAACTACACTTGCTTAGTTCTATGTAGTTAAATATTAAGGTGGGTATAAATACCCTTTCTCAAACCCTCTTCATATTTTATATGAACAAAGAAAAATGTACCTGCATTAGCCATAGTAGACATTCTCAAGGAATTTTTCTGGTGGGTCGTTGCCGATTTACCAAATTCAAACAAAAGTCGTGAAGAGAGTCGCAAAAAGCACTCGGTGTTCCCAGGCGGTCACCCATCCAAATACTAACCGAGCCCGACGTTGCTTAACTTCAGTGATCGGATGAGAACTGGTGCTTTCAACGTGGTATGGCCGTAGACATTCTCAAGGAATCTTTCTTGCGGGTCGTTGCCGATTTACCAAATTCAAACAAAAGTCGTGTATAGAGTCGCAAAAAGAGTCTACAGCACTCGGTGTTCCCAGGCGGTCACCCATCCAAGTACTAACCGAGCCCGACGTTGCTTAACTTCAGTGATCGGACGAGAACTGGTGCTTTCAACGTGGTATGGCCGTAGACATTCCAAAGGAATTTTTCTGGCGGGTCGTTGCCGATTTACCAAATTCAAACAAAAGTCGTGTAGAGAGTCGCAAAAAGAGTCTACAGCACTCGGTGTTCCCAGGCGGTCACCCATCCAAGTACTAACCGAGCCCGACGATGCTTAACTTCAGTGATCGGACGAAAACTGGTGCTTTCAACGTGGTATGGCCATAGACATTCTCAACGAATTTTTCTGGCGGGTCGTTGCCGATTTAAAAAATTCAAACAAAAGTCGTTTAGAGAGTCGCAAAAAGAGTCTACAGCACTCGGTGTTCCCAGGCGGTCACCCATCCAAGTACTAACCGAGCACGACGTTGCTTAACTTCGGTGATCGGACGAGAACTGGTGCTTTCAACGTGGTATGGCCGTTGACATTCTCAAGGAATTTTTCTGGCAGGTCGTTGCCGATTTACCAAATTCAAACAAAAGTCGTTTAGAGAGTCGCAAAAAGAGTCTACAGCACTCGGTGTTCCCAGGCGGTCACCCATCCAAGTACTAGCCGAGCCCGACGTTGCTTGACTTCAGTGAGCGGACGAGAACTGGAGCTTTCAACGTGGTATGGCCGTAGACATTCTCAAGGAATTTTTCTGGCGGGTCGTTGCCGATTTTCCAAATTCAAACAAAAGTCGTGTAGAGAGTCGCAAAAAGAGTCTACAGCACTCGGTGTTCCCAGGCGGTCACCCATCCAAGTACTAACCGAGCCCGACGTTGCTTAACTTCAGTGATCGGACGAGAACTGTTGCTTTCAACGTGGTATGGCCGTAGACATTCTAAAGGAATTTTTCTGGCGGGTCGTTGCCGATTTACCAAATTCAAACAAAAGTCGTGTAGAGAATAGCAAAAAGAGTCTACAGCACTCGGTGTTCCCAGGCGGTCACCCATCTAAGTACTAACGGAGCCCGACGTTGCTTAACTTCAGCGATCGGACGAGAACTGGTGCTTTCAACGTGGTATGGCCGAGGCATTCTCAAGGAATTTTTCTGGCGGGTCGTTGCCGATTTACCAAATTCAAACAAAAGTCGTGTAGAGAGTCACAGAAAGAGTTTACAGCACTCGGTGTTCCCAGGCGGTCACCCATCCAAGTACTAACCGAGCACGACGTTGCTTAACTTCAGTGAACGGACGAGAACTGGTGCTTTCAACGTGGTATGGCCGAAGACATTCTCAAGTAATAATTCTGGTGGGTTGTAACTGATTTACCAAATTCAAACAAAAGTCGTGTAGAGAGACGCAAAAAGAGTCTACAGCACTCGGTATTCCCAGGCGGTCACCCATCCAAGTACTAACTGAGCCCGACGTTGCTTAACTTCAGTGGTCGGACGAGAATTGGTGCTTTCAGCTTGGTATGGCCGTAGACATTCTCAAGGAATTGTTCTTGCAGGTCGTTGCCGATTTACCAAATTCAAACAAAAGTCGTGTAGAGAACGCTAAAAGAGTCTACAGCATTTGGTGTTCCCAGGCGGTCACCGATCCAAGTACTAACCGAGCCCGACGTTGCTTGACTTGAATGAGCGGACGAGAACTGGAGCTTTCAACGTGGTATGGCCGTAGACATTCTCAAGGAGTTTTTCTTACGGGTCGTTGCCGATTTTCCAAATTCAAACAAAAGTCGTGTAGAGAGTCGCAAAAAGAGTCTACAGCACTCGGTGTTCCCAGGTGGTCACCCATCCAAGTACTAACCGAGCCCGACGTTTCTTGACTTCAGTGATCGGACGAGAACTGGTGCTTTCAACGTGGTATGGCCGTAGACATTCTCAAGGAATTTTTCAGACAGGTCGTTGCCGATTTACCAAATTCAAACAAAAGTCGTGTAGAGAGTCGCTAAAAGAGTCTACATCACTCGGTGTTCCCAGGCGGTCACCCATCCAAGTACTAACCGAGCCCGACGATGCTTAACTTCAGTGATCGGACGAAAACTGGTGCTTTCAACGTGGTATGGCCATAGACATTCTCAATGAATTTTTCTGGCGGGTCGTTGCCGATTTACCAAATTCAAACAAAAGTCGTGTAGAGAGTCGCAAAAAGAGTCTACAGCACTCGGTGTTCCCAGGCGGTCACCCATCCAAGTACTAACCGAGCCCGACGTTGCTTAACTTCAGTGATCGGACGAGAACTGGTGCTTTCAACGTGGTATGGCCGTAGACATTCTCAAGGAATTTTTCTGGCGGGTCGTTGCCGATTTACCAAATTCAAACAAAAGTCGTGTAGAGAGTCGCAGAAAGAGTCTACAGCACTCGGTGTTCCCAGGCGGTCACCCATCCAAGTACTAACCGAGCCCGACGTTGCTTAACTTCAGTGATCGGACGAGAACTGGTGCTTTCAACGTGGTATAGCCGTAGACATTCTAAAGGAATTTTTCTGGCGGGTCGTTGCCGATTTACCAAATTCAAACAAAAGTCGTGTAGAGAGTCGCAAAAAGAGTCTACAGCACTCGGTGTTCCCAGGCGGTCACCCATCCAAGTACTAACCGAGCCCGACGTTGCTTGACTTCAGTGAGCGGACGAGAACTGGAGCTTTCAACGTGGTATGGCCGTAGACATTCTCAAGGAATTTTTCTGGCGGGTCGTTGCCGATTTTCCAAATTCAAACAAAAGTCGTGTAGAGAGTCGCAGAAAGAGTCTACAGCACTCGGTGTTCCCAGGCGGTCACCCATCCAAGTACTAACCGAGCCCGACGTTGCTTAACTTCAGTGATCGGACGAGAACTGGTGCTTTCAACGTGGTATGGCCGTAGACATTCCAAAAAATTTTTCTGGCGGGTCGTTGCCGATTTACCAAATTCAAACAAAAGTCGTGTAGAGAGTCGCAAAAAGAGTCTACAGCACTCGGTGTTCCCAGGCGGTCACCCATCCAAGTACTAACCGAGCCCGACGTTGCTTAACTTCAGTGATCGGACGAGAACTGGTGCTTTCAACGTGGTATGGCCGTAGACATTCCAAAAAATTTTTCTGGCGGGTCGTTGCCGATTTACCAAATTCAAACAAAAGTCGTGTAGAGAGTCGCAAAAAGAGTCTACAGCACTCGGTGTTCCCAGGCGGTCACCCATCCAAGTACTAACCGAGCCCGACGTTGCTTAACTTCAGCGATCGGGCGAGAACTGGTGCTTTCAACGTGGTATGGCCGAGGCATTCTCAAGGAATTTTTCTGGCGGGTCGTTGCCGATTTACCAAATTCAAACAAAAGTCGTGTAGAGAGTCGCAAAAAGAGTCTACAGCACTCGGTGTTCCCAGGCGGTCACCCATCCAAGTACTAACCGAGCCCGACGTTGCTTGACTTCAATGGGCGGACGAGAACTGGAGCTTTCAACGTGGTATGGCCGTAGACATTCTCAAGGAAATTTTCTGGCGGGTCGTTGCCGATTTTCCAAATTCAAACAAAAGTCGTGTAGAGAGTCGCAAAAAGAGTCTACAGCACTCGGTGTTCCCAGGTGGTCACCCATCCAAGTACTAACCGAGCCCGACGTTTCTTGACTTCAGTGATCGGACGAGAACTGGTGCTTTCAACGTGGTATGGCCGTAGACATTCTCAAGGAATTTTTCAGGCGGGTCGTTGCCGATTTACCAAATTCAAACAAAAGTCGTGTAGAGAGTCGCTAAAAGAGTCTACAGCACTCGGTGTTCCCAGGCGGTCACCCATCCAAGTACTAACCGAGCCCGACGTTGCTTGACTTCAATGAGCGGACGAGAACTGGAGTTTTCAACGTGGTTTGGTCGTAGACATTCTCAAGGAATTTTTCAGGCGGGTCGTTGCCGATTTACCAAATTCAAACAAAAGTCGTGTAGAGAGTCGCAAAAAGAGTCTACAGCACTCGGTGTTCCCAGGTGGTCACCCATCCAAGTACTAACCGAGCCCGACGTTTCTTGACTTCAGTGATCGGACGAGAACTGGTGCTTTCAGCGTGGTATGGCCGAGGCATTCTCAAGGAATTTTTTCAGGCGGGTCGTTGCCGATTTACCAAATTCAAACAAAAGTCGTGTAGAGAGTCGCTAAAAGAGTCTACAGCACTCGGTGTTCCCAGGCGGTCACCCATCCAAGTACTAACCGAGCCCGACGTTGCTTAACTTCAGTGATCGGACGAGAACTGTTGCTTTCAACGTGGTATGGCCGTAGACATTCTAAAGGAATTTTTCTGGCGGGTCGTTGCCGATTTACCAAATTCAAACAAAAGTCGTGTAGAGAATAGCAAAAAGAGTCTACAGCACTCGGTGTTCCCAGGCGGTCACCCATCCAAGTACTAACCGAGCCCGACGTTGCTTAACTTCAGCGATCGGACGAGAACTGGTGCTTTCAACGTGGTATGGCCGAGGCATTCTCAAGGAATTTTTCTGGCGGGTCGTTGCCGATTTACCAAATTCAAACAAAAGTCGTGTAGAGAGTCACAGAAAGAGTTTACAGCACTCGGTGTTCCCAGGCGGTCACCCATCCAAGTACTAACCGAGCACGACGTTGCTTAACTTCAGTGAACGGACGAGAACTGGTGCTTTCAACGTGGTATGGCCGAAGACATTCTCAAGTAATATTTCTGGTGGGTTGTAACTGATTTACCAAATTCAAACAAAAGTCGTGTAGAGAGACGCAAAAAGAGTCTACAGCACTCGGTATTCCCAGGCGGTCACCCATCCAAGTACTAACTGAGCCCGACGTTGCTTAACTTCAGTGGTCGGACGAGAATTGGTGCTTTCAGCTTGGTATGGCCGTAGACATTCTCAAGGAATTGTTCTTGCAGGTCGTTGCCGATTTACCAAATTCAAACAAAAGTCGTGTAGAGAACGCTAAAAGAGTCTACAGCATTTGGTGTTCCCAGGCGGTCACCGATCCAAGTACTAACCGAGCCCGACGTTGCTTGACTTGAATGAGCGGACGAGAACTGGAGCTTTCAACGTGGTATGGCCGTAGACATTCTCAAGGAGTTTTTCTTACGGGTCGTTGCCGATTTTCCAAATTCAAACAAAAGTCGTGTAGAGAGTCGCAAAAAGAGTCTACAGCACTCGGTGATCCCAGGTGGTCACCCATCCAAGTACTAACCGAGCCCGACGTTTCTTGACTTCAGTGATCGGACGAGAACTGGTGCTTTCAACGTGGTATGGCCGTAGACATTCTCAAGGAATTTTTCAGGCAGGTCGTTGCCGATTTACCAAATTCAAACAAAAGTCGTGTAGAGAGTCGCTAAAAGAGTCTACATCACTCGGTGTTCCCAGGCGGTCACCCATCCAAGTACTAACCGAGCCCGACGATGCTTAACTTCAGTGATCGGACGAAAACTGGTGCTTTCAACGTGGTATGGCCATAGACATTCTCAATGAATTTTTCTGGCGGGTCGTTGCCGATTTACCAAATTCAAACAAAAGTCGTGTAGAGAGTCGCAAAAAGAGTCTACAGCACTCGGTGTTCCCAGGCGGTCACCCATCCAAGTACTAACCGAGCCCGACGTTGCTTAACTTCAGTGATCGGACGAGAACTGGTGCTTTCAACGTGGTATGGCCGTAGACATTCTCAAGGAATTTTTCTGGCGGGTCGTTGCCGATTTACCAAATTCAAACAAAAGTCGTGTAGAGAGTCGCAAAAAGAGTCTACAGCACTCGGTGTTCCCAGGCGGTCACCCATCCAAGTACTAACCGAGCCCGACGTTGCTTGACTTCAGTGAGCGGACGAGAACTGGAGCTTTCAACGTGGTATGGCCGTAGACATTCTCAAGGAATTTTTCTGGCGGGTCGTTGCCGATTTTCCAAATTCAAACAAAAGTCGTGTAGAGAACGCTAAAAGAGTCTACAGCATTTGGTGTTCCCAGGCGGTCACCGATCCAAGTACTAACCGAGCCCGACGTTGCTTGACTTGAATGAGCGGACGAGAACTGGAGCTTTCAACGTGGTATGGCCGTAGACATTCTCAAGGAGTTTTTCTTACGGGTCGTTGCCGATTTTCCAAATTCAAACAAAAGTCGTGTAGAGAGTCGCAAAAAGAGTCTACAGCACTCGGTGTTCCCAGGTGGTCACCCATCCAAGTACTAACCGAGCCCGACGTTTCTTGACTTCAGTGATCGGACGAGAACTGGTGCTTTCAACGTGGTATGGCCGTAGACATTCTCAAGGAATTTTTCAGGCAGGTCGTTGCCGATTTACCAAATTCAAACAAAAGTCGTGTAGAGAGTCGCTAAAAGAGTCTACATCACTCGGTGTTCCCAGGCGGTCACCCATCCAAGTACTAACCGAGCCCGACGATGCTTAACTTCAGTGATCGGACGAAAACTGGTGCTTTCAACGTGGTATGGCCATAGACATTCTCAATGAATTTTTCTGGCGGGTCGTTGCCGATTTACCAAATTCAAACAAAAGTCGTGTAGAGAGTCGCAAAAAGAGTCTACAGCACTCGGTGTTCCCAGGCGGTCACCCATCCAAGTACTAACCGAGCCCGACGTTGCTTAACTTCAGTGATCGGACGAGAACTGGTGCTTTCAACGTGGTATGGCCGTAGACATTCTCAAGGAATTTTTCTGGCGGGTCGTTGCCGATTTACCAAATTCAAACAAAAGTCGTGTAGAGAGTCGCAAAAAGAGTCTACAGCACTCGGTGTTCCCAGGCGGTCACCCATCCAAGTACTAACCGAGCCCGACGTTGCTTGACTTCAGTGAGCGGACGAGAACTGGAGCTTTCAACGTGGTATGGCCGTAGACATTCTCAAGGAATTTTTCTGGCGGGTCGTTGCCGATTTTCCAAATTCAAACAAAAGTCGTGTAGAGAGTCGCAGAAAGAGTCTACAGCACTCGGTGTTCCCAGGCGGTCACCCATCCAAGTACTAACCGAGCCCGACGTTGCTTAACTTCAGTGATCGGACGAGAACTGGTGCTTTCAACGTGGTATAGCCGTAGACATTCTAAAGGAATTTTTCTGGCGGGTCGTTGCCGATTTACCAAATTCAAACAAAAGTCGTGTAGAGAGTCGCAAAAAGAGTCTACAGCACTCGGTGTTCCCAGGCGGTCACCCATCCAAGTACTAACCGAGCCCGACGTTGCTTGACTTCAGTGAGCGGACGAGAACTGGAGCTTTCAACGTGGTATGGCCGTAGACATTCTCAAGGAATTTTTCTGGCGGGTCGTTGCCGATTTTCCAAATTCAAACAAAAGTCGTGTAGAGAGTCGCAGAAAGAGTCTACAGCACTCGGTGTTCCCAGGCGGTCACCCATCCAAGTACTAACCGAGCCCGACGTTGCTTAACTTCAGTGATCGGACGAGAACTGGTGCTTTCAACGTGGTATGGCCGTAGACATTCCAAAAAATTTTTCTGGCGGGTCGTTGCCGATTTACCAAATTCAAACAAAAGTCGTGTAGAGAGTCGCAAAAAGAGTCTACAGCACTCGGTGTTCCCAGGCGGTCACCCATCCAAGTACTAACCGAGCCCGACGTTGCTTAACTTCAGTGATCGGACGAGAACTGGTGCTTTCAACGTGGTATGGCCGTAGACATTCCAAAAAATTTTTCTGGCGGGTCGTTGCCGATTTACCAAATTCAAACAAAAGTCGTGTAGAGAGTCGCAAAAAGAGTCTACAGCACTCGGTGTTCCCAGGCGGTCACCCATCCAAGTACTAACCGAGCCCGACGTTGCTTAACTTCAGCGATCGGGCGAGAACTGGTGCTTTCAACGTGGTATGGCCGAGGCATTCTCAAGGAATTTTTCTGGCGGGTCGTTGCCGATTTACCAAATTCAAACAAAAGTCGTGTAGAGAGTCGCAAAAAGAGTCTACAGCACTCGGTGTTCCCAGGCGGTCACCCATCCAAGTACTAACCGAGCCCGACGTTGCTTGACTTCAATGGGCGGACGAGAACTGGAGCTTTCAACGTGGTATGGCCGTAGACATTCTCAAGGAAATTTTCTGGCGGGTCGTTGCCGATTTTCCAAATTCAAACAAAAGTCGTGTAGAGAGTCGCAAAAAGAGTCTACAGCACTCGGTGTTCCCAGGTGGTCACCCATCCAAGTACTAACCGAGCCCGACGTTTCTTGACTTCAGTGATCGGACGAGAACTGGTGCTTTCAACGTGGTATGGCCGTAGACATTCTCAAGGAATTTTTCAGGCGGGTCGTTGCCGATTTACCAAATTCAAACAAAAGTCGTGTAGAGAGTCGCTAAAAGAGTCTACAGCACTCGGTGTTCCCAGGCGGTCACCCATCCAAGTACTAACCGAGCCCGACGTTGCTTGACTTCAATGAGCGGACGAGAACTGGAGTTTTCAACGTGGTTTGGTCGTAGACATTCTCAAGGAATTTTTCAGGCGGGTCGTTGCCGATTTACCAAATTCAAACAAAAGTCGTGTAGAGAGTCGCAAAAAGAGTCTACAGCACTCGGTGTTCCCAGGTGGTCACCCATCCAAGTACTAACCGAGCCCGACGTTTCTTGACTTCAGTGATCGGACGAGAACTGGTGCTTTCAGCGTGGTATGGCCGAGGCATTCTCAAGGAATTTTTTCAGGCGGGTCGTTGCCGATTTACCAAATTCAAACAAAAGTCGTGTAGAGAGTCGCTAAAAGAGTCTACAGCACTCGGTGTTCCCAGGCGGTCACCCATCCAAGTACTAACCGAGCCCGACGTTGCTTAACTTCAGTGATCGGACGAGAACTGTTGCTTTCAACGTGGTATGGCCGTAGACATTCTAAAGGAATTTTTCTGGCGGGTCGTTGCCGATTTACCAAATTCAAACAAAAGTCGTGTAGAGAATAGCAAAAAGAGTCTACAGCACTCGGTGTTCCCAGGCGGTCACCCATCCAAGTACTAACCGAGCCCGACGTTGCTTAACTTCAGCGATCGGACGAGAACTGGTGCTTTCAACGTGGTATGGCCGAGGCATTCTCAAGGAATTTTTCTGGCGGGTCGTTGCCGATTTACCAAATTCAAACAAAAGTCGTGTAGAGAGTCACAGAAAGAGTTTACAGCACTCGGTGTTCCCAGGCGGTCACCCATCCAAGTACTAACCGAGCACGACGTTGCTTAACTTCAGTGAACGGACGAGAACTGGTGCTTTCAACGTGGTATGGCCGAAGACATTCTCAAGTAATATTTCTGGTGGGTTGTAACTGATTTACCAAATTCAAACAAAAGTCGTGTAGAGAGACGCAAAAAGAGTCTACAGCACTCGGTATTCCCAGGCGGTCACCCATCCAAGTACTAACTGAGCCCGACGTTGCTTAACTTCAGTGGTCGGACGAGAATTGGTGCTTTCAGCTTGGTATGGCCGTAGACATTCTCAAGGAATTGTTCTTGCAGGTCGTTGCCGATTTACCAAATTCAAACAAAAGTCGTGTAGAGAACGCTAAAAGAGTCTACAGCATTTGGTGTTCCCAGGCGGTCACCGATCCAAGTACTAACCGAGCCCGACGTTGCTTGACTTGAATGAGCGGACGAGAACTGGAGCTTTCAACGTGGTATGGCCGTAGACATTCTCAAGGAGTTTTTCTTACGGGTCGTTGCCGATTTTCCAAATTCAAACAAAAGTCGTGTAGAGAGTCGCAAAAAGAGTCTACAGCACTCGGTGATCCCAGGTGGTCACCCATCCAAGTACTAACCGAGCCCGACGTTTCTTGACTTCAGTGATCGGACGAGAACTGGTGCTTTCAACGTGGTATGGCCGTAGACATTCTCAAGGAATTTTTCAGGCAGGTCGTTGCCGATTTACCAAATTCAAACAAAAGTCGTGTAGAGAGTCGCTAAAAGAGTCTACATCACTCGGTGTTCCCAGGCGGTCACCCATCCAAGTACTAACCGAGCCCGACGATGCTTAACTTCAGTGATCGGACGAAAACTGGTGCTTTCAACGTGGTATGGCCATAGACATTCTCAATGAATTTTTCTGGCGGGTCGTTGCCGATTTACCAAATTCAAACAAAAGTCGTGTAGAGAGTCGCAAAAAGAGTCTACAGCACTCGGTGTTCCCAGGCGGTCACCCATCCAAGTACTAACCGAGCCCGACGTTGCTTAACTTCAGTGATCGGACGAGAACTGGTGCTTTCAACGTGGTATGGCCGTAGACATTCTCAAGGAATTTTTCTGGCGGGTCGTTGCCGATTTACCAAATTCAAACAAAAGTCGTGTAGAGAGTCGCAAAAAGAGTCTACAGCACTCGGTGTTCCCAGGCGGTCACCCATCCAAGTACTAACCGAGCCCGACGTTGCTTGACTTCAGTGAGCGGACGAGAACTGGAGCTTTCAACGTGGTATGGCCGTAGACATTCTCAAGGAATTTTTCTGGCGGGTCGTTGCCGATTTTCCAAATTCAAACAAAAGTCGTGTAGAGAACGCTAAAAGAGTCTACAGCATTTGGTGTTCCCAGGCGGTCACCGATCCAAGTACTAACCGAGCCCGACGTTGCTTGACTTGAATGAGCGGACGAGAACTGGAGCTTTCAACGTGGTATGGCCGTAGACATTCTCAAGGAGTTTTTCTTACGGGTCGTTGCCGATTTTCCAAATTCAAACAAAAGTCGTGTAGAGAGTCGCAAAAAGAGTCTACAGCACTCGGTGTTCCCAGGTGGTCACCCATCCAAGTACTAACCGAGCCCGACGTTTCTTGACTTCAGTGATCGGACGAGAACTGGTGCTTTCAACGTGGTATGGCCGTAGACATTCTCAAGGAATTTTTCAGGCAGGTCGTTGCCGATTTACCAAATTCAAACAAAAGTCGTGTAGAGAGTCGCTAAAAGAGTCTACATCACTCGGTGTTCCCAGGCGGTCACCCATCCAAGTACTAACCGAGCCCGACGATGCTTAACTTCAGTGATCGGACGAAAACTGGTGCTTTCAACGTGGTATGGCCATAGACATTCTCAATGAATTTTTCTGGCGGGTCGTTGCCGATTTACCAAATTCAAACAAAAGTCGTGTAGAGAGTCGCAAAAAGAGTCTACAGCACTCGGTGTTCCCAGGCGGTCACCCATCCAAGTACTAACCGAGCCCGACGTTGCTTAACTTCAGTGATCGGACGAGAACTGGTGCTTTCAACGTGGTATGGCCGTAGACATTCTCAAGGAATTTTTCTGGCGGGTCGTTGCCGATTTACCAAATTCAAACAAAAGTCGTGTAGAGAGTCGCAAAAAGAGTCTACAGCACTCGGTGTTCCCAGGCGGTCACCCATCCAAGTACTAACCGAGCCCGACGTTGCTTGACTTCAGTGAGCGGACGAGAACTGGAGCTTTCAACGTGGTATGGCCGTAGACATTCTCAAGGAATTTTTCTGGCGGGTCGTTGCCGATTTTCCAAATTCAAACAAAAGTCGTGTAGAGAGTCGCAGAAAGAGTCTACAGCACTCGGTGTTCCCAGGCGGTCACCCATCCAAGTACTAACCGAGCCCGACGTTGCTTAACTTCAGTGATCGGACGAGAACTGGTGCTTTCAACGTGGTATAGCCGTAGACATTCTAAAGGAATTTTTCTGGCGGGTCGTTGCCGATTTACCAAATTCAAACAAAAGTCGTGTAGAGAGTCGCAAAAAGAGTCTACAGCACTCGGTGTTCCCAGGCGGTCACCCATCCAAGTACTAACCGAGCCCGACGTTGCTTGACTTCAGTGAGCGGACGAGAACTGGAGCTTTCAACGTGGTATGGCCGTAGACATTCTCAAGGAATTTTTCTGGCGGGTCGTTGCCGATTTTCCAAATTCAAACAAAAGTCGTGTAGAGAGTCGCAGAAAGAGTCTACAGCACTCGGTGTTCCCAGGCGGTCACCCATCCAAGTACTAACCGAGCCCGACGTTGCTTAACTTCAGTGATCGGACGAGAACTGGTGCTTTCAACGTGGTATGGCCGTAGACATTCCAAAAAATTTTTCTGGCGGGTCGTTGCCGATTTACCAAATTCAAACAAAAGTCGTGTAGAGAGTCGCAAAAAGAGTCTACAGCACTCGGTGTTCCCAGGCGGTCACCCATCCAAGTACTAACCGAGCCCGACGTTGCTTAACTTCAGTGATCGGACGAGAACTGGTGCTTTCAACGTGGTATGGCCGTAGACATTCCAAAAAATTTTTCTGGCGGGTCGTTGCCGATTTACCAAATTCAAACAAAAGTCGTGTAGAGAGTCGCAAAAAGAGTCTACAGCACTCGGTGTTCCCAGGCGGTCACCCATCCAAGTACTAACCGAGCCCGACGTTGCTTAACTTCAGCGATCGGGCGAGAACTGGTGCTTTCAACGTGGTATGGCCGAGGCATTCTCAAGGAATTTTTCTGGCGGGTCGTTGCCGATTTACCAAATTCAAACAAAAGTCGTGTAGAGAGTCGCAAAAAGAGTCTACAGCACTCGGTGTTCCCAGGCGGTCACCCATCCAAGTACTAACCGAGCCCGACGTTGCTTGACTTCAATGGGCGGACGAGAACTGGAGCTTTCAACGTGGTATGGCCGTAGACATTCTCAAGGAAATTTTCTGGCGGGTCGTTGCCGATTTTCCAAATTCAAACAAAAGTCGTGTAGAGAGTCGCAAAAAGAGTCTACAGCACTCGGTGTTCCCAGGTGGTCACCCATCCAAGTACTAACCGAGCCCGACGTTTCTTGACTTCAGTGATCGGACGAGAACTGGTGCTTTCAACGTGGTATGGCCGTAGACATTCTCAAGGAATTTTTCAGGCGGGTCGTTGCCGATTTACCAAATTCAAACAAAAGTCGTGTAGAGAGTCGCTAAAAGAGTCTACAGCACTCGGTGTTCCCAGGCGGTCACCCATCCAAGTACTAACCGAGCCCGACGTTGCTTGACTTCAATGAGCGGACGAGAACTGGAGTTTTCAACGTGGTTTGGTCGTAGACATTCTCAAGGAATTTTTCAGGCGGGTCGTTGCCGATTTACCAAATTCAAACAAAAGTCGTGTAGAGAGTCGCAAAAAGAGTCTACAGCACTCGGTGTTCCCAGGTGGTCACCCATCCAAGTACTAACCGAGCCCGACGTTTCTTGACTTCAGTGATCGGACGAGAACTGGTGCTTTCAGCGTGGTATGGCCGAGGCATTCTCAAGGAATTTTTTCAGGCGGGTCGTTGCCGATTTACCAAATTCAAACAAAAGTCGTGTAGAGAGTCGCTAAAAGAGTCTACAGCACTCGGTGTTCCCAGGCGGTCACCCATCCAAGTACTAACCGAGCCCGACGTTGCTTAACTTCAGTGATCGGACGAGAACTGTTGCTTTCAACGTGGTATGGCCGTAGACATTCTAAAGGAATTTTTCTGGCGGGTCGTTGCCGATTTACCAAATTCAAACAAAAGTCGTGTAGAGAATAGCAAAAAGAGTCTACAGCACTCGGTGTTCCCAGGCGGTCACCCATCCAAGTACTAACCGAGCCCGACGTTGCTTAACTTCAGCGATCGGACGAGAACTGGTGCTTTCAACGTGGTATGGCCGAGGCATTCTCAAGGAATTTTTCTGGCGGGTCGTTGCCGATTTACCAAATTCAAACAAAAGTCGTGTAGAGAGTCACAGAAAGAGTTTACAGCACTCGGTGTTCCCAGGCGGTCACCCATCCAAGTACTAACCGAGCACGACGTTGCTTAACTTCAGTGAACGGACGAGAACTGGTGCTTTCAACGTGGTATGGCCGAAGACATTCTCAAGTAATATTTCTGGTGGGTTGTAACTGATTTACCAAATTCAAACAAAAGTCGTGTAGAGAGACGCAAAAAGAGTCTACAGCACTCGGTATTCCCAGGCGGTCACCCATCCAAGTACTAACTGAGCCCGACGTTGCTTAACTTCAGTGGTCGGACGAGAATTGGTGCTTTCAGCTTGGTATGGCCGTAGACATTCTCAAGGAATTGTTCTTGCAGGTCGTTGCCGATTTACCAAATTCAAACAAAAGTCGTGTAGAGAACGCTAAAAGAGTCTACAGCATTTGGTGTTCCCAGGCGGTCACCGATCCAAGTACTAACCGAGCCCGACGTTGCTTGACTTGAATGAGCGGACGAGAACTGGAGCTTTCAACGTGGTATGGCCGTAGACATTCTCAAGGAGTTTTTCTTACGGGTCGTTGCCGATTTTCCAAATTCAAACAAAAGTCGTGTAGAGAGTCGCAAAAAGAGTCTACAGCACTCGGTGTTCCCAGGTGGTCACCCATCCAAGTACTAACCGAGCCCGACGTTTCTTGACTTCAGTGATCGGACGAGAACTGGTGCTTTCAACGTGGTATGGCCGTAGACATTCTCAAGGAATTTTTCAGGCAGGTCGTTGCCGATTTACCAAATTCAAACAAAAGTCGTGTAGAGAGTCGCTAAAAGAGTCTACATCACTCGGTGTTCCCAGGCGGTCACCCATCCAAGTACTAACCGAGCCCGACGATGCTTAACTTCAGTGATCGGACGAAAACTGGTGCTTTCAACGTGGTATGGCCATAGACATTCTCAATGAATTTTTCTGGCGGGTCGTTGCCGATTTACCAAATTCAAACAAAAGTCGTGTAGAGAGTCGCAAAAAGAGTCTACAGCACTCGGTGTTCCCAGGCGGTCACCCATCCAAGTACTAACCGAGCCCGACGTTGCTTAACTTCAGTGATCGGACGAGAACTGGTGCTTTCAACGTGGTATGGCCGTAGACATTCTCAAGGAATTTTTCTGGCGGGTCGTTGCCGATTTACCAAATTCAAACAAAAGTCGTGTAGAGAGTCGCAAAAAGAGTCTACAGCACTCGGTGTTCCCAGGCGGTCACCCATCCAAGTACTAACCGAGCCCGACGTTGCTTGACTTCAGTGAGCGGACGAGAACTGGAGCTTTCAACGTGGTATGGCCGTAGACATTCTCAAGGAATTTTTCTGGCGGGTCGTTGCCGATTTTCCAAATTCAAACAAAAGTCGTGTAGAGAGTCGCAGAAAGAGTCTACAGCACTCGGTGTTCCCAGGCGGTCACCCATCCAAGTACTAACCGAGCCCGACGTTGCTTAACTTCAGTGATCGGACGAGAACTGGTGCTTTCAACGTGGTATGGCCGTAGACATTCTAAAGGAATTTTTCTGGTGGGTCGTTGCCGATTTACCAAATTCAAACAAAAGTCGTGTAGAGAATAGCAAAAAGAGTCTACAGCACTCGGTGTTTCCAGGCGGTCACCCATCCAAGTACTAACCGAGCTCGACGTTGCTTAACTTCAGCGATCGGGCGAGAACTGGTGCTTTCAACGTGGTATGGCCGAGGCATTCTCAAGGAATTTTTCTGGCGGGTCGTTGCCGATTTACCAAATTCAAACAAAAGTCGTGTAGAGAGTCGCAAAAAGAGTCTACAGCACTCGGTGTTCCCAGGCGGTCACCCATCCAAGTACTAACCGAGTTCGACGTTGCTTGACTTCAATGGGCGGACGAGAACTGGAGCTTTCAACGTGGTATGGCCGTAGACATTCTCAAGGAATTTTTCTGGCGGGTCGTTGCCGATTTTCCAAATTCAAACAAAAGTCGTGTAGAGAGTCGCAAAAAGAGTCTACAGCACTCGGTGTTCCCAGGTGGTCACCCATCCAAGTACTAACCGAGCCCGACGTTTCTTGACTTCAGTGATCGGACGAGAACTGGTGCTTTCAACGTGGTATGGCCGTAGACATTCTCAAGGAATTTTTCAGGCGGGTCGTTGCCGATTTACCAAATTCAAACAAAAGTCGTGTAGAGAGTCGCTAAAAGAGTCTACAGCACTCGGTGTTCCCAGGCGGTCACCCATCCAAGTACTAACCGAGCCCGACGTTGCTTGACTTCAATGAGCGGACGAGAACTGGAGCTTTCAACGTGGTATGGCCGTAGACATTCTCAAGGAATTTTTCTGGCGGGTCGTTGCCGATTTTCCAAATTCAAACAAAAGTCGTGTAGAGAGTCGCAAAAAGAGTCTACAGCACTCGGTGTTCCCAGGTGGTCACCCATCCAAGTACTAACCGGAGCCCGACGTTTCTTGACTTCAGTGATCGGACGAGAACTGGTGCTTTCAGCGTGGTATGGCCGTAGACGTTCTCAAGGAATTTTTTCAGGCGGGTCGTTGCCGATTTACCAAATTCAAACAAAAGTCGTGTAGAGAGTCGCTAAAAGAGTCTACAGCACTCGGTGTTCCCAGGCGGTCACCCATCCAAGTACTAACCGAGCCCGACGTTGCTTAACTTCAGTGATCGGACGAGAACTGGTGCTTTCAACGTGGTATAGCCGTAGACATTCTAAAGGAATTTTTCTGGCGGGTCGTTGCCGATTTACCAAATTCAAACAAAAGTCGTGTAGAGAATAGCAAAAAGAGTCTACAGCACTCGGTGTTCCCAGGCGGTCACCCATCCAAGTACTAACCGAGCCCGACGTTGCTTAACTTCAGCGATCGGGCGAGAACTGGTGCTTTCAACGTGGTATGGCCGAGGCATTCTCAAGGAATTTTTCTGGCGGGTCGTTGCCGATTTACCAAATTCAAACAAAAGTCGTGTAGAGAGTCGCAAAAAGAGTCTACAGCACTCGGTGTTCCCAGGTGGTCACCCATCCAAGTACTAACCGAGCCCGACGTTTCTTGACTTCAGTGATCGGACGAGAACTGGTGCTTTCAACGTGGTATAGCACATTCTCAAGGAATTTTTCAGGCGGGTCGTTGCCGATTTACCAAATTCAAACAAAAGTCGTGTAGAGAGTCGCTAAAAGAGTCTACAGCACTCGGTGTTCCCAGGCGGTCACCCATCCAAGTATTAACCGAGCCCGACGTTGCTTGACTTCAATGAGCGGACGAGAACTGGAGCTTTCAACGTGGTATGGCCGTAGACATTCTCAAGGAATTTTTCTGGTGGGTCGTTGCCGATTTTCCAAATTCAAACAAAAGTCGTGTAGAGAGTCGCAAAAAGAGTCTACAGCACTCGGTGTTCCCAGGTGGTCACCCATCCAAGTACTAACCGAGCCCGACGTTTCTTGACTTCAGTGATCGGACGAGAACTGGTGCTTTCAACGTGGTATGGCCGTAGACATTCTCAAGGAATTTTTCGGGCGGGTCGTTGCCGATTTACCAAATTCAAACAAAAGTCGTGTAGAGAGTCGCTAAAAGAGTCTACAGCACTCGGTGTTCCCAGGCGGTCACCCATCCAAGTACTAACCGAGCCCGACGTTGCTTAACTTCAGTGATCGGACGAGAACTGGTGCTTTCAACGTGGTATGGCCGTAGACATTCCAAAAAATTTTTCTGGCGGGTCGTTGCCGATTTACCAAATTCAAACAAAAGTCGTGTAGAGAGTCGCAAAAAGAGTCTACAGCACTCGGTGTTCCCAGGCGGTCACCCATCCAAGTACTAACCGAGCCCGACGTTGCTTAACTTCAGCGATCGGGCGAGAACTGGTGCTTTCAACGTGGTATGGCCGAGGCATTCTCAAGGAATTTTTCTGGCGGGTCGTTGCCGATTTACCAAATTCAAACAAATGTCGTGTAGAGAGTCGCAAAAAGAGTCTACAGCACTCGGTGTTCCCAGGCGGTCACCCATCCAAGTACTAACCGAGCCCGACGTTGCTTGACTTCAATGGGCGGACGAGAACTGGAGCTTTCAACGTGGTATGGCCGTAGACATTCTCAAGGAAATTTTCTGGCGGGTCGTTGCCGATTTTCCAAATTCAAACAAAAGTCGTGTAGAGAGTCGCAAAAAGAGTCTACAGCACTCGGTGTTCCCAGGTGGTCACCCATCCAAGTACTAACCGAGCCCGACGTTTCTTGACTTCAGTGATCGGACGAGAACTGGTGCTTTCAACGTGGTATGGCCGTAGACATTCTCAAGGAATTTTTCAGGCGGGTCGTTGCCGATTTACCAAATTCAAACAAAAGTCGTGTAGAGAGTCGCTAAAAGAGTCTACAGCACTCGGTGTTCCCAGGCGGTCACCCATCCAAGTACTAACCGAGCCCGACGTTGCTTGACTTCAATGAGCGGACGAGAACTGGAGTTTTCAACGTGGTTTGGTCGTAGACATTCTCAAGGAATTTTTCAGGCGGGTCGTTGCCGATTTACCAAATTCAAACAAAAGTCGTGTAGAGAGTCGCAAAAAGAGTCTACAGCACTCGGTGTTCCCAGGTGGTCACCCATCCAAGTACTAACCGAGCCCGACGTTTCTTGACTTCAGTGATCGGACGAGAACTGGTGCTTTCAGCGTGGTATGGCCGTAGACGTTCTCAAGGAATTTTTTCAGGCGGGTCGTTGCCGATTTACCAAATTCAAACAAAAGTCGTGTAGAGAGTCGCTAAAAGAGTCTACAGCACTCGGTGTTCCCAGGCGGTCACCCATCCAAGTACTAACCGAGCCCGACGTTGCTTAACTTCAGCGATCGGGCGAGAACTGGTGCTTTCAACGTGGTATGGCCGAGGCATTCTCAAGGAATTTTTCTGGCGGGTCGTTGCCGATTTACCAAATTCAAACAAAAGTCGTGTAGAGAGTCGCAAAAAGAGTCTACAGAACTCGGTGTTCCCAGGCGGTCACCCATCCAAGTACTAACCGAGCCCGACGTTGCTTGACTTCAATGAGCAAACGAGAATTGGAGCTTTCAACGTGGTATGGCCGTAGACATTCTCAAGGAATTTTTCTGGTGGGTCGTTGCCGATTTTCCAAATTCAAACAAAAGTCGTGTAGAGAGTCGCAAAAAGAGTCTACAGCACTCGGTGTTCCCAGGTGGTCACCCATCCAAGTACTAACCGAGCCCGACGTTTCTTGACTTCAGTGATCGGACGAGAACTGGTGCTTTCAACGTGGTATGGCCGTAGACATTCTCAAGGAATTTTTCAGGCGGGTCGTTGCCGATTTACCAAATTCAAACAAAAGTCGTGTAGAGAGTCGCTAAAAGAGTCTACAGCACTCGGTGTTCCCAGGCGGTCACCCATCCAAGTATTAACCGAGCCCGACGTTGCTTGACTTCAATGAGCGGACGAGAACTGGAGCTTTCAACGTGGTATGGCCGTAGACATTCTCAAGGAATTTTTCTGGTGGGTCGTTGCCGATTTTCCAAATTCAAACAAAAGTCGTGTAGAGAGTCGCAAAAAGAGTCTACAGCACTCGGTGTTCCCAGGTGGTCACCCATCCAAGTACTAACCGAGCCCGACGTTTCTTGACTTCAGTGATCGGACGAGAACTGGTGCTTTCAACGTGGTATGGCCGTAGACATTCTCAAGGAATTTTTCGGGCGGGTCGTTGCCGATTTACCAAATTCAAACAAAAGTCGTGTAGAGAGTCGCTAAAAGAGTCTACAGCACTCGGTGTTCCCAGGCGGTCACCCATCCAAGTACTAACCGAGCCCGACGTTGCTTAACTTCAGTGATCGGACGAGAACTGGTGCTTTCAACGTGGTATGGCCGTAGACATTCCAAAAAATTTTTCTGGCGGGTCGTTGCCGATTTACCAAATTCAAACAAAAGTCGTGTAGAGAGTCGCAAAAAGAGTCTACAGCACTCGGTGTTCCCAGGCGGTCACCCATCCAAGTACTAACCGAGCCCGACGTTGCTTAACTTCAGCGATCGGGCGAGAACTGGTGCTTTCAACGTGGTATGGCCGAGGCATTCTCAAGGAATTTTTCTGGCGGGTCGTTGCCGATTTACCAAATTCAAACAAAAGTCGTGTAGAGAGTCGCAAAAAGAGTCTACAGCACTCGGTGTTCCCAGGCGGTCACCCATCCAAGTACTAACCGAGCCCGACGTTGCTTGACTTCAATGGGCGGACGAGAACTGGAGCTTTCAACGTGGTATGGCCGTAGACATTCTCAAGGAAATTTTCTGGCGGGTCGTTGCCGATTTTCCAAATTCAAACAAAAGTCGTGTAGAGAGTCGCAAAAAGAGTCTACAGCACTCGGTGTTCCCAGGTGGTCACCCATCCAAGTACTAACCGAGCCCGACGTTTCTTGACTTCAGTGATCGGACGAGAACTGGTGCTTTCAACGTGGTATGGCCGTAGACATTCTCAAGGAATTTTTCAGGCGGGTCGTTGCCGATTTACCAAATTCAAACAAAAGTCGTGTAGAGAGTCGCTAAAAGAGTCTACAGCACTCGGTGTTCCCAGGCGGTCACCCATCCAAGTACTAACCGAGCCCGACGTTGCTTGACTTCAATGAGCGGACGAGAACTGGAGTTTTCAACGTGGTTTGGTCGTAGACATTCTCAAGGAATTTTTCAGGCGGGTCGTTGCCGATTTACCAAATTCAAACAAAAGTCGTGTAGAGAGTCGCAAAAAGAGTCTACAGCACTCGGTGTTCCCAGGTGGTCACCCATCCAAGTACTAACCGAGCCCGACTGTAACTGTCGTGGGTACATAATGCAGGGTGGTCGATTTGGTTTGCGCGGTCGATTTGGCAAATGGTCGATTTGGTAAGAATGTTCTAGAACGGAGTAATTAGTGTTTTGTTTTGTGCATATTTTAATATGGATAGAGAATAGTAGTATTTAAGTCCCTAATAGTTATTTCCTTTGTCTAAGACAATTTAATATATTTGTTAAGTATTTCTAAAGGCATTGTTAGTTAGTATTAGTTAGTATTTAACCTATTTGTAGAACTAACGTTGACTGGCATCAATACCAGCTCCCGTTGTGTCTGCGTTCTCGCGCCATGATAGAATGGGGGACTAGTATGCTGCCAGAGTTTTTTACGTAGTGAATTTTATGTAGTGAAAGCAGTAAAAATCACCTTTGTTATGTTATCTTATTAAGACTGTGCTAGACTGTTTGAAATAGCTATGTAGAAATTAATAAATGATTTCATTTCATCGAAGAAGGTGTTCTCACTTCAGTTTATAAAAGAAAACCAAGCAGAACGTAGAGTAGAGTAGCCTAGAGTTTCGCTAACCGTTGGTGCCACCCAAACCCCCATGATGCCCATCTATCTATCGGAACAAAGCACTGACTGTTACAGTAAAAAACTCTGAGCTTGTGTTGTAAGCCGTTTTATGGAACTCTGGGCTTGTGTTCTAAGCCGTTTTATGGAGAAGTAAACAACTTTGTGTAGGCCCAATCTAAGCCGTTTTATATGGAGAATTGGAGAACGTTTTATAGAGAAGTAAAAACTTTTGTGTAGGCCTAAT
This sequence comes from Lottia scabra, assembly GCA_029955415.1. Taxonomy (NCBI): domain Eukaryota; kingdom Metazoa; phylum Mollusca; class Gastropoda; family Lottiidae; genus Lottia; species Lottia scabra. Next base: position 8,967,056 of record JARJEI010000014.1, on the reverse strand, counting down.
CTAAGCCGTTGTATGCCTGTATGGAGAACGTTTTATAAAGAAGTAAAAACTTTTGTGTAGGCCTAATCTAAGCCGTTTTATGGAGAAGGTAAAGTGAACTAGACCCTAGGCCTAGTGAAGATTCGTAACTTTTTTGTTTTATGGTTGAAGGCTTTTGTTGTAAGCCACATGGTAGCGTTGGAAGTGTGAACTTTGTGGCATTGAAATGAAGCTGAACTTTTGGTTTCTGGAGTAAGCCAAGTGGAAGTGTGCTGTATTTTTATGTGGAAACTACTTGGTTTGAAATCAGTAGAACTGTTGCAGTATTGTGGTAATTAACTTTAAAGTGAGATTTTGTTTTAATTCTCTTCTTAGAACTGTTTTATAATAATTGTGATTGATGCAAGTCCATGTAACTTTAATAACTTTGGTGTTGTTTTTATTGATACCCTGTCTAAACATGGATAGCAACCATAGTAATTCACATAACTCTGAGAGTGGACATTCTAATATTGATCACAGTGTAAGAAGTAGTGGCAGGTCACTTCGAACCCGAAGTAATGCGTCATCCACTCAAAGTTTACGGTCTAAAGAAAAAATGGATGCAGAGATAGAAGCTGCTATTTTAAAGACTAAGTTGAAGTACTTTGATCAAGAGAATGCCTCAAAAGCTGAACTAGAAAGAATTCAAATGAGGAGAGATTTAGAAATCGCAGAGTCAAAGGTGATGGTTTTAGCTAGGTCTCAAACTTCAGGTGAAGATTTTAAATCTGCAGATGCTTCATTCAAAGCAGAACGTGTTCAAGCATATGTGAATTCGCTCGAACCAGATACCACTGTATTACCAGTCACTTTGCCTAATGATCCAGTGCCAAGAAGGCCTAGTACACTTACAGATGAAGATACCTTTGGATCCCCTCAACGGACGTCCCAGTTACAGCATGTTGGAAACACCGTAAATCCACCATCACCTCCTGATATGGTACAACTGGCGAGAATTATTGCTGATCAAATGAGTCTTTCTAAACTTCCTGTACCAGAACCAGCAGTGTTCACAGGGGACCCTTTAAGATATCCAGCATGGAAAATTAGTTTTAGTACTTTAATTGAAAGGAAAAACATTCCTGTGGGGGAGCAAATGTTTTATTTAAAAAAGTATTTAAGTGGTGCCGCTAGGGCATGTGTAGAGAGTTATTTCCTTCTCGATAATGAAAATGCTTTTATTGAAGCTAAAGCTTTGTTAGATGAGCGATTTGGTAACAAATTTGTTATATCAGAAAATTTTAGAAAGAAATTAGATAATTGGTCTAAAATTAAGTCAAGGGATAATTTAGGCTTACGTAATTTCGCAGATTTCCTTAGACAGTTGTTGGCTGCTAGGAATTGTTTTAGCACTTTAAAATTGTATGATGACCCAACTAAAATTCAAGATATGTTAGATAAGCTTCCTGATTATTTATCTAATAGGTGGTACAGGAAAGTCTATGATTATAAACAAGCATATAACGAATATCCACCTCTTTCAAATTTTGTAGATTTTATTGTTAAAGAGGCTGACATTGCATGTGATCCTATGGCTACTTTTAATAAAGATGTTAATAATTTTAACAGTAATGGTAACGGTAAATATGTTAATGGACTTAGTAATAGGTCAAAGTATAATAATAATGCTACTTCCTTTAGTGCTCAGGTAACAAATGATTATCAGAATAAATGTGTATTTTGTGATAATAAGGGTCACCATGTTAGCTCTTGTGTTAATTTTAAGAAAATGTCCTTAACAGAAAGGAAAGAATTTTGTTTTAAGAAAAGATTGTGCTTCTCTTGTCTGAATATAGGGCATATTTCAAAGTTTTGTAAGAAACGTTTAAAATGTGATGTTTGTGATAAATATCATCCTTCAATATTACATGATTATAATGAGGCTGGCCATAAAAGGGTTGAAGAGAAAGTAGATACTAGTGTTATGTCTGCTCATTCGGGGCTCACTAATAGTTCTCAGAAAAGTTCATTAATATTACCAGTTTATATTTCTTCAGTAGATAATCCTTTAAGGGAAAGATTAGCCTATGCTATGTTAGATGACCAGTCAGATGGTTGTTTTGTTGTTCCGAAAACTTGTCGGGATTTAGATATTAAAGGTTCCAAGGTGCAATTATCTCTTACAACTATGTTAGGAAATGAGGTTATAGATTCAGAAAAGATTTCTGGTCTTGTTGTTCGTGGTTATAGTAGTGATGTTAAAATTTCACTTCCAGCAGCTTATTTAAGAAATGAGATTCCAGTTAATAGGAAGAGTATACCTACTCCAGATATGGCTAGGAAATGGTCTCATTTAGAAAGTATTGCTGGAGAGCTTTTGCCTTTACAGGATTTTGGTGTTGAGCTTTTAATAGGTTATAATTGTAGTAGGGCTTTAACCCCACGTAATGTAATTCCTCATGATAGTGATGGACCTTATGGTTTGAAAACTGATCTTGGATGGGGTATTGTAGGCATAGTTGAGTCTGGTACGGATAGTTTCACCCATTCTCACAGGACTTTAGTTTCAGAATTTGTAAGTGATAAAATTGTATTGTCATTTAAAACTCAAATCAAGGAAGTTAATAATATAGGAGATAGTATTCTTAAATTTATGGAGTTAGATTTTAGTGAAAGGCGGTCAAACGAGTTAGGTCATTCTCGTGAAGATAAGAAATTTTTGGATAAAATGTCTAATTCAATTCATTTGTCAGAGGATAATCATTATGAGATGTGTTTACCGTTTAAGGGAGATAACCCTGTTTTGCCTAACAATAGATCTTATGCTTTAAAGAGGTTTAATAATTTGTTGAGTCGTTTCGATAAGAATAGTAGTTTAAAGCAGGATTATTATGAGTTTATGAATAATATTATTGATAAGGAATTTGCAGAAGTTGTGCCGGAAAGTGAGTTGAATTTGGATAATGGTACTATTTGGTATATACCTCATCACTCTGTCTATCATCCAAAGAAACCAAATAAAATTAGAGTTGTTTTTGATTGCAATACTAAGTATCGTGGAATTGGTTTGAATGATTGTTTATTAAAGGGACCTGATTTAACGAATAATTTGTTAGGTGTTCTTATGCGTTTTCGTCTTGAATCAGTTGCTGTTCTATGTGATATAGAACAAATGTTTTATCAGTTTAAGGTTAATGTTGCTGATAGAAATTATTTAAGGTTCTTATGGAAGAAAAATGACAAGGTAGTTGATTATAGAATGTGTGTTCATTTATTTGGGGCCGCTTCCTCCCCTGCATGTGCAAATTTCGGTCTTAAACAAGTTGCCAAGGATTTTGGTAATCAATTTGATAAGGATATTACAGATTTCATTTGTAATAGTTTCTATGTAGATGATGGTCTCTTGTCTTCAAGTTCTGTAGAGGAAGCTATTCGTATTGTTTCCGAAACTAAGGATTTGTTGTCAAAATGTGGTTTACGATTGCATAAGTTTGTGTCAAATAATACTGCTGTTTTAGATTCGATTCCTAAGGAGGATCGAGCTAAGGATATTCAGAATTTAGATCTTTGTAAGGAGGTTTTGCCAGTGGAACGTGTCTTAGGCGTTCAGTGGGACGTTCAAAGAGATGCATTCACATTTAAGTTAAGTTTTCAAGATCGACCTTTAACACGTCGAGGTATTTTAAGTATAGTTAGTCAAATTTATGATCCTTTAGGATTAATAAGTCCAGTAGTTTTGATAGGTAAGCAAATCCTTCAAGAGCTTTGTCGTAATGGTTTCGAATGGGATTCTCCCATCCCTGATTATTTGTTATCTCCTTGGCAGGCATGGTTAGTAAATTTGATAGAATTAAAGGATGTTTATGTTCAACGTTGTTTCAAGCTTAACGAATTTGGAAATGTTGTAATTAGAGAACTTCATCATTTCTCTGATGCAAGTATATTTGGGAATGGCCAATGTTCGTATTTAAGGTTAGTTGATGATAAGCAAAATGTTTTTGTTTCCTTAGTAATGGGAAAATCAAGAGTTACTCCTATCAGACCGATAACAGTACCTCGTTTAGAGCTTACAGCTGCAGTAGTTTCCGTGAAGGTCGCTGCACAAATTGAAAAAGAATTATCTTTAGATAATATATCTCATGTTTATTGGACAGATAGTAATGTCGTATTAGGTTATTTGAATAATGATGTGAGACGTTATCAAATGTTTGTAGCCAACCGAGTTCAAAATATTTTAGATTATTCTAGTCCAAATCAATGGAATCATGTTAGTTCCACTAAAAACATAGCAGATTTGGCATCCCGTGGTTGTTCTGGTAAAGAATTGTTGGACTCTAAATGGTTTAGTGGTCCCGATTTTTTATGGAACTTAAATATAAAGTATAATTCAGATTCTCATAATGTTGAATTAATGTCTAACGATCCTGAAGTCAGAACTTGTTTTGCTACAAACACTAATATTTGTTATAAACTTAGATTAGATCATATTAATGATTGGTATAGAGCTAAGAAATGTATTGCTTTATGTCGTCGTATTAAGGATTTGTTAAAATGTAATAAGGTTAATAACCAAATTGTAGGTCAAAGGCCAAAGGGCACTTTGCTTCCTTTTACTGTTGAAGAGCTTAATAAGGCAGAAATAGTTATTCTCAAATTAGTACAATATGAAGTATTTAAGGAAGAATTAATTGTTTTAAATAGTAATACTAAAGATAAAATTATTTTAAGAAAGTCTGTATTATATGGATTAGATCCATTTATTAATAATGAGGGTTTAATTTGTGTTGGAGGTAGATTAAAAAATACCTCTATTGATATATGTAAACACCCTATTGTATTACCTAAATTACACCATGTCACTAATTTGATTGTTAAATATTATCATGATCATTGTTTTCATCAAGGTCGTGGAATTTCTGTTCAAACGATAAGAACTCATGGTTTTTGGATAATTGGTTGTAGTAAAGTTGTATCAAGTTATATTTACAACTGTGTCTTATGTCGAAAATTACGTGGTCATGTTCAGGGCCAGCGCATGGCTGATTTGCCTGAGGATAGAGTGCAAACTTCGCCACCATTCACATATTGTGCAATGGATTGTTTTGGACCCTGGAATATTAAGGAGGGTCGTAAGGATTTAAAAAGATATGGTATTATTTTTGTTTGTATGGCCAGTAGGGCAATACATGTAGAAACTCTTAAGGATATGAGCACAGACTCTTTTATTAATGGGTTACGTAGATTTTTGTGTATACGTGGACCAATACGTCAATTAAGATGTGATAATGGAAGTAATTTTATAGGTGGAAAACGTGAATTACATGAAGTGTTTTTAAAATTAGATCATAACCAAATTCAAGAGTACCTTTTAGAAAAGGGGTGTGATTATTTTGAATTTAAGTTTAATGTTCCTTGTGCAAGTCATATGGGAGGCACATGGGAAAGACAAATAAGGACCCTTAGAAATGTTATAAATCCATTGTTATTACAATTAGGATCTCAACTTGATGATGAGTCATTAAGAACAGTTTTATGTGAGGCTTCTAATATTGTTAACAGTAGGCCTCTATCAGTTAATAATTTATATGATGTTAAATCGTTAGAACCTTTATGTCCTAATAATTTGTTAACGCTTAAATCTAATGTTGTTTTACCTCCTCCTGGAGTATTTTTGAAACAGGACTTATATTCATGTAAGCGCTGGAGAAGAGTTCAATTTATTTCCAACGAGTTTTGGAATCGTTGGCGTAAAGAATGTATTCACGAATTGCAATATCGTAGTAAATGGAATACGATTAAGCGCAACATGAAGGTTAATGATATTGTTCTGATTGCAGATGACAAACTTGCACGTAATCAATGGCCTCTGGGGCGCATTATTACTGTTTATACTGATAAAGACAATTTAGTAAGAAAGGTTAAGCTTTTAGTAGGTGATAAGTATTTAAACAACAAGGGTAAACGTATAGGTCAGGCAAGTTATTTAGAGCGTCCTATACACAAACTTGTATTATTAGTTGAGTCAGACTAGGTAATTAAAGCAATCGGGGAAATCCCCACCGAGGGAGCCTCTGTATTCTTTTGTAAATTTTGTATAGTCTTAAGTATTAAGCATTATTGTTAACGTATTCTTAAAGTTGAATTTCAGTATTATTACTTAAGTTTCTTATAACATTAAGTGAAGTTGTTTGCATATCGTCTTATTATATTGTAGAAAATTATTTTGCATAATTTTGGGGAGCCATGTAACTGTCGTGGGTACATAATGCAGGGTGGTCGATTTGGTTTGCGCGGTCGATTTGGCAAATGGTCGATTTGGTAAGAATGTTCTAGAACGGAGTAATTAGTGTTTTGTTTTGTGCATATTTTAATATGGATAGAGAATAGTAGTATTTAAGTCCCTAATAGTTATTTCCTTTGTCTAAGACAATTTAATATATTTGTTAAGTATTTCTAAAGGCATTGTTAGTTAGTATTAGTTAGTATTTAACCTATTTGTAGAACTAACGTTGACTGGCATCAATACCAGCTCCCGTTGTGTCTGCGTTCTCGCGCCATGATAGAATGGGGGACTAGTATGCTGCCAGAGTTTTTTACGTAGTGAATTTTATGTAGTGAAAGCAGTAAAAATCACCTTTGTTATGTTATCTTATTAAGACTGTGCTAGACTGTTTGAAATAGCTATGTAGAAATTAATAAATGATTTCATTTCATCGAAGAAGGTGTTCTCACTTCAGTTTATAAAAGAAAACCAAGCAGAACGTAGAGTAGAGTAGCCTAGAGTTTCGCTAACCGTTGGTGCCACCCAAACCCCCATGATGCCCATCTATCTATCGGAACAAAGCACTGACTGTTACACCGACGTTTCTTGACTTCAGTGATCGGACGAGAACTGGTGCTTTCAGCGTGGTATGGCCGTAGACGTTCTCAAGGAATTTTTTCAGGCGGGTCGTTGCCGATTTACCAAATTCAAACAAAAGTCGTGTAGAGAGTCGCTAAAAGAGTCTACAGCACTCGGTGTTCCCAGGCGGTCACCCATCCAAGTACTAACCGAGCCCGACGTTGCTTAACTTCAGTGATCGGACGAGAACTGGTGCTTTCAACGTGGTATAGCCGTAGACATTCTAAAGGAATTTTTCTGGCGGGTCGTTGCCGATTTACCAAATTCAAACAAAAGTCGTGTAGAGAATAGCAAAAAGAGTCTACAGCACTCGGTGTTCCCAGGCGGTCACCCATCCAAGTACTAACCGAGCCCGACGTTGCTTAACTTCAGCGATCGGGCGAGAACTGGTGCTTTCAACGTGGTATGGCCGAGGCATTCTCAAGGAATTTTTCTGGCGGGTCGTTGCCGATTTACCAAATTCAAACAAAAGTCGTGTAGAGAGTCGCAAAAAGAGTCTACAGAACTCGGTGTTCCCAGGCGGTCACCCATCCAAGTACTAACCGAGCCCGACGTTGCTTGACTTCAATGAGCAAACGAGAATTGGAGCTTTCAACGTGGTATGGCCGTAGACATTCTCAAGGAATTTTTCTGGTGGGTCGTTGCCGATTTTCCAAATTCAAACAAAAGTCGTGTAGAGAGTCGCAAAAAGAGTCTACAGCACTCGGTGTTCCCAGGTGGTCACCCATCCAAGTACTAACCGAGCCCGACGTTTCTTGACTTCAGTGATCGGACGAGAACTGGTGCTTTCAACGTGGTATGGCCGTAGACATTCTCAAGGAATTTTTCAGGCGGGTCGTTGCCGATTTACCAAATTCAAACAAAAGTCGTGTAGAGAGTCGCTAAAAGAGTCTACAGCACTCGGTGTTCCCAGGCGGTCACCCATCCAAGTATTAACCGAGCCCGACGTTGCTTGACTTCAATGAGCGGACGAGAACTGGAGCTTTCAACGTGGTATGGCCGTAGACATTCTCAAGGAATTTTTCTGGTGGGTCGTTGCCGATTTTCCAAATTCAAACAAAAGTCGTGTAGAGAGTCGCAAAAAGAGTCTACAGCACTCGGTGTTCCCAGGTGGTCATCCATCCAAGTACTAACCGAGCCCGACGTTTCTTGACTTCAGTGATCGGACGAGAACTGGTGCTTTCAACGTGGTATGGCCGTAGACATTCTCAAGGAATTTTTCAGGCGGGTCGTTGCCGATTTACCAAATTCAAACAAAAGTCGTGTAGAGAGTCGCTAAAAGAGTCTACAGCACTCGGTGTTCCCAGGCGGTCACCCATCCAAGTACTAACCGAGCCCGACGTTGCTTAACTTCAGTGATCGGACGAGAACTGGTGCTTTCAACGTGGTATGGCCGTAGACATTCCAAAAGAATTTTTCTGGCGGGTCGTTGCCGATTTACCAAATTCAAACAAAAGTCGTGTAGAGAGTCGCTAAAAGAGTCTACAGCACTCGGTGTTCCCAGGCGGTCACCCATCCAAGTACTAACCGAGCCCGACGTTGCTTAACTTCAGTGATCGGACGAGAACTGGTGCTTTCAACGTGGTATGGCCGTAGACATTCCAAAAGAATTTTTCTGGCGGGTCGTTGCCGATTTACCAAATTCAAACAAAAGTCGTGTAGAGAGTCGCAAAAAGAGTCTACAGCACTCGGTGTTCCCAGGCGGTCACCCATCCAAGTACTAACCGAGCCCGACGTTGCTTAACTTCAGCGATCGGGCGAGAACTGGTGCTTTCAACGTGGTATGGCCGAGGCATTCTCAAGGAATTTTTCTGGCGGGTCGTTGCCGATTTACCAAATTCAAACAAAAGTCGTGTAGAGAATAGCAAAAAGAGTCTACAGCACTCGGTGTTCCCAGGCGGTCACCCATCCAAGTACTAACCGAGCCCGACGTTGCTTGACTTCAATGGGCGGACGAGAACTGGAGCTTTCAACGTGGTATGGCCGTAGACATTCTCAAGGAATTTTTCTGGCGGGTCGTTGCCGATTTTCCAAATTCAAACAAAAGTCGTGTAGAGAGTCGCAAAAAGAGTCTACAGCACTCGGTGTTCCCAGGTGGTCACCCATCCAAGTACTAACCGAGCCCGACGTTTCTTGACTTCAGTGATCGGACGAGAACTGGTGCTTTCAACGTGGTATGGCCGTAGACATTCTCAAGGAATTTTTCAGGCGGGTCGTTGCCGATTTACCAAATTCAAACAAAAGTCGTGTAGAGAGTCGCTAAAAGAGTCTACAGCACTCGGTGTTCCCAGGCGGTCACCCATCCAAGTACTAACCGAGCCCGACGTTGCTTGACTTGAATGAGCGGACGAGAACTGGAGTTTTCAACGTGGTTTGGTCGTAGACATTCTCAAGGAATTTTTCAGGCGGGTCGTTGCCGATTTACCAAATTCAAACAAAAGTCGTGTAGAGAGTCGCTAAAAGAGTCTACAGCACTCGGTGTTCCCAGGCGGTCACCCATCCAAGTACTAACCGAGCCCGACGTTGCTTAACTTCAGTGATCGGACGAGAACTGGTGCTTTCAACGTGGTATGGCCGTAGACATTCCAAAAGAATTTTTCTGGCGGGTCGTTGCCGATTTACCAAATTCAAACAAAAGTCGTGTAGAGAGTCGCAAAAAGAGTCTACAGCACTCGGTGTTCCCAGGCGGTCACCCATCCAAGTACTAACCGAGCCCGACGTTTCTTGAATTCAGTGATCGGACGAGAACTGGTGCTTTCAACGTGGTATGGCCGTAGACATTCTCAGGGAATTTTTCAGGCGGGTCGTTGCCGATTTACCAAATTCAAACAAAAGTCGTGAAGAGAGTCGCTAAAAGAGTCTACAGCACTCGGTGTTCCCAGGCGGTCACCCATCCAAGTACTAACCGAGCCGACGTTGCTTAACTTCAGTGATCGGACGAGAACTGGTGCTTTCAACGTGGTATGGCCGTAGACATTCCAAAAGAATTTTTCTGGCGGGTCGTTGCCGATTTACCAAATTCAAACAAAAGTCGTGTAGAGAGTCGCAAAAAGAGTCTACAGCACTCGGTGTTCCCAGGCGGTCACCCATCCAAGTACTAACCGAGCCCGACGTTGCTTAACTTCAGTGATCGGACGAGAACTGGTGCTTTCAACGTGGTATGGCCGTAGACATTCTCAAGGAATTTTTCAGGCGGGTCGTTGCCGATTTACCAAATTCAAACAAAAGTCGTGTAAAGAGTCGCAAAAAGAGTCTACAGCACTCGGTGTTCCCAGGCGGTCACCCATCCAAGTACTAACCGAGCCCGACGTTGCTTGACTTCAATGAGCGGACGAGAACTGGAGTTTTCAATGTGGTATGGCCGTAGACATTCTCAAGGAATTTTTTTGGCGGGTCGTTGCCGATTTTCCAAATTCAAACAAAAGTCGTGTAGAGAATAGCAAAAAGAGTCTACAGCACTCGGTGTTCCCAGGCGGTCACCCATCCAAGTACTAACCGAGCCCGACGTTGCTTAACTTCAGCGATCGGGCGAGAACTGGTGCTTTCAACGTGGTATGGCCGAGGCATTCTCAAGGAATTTTTCTGGCGGGTCGTTGCCGATTTACCAAATTCAAACAAAAGTCGTGTAGAGAGTCGCAAAAAGAGTCTACAGCACTCGGTGTTCCCAGGTGGTCACCCATCCAAGTACTAACCGAGCCCGACGTTTCTTGACTTCAGTGATCGGACGAGAACTGGTGCTTTCAACGTGGTATGGCCGTAGACATTCTCAATGAATTTTTCTGGCGGGTCGTTGCCGATTTACCAAATTCAAACAAAAGTCGTGTAGAGAGTCGCTAAAAGAGTCTACAGCACTCGGTGTTCCCAGGCGGTCACCCATCCAAGTATTAACCGAGCCCGACGTTGCTTGACTTCAATGAGAGGACGAGAACTGGAGCTTTCAACGTGGTATGGCCGTAGACATTCTCAAGGAATTTTTCTGGCGGGTCGTTGCCGATTTTCCAAATTCAAACAAAAGTCGCGTAGAGAGTCGCAAAAAGAGTCTACAGCACTCGGTGTTCCCAGGTGGTCACCCATCCAAGTACTAACCGAGCCCGACGTTTCTTGACTTCAGTGATCGGACGAGAACTGGTGCTTTCAACGTGGTATGGCCGTAGACATTCTCAAGGAATTTTTCAGGCGGGTCGTTGCCGATTTACCAAATTCAAACAAAAGTCGTGTAGAGAGTCGCTAAAAGAGTCTACAGCACTCGGTGTTCCCAGGCGGTCACCCATCCAAGTACTAACCGAGCCCGACGTTGCTTGACTTCAATGAGCGGACGAGGACTGGAGTTTTCAACGTGGTATGGCCGTAGACATTCTCAAGGAATTTTTCTGGCGGGTCGTTGCCGATTTTCCAAATTCAAACAAAAGTCGTGTAGAGAATAGCAAAAAGAGTCTACAGCACTCGGTGTAAGGAACGTTGTCCATTTCTTAGTTTTAGACGTTCTGACGTCATGGTCATGTGACGTAAACAATGCGCTCCTAACTTGACAACGACGTTCCGTTAGTTCGAAAGGTTTGAAAGAAAGAAAGATGGGTTCTTGATCGGGTTTAGCGAGGAACGAGGTAGATCCAGGGGCGGACTGGGGCCGTGACGCGGCCATGGCTTTTTTCAAGTGACCGGCCCAATTCGACCTCGAGCGTCAGTATCTTAAAGGGTCCTCCCCCAGAAAATTTTGAAAAGTTGACAGCCGTAAACGTGATTTCCGAGCGCCTCCAGCTCTCAAAACAGGTTGGCCAGAAAATGCACACCGAAATTAAGACAAGTATCAAGATAATCAGATCTATTTTTATTGTAGGTACCTTGGAAGATTTCGGCCACTTTATTTTGAAATTTGGAGTAGAATATACATATTTTTTTTTTGTCATTTTTTACAAACCGGCCCTCTGTACACCGGCCCGCATGGCTTTAGCCACGTGGCCATGCGGCCCAGTCCGCCCCTGGGTAGATCTATATTATTACCCTTTTTATATTATAAAACTAATTTGATTGTTTAAATTCATTAATATGTATATATTATACTAAGATATTTTAGTCCGTTTTGTAGCTACGACTGTAGCCGAACTGACTCTATTCATTTTCATGAATTAAGGATTTTTTTTATTTTATTTATTTCAGTTTTATGGTCTTATATGGATACGTTGAATAAATATTTGATAGCCGATTCCGTTGTATCTTTTGATCTGTAAAGCCTACCTCACGACACATCCGATAACTGGACTCGTAAAAGAAATTCCAGTACAGTAAAACTCTCTTGTTATGTCAGCTGTCGTTAGATGGTTACTAGAGAAAGATTAATCTTAAAGTTTAAAGGCGACATAGTGTTTTTTAGTTTTAAGAAGCAGTCTCAGCTTTATTTAAAGGAAAGAATAGCCTGTAGCAGTTTAGAACTACAACTCCCGTCGAGGAATATTCATCCGCTCATCAACTATAAAAGAAAGAAAGAGTTTGGTGAACAGAGAAGATATTTCTACTATGGCATCGAACATTATCAAAGATGATAGTCCTACTAATATGTCTAAACTGGATAAGCAACTAGCAGAAAGAGAATATCACGTTGTGCAGAGAAGATGGAAGAGATTAGTTTCCGATATTACAGAAAAGGAATTAGAATTATGCACTCAAGAAGAATTGAAGGAAGATCGAGAGAAGCTAGAGACTTTATACAAGGACATCGTAAACGCTAATTCAACGCTAGAAGCTCTATTAGATACTGAAGAAGAGAGAGAAGATCTAAAAGTACATTTTGATTTCGTGTCCAGTCAAACACAAAATATGGTATCAATTCTAATTAATAATTTTGAAATTTTAAATAGTAACCCTTGTTCTGTAGATAATAATTTAAACAATGTAAATCATATTCATTCTATTACTAAGGTTATTGCTTCAAATGATAAATCTAATGTTGTTAATAAGAGTGATCACAATGTTAAATCCGTTCATAATAACGATAAGTCTGACGATAATATTAGTATTGTTTCAGGTGCATGCAGTATAAATTCTAAAAAATCAACTCTGTCGAGGTCATCAAGCGTTACTTCGCGTGAAGCTAAAGCAGAAAGGGCAGCTAAGGCAGCTAGACTGAAAGCTGAATTAAGATTCTTTGACACGTTAGAAAAGCAGAAAAGTGAGGTGAAGAAAACCGAGATAATTCGAGAGTTGGTAGTAACAGAGGCAGAAATTAATGCTATAGCCGAAATTGAGGAAGATAGACCGGATGCTAATGTGGAATTAGGACTACCTCCTGTTGACAATATGACACAATATTTGAGTACTCAAGCACAATCTGTTTCAATACAACCCGAAATTACTACCAGAAGGTATGATGTAAGTTACCCCTCAAATGAAAATGATACTAAGTCAAGGATAACTGAGAAACAGGATTCACCAGACAACTCGACACCAACCAATAGTGTTATAAACACAAACCCTCCTGCCAACACACAAGATCTGAATCCCATTAGCCAGTTAGCTGCAGTTATATGTCAGCATCTTGGAAAAGAAAAGCTACCTGTCCCAGAACCGTCTGTGTTCAGGGGAGATGCGTTAGAGTACCCCATTTGGTCCAGATCATTTTCAACCTTTATTGAAAAAAAGACCAGTGATCCTGCTGAATTACTTTTTTACCTCCATCGATTTACAGCTGGTGAAGCTAATGAAAGTATAAAACCCTTATTCAATTTGCAGACCATGGAAGCATATGAAAAGGCAAAGCAAACGTTGCATAACAGATACGGAAATTCTTTTATTGTATCCAATGCATACAAGAAGAAGATCCACGATTGGCCTCACATACCTCATAATGATGGAATCGCTCTCAGAAAGTTCTCAGATTTTTTACAGAATACCAAAACAGCAATGAATTCAATTTTATATTTAAACTGTTTGAACGACCCAGAAGAAAATCAAAGGCTGCTTAAAAAGTTACCAACCAGTATCGCCTCGCGATGGAGCCGAATCGTAGATGACTTCTTACAGAACGAGAACAACTTCCCTACGTTCCCTATTTTTGCTGATTTTATTGAAAAGGAAGCGCGAATATGGTGTAATCCTGTAACTTCCCTCAAAGCTCTCAGAGAAGAAACCGATGACGGAAAACCTAAAGATAGAAGAATTCCTTCTCGTTCACTATCGACGTCTTCAACTGCTTCACCACCCGCTATGCCTATTCCCTGTAGTCTTTGTAAACAAAGTCACGAATTAGAACACTGTAGAAAGTTTATTTCAATGCACATGAATGATAAATCGAATTTTATGAAAGAAAACTCTATTTGTCATGGATGTTTGCGTGAAGGCCATATGAAATTTCTTTGTAAGGATAGAAAGATATGTAAGAAATGTAACGGTTTTCACCCAACACCACTCCATGATGACAATTTCCGACGCTCAGAGAGAAAGGATTTCAGGTTAAATAACCCAAGAATTCAATCTAAACGACCAAACCCTTCTGCAGTAGTAAATAGTGTCAATGGAACCTTGTGTACATCACACTCCTTAATAGTTCCAGTGAAAATTCATCATAAAGATAATCCTGCACATAAGATAGATACGTATTTGGTTATTGATGATCAATCAGATTCATGTTTTATAGACGATTCTCTTTGCGAAGATTTGGAGATAGATGGACTAGAAACCAACCTTAATTTGTCGACCATGTTAGGAACTGCTACTATTAAGAGTCATAAAATTGATGGATTAGTTGTAAAAGGTATGTATGAAAAGGAAGAAATATACCTACCTACAACTTTCAGCCGTCAACAAATTCCTGTAAATAGAGACCAGATACCACGAAGAACGACGGCAGTTGAGTGGCCGCATTTACGAAGAATAAGTCACAAATTATTGCCTTATAATCCACACATGAAGATAGGCTTACTGGTAGGTATCAACTGTATTAGAGCTGTAAAACCACTTGAAATAATACCTGGTAAAGATGAAGATCCGTATGGTATCCGTACATCACTAGGTTGGGGTGTAGTTGGATTGATAGACAAGTTTTCTGAAACTCATATTACGTCAAGTCACTTATGCAAGACGACCCCTGATGGTAAAAAATGTCATTTTGCCTTTCGAACATCCGCCAGAGAAACTATTAGTCCGAAACATATTATTTCGATGTTCGAACAAGATTTCCACGAGACGTCTTTAGAGAAACCATTATCATATTATGAAGATTCCAAGTTTTTAGATATCGTTAATAAAGGGATTCATAGAACAGAAGATGGACATTTAGAAATGCCACTACCCTTTAAAGGATCAGATATCATACTTCCTGATAACAAAGCACGTGTTCTCAAGCGATTGAAAGGACTTCACACGAAACTCACCAAGGACAAAAAGTACAATGAAGATTATCAGAAGTTTATGAAGAAAATAATTGATAGTAAATACGCTGAAGAAGTTCCAGCTTCAGAAATATATTTGACCGATCGTGTATGGTATATACCACACCACGGAATCTACCATCCTAATAAACCCAAAATACGTGTCGTTTTCGATTGTAGTATCACCTACCAAAACCATTGTCTGAATAATCTTCTTCTCACAGGTCCAGATTTGACTAATACTAGTAGCCTTATTTCCGTTCTTTATAGATTCAGAAAGGATAAAATTGCATTTATTTGCGATTTGGAAGCCATGTTTTTTCAGTTAAAAGTCAACGAAGAACACCGCAACTACCTCCGCTTCTTTTGATGGAGAGATGGTGACCTTACAAAAGAACCTACTATGTATAGAATGACCGTCCATCTCTTCGGGGCAAGTTCATCACCAGGTTGCGCAAATTTTGGACTGAAAACTACTGCCAACATGTATGAATCTGAATTTGGAACTAAAACCGCAGAATTTATCCGGAGTGACTTTTACGTCGATGACGGTTTAAAGTCTGTTGCTACCGTAGAAGAAGCTAAAGAATTAATTGCTAATAGTCAAAAAATGTGTGCAAGAAATGGTTTTCGTCTTCACAAGTTTATGAGTAATAATAAAGAAGTTCTTGTTGATATACCAGAAGAAGACTTATCTGTTGGTACTAAAAATATTGATCCAGAAAAGAATGAAAATTTAGAAAGAGCACTTGGCGTCCAATGGTGCGTGGAAGATGACACTTTACGTTTTCGTATTAAAGCTCATGAAAAACCATTAACAAGAAGAGGTATACTCTCGACTGTTAGCTCCATCTTCGATCCTTTAGGCTTAGTATGTCCATTCATCCTCACTGCAAAGAGGATTCTTCAGGATCTTTGTGTCGAGAATAACGATTGGGACAGGGATATTCCAGAAACTATAAGAAATAGATGGATTCAATGGAAATCAGAACTTCCACTACTAGATCACCTTAAGATAAGAAGATCATACAAGCCCGAAATATTTGACGAAGTTGAGCGTGTTGAATTACACCATTTTAGTGATGCCTCGACTAAAGGATATGGCCAATGCTCGTATTTAAAATTGGTAGACATCAAAGAAAGAATCCAAGTAACTCTATTAACTGCTAAAGCCAGAGTGGCCCCAACAAAAATCGTTACAGTTCCTCGATTAGAATTATCTGCAGCCGTCATTTCTGTTAGAGTAGCAGCAATTTTGAAAAACGAGTTGGGATATAATTGTATTCACGAATATTTTTGGACGGATAGTAAAGTTGTTTTAGGATATATATCAAATGACGTAAAAAGATTTCACACGTATGTCGCAAATCGTGTTCAACAAATTAGAAATTATTCATCTCCTGTTCAATGGCAGTACATAGATACCAAATTGAATCCGGCTGATGACGCTTCAAGAGGACTACATGCTAGAGAATTAATAAATGGCAGCCGGTGGTGGAATGGTCCTGACTTTCTTTGGGAAACTACCGAAACTGAAAGATTACCTACAAATAGAGACGAAAATTTGAGATCACTAAAAGAAGACGATCCTGAAGTACGAAAGATTGTTACTTTGACTACAATTATTAAATCTGCGTCATTACTAGACAGGACTAAGAAATTTTCAGATTGGCACAGACTGAAAATAGCCATATCTTGCTTACTCCGTCGTTGCAAGGCTGTTCATTCAAACGAAGTTCTACACGAAAATAGCACATGGAGGCCATCCAACGTACAAGAATTGAAAACTGCTGAAATACTTATTTTGAAAGAACTACAAAAGGAATACTTTTCAGAAGAACTAAAAGTCCTGAAAAGATTAGAAAAAACTACAAATCAGAATGACAGAAGTACCCGAAAAGAAGAGAAAGTGGCCCTAAAGGTCTCGAATAATTTATATAAACTGGATGCCTTCCTTGATCAGAATGGTCTAATCCGTGTTGGAGGGCGGATTCAAAATGCCGAAATGCCTTCTAATTGTAAACATCCTGTTGTCATACCCAAAACCAATCACATTACAGAATTGATAGTAAGGGATTTTCATGAAAAATGTAATCATCAAAGCCGTGGAATTACCCATAATTTGGTACGATCGTCGGGATTCTGGATTATTGGTGGACGCACAGTCATCTCCAACATCATTAACAAATGCGTAACATGCAAAAAGCTGATTGGTCAAACGCAAGTTCAAAAAATGGCACCTTTACCAAAAGATCGACTAGAACCAGCCCCACCTTTCACATATTCTGCCGTAGACTACTTTGGACCTTTTGTGGTGAAGGAATTTAGAAGAGAAGTAACTAGATATGGTGTTCTTTTTACATGTATGGCCTCTCGCGCTATTCATCTGGAAGTAGCTCATAAAATGAACACAGACTCCTTTCTTAATGCATACAGACGCTTTGTATGTCGACGAGGACCAATAAGACAACTACGCTCGGATCAAGGAAGCAATTTTGTTGGAGCTCAGTCAGAACTCAAAGCTGCTCTCAATGAAATGGATGATGGCACAATATCAAGAGAATTAATAAAGGTCAACTGCGACTACATTTCATTCAAGATGAACACACCAGGGCCCGTATTTATCAAACAACTCAAGTCTCGAAAAAAACTTAAGTCTCGAAAAAAAACTAAGTTTTAGTAATTTTGGACTTAAGTTTGATGGAAAAACTTAAGTCACATTTATCAAGGGACTTAGACTTAAGTTTTTGCATTTTATGACTTAAATGTTAAGTTGACAGCCACCTAGGCTTAAATAACATACTTTTGACTTAAGTCATTTAGGATAGAAAGCAAAATGGCTGCTAGGCGTCTGCCTCGACATTTCAATGAGAGAAAAGACGTTCTAAATGACCTCAATGATGATGAATGTGTCTTCAGGTATAGATTTGACAGGAATTCTATCATATATATCAGCAATTTGGTGGACAATGACCTAACTCCTCTCACAAATAGAAGTCATGCCCTGACAACTGTTTGTAAAGTTTTGACCACTCCTCGGTATTTGGCTACCGGGAAATTTCAACTGTGTAACAGTGATGACCACGGATTGTCTCAACCCACTGTGTCTAGAATTATAAATCAATCACTGGATGCCCTATCAGCACCCCACATTGTTAGACAATTCATAAAGTTTCCCACAACAAGAGAGCAAATTCAAAGGCATCAGAGACAATTTTACCAAGTAGCCAACTTTCCCGGTGTTGTGGGTGTCATTGACGGTACTCATGTTCAAATACAGGCACCGACTGTGAATGGGAATGAATATGTGAATAGACACCACTATCACAGCATCAACACCCAAGTAGTATTTGACAGTGATGACAAAATTATTGACGTTGTTGCCCGATGGCCTGGATCAACCCATGACTCTAGAATATTAACGAACAGTGGTTTGAACACTTATTTTGAGAATGGACAAAATGTTGAGAATTGTCATCTCCTTGGAGATAGTGGATACCCGTGCAGAAGATGGCTACTAACACCATTCCTCAGGCCCCAGTCTGGCTCACAGACAAGTTACAACAGGTAGGCCTAATAGTAATAACAAGTGATTGCCTAGAAAGATACGCCCACTTTAAAATATATCTTCTGTTTTAACGCAGACAAAATCTCATCAACTTCAATGATCGCACCAAATTTTATTCAAATCAGATGAAAACTGTTGTCTCTTACGTGTTCACAAGTTAATTTTGATGCGTTTTGACTAAGGCAAGGACAATAACTCAAAAAACGTTCAGTGAAAAATCGTCACTATCAAACTTGTCCAAGATCTCATCAATATAAATGATCACACCAAATTTCATTCAAATCCGATGAAAACTGTTGTCTCTATAGCGTTTACAAGCCAATTTTGACTAAGTGAAGGCCAATAACTCAAAAACCGTTCAATCAAAAAAATCGCCAATTTCGAACTTGTCCGTGATCTCTTCAATATAAATAATCACAGCAAGTTTTATTCAAATCCATTGAAAACTGAAGTCTCTATCGCGTTCACAAGCCAATTTTGACGCATTTTGACTAAGTCAAGTGCAATAACTCAAAAACCGTTCATTGAAAAATCGCCAATTTCGAACTTGTCCAAGATCTCATCAGTATAAATGATCATAGCAAGTTTCATTCAAATCCGATGAAAACTGTAGTCTCTATTGCGTTCACAAGCAATTGTGGACGGACGGACGGACCGACGAAGTGACGGACGGACGGACGGACAGGGGTGACAACAATATACGACCACATTATAATGTGGGCGTATAAAAACTAACAACAGAATAAAATCCGAACAACTCCCTACCTTTTTGCACCCCAAATGTGTCATAACACCTTTTTTTCCCAATCAATGTTTACGTAACTAGATTTGCACGTGCCGTCACTGCCCTAAGCAAGAAGCTAGAGATCGGCATCCACTTAAGACATTCATACATACTTATGTACGTATATATGATGTGAATCACAACTGATTGTAATATCAAATATTATCTTATAGAGCACACAAGAAAACCCGCAGCAGTGTGGAAAGAGGTATAGGGCAGTTGAAAAGGCGCTTTCATGTCCTTCATGGAGAGATTAGACTGTCACCAGCCAAGGCATGTAAGGTAACTACCAACAGAGGAGAATGTGTTCTTGCAGATGTAATTTTATTACAGTAACAGACAGTATGTAGTTTGGTTCAACTAAGTTTAAATTTTAACAATTTCAAAAGGTCCAAAATAGGCCTAACCATAGTTGTGTTATTTAAGATTTTTTTTCATGTAACTTTAATATAAAATTTATTTCAATTAATAAATTGATTTTATTTTTTATCAGGTTATCACAGCTTGTGGAGTTCTACACAACATTTCCAAGGATCGGAATGTTCCTTTCCCTGCTGATTGTGGGGGTGATGGTGGTCAGGCAGGTCAAGCAGGACAGGCAGGGCAACTAGATGGAGGGCCAGTTATAAATCCTGCAGGAGCAGGTGCGGGTCTAAGATACAGGGAACAGTTTGCTGCTAACCATTTTCACTGTGAGTACTACATTTACAATTAAGATAAATTAAAGGGAAACTATCCTCTATTTAATCGATGATTCATCATTTCTCATCTCAACCCACCCGCCAAAATATTTTTTGATGTCTGTAACTCGAGTTATGCCCTTTAATTCACACAGAATATGACGTCATTTCTTGTCTTGTCGCAAATACCCAGACCTGATTTGCACAGACAGTTATCATTTATGTCTGGGTATTTGCAACTATACCAGAATTGACGTCACGGGTTACAGACATCAATTTTTTTTTTGCTGGGTGGGTTGAGATGAGGAAAACACAATCTACATATTACATAAATCATCGATTAAATAGAGGACTGTTTCCCTTTAAGGTATGCTTTCTTATATAGGGAATGGTATTGGTAACTTGTGAGATTGAATAGATTTTTATGATAATAAAAACATGACAAACTGATGATTAAATTTTATTCCTCAAGTTGGGTTATTTTCTTCAGATAGTATTTTCGTTTCAATTTCAAACACTCTATCTCTAAATTTATCTTTTCCTTCAACAGAGACTCAACCTCAGGTGTTGTATTGAAGGCAGCTGCAGCTGGGATGGATCTTGTGGATGGGCCAGTCGTGGGCGCAGTCATCGTTTCAACAAACACTGGCGTTGAGCTAGAATTGAAAAAAATATAACAGTATTAGAAATGATATGTTATAAAATATATGATTTTTCAACATTATCTTTAAAGTCTTAAAGGGAAACAGTCCTCAATTAAATCGATGATTCATCTTATAGACTGTGTTTTCCTTATCTCAACCCACACAGCAAAAAAAATTTGGTTGGTTGTAAGCCGAGATATGCTAAATATGCTAATAAACTAAATAACACCACCGGATGTGACGTCATTTCTAGTCTAGTCGCAAATACTCAGACATAAATGACCATTCAACCTGGGTATTTGCGACAATCTATAAGATGAATCATCAATTAAATAGAGGACTGTTTCCCTTTAAGACATTTAAGTTTTAAAATTTATTAGACAAAGAATTGCAAGGGTACAATGCCCTTATTGTAGTATTGATAGGAGGAATTGCCAGCTATTTATGTACAATGAATACAGAATTATGATGCAAACATATCCATCCTCATAATATATTATATAATAATATTGCATACGGTTATATATATTTATATGGAATAAAATTCTGTGTTTAGACAATGTACCAATTGTGTCTTACTTTTCATCCATGTCATTGCTGAACTGCAGCTGGAGCAAAGTGGTGTCACAGCCTCTGGGGATCCCAGTAAATGTAACATTATCTCTGCCCACCACATCCACCACAGCATCAGTCACTGGACTCAAGGGAATGGGGGGTGGTCCTCCTCCTGAGAAAAAAATCCCTTATTTAATTAGCCTTACTGTTCAATTTATTAATCTTTAGCAATAACTTTAACAACTGTTATAATATTTACATTTTCCTTCCTTATGCAATAAAGTTTTAATTTTTATTTTAAAGTTTAAACTTAGGTATTTCAAAATGTTTAGAAATCAATTAAGCCAAGAAAACAGGAATGAGGGTCCACTAAAATAATTAGTGTAGCCTAATTACTGTATCTAATCATTACCTGTAGCTGTTGTTGCGGATGAGAAGGAAGAGACTGTCTTTTTACTCTGTACCTTCATATTCTTCCATTTTTTTTTCTACTTCATCCTTATTCCTTGATATTGAGGAAGAAGCATTCAATTCCTGTGTTACTTTCTGAAATAGACAATTTACTACAATTGTAAAATTCTAATGCTACAATAGCCTAATTAAAACGGTTAGGTTTGGTTATGTGTGTGTGTGTGTGCTTTGGGGGGAGGGGAATCTGAACTGAAATTTTTTTGGATTCCGATGAAACTTACAATCTTACAAGAAACTTGAATAAATGGGTGGCAAAATAGTTGACAGGATGGTTCTTTGAAAGGCTATTAATATTATTGATCCACTTGACATTATTACACCGACTTTATTTTGAATGCTTTCATTGTCAATGACAACATCCGATACGAAGAAACAAAACAAAAGAGAAAGTAACTCTGTTTTGAAGCGAGTTCAAGAAGTGTTCGACGCGAGTCAGGTAATTCTGCAATGAATTAACTGCATCAGACCACAATATTCTTGTTATGTGAGCTTTGCATACATCTCACAGACAACCTTATAGTAATGGTACTTATCTGTATGGATATTATATTACACAGAGGGTATTTTGCAAATAGCCAAGAACGCTAGGCCTACCGGTAGTACTCTAGTACTCTAGTACAAGATAAGGTGCTTCAATCGGTCAAGTCAAAGTAAATATCAATAAATGAATTGAAAACACATCTATTGCTCACCTCCCAGGCTTCCTGACGCTTGGCTGATGTAACGCTGGCCGAAAACTTGCCTTCTAGCAGGCTTTTCCTGCTTTTCACAAGCTCAGCTAAAAACAAACACTCATCTTTTGTCCAGTTGGGACGTCTCTTTTTCTCCTGCGACATGTTGGAAGTTTGTCGTCTGCTGTAAACACGGGGATTCCCTCAAGTCGGAAGTAAACGTCATGGGATTCCCCCTGACGACCATGCGTGCGCATCGTATTTAATCGACTTAGTTTTCCTCGGCAGACTCAGCTAAGTTTTTGACTCAGACGCTTTGTAAATACCAACTTAAGTTTTTGACTTGGCTAAGTCAGCAAATTAGAAACTTAAGTTAAACTCGGTTAGTAGCCTACTTGGATGGGTGACCGCCTGGGAACACCGAGTGCTGTAGACTCTTTTTGCTATTCTCTACACGACTTTTGTTTGAATTTGGTAAATCGGCAACGACCCGCCAGAAAAATTCCTTTAGATTAGAATGTCTACGGCCATACCACGTTGAAAGCACCAGTTCTCGTCCGATCACTGAAGTTAAGCAACGTCGGGCTCGGTTAGTACTTGGATGGGTGACCGCCTGGGAACACCGAGTGCTGTAGACTCTTTTTGCCTCTCTCTACACGACTTTTGTTTGAATTTGGTAAATCGGCAACGACCCGCCAGAAAAATTCCTTGAGAATGCCTCGGCCATACCACGTTGAAAGCACCAGTTCTCGTCCGATCGCTGAAGTTAAGCAACGTCGGGCTCGGTTAGTACTTGGATGGGTGACCGCCTGGGAACACCGAGTGCTGTAGACTCTTTTTGCTATTCTCTACACGACTTTTGTTTGAATTTGGTAAATCGGCAACGACCCGCCAGAAAAATTCCTTGAGAATGTCTACGGCCATACCACGTTAAAAGCACCAGTTCTCGTCCGATCACTGAAGTTAAGCAACGTCGGGATCGGTTAGTACTTGGATGGGTGACCGCCTGGGAACACCGAGTGCTGTAGACTCTTTTTGCGACTCTCTACACGACTTTTGTTTGAATTTGGTAAATCAGTTACGACCCGCCAGAAATATTACTTGAGAATGTCTTCGGCCATACCACGTTGAAAGCACCAGTTCTCGTCCGATCACTGAAGTTAAGCAACGTCGGGCTCGGTTAGTACTTGGATGAGTGACCGCCTGGGAACACCGAGTGCTGTAGACTCTTTTTGCTACTCTCTACACGACTTTTGTTTGAATTTGGTAAATCGGCAACAACCCGCCAGAAAAATTCCATGAGAATGTCTACGGCCATACCACGCTAAAAGCACCAATTCTCGTCCGACCACTGAAGTTAAGCAACCTCGGGCTCGGTTAGTACTTGGATGGGTGACCGCCTGGGAACACCGAGTGCTGTAAACTCTTTTTGCAACTCTCTACACGACTTTTGTTTGAATTTGGTAAATCGGCAACGACCCGCCACAAAAATTCCATGAGAATGCCTCGGCCATGCCACGTTGAAATCACCAGTTCTCGTCCGATCGCTGAAGTTAAGCAACGTCGGGCTCGGTTAGTACTTGGATGGGTGACCGCCTGGGAACACCGAGTGCTGTAGACTCTTTTAGCGACTCTCTACACGACTTTTGTTTGAATTTGGAAAATCGGCAAAGACCCGCCAGAAAAATTCCTTGAGAATGTCTACGGCCATACCACGTTGAAAGCTCCTGTTCTCGTCCGCTCATTGAAGTCAAGCAACGTCGGGCTCGGTTAGTACTTGGATGGGTGACCGCCTGGGAACACCGAGTGCTGTAGACTCTTGTTGCGACTCTCTACACGACTTTTGTTTGAATTTGGTAAATCGGCAACGACCCGCCAGAAAAATTCCTTGAGAATGCCTCGGCCATACCACGTTGAAAGCACCAGTTCTCGCCCGATCGCTGAAGTTAAGCAACGTCGGGATCGGTTAGTACTTGGATGGGTGACCGCCTGGGAACACCGAGTGCTGTAGACTCTTTTTGCGACTCTCTACACGACTTTTGTTTGAATTTGGTAAATCAGTTACGACCCGCCAGAAATATTACTTGAGAATGTCTTCGGCCATACCACGTTGAAAGCACCAGTTCTCGCCCGATCGCTGAAGTTAAGCAACGTCGGGCTCGGTTAGTACTTGGATGGGTGACCGCCTGGGAACACCGAGTGCTGTAGACTCTTTTTGCTACTCTCTACACGACTTTTGTTTGAATTTGGTAAATCGGCAACAACCCACCAGAAAAATTCATTGAGAATGTCTACGGCCATACCACGCTAAAAGCACCAATTCTCGTCCGACCACTGAAGTTAAGCAACCTCGGGCTCGGTTAGTA
Source organism: Lottia scabra (assembly GCA_029955415.1). NCBI lineage: Eukaryota > Metazoa > Mollusca > Gastropoda > Lottiidae > Lottia > Lottia scabra. The sequence goes on along the minus strand of JARJEI010000014.1, from coordinate 8,942,092 downwards.
CTTGGATGGGTGACCGCCTGGGAACACCGAGTGCTGTAAACTCTTTTTGCGACTCTCTACACGACTTTTGTTTGAATTTGGTAAATCGGCAACGACCCGCCAGAAAAATTCATTGAGAATGTCTATGGCCATACCACGTTGAAAGCACCAGTTTTCGTCCGATCACTGAAGTTAAGCATCGTCGGGCTCGGTTAGTACTTGGATGGGTGACCGCCTGGGAACACCGAGTGCTGTAGACTCTTTTTGCGACTCTCTACACGACTTTTGTTTGAATTTGGTAAATCGGCAACGACCCGCCACAAAAATTCCTTGAGAATGCCTCGGCCATACCACGTTGAAAGCACCAGTTCTCGTCCGATCGCTGAAGTTAAGCAACGTCGGGCTCGGTTAGTACTTCGATGGGTGACCGCCTGGGAACACCGAGTGCTGTAGACTCTTTTAGCGACTCTCTACACGACTTTTGTTTGAATTTGGAAAATCGGCAAAGACCCGCCAGAAAAATTCCTTGAGAATGTCTACGGCCATACCACGTTGAAAGCTCCAGTTCTCGTCCGCTCATTGAAGTCAAGCAACGTCGGGCTCGGTTAGTACTTGGATGGGTGACCGCCTGGGAACACCGAGTGCTGTAGACTCTTGTTGCCTCTCTCTACACGACTTTTGTTTGAATTTGGTAAATCGGCAACGACCCGCCAGAAAAATTCCTTGAGAATGCCTCGGCCATACCACGTTGAAAGCACCAGTTCTCGTCCGCTCATTGAAGTCAAGCAACGTCGGGCTCGGTTAGTACTTGGATGGGTGACCGCCTGGGAACACCGAGTGCTGTAAACTCTTTTTGCGACTCTCTACACGACTTTTGTTTGAATTTGGTAAATCTGCAACGACCCGCCAGAAAAATTCCTTGAGAATGTCTACGGCCATACCACGTTGAAGGCTCCAGTTCTCGTCCGCTCATTGAAGTCAAGCAACGTCGGGCTCGGTTAGTACTTGGATGGGTGACCGCCTGGGAACACCGAGTGCTGTAGACTCTTGTTGCCTCTCTCTACACGACTTTTGTTTGAATTTGGTAAATCGGCAACGACCCGCCAGAAAAATTCCTTGAGAATGCCTCGGCCATACCACGTTGAAAGCACCAGTTCTCGTCCGATCACTGAAGTTAAGCAACGTCGGGCTCGGTTAGTACTTGGATGGGTGACCGCCTGGGAACATCGAGTGCTGTAGACTCTTTTTGCCTCTCTCTACACGACTTTTGTTTGAATTTGGTAAATCGGCAACGACCCGCCAGAAAAATTCCTTGAGAATGCCTCGGCCATACCACGTTGAAAGCACCAGTTCTCGTCCGATCGCTGAAGTTAAGCAACGTCGGGCTCGGTTAGTACTTGGATGGGTGACCGCCTGGGAACACCGAGTGCTGTAGACTCTTTTTGCTATTCTCTACACGACTTTTGTTTGAATTTGGTAAATCGGCAACGACCCGCCAGAAAAATTCCTTGAGAATGCCTCGGCCATACCACGTTGAAAGCACCAGTTCTCGTCCGATCACTGAAGTTAAGCAACGTCGGGCTCGGTTAGTACTTGGATGGGTGACCGCCTGGGAACACCGAGTGCTGTAGACTCTTTTTGCTATTCTCTACACGACTTTTGTTTGAATTTGGTAAATCGGCAACGACCCGCCAGAAAAATTCCTTGAGAATGTCTACGGCCATACCACGTTGAAAGCACCAGTTCTCGTCCGATCACTGAAGTTAAGCAACGTCGGGATCGGTTAGTACTTGGATGGGTGACCGCCTGGGAACACCGAGTGCTGTAGACTCTTTTTGCGACTCTCTACACAACTTTAGTTTGAATTTGGTAAATCAGTTACGACCCGCCAGAAATATTACTTGAGAATGTCTTCGGCCATACCACGTTGAAAGCACCAGTTCTCGTCCGATCACTGAAGTTAAGCAACGTCGGGCTCGGTTAGTACTTGGATGGGTGACCGCCTGGGAACACCGAGTGCTGTAGACTCTTTTAGCGACTCTCTACACGACTTTTGTTTGAATTTGGAAAATCGGCAAAGACCCGCCAGAAAAATTCCTTGAGAATGTCTACGGCCATACCACGTTGAAAGCTCCAGTTCTCGTCCGCTCATTGAAGTCAAGCAACGTCGGGCTCGGTTAGTACTTGGATGGGTGACCGTCTGGGAACACCGAATGCTGTAAACTCTTTTTGCGACTCTCTACACGACTTTTGTTTGAATTTGGTAAATCGGCAACGACCCGCCAGAAAAATTCCTTGAGAATGTCTACGGCCATACCACGTTGAAGGCTCCAGTTCTCGTCCGCTCATTGAAGTCAAGCAACGTCGGGCTCGGTTAGTACTTGGATGGGTGACCGCCTGGGAACACCGAGTGCTGTAGACTCTTGTTGCCTCTCTCTACACGACTTTTGTTTGAATTTGGTAAATCGGCAACGACCCGCCAGAAAAATTCCTTGAGAATGCCTCGGCCATACCACGTTGAAAGCACCAGTTCTCGTCCGATCGCTGAAGTTAAGCAACGTCGGGCTCGGTTAGTACTTGGATGGGTGACCGCCTGGGAACACCGAGTGCTGTAGACTCTTTTTGCTATTCTCTACACGACTTTTGTTTGAATTTGGTAAATCGGCAACGACCCGCCAGAAAAATTCCTTTAGAATGTCTACGGCCATACCACGTTGAAAGCACCAGTTCTCGTCCGATCACTGAAGTTAAGCAACGTCGGGCTCGGTTAGTACTTGGATGGGTGACCGCCTGGGAACATCGAGTGCTGTAGACTCTTTTTGCCTCTCTCTACACGACTTTTGTTTGAATTTGGTAAATCGGCAACGACCCGCCAGAAAAATTCCTTGAGAATGCCTCGGCCATACCACGTTGAAAGCACCAGTTCTCGTCCGATCGCTGAAGTTAAGCAACGTCGGGCTCGGTTAGTACTTGGATGGGTGACCGCCTGGGAACACCGAGTGCTGTAGACTCTTTTTGCTATTCTCTACACGACTTTTGTTTGAATTTGGTAAATCGGCAACGACCCGCCAGAAAAATTCCTTTAGAATGTCTACGGCCATACCACGTTGAAAGCACCAGTTCTCGTCCGATCACTGAAGTTAAGCAACGTCGGGCTCGGTTAGTACTTGGATGGGTGACCGCCTGGGAACACCGAGTGCTGTAGACTCTTTTTGCGACTCTCTACACGACTTTTGTTTGAATTTGGTGAATTTGGTAAATCTGCAACGACCCGCCAGAAAAATTCATTGAGAATGTCTATGGCCATACCACGTTGAAAGCACCAGTTTTCGTCCGATCACTGAAGTTAAGCATCGTCGGGCTCGGTTAGTACTTGGATGGGTGACCGCCTGGGAACACCGAGTGCTGTAGACTCTTTTTGCGACTCTCTACACGACTTTTGTTTGAATTTGGTAAATCGGCAACGACCCGCCAGAAAAATTCTTTTGGAATGTCTACGGCCATACCACGTTGAAAGCACCAGTTCTCGTCCGATCACTGAAGTTAAGCAACGTCGGGCTCGGTTAGTTCTTGGATGGGTGACCGCCTGGGAACACCGAGTGCTGTAGACTCTTTTAGCGACTCTCTACACGACTTTTGTTTGAATTTGGTAAATCGGCAACGACCCGCCTGAAAAATTCCTTGAGAATGTCTACGGCCATACCACGTTGAAAGCACCAGTTCTCGTCCGATCACTGAAGTCAAGAAACGTCGGGCTCGGTTAGTACTTGGATGGGTGACCACCTGGGAACACCGAGTGCTGTAGACTCTTTTTGCGACTCTCTACGCGACTTTTGTTTGAATTTGGAAAATCGGCAACGACCCGCCAGAAAAATTCCTTTAGAATGTCTACGGCCATACCACGTTGAAAGCTCCAGTTCTCGTCCGCTCATTGAAGTCAAGCAACGTCGGGCTAGGTTAATACTTGGATGGGTGACCGCCTGGGAACACCGAGTGCTGTAGACTCTTTTAGCGACTCTCGACACGACTTTTGTTTGAATTTGGTAAATCGGCAACGACCCGCCAGAAAAATTCATTGAGAATGTCTACGGCCATACCACGTTGAAAGCACCAGTTCTCGTCCGATCACTGAAGTCAAGAAACGTCGGGCTCGGTTAGTACTTGGATGGGTGACCACCTGGGAACACCGAGTGCTGTAGACTCTTTTTGCGACTCTCTACACGACTTTTGTTTGAATTTGGTAAATCGGCAACGACCCGCCAGAAAAATTCCTTGAGAATGCCTCGGCCATACCACGTTGAAAGCACCAGTTCTCGCCCGATCGCTGAAGTTAAGCAACGTCGGGCTCGGTTAGTACTTGGATGGGTGACCGCCTGGGAACACCGAGTGCTGTAGACTCTTTTTGCTATTCTCTACACGACTTTTGTTTGAATTTGGTAAATCGGCAACGACCCGCCAGAAAAATTCTTTTGGAATGTCTACGGCCATATATACCACGTTGAAAGCACCAGTTCTCGTCCGATCACTGAAGTCAAGAAACGTCGGGCTCGGTTAGTACTTGGATGGGTGACCACCTGGGAACACCGAGTGCTGTAGACTCTTTTTGCGACTCTCTACACGACTTTTGTTTGAATTTGGTAAATCGGCAACGACCCGCCAGAAAAATTCCTTGAGAATGCCTCGGCCATACCACGTTGAAAGCACCAGTTCTCGCCCGATCGCTGAAGTTAAGCAACGTCGGGCTCGGTTAGTACTTGGATGGGTGACCGCCTGGGAACACCGAGTGTACTGGAATTCCTTTTACGAGTCCAGTTATCGGATGTGTCGTGAGGTAGGCTTTACAGATCAAAAGATACAACGGAATCGGCTATCAAATATTTATTCAACGTATCCATATAAGACCATAAAACTGAAATAAATAAAATAAAAAAAATCCTTAATTCATGAAAATGAATAGAGTCAGTTCGGCTACAGTCGTAGTCGTAGCTACAAAACGGACTAAAATATCTTAGTATAATATATACATATTAATGAATTTAAACAATCAAATGAGTTTTATAATATAAAAATGGTAATAATATAGATCTACCTCGTTCCTCGCTAAACCCGATCAAGAACCCATCTTTCTTTCTTTCAAACCTTTCGAACTAACGGAACGTCGTTGTCAAGTTAGGAGCGCATTGTTTACGTCACATGACCATGACGTCAGAACGTCTAAAACTAAGAAATGGACAACGTTCCTTACATGGCTCCTCTAAATTGATAATTTAATTAATGGTTAAGTTATTAGTTACATTGTCGATTTACTACAAGCTATTTACATATGAAAGTAACTCTTAGAATTACAAAAAAATAAAGATAAACTTTAGGTTTGAACGTATTCAATAAAAACATTCTCACAAAAATTCTTTTATAGAAAATAACAATATTCAAATTTCAAGGTAAGTTTGTTTCGAAACTGATTCTCATTTAGTTTCGATATGCAAAATAACGAATGTTAAATTTCGAACCAATTTCCCTTCTATATTATCATTAAAGCTAATTAAATCACTGTAAATACATGTAATTACTCCACGATAAATACGGCAAAAACAGATAACAGATAAACTAAATACAATTAAGGCTCCTTGGCGGGGATTCCCGGTTCTTCCACAGACAATATTAAGACTAATTTATGAATCGGTCTATCAAGATATTTTCTTGATGTCCGTCTTTTACCATTCATATCAATTTCTGAGGCTAACTCGATTCTGACTTTGCGAGTTAGATTGTCAACACTAGGAAAAACTTCGGAAATCCTTCCAAGTTTCCACAAATTTCTAACAATATTATCGTCCTTAATTAAAACAATATCATTTACTTTAAGATTACTCGTCTTATTCTGCCACTTTTGTCTTGGCTGAAGAGACTGAATATAGTCACGGCGCCAACGTTTCCAAAATTCGTTTGCAAGAAACTGCACTCGTCTCCAACGTTTGCGTAAATACAAATCATGTCTTACAAAAACACCAGGAGGTGGCAAAATAAATTGACTTTTCATAGTTAGTAAGTGATTTGGAGTAATAGGTTCAGGATAATTGGGATCATTAATATCATGAATAGATAATGGTCGACTATTTACGATCGACTCTGCCTCGGTCATAAACGTTCTGAGAGTTTCATCATCCAGAATTCCACCGAGAGTGTGTAAAAGGGCAACCAAGACGCTACGAACAGATCTAATTTCATAAACGTTCTGAGAGTTTCATCATCCAGAATTCCACCGTGAGTGTGTAAAAGGGCAACCAAGACGCTACGAACAGATCTAATTAATCTCTCCCAAGATCCTCCCATATGACTGGAGTCTGGGCCCGTATTTATCAAACAACTAAGTCAAAACTTAAATTTTAACTTAAGTTTCTAATTTGCTGACTTTTTTTTTTTTTTTTTTTTTTTTTTTTTTTTTTTTAATATAGTTTAATATAATATAATCAAATGCACATTACAATTTGTCATTAAATAGTATATAATATACATAAATATATTTACAATTTGCACTATGGTAATCACAACAAAGAAAGAAGGTATACAAATATGTCTATACAAAGGATATGATATAACTAGGCATCAAAATAAAGAGGAGTAATAATTTTGAAAAAAGACCCATTTCTTTTGTAAATTTCTATCAATATTTGATTCAATTTCGGCTGTCTCCTTTAAAAAGGATCTGAATTTACTTATATGTATATTGCATTTCAAATTTTTTGTTTTAAAGATAAAGAATTTAGTTAATAAAATTAAATGATTTAAGAAGGTAAATGATTCTATTGATTGTCCCTGTTCTATGTGTAGAAATCCTAAATGTTTTATTTTTGAAGTAAGTGGTATTTTGAAGTTATTGAATATAAATATGTTGTTGATTTCATTCCAAAGTAATTGGGTTTCAGGATAAAAAATGAAAAGATGGTCTGTAGTTTCTACAGAACTGTTACAAAAATGACATAGACTGGAATCTGCGATATTAATTCTTACAAGTTTTGCATTGGTGAAAATTATTCTGTGAATATATTTGAAAAAGAAAATTCTTTGTTTTGTATTAATGCAAGTTAGATTTATATTTTTGAAGAGCTGTTTTACATCGTCCTCATCCAACTCTATATCAAGTTCATCTTTCCATTTATTTATACAAGGGGGTTGATATTTTTGTGAAATGAGAATTTTTTGGTATATATTTTTTGATTTTATAGAGTTAAGGTTAGATTGATATATTTTATGTACAAGATTGTCTACGCTGCCATATATCGTTTCATTTTCACTTAAATCATTATTGTCGTTTTCATGTATGATGGAAGAGAAGCCTTTTTTCACTTTTTTTATTTTTAATTGTGTAAGCATGTTTAGTTTAATTTTTGAATCGTATATATCTTTTATGTGAGTAATGCCTTGGTTTATCAAATATGGATCAAATAGAATTTTGTTATTGACTGTCATATTTTTATTATTCCAGATGATCTGTTTCTGTGGATCGATATTTTCATCAATATATTTTGTATATATATCATGCCAATTTTTATATAATCTAGAATAAAAATCTACTGTTATTTTAATATTTTTAGGATAGTTGCAAGCAGGTAATATTATATGAGTGTGTGTTTCGTATTGTTTTAGTATAAATTGATAAGGGATGTGCCAGGTTTGAAAGTTGTCAGATAATAGTTTTTTAATCCAAAATATGCACGAGCATTTTAGCATTAGTTTAAGGTCAATCATTTTAAGTCCCCCATTTTCGTAGTTTTGAGTTATTAGATTACGCTTAATTTTGTCGGGGCCATTCCAAATGTACTTGAATAATATACTGTTTATGGTGTTAAATATATTATCTGGTATTATTATTCCGGTAGCAAGGAATAAGATTTTGGGAATTATAAAGGTTTTAATTATTTGAATCTTTCCTATTTCAGTCAGAAATCTTTTTTTCCATGTCTCTATAATATTTCTAATTTCTGAAACTGTTTTGTTAAAATTTAACTTTGAAGCAACAGTTGGGTTTAAGGAAAAGTGAATACCAAGTATTTTTATTGATTCCTTACATATGAGTATGTTTGTATCTTTAAGTTTATTGAAATCATTTAAATGTGAATTAAGATTATAAGCTTCTGTTTTATTCATATTAATACAAAGTCCAGATATAAGGCTAAATAATTTAAGAACTTCTAAAAGGTGACGCGCAGATTTGTAATCTTTTAATAAGGCAGTAATGTCATCGGCAAAGGCTATAATTTTTATTGTAAGTTCTCCAAACGTGATTCCAGATATTTTTGTATCGTTTCTTATAGCGTCCATCAAAATTTCAATAACCAAATTAAATAAGTTGGACGACATAGGGTCTCCTTGTCGCACTCCCCTTTGTATGTTGAATTGTTTAGTTGTAAACCCATTATTTGTTACTGTGCAGGATATGTCTGAGTAAAGAGTTTTGATAAAGCGAATAAAGTTTTTGCCAAAGCCAAATTTTGATAAGGTCTGAAACATAAATTCGTGCTCAATGCTATCGAAAGCCTTACAAAAATCAATTGCGAGTAAAAACCCAGTGATTTTCTTTTGTTTTGCTAATTCTATAGTGTCGCTAATTATTCTTATATTTTCGTGTAGGTGCCGTTTCGGAACAAAGGCGGTTTGATTTGGGTGTATCAATGTTGTAAGATAGTGTTTAATTCTATTTGAAAGGATTTTACTCATTATTTTTACATCGACATTTATCAGACAAATAGGTCGCCAATTAGTTAAAAGAGTTCGATCCTTTTCGCCTTTAGGTATGAGTTTAATTACTGATTGTCTTTGAGTATTGGACATTAATATATTTTCAAAGCTATAGTTAAAAGAATTTATAAGTAAATGACGTATATATGGTAGAAATTTTTGATAAAATTCTATTGTAAGGCCGTCATTTCCGGGAGTTTTGTTTGTTTTAAAGAGTTTTAATATTTCTTCTATTTCAGAATTATCTATTTTGTGTTCAAAGTTTGATTTAATATTTTCACAAATTGGGTTAATGCGACACTTAGTTATAAAATTTCTAATAGTCTGATCAACATTACCAACTTTCCGACTGTATAAGTCTTGGTAAAAATTATATATCTCAGAAGATATTTCTTTCTGCTCAAAAATATATGTACCATCAGATAATTTTAGTTTTTGGATAGATGATTTTATTTTCGCCTGTTTCTCAAGATTTAGAAATAGTTTGGTACTTTTTTCGTTCTCTCCATAATTTGATAATTTAGACCTAATGATGGCTCCTTTAGTCTCATCTTCGTATATGCTATCCAACCTTGTTTTAACTATTATAAAGTCGCTGTAAAGTTTTTCAGAATTTTCGTTTGTATCTTTGCTAATACTTAAAAGATTTTCGTAGAGTTTGAATTCATTTAATAACTCATATTTCAACTTTCTTTTCAAATGTTGTTTCTTTTTACAAAAGGATATTGTTTTTTCTCTGATTTTGAATTTAATAAAATCCCAGAGACCATTTTTATCGGTTTTCTCGAAATATTCATTTTCCCATATTTTAATTGATTTGATTAATAGTTTGGTGTAATTTGGGTCATTGTTTAATTGAGAATTGAATATCCAAAGATTGGGTCCACGTTGTATTTCAGATAGTCTTATTTGAAGATGTATAGACGAGTGGTCGCTAAATGTTGTAGGGGTAATAAAGACTTTTTCAGTTAAGTCTTTTAATATTTCAGAGATAAGGAAGAAATCGAGTCTGCTCTGTATAATGGGTTTTCTCTGTCTCCACGTATACGCTCGTTTGTTGTTATGTACGTCGCGATATATATCTGTAAGATTAAAAGAATCTGATATTTCCTGAATTGCTTTATGACCATTAGCTTTCTGTTTGTAGTTACCACCGTTTCGATCTAGAGATATGTCAAGTATGGTATTGTAATCTCCACCAAGAATGAAGTTTGGATTGTCATATTTTTCAGAGTATTTGGTAATTATATCTAAAAGTTTGGTATAATATATTGATTGTTCGGCATCTTTTATAGGGCTATATATGTTTACAAGTATGAATGTTTTGTTTAATATATTTATTGCTAGGATATTGTAATATCCATCTGTATCTGATACTGTGTCATTAGTTATTATGTTAGAAGTTTTATTTATTAAAATTGCAGTTCCTGCAGAGTTTGTCTCCTTATGAGCGAGAATAATTTCACCACCCCATTCATGTTGCCATTCATTCTCATCTGAGGTACAACTATGGGTTTCTTGGAGAAAGATAATATCAGCGCATTGTTCATGTAACCATGCGAATACTTTGAGTCTTTTTTTCTTAGATCTCAAACCTCTGACATTGACTGATAATATGTGTAAGTGTTTCATATTCTTGTGCTTATTTGTATTATGATATCGTATAATGTATTAAATATTACTATGCCTATTGATGATAATAATAGTTTTTCCTTTGTATTTGTTTTTTTGCGTAATGATCTTTCGTTTATTACAAATCTATTACATGTGCGCCTGCATTTACTTTGCTGGATTTTTAGAGATGTGCATAACATGAGGAGATAGAAGAAGAAAAAATACAAGGTAAAAAGACAAAAATACAAATTATGTGAAGATAATTGGAACATCGTTAGGGAACAATGTGTATCAAAAATGAAAATAAATATCATACTTATTGACAAATTTACAAGTCTCTGATTTAAAATGAATTTCGACTTATATATCCAGGGTTTTTAGGCGAATGTCAAGTATATCTTACATTTTAAAGATTTTAAATTATTTCCAAAATCTTTAAGTCTTCATAAATTAGTATTAGGATTTTTTTTTTTTTTTTTTTTTTTTTTTTAGTGTACTCAATAATTTCTAAGAGGAAGATGATAATACTAATAACAATAATAATAGATAAGTTATTAACTAACAGATGAATTAGCCAAGTCAAAAACTTAAGTTGGTATTTACAAAGCGTCTGAGTCAAAAACTTAGCTGAGTCTGCCGAGGAAAACTAAGTCGATTAAATACGATGCGCACGCATGGTCGTCAGGGGGAATCCCATGACGTTTCCTTCCGACTTGAGGGAATCCCCGTGTTTACAGCAGACGACAAACTTCCAACATGTCGCAGGAGAAAAAGAGACGTCCCAACTGGACAAAAGATGAGTGTTTGTTTTTAGCTGAGCTTGTGAAAAGCAGGAAAAGCCTGCTAGAAGGCAAGTTTTCGGCCAGCGTTACATCAGCCAAGCGTCAGGAAGCCTGGGAGGTGAGCAATAGATGTGTTTTCAATTCATTTATTGATATTTACTTTGACTTGACCGATTGAAGCACCTTATCTTGTACTAGAGTACTAGAGTACTACCGGTAGGCCTAGCGTTCTTGGCTATTTGCAAAATACCCTCTGTGTAATATAATATCCATACAGATAAGTACCATTACTATAAGGTTGTCTGTGAGATGTATGCAAAGCTCACATAACAAGAATATTGTGGTCTGATGCAGTTAATTCATTGCAGAATTACCTGACTCGCGTCGAACACTTCTTGAACTCGCTTCAAAACAGAGTTACTTTCTCTTTTGTTTTGTTTCTTCGTATCGGATGTTGTCATTGACAATGAAAGCATTCAAAATAAAGTCGGTGTAATAATGTCAAGTGGATCAATAATATTAATAGCCTTTCAAAGAACCATCCTGTCAACTATTTTGCCACCCATTTATTCAAGTTTCTTGTAAGATTGTAAGTTTCATCGGAATCCAAAAAAATTTCAGTTCAGATTCCCCTCCCCCCAAAGCACACACACACACACATAACCAAACCTAACCGTTTTAATTAGGCTATTGTAGCATTAGAATTTTACAATTGTAGTAAATTGTCTATTTCAGAAAGTAACACAGGAATTGAATGCTTCTTCCTCAATATCAAGGAATAAGGATGAAGTAGAAAAAAAATGGAAGAATATGAAGGTACAGAGTAAAAAGACAGTCTCTTCCTTCTCATCCGCAACAACAGCTACAGGTAATGATTAGATACAGTAATTAGGCTACACTAATTATTTTAGTGGACCCTCATTCCTGTTTTCTTGGCTTAATTGATTTCTAAACATTTTGAAATACCTAAGTTTAAACTTTAAAATAAAAATTAAAACTTTATTGCATAAGGAAGGAAAATGTAAATATTATAACAGTTGTTAAAGTTATTGCTAAAGATTAATAAATTGAACAGTAAGGCTAATTAAATAAGGGATTTTTTTCTCAGGAGGAGGACCGCCCCCCATTCCCTTGAGTCCAGTGACTGATGCTGTGGTGGATGTGGTGGGCAGAGATAATGTTACATTTACTGGGATCCCCAGAGGCTGTGACACCACTTTGCTCCAGCTGCAGTTCAGCAATGACATGGATGAAAAGTAAGACACAATTGGTACATTGTCTAAACACAGAATTTTATTCCATATAAATATATATAACCGTATGCAATATTATTATATAATATATTATGAGGATGGATATGTTTGCATCATAATTCTGTATTCATTGTACATAAATAGCTGGCAATTCCTCCTATCAATACTACAATAAGGGCATTGTACCCTTGCAATTCTTTGTCTAATAAATTTTAAAACTTAAATGTCTTAAAGGGAAACAGTCCTCTATTTAATTGATGATTCATCTTATAGATTGTCGCAAATACCCAGGTTGAATGGTCATTTATGTCTGAGTATTTGCGACTAGACTAGAAATGACGTCACATCCGGTGGTGTTATTTAGTTTATTAGCATATTTAGCATATCTCGGCTTACAACCAACCAAATTTTTTTTGCTGTGTGGGTTGAGATAAGGAAAACACAGTCTATAAGATGAATCATCGATTTAATTGAGGACTGTTTCCCTTTAAGACTTTAAATAATGTTGAAAAATCATATAATTTATAACATATCATTTCTGATACTGTTATATTTTTTTCAATTCTAGCTCAACGCCAGTGTTTGTTGAAACGATGACTGCGCCCACGACTGGACCATCCACAAGATCCATCCCAGCTGCAGCTGCCTTCAATACAACACCTGAGGTTGAGTCTCTGTTGAAGGAAAAGATAAATTTAGAGATAGAGTGTTTGAAATTGAAACGAAAATACTATCTGAAGAAAATAACCCAACTTGAGGAATAAAATTTAATCATCAGTTTGTCATGTTTTTATTATCATAAAAATCTATTCAATCTCACAAGTTACCAATACCATTCCCTATATAAGAAAGCATACCTTAAAGGGAAACAGTCCTCTATTTAATCGATGATTTATGTAATATGTAGATTGTGTTTTCCTCATCTCAACCCACCCAGCAAAAAAAAAAATTGATGTCTGTAACCCGTGACGTCAATTCTGGTATAGTTGCAAATACCCAGACATAAATGATAACTGTCTGTGCAAATCAGGTCTGGGTATTTGCGACAAGACAAGAAATGACGTCATATTCTGTGTGAATTAAAGGGCATAACTCGAGTTACAGACATCAAAAAATATTTTGGCGTGTGGGTTGAGATGAGAAATGATGAATCATCGATTAAATAGAGGATAGTTTCCCTTTAATTTATCTTAATTGTAAATGTAGTACTCACAGTGAAAATGGTTAGCAGCAAACTGTTCCCTGTATCTTAGACCCGCACCTGCTCCTGCAGGATTTATAACTGGCCCTCCATCTAGTTGCCCTGCCTGTCCTGCTTGACCTGCCTGACCACCATCACCCCCACAATCAGCAGGGAAAGGAACATTCCGATCCTTGGAAATGTTGTGTAGAACTCCACAAGCTGTGATAACCTGATAGAAAATAAAATCAATTTATTAATTGAAATAAATTTTATATTAAAGTTACATGAAAAAAAATCTTAAATAACACAACTATGGTTAGGCCTATTTTGGACCTTTTGAAATTGTTAAAATTTAAACTTAGTTGAACCAAACTACATACTGTCTGTTACTGTAATAAAATTACATCTGCAAGAACACATTCTCCTCTGTTGGTAGTTACCTTACATGCCTTGGCTGGTGACAGTCTAATCTCTCCATGAAGGACATGAAAGCGCCTTTTCAACTGCCCTATACCTCTTTCCACACTGCTGCGGGTTTTCTTGTGTGCTCTATAAGATAATATTTGATATTACAATCAGTTGTGATTCACATCATATATACGTACATAAGTATGTATGAATGTCTTAAGTGGATGCCGATCTCTAGCTTCTTGCTTAGGGCAGTGACGGCACGTGCAAATCTAGTTACGTAAACATTGATTGGGAAAAAAAGGTGTTATGACACATTTGGGGTGCAAAAAGGTAGGGAGTTGTTCGGATTTTATTCTGTTGTTAGTTTTTATACGCCCACATTATAATGTGGTCGTATATTGTTGTCACCCCTGTCCGTCCGTCCGTCCGTCACTTCGTCGGTCCGTCCGTCCGTCCACAATTGCTTGTGAACGCAATAGAGACTACAGTTTTCATCGGATTTGAATGAAACTTGCTATGATCATTTATACTGATGAGATCTTGGACAAGTTCGAAATTGGCGATTTTTCAATGAACGGTTTTTGAGTTATTGCACTTGACTTAGTCAAAATGCGTCAAAATTGGCTTGTGAACGCGATAGAGACTTCAGTTTTCAATGGATTTGAATAAAACTTGCTGTGATTATTTATATTGAAGAGATCACGGACAAGTTCGAAATTGGCGATTTTTTTGATTGAACGGTTTTTGAGTTATTGGCCTTCACTTAGTCAAAATTGGCTTGTAAACGCTATAGAGACAACAGTTTTCATCGGATTTGAATGAAATTTGGTGTGATCATTTATATTGATGAGATCTTGGACAAGTTTGATAGTGACGATTTTTCACTGAACGTTTTTTGAGTTATTGTCCTTGCCTTAGTCAAAACGCGTCAAAATTAACTTGTGAACACGTTAGAGACAACAGTTTTCATCTGATTTGAATAAAATTTGGTGCGATCATTGAAGTTGATGAGATTTTGTCTGCGTTAAAACAGAAGATATATTTTAAAGTGGGCGTATCTTTCTAGGCAATCACTTGTTATTACTATTAGGCCTACCTGTTGTAACTTGTCTGTGAGCCAGGCTGGGGCCTGAGGAATGGTGTTAGTAGCCATCTTCTGCACGGGTATCCACTATCTCCAAGGAGATGACAATTCTCAACATTTTGTCCATTCTCAAAATAAGTGTTCAAACCACTGTTCGTTAATATTCTAGAGTCATGGGTTGATCCAGGCCATCGGGCAACAACGTCAATAATTTTGTCATCACTGTCAAATACTACTTGGGTGTTGATGCTGTGATAGTGGTGTCTATTCACATATTCATTCTCATTCACAGTCGGTGCCTGTATTTGAACATGAGTACCGTCAATGACACCCACAACACCGGGAAAGTTGGCTACTTGGTAAAATTGTCTCTGATGCCTTTGAATTTGCTCTCTTGTTGTGGGAAACTTTATGAATTGTCTAACAATGTGGGGTGCTGATAGGGCATCCAGTGATTGATTTATAATTCTAGACACAGTGGGTTGAGACAATCCGTGGTCATCACTGTTACACAGTTGAAATTTCCCGGTAGCCAAATACCGAGGAGTGGTCAAAACTTTACAAACAGTTGTCAGGGCATGACTTCTATTTGTGAGAGGAGTTAGGTCATTGTCCACCAAATTGCTGATATATATGATAGAATTCCTGTCAAATCTATACCTGAAGACACATTCATCATCATTGAGGTCATTTAGAACGTCTTTTCTCTCATTGAAATGTCGAGGCAGACGCCTAGCAGCCATTTTGCTTTCTATCCTAAATGACTTAAGTCAAAAGTATGTTATTTAAGCCTAGGTGGCTGTCAACTTAACATTTAAGTCATAAAATGCAAAAACTTAAGTCTAAGTCCCTTGATAAATGTGACTTAAGTTTTTCCATCAAACTTAAGTCCAAAATTACTAAAACTTAGTTTTTTTTCGAGACTTAAGTTTTTTTCGAGACTTGAGTTGTTTGATAAATACGGGCCCTGGTGTGTTCATCTTGAATGAAATGTAGTCGCAGTTGACCTTTATTAATTCTCTTGATATTGTGCCATCATCCATTTCATTGAGAGCAGCTTTGAGTTCTGACTGAGCTCCAACAAAATTGCTTCCTTGATCCGAGCGTAGTTGTCTTATTGGTCCTCGTCGACATACAAAGCGTCTGTATGCATTAAGAAAGGAGTCTGTGTTCATTTTATGAGCTACTTCCAGATGAATAGCGCGAGAGGCCATACATGTAAAAAGAACACCATATCTAGTTACTTCTCTTCTAAATTCCTTCACCACAAAAGGTCCAAAGTAGTCTACGGCAGAATATGTGAAAGGTGGGGCTGGTTCTAGTCGATCTTTTGGTAAAGGTGCCATTTTTTGAACTTGCGTTTGACCAATCAGCTTTTTGCATGTTACGCATTTGTTAATGATGTTGGAGATGACTGTGCGTCCACCAATAATCCAGAATCCCGACGATCGTACCAAATTATGGGTAATTCCACGGCTTTGATGATTACATTTTTCATGAAAATCCCTTACTATCAATTCTGTAATGTGATTGGTTTTGGGTATGACAACAGGATGTTTACAATTAGAAGGCATTTCGGCATTTTGAATCCGCCCTCCAACACGGATTAGACCATTCTGATCAAGGAAGGCATCCAGTTTATATAAATTATTCGAGACCTTTAGGGCCACTTTCTCTTCTTTTCGGGTACTTCTGTCATTCTGATTTGTAGTTTTTTCTAATCTTTTCAGGACTTTTAGTTCTTCTGAAAAGTATTCCTTTTGTAGTTCTTTCAAAATAAGTATTTCAGCAGTTTTCAATTCTTGTACGTTGGATGGCCTCCATGTGCTATTTTCGTGTAGAACTTCGTTTGAATGAACAGCCTTGCAACGACGGAGTAAGCAAGATATGGCTATTTTCAGTCTGTGCCAATCTGAAAATTTCTTAGTCCTGTCTAGTAATGACGCAGATTTAATAATTGTAGTCAAAGTAACAATCTTTCGTACTTCAGGATCGTCTTCTTTTAGTGATCTCAAATTTTCGTCTCTATTTGTAGGTAATCTTTCAGTTTCGGTAGTTTCCCAAAGAAAGTCAGGACCATTCCACCACCGGCTGCCATTTATTAATTCTCTAGCATGTAGTCCTCTTGAAGCGTCATCAGCCGGATTCAATTTGGTATCTATGTACTGCCATTGAACAGGAGATGAATAATTTCTAATTTGTTGAACACGATTTGCGACATACGTGTGAAATCTTTTTACGTCATTTGATATATATCCTAAAACAACTTTACTATCCGTCCAAAAATATTCGTGAATACAATTATATCCCAACTCGTTTTTCAAAATTGCTGCTACTCTAACAGAAATGACGGCTGCAGATAATTCTAATCGAGGAACTGTAACGATTTTTGTTGGGGCCACTCTGGCTTTAGCAGTTAATAGAGTTACTTGGATTCTTTCTTTGATGTCTACCAATTTTAAATACGAGCATTGGCCATATCCTTTAGTCGAGGCATCACTAAAATGGTGTAATTCAACACGCTCAACTTCGTCAAATATTTCGGGCTTGTATGATCTTCTTATCTTAAGGTGATCTAGTAGTGGAAGTTCTGATTTCCATTGAATCCATCTATTTCTTATAGTTTCTGGAATATCCCTGTCCCAATCGTTATTCTCGACACAAAGATCCTGAAGAATCCTCTTTGCAGTGAGGATGAATGGACATACTAAGCCTAAAGGATCGAAGATGGAGCTAACAGTCGAGAGTATACCTCTTCTTGTTAATGGTTTTTCATGAGCTTTAATACGAAAACGTAGAGTGTCATCTTCCACGCACCATTGGACGCCAAGTGCTCTTTCTAAATTTTCATTCTTTTCTGGATCAATATTTTTAGTACCAACAGATAAGTCTTCTTCTGGTATATCAACAAGAACTTCTTTATTATTACTCATAAACTTGTGAAGACGAAAACCATTTCTTGCACACATTTTTTGACTATTAGCAATTAATTCTTTAGCTTCTTCTACGGTAGCAACAGACTTTAAACCGTCATCGACGTAAAAGTCACTCCGGATAAATTCTGCGGTTTTAGTTCCAAATTCAGATTCATACATGTTGGCAGTAGTTTTCAGTCCAAAATTTGCGCAACCTGGTGATGAACTTGCCCCGAAGAGATGGACGGTCATTCTATACATAGTAGGTTCTTTTGTAAGGTCACCATCTCTCCATCAAAAGAAGCGGAGGTAGTTGCGGTGTTCTTCGTTGACTTTTAACTGAAAAAACATGGCTTCCAAATCGCAAATAAATGCAATTTTATCCTTTCTGAATCTATAAAGAACGGAAATAAGGCTACTAGTATTAGTCAAATCTGGACCTGTGAGAAGAAGATTATTCAGACAATGGTTTTGGTAGGTGATACTACAATCGAAAACGACACGTATTTTGGGTTTATTAGGATGGTAGATTCCGTGGTGTGGTATATACCATACACGATCGGTCAAATATATTTCTGAAGCTGGAACTTCTTCAGCGTATTTACTATCAATTATTTTCTTCATAAACTTCTGATAATCTTCATTGTACTTTTTGTCCTTGGTGAGTTTCGTGTGAAGTCCTTTCAATCGCTTGAGAACACGTGCTTTGTTATCAGGAAGTATGATATCTGATCCTTTAAAGGGTAGTGGCATTTCTAAATGTCCATCTTCTGTTCTATGAATCCCTTTATTAACGATATCTAAAAACTTGGAATCTTCATATGATAATGGTTTCTCTAAAGACGTCTCGTGGAAATCTTGTTCGAACATCGAAATAATATGTTTCGGACTAATAGTTTCTCTGGCGGATGTTCGAAAGGCAAAATGACATTTTTTACCATCAGGGGTCGTCTTGCATAAGTGACTTGACGTAATATGAGTTTCAGAAAACTTGTCTATCAATCCAACTACACCCCAACCTAGTGATGTACGGATACCATACGGATCTTCATCATTACCAGGTATTATTTCAAGTGGTTTTACAGCTCTAATACAGTTGATACCTACCAGTAAGCCTATCTTCATGTGTGGATTATAAGGCAATAATTTGTGACTTATTCTTCGTAAATGCGGCCACTCAACTGCCGTCGTTCTTCGTGGTATCTGGTCTCTATTTACAGGAATTTGTTGACGGCTGAAAGTTGTAGGTAGGTATATTTCTTCCTTTTCATACATACCTTTTACAACTAATCCATCAATTTTATGACTCTTAATAGTAGCAGTTCCTAACATGGTCGACAAATTAAGGTTGGTTTCTAGTCCATCTATCTCCAAATCTTCGCAAAGAGAATCGTCTATAAAACATGAATCTGATTGATCATCAATAACCAAATACGTATCTATCTTATGTGCAGGATTATCTTTATGATGAATTTTCACTGGAACTATTAAGGAGTGTGATGTACACAAGGTTCCATTGACACTATTTACTACTGCAGAAGGGTTTGGTCGTTTAGATTGAATTCTTGGGTTATTTAACCTGAAATCCTTTCTCTCTGAGCGTCGGAAATTGTCATCATGGAGTGGTGTTGGGTGAAAACCGTTACATTTCTTACATATCTTTCTATCCTTACAAAGAAATTTCATATGGCCTTCACGCAAACATCCATGACAAATAGAGTTTTCTTTCATAAAATTCGATTTATCATTCATGTGCATTGAAATAAACTTTCTACAGTGTTCTAATTCGTGACTTTGTTTACAAAGACTACAGGGAATAGGCATAGCGGGTGGTGAAGCAGTTGAAGACGTCGATAGTGAACGAGAAGGAATTCTTCTATCTTTAGGTTTTCTGTCATCGGTTTCTTCTCTGAGAGCTTTGAGGGAAGTTACAGGATTACACCATATTCGCGCTTCCTTTTCAATAAAATCAGCAAAAATAGGGAACGTAGGGAAGTTGTTCTCGTTCTGTAAGGAGTCATCTACGATTCGGCTCCATCGCGAGGCGATACTGGTTGGTAACTTTTTAAGCAGCCTTTGATTTTCTTCTGGGTCGTTCAAACAGTTTAAATATAAAATTGAATTCATTGCTGTTTTGGTATTCTGTAAAAAATCTGAGAACTTTCTGAGAGCGATTCCATCATTATGAGGTATGTGAGGCCAATCGTGGATCTTCTTCTTGTATGCATTGGATACAATAAAAGAATTTCCGTATCTGTTATGCAACGTTTGCTTTGCCTTTTCATATGCTTCCATGGTCTGCAAATTGAATAAGGGTTTTATACTTTCATTAGCTTCACCAGCTGTAAATCGATGGAGGTAAAAAAGTAATTCAGCAGGATCACTGGTCTTTTTTTCAATAAAGGTTGAAAATGATCTGGACCAAATGGGGTACTCTAACGCATCTCCCCTGAACACAGACGGTTCTGGGACAGGTAGCTTTTCTTTTCCAAGATGCTGACATATAACTGCAGCTAACTGGCTAATGGGATTCAGATCTTGTGTGTTGGCAGGAGGGTTTGTGTTTATAACACTATTGGTTGGTGTCGAGTTGTCTGGTGAATCCTGTTTCTCAGTTATCCAAGTACTAACCGAGCCCGACGTTGCTTAACTTCAGCGATCGGACGAGAACTGGTGCTTTCAACGTGGTATGGCCGAGGCATTCTCAAGGAATTTTTCTGGCGGGTCGTTGCCGATTTACCAAATTCAAACAAAAGTCGTGTAGAGAGAGGCAACAAGAGTCTACAGCACTCGGTGTTCCCAGGCGGTCACCCATCCAAGTACTAACCGAGCCCGACGTTGCTTGACTTCAATGAGCGGACGAGAACTGGAGCCTTCAACGTGGTATGGCCGTAGACATTCTCAAGGAATTTTTCTGGCGGGTCGTTGCCGATTTACCAAATTCAAACAAAAGTCGTGTAGAGAGTCGCAAAAAGAGTTTACAGCACTCGGTGTTCCCAGGCGGTCACCCATCCAAGTACTAACCGAGCCCGACGTTGCTTGACTTCAATGAGCGGACGAGAACTGGAGCTTTCAACGTGGTATGGCCGTAGACATTCTCAAGGAATTTTTCTGGCGGGTCTTTGCCGATTTTCCAAATTCAAACAAAAGTCGTGTAGAGAGTCGCTAAAAGAGTCTACAGCACTCGGTGTTCCCAGGCGGTCACCCATCCAAGTACTAACCGAGCCCGACGTTGCTTAACTTCAGTGATCGGACGAGAACTAGTGCTTTCAACGTGGTATGGCCGAAGACATTCTCAAGTAATATTTCTGGCGGGTCGTAACTGATTTACCAAATTCAAACAAAAGTCGTGTAGAGAGTCGCAAAAAGAGTCTACAGCACTCGGTGTTCCCAGGCGGTCACCCATCCAAGTACTAACCGATCCCGACGTTGCTTAACTTCAGTGATCGGACGAGAACTGGTGCTTTCAACGTGGTATGGCCGTAGACATTCTCAAGGAATTTTTCTGGCGGGTCGTTGCCGATTTACCAAATTCAAACAAAAGTCGTGTAGAGAATAGCAAAAAGAGTCTACAGCACTCGGTGTTCCCAGGCGGTCACCCATCCAAGTACTAACCGAGCCCGACGTTGCTTGACTTCAATGAGCGGACGAGAACTGGAGCTTTCAACGTGGTATGGCCGTAGACATTCTCAAGGAATTTTTCTGGCGGGTCTTTGCCGATTTTCCAAATTCAAACAAAAGTCGTGTAGAGAGTCGCTAAAAGAGTCTACAGCACTCGGTGTTCCCAGGCGGTCACCCATCCAAGTACTAACCGAGCCCGACGTTGCTTAACTTCAGCGATCGGACGAGAACTGGTGCTTTCAACGTGGTATGGCCGAGGCATTCTCAAGGAATTTTTGTGGCGGGTCGTTGCCGATTTACCAAATTCAAACAAAAGTCGTGTAGAGAGTCGCAAAAAGAGTCTACAGCACTCGGTGTTCCCAGGCGGTCACCCATCCAAGTACTAACCGAGCCCGACGATGCTTAACTTCAGTGATCGGACGAAAACTGGTGCTTTCAACGTGGTATGGCCATAGACATTCTCAATGAATTTTTCTGGCGGGTCGTTGCCGATTTACCAAATTCAAACAAAAGTCGTGTAGAGAGTCGCAACAAGAGTCTACAGCACTCTGTGTTCCCAGGCGGTCACCCATCCAAGTACTAACCGAGCCCGACGTTGCTTGACTTCAATGAGCGGACGAGAACTGGAGCTTTCAACGTGGTATGGCCGTAGACATTCTCAAGGAATTTTTCTGGCGGGTCTTTGCCGATTTTCCAAATTCAAACAAAAGTCGTGTAGAGAGTCGCTAAAAGAGTCTACAGCACTCGGTGTTCCCAGGCGGTCACCCATCCAAGTACTAACCGAGCCCGACGTTGCTTAACTTCAGCGATCGGACGAGAACTGGTGATTTCAACGTGGCATGGCCGAGGCATTCTCAAGGAATTTTTGTGGCGGGTCGTTGCCGATTTACCAAATTCAAACAAAAGTCGTGTAGAGAGTCGCAAAAAGAGTTTACAGCACTCGGTGTTCCCAGGCGGTCACCCATCCAAGTACTAACCGAGCCCGAGGTTGCTTAACTTCAGTGGTCGGACGAGAATTGGTGCTTTTAGCGTGGTATGGCCGTAGACATTCTCATGGAATTTTTCTGGCGGGTTGTTGCCGATTTACCAAATTCAAACAAAAGTCGTGTAGAGAGTAGCAAAAAGAGTCTACAGCACTCGGTGTTCCCAGGCGGTCACCCATCCAAGTACTAACCGAGCCCGACGTTGCTTAACTTCAGCGATCGGACGAGAACTGGTGCTTTCAACGTGGTATGGCCGAAGACATTCTCAAGTAATATTTCTGGCGGGTCGTAACTGATTTACCAAATTCAAACAAAAGTCGTGTAGAGAGTCGCAAAAAGAGTCTACAGCACTCGGTGTTCCCAGGCGGTCACCCATCCAAGTACTAACCGAGCCCGACGTTGCTTAACTTCAGTGATCGGACGAGAACTGGTGCTTTCAACGTGGTATGGCCGTAGACATTCTCAAGGAATTTTTCTGGCGGGTCGTTGCCGATTTTCCAAATTCAAACAAAAGTCGTGTAGAGAGTCGCAAAAAGAGTCTACAGCACTCGGTGTTCCCAGGCGGTCACCCATCCAAGTACTAACCGAGCCCGACGTTGCTTAACTTCAGTGATCGGACGAGGACTGGTGCTTTCAACGTGGTATGGCCGTAGACATTCTAAAGGAATTTTTCTGGCGGGTCGTTGCCGATTTACCAAATTCAAACAAAAGTCGTGTAGAGAATAGCAAAAAGAGTCTACAGCACTCGGTGTTCCCAGGCGGTCACCCATCCAAGTACTAACCGAGCCCGACGTTGCTTAACTTCAGCGATCGGACGAGAACTGGTGCTTTCAACGTGGTATGGCCGAGGCATTCTCAAGGAATTTTTCTGGCGGGTCGTTGCCGATTTACCAAATTCAAACAAAAGTCGTGTAGAGAGAGGCAACAAGAGTCTACAGCACTCGGTGTTCCCAGGCGGTCACCCATCCAAGTACTAACCGAGCCCGACGTTGCTTGACTTCAATGAGCGGACGAGAACTGGAGCCTTCAACGTGGTATGGCCGTAGACATTCTCAAGGAATTTTTCTGTCGGGTCTTTGCCGATTTTCCAAATTCAAACAAAAGTCGTGTAGAGAGTCGCTAAAAGAGTCTACAGCACTCGGTGTTCCCAGGCGGTCACCCATCCAAGTACTAACCGAGCCCGACGTTGCTTAACTTCAGCGATCGGACGAGAACTGGTGCTTTCAACGTGGTATGGCCGAGGCATTCTCAAGGAATTTTTGTGGCGGGTCGTTGCCGATTTACCAAATTCAAACAAAAGTCGTGTAGAGAGTCGCAAAAAGAGTCTACAGCACTCGGTGTTCCCAGGCGGTCACCCATCCAAGTACTAACCGAGCCCGACGATGCTTAACTTCAGTGATCGGACGAAAACTGGTGCTTTCAACGTGGTATGGCCATAGACATTCTCAATGAATTTTTCTGGCGGGTCGTTGCCGATTTACCAAATTCAAACAAAAGTCATGTAGAGAGTCGCAAAAAGAGTTTACAGCACTCGGTGTTCCCAGGCGGTCACCCATCCAAGTACTAACCGAGCCCGACGTTGCTTGACTTCAATGAGCGGACGAGAACTGGAGCTTTCAACGTGGTATGGCCGTAGACATTCTCAAGGAATTTTTCTGGCGGGTATAATGGAGCAAGCCCATGGGAATAGGGAGACCACATATCGTTCATAGGGGAAGGTGAAATGCGATTTAAAACGAAGGGTTAAATGAAACGTTCTGGAAAAGATTGTCTTGTCTTTACTCAATCTAAACATAAACAATAATACACACTATCGATGTAAACAATCACACTCAAAGTTTCTATATTTCACAGTTCTATATTCTAATTCTTACACATAAAGTTCTTCTTGGTTTCACAGTTCATAACATGAGGATGGATAAGCTATTTAAGTTTATTAAGATAGGTAAAAGACGATATGAAGACGCCAGGGCGTAACATAAAACCCATCACAATTTTCACCGTTCACTTCGTCCATGTTTTCCAGGAAAAAACTATGACGTCATTCTAGTTTCGCTTTTAACTAGCTAAATAGAGTTCTGTCCCTTTAGTCACTAACGATTTAGAGGTGTATGTAATATTTGGACATTACAGCGGGTCTTTGCCGATTTTCCAAATTCAAACAAAAGTCGTGTAGAGAGTCGCAAAAAGAGTCTACAGCACTCGGTGTTCCCAGGCGGTCACCCATCCAAGTACTAACCGAGCCCGACGTTGCTTAACTTCAGTGATCGGACGAGAACTGGTGCTTTCAACGTGGTATGGCCGAAGACATTCTCAAGTAATATTTCTGGCGGGTCGTAACTGATTTACCAAATTCAAACAAAAGTCGTGTAGAGAGTCGCAAAAAGAGTCTACAGCACTCGGTGTTCCCAGGCGGTCACCCATCCAAGTACTAACCGATCCCGACGTTGCTTAACTTCAGTGATCGGACGAGAACTGGTGCTTTCAACGTGGTATGGCCATTCTCAAGTATTATTTCTGGTGGGTCGTAACTGATTTACCAAATTCAAACAGAAGTCGTGTAGAGAGTCACAAAAAGAGTTTACAGCACTCGGTGTTCCCAGGCGGTCACCCATCCAAGTACTAACCGAGCCCGACGTTGCTTAACTTCAGTGATCGGGCGAGAACTGGTGCTTTCAACGTGGTATGGCCGTACACATTCTCAAGGAATTTTTCTGGCGGGTTGTTGCCGATTAACCAAATTCAAACAAAAGTCGTGTAGAGAGTCGCAAAAAGACTCTACAGCACTCGGTGTTCCCAGGCGGTCACCCATCCAAGTACTAACCGAGCCCGACGATGCTTAATTTCAGTGATCGGACGAAAACTGGTGCTTTCAACGTGGTATGGCCATAGACATTCTCAATGAATTTTTCTGGCGGGTCGTTGCCGATTTACCAAATTCAAACAAAAGTCGTGTAGAGAGTCGCAAAAAGAGTCTACAGCACTCGGTGTTCCCAGGCGGTCACCCATCCAAGTACTAACCGAGCCCGACGTTGCTTAACTTCAGTGATCGGACGAGAACTGGTGCTTTCAACGTGGTATGGCCGTAGACATTCTCAAGGAATTTTTCTGGCGGGTCGTTGCCGATTTTCCAAATTCAAACAAAAGTCGTGTAGAGAGTCGCAAAAAGAGTCTACAGCACTCGGTGTTCCCAGGCGGTAACCCATCCAAGTACTAACCGAGCCCGACGTTGCTTAACTTCAGTGATCGGACGAGAACTGGTGCTTTCAACGTGGTATGGCCGAAGACATTCTCAAGTAATATTTCTGGCGGGTCGTAACTGATTTACCAAATTCAAACAAAAGTCGTGTAGAGAGTCGCAAAAAGAGTCTACAGCACTCGGTGTTCCCAGGCGGTCACCCATCCAAGTACTAACCGAGCCCGACGTTGCTTAACTTCAGTGATCGGACGAGAACTGGTGCTTTCAACGTGGTATGGCCGTAGACATTCTCAAGGAATTTTTCTGGCGGGTCGTTGCCGATTTTCCAAATTCAAACAAAAGTCGTGTAGAGAGTCGCAAAAAGAGTCTACAGCACTCGGTGTTCCCAGGCGGTCACCCATCCAAGTACTAACCGAGCCCGACGTTGCTTAACTTCAGTGATCGGACGAGAACTGGTGCTTTCAACGTGGTATGGCCGTAGACATTCTAAAGGAATTTTTCTGGCGGGTCGTTGCCGATTTACCAAATTCAAA
The DNA here is from genome assembly GCA_029955415.1 of Lottia scabra. NCBI lineage: Eukaryota > Metazoa > Mollusca > Gastropoda > Lottiidae > Lottia > Lottia scabra. Next base: position 8,915,796 of record JARJEI010000014.1, on the reverse strand, counting down.
CAAAAGTCGTGTAGAGAATAGCAAAAAGAGTCTACAGCACTCGGTGTTCCCAGGCGGTCACCCATCCAAGTACTAACCGAGCCCGACGTTGCTTAACTTCAGCGATCGGACGAGAACTGGTGCTTTCAACGTGGCATGGCCGAGGCATTCTCAAGGAATTTTTGTGGCGGGGAGTTGCCGATTTACCAAATTCAAACAAAAGTCGTGTAGAGAGTCGCAAAAAGAGTTTACAGCACTCGGTGTTCCCAGGCGGTCACCCATCCAAGTACTAACCGAGCCCGAGGTTGCTTAACTTCAGTGGTCGGACGAGAATTGGTGCTTTTAGCGTGGTATGGCCGTAGACATTCTCATGGAATTTTTCTGGTGGGTTGTTGCCGATTTTCCAAATTCAAACAAAAGTCGTGTAGAGAGTCGCTAAAAGAGTCTACAGCACTCGGTGTTCCCAGGCGGTCACCCATCCAAGTACTAACCGAGCCCGACGTTGCTTAACTTCAGTGATCGGGCGAGAACTGGTGCTTTCAACGTGGTATGGCCGTACACATTCTCAAGGAATTTTTGTGGCGGGTTGTTGCCGATTAACCAAATTCAAACAAAAGTCGTGTAGAGAGTCGCAAAAAGAGTCTACAGCAATTTTTGTATTTATGTTCTAAATGTTTGTTTTTTTTTTGTTTTTTGTGTTATTTTTATATTGTATATTTCTATTTCTATATAGAGCTATAAGGTATCTTAATGCTCGGTAAATAAATTGTCTAAAAAGTAGGCCTTAACACCTTTTCCCCTAGAGCTTGGTATAATAAAGAATGATAATACATATATATATAATAATAATAATAATAAATTAGTTTATTCATTGTGTCACGAATCAGCAACATGAAGTATAAAACATATATTATATACAGCAATAAGATTCCCGGCCAAGATTGGCCTATGTGACACATACTGGTTAAAGCATAATTATTTAATATAAAGTTTAGATATATCGGGTGTCCCAAAAAAAACGTCCCCAACTTTGACGAAAAGTATCTCAGCTGCTGATAAGCCGATCTCTTTAAAATTTCTCACAGATTTACTTCAACATGTCCTTGGCAGACCCTGAAAATATGAAAGTCATCGAACAAAAATTGTACAAGTACTGCCTCGAACAAAATAGCATGTCAAAAAATTCAATATCAGAGCAAATTGCATATTTGAATTTGTCTTCATTGTGCCTTCACCACATCAACAACCAATATCAAACATTTTTCATCCTGATAAACTTTCAAGGATCTCATCTAAAGGTACCACTCGAGAAGCAACCATCCTGCATTTCAGTGCCTGTTTAATCAGTGTGTCCCTCGAACCTAAGTGCAGTACACCTGTTTCTTAAGAGAATCCCATACTGCTCTGAGTCATTAACATCACCAGTGGAACAAACTGGATGAACAGGAACTGAAAGGCAGGAAGGTTGCTTTTTGAGAGAAAATATCTTAAGATGAGATAGGAGAGAGCGTTTCGGGATGGAAAATGAATGATATTGGTGGTCGAATGTGGGCAAAGCACAATAAACACAGGTTGAAATGTGTAGTTTGCTCTGATATTGATTTTTTTGACATGTTATGTTGTTCGAGGCAGTACTTGTACAATTTTTATTTGATGACTTTCATATTTTCAGGGTCTGACAAGGACATGTTGAAGTAAATCTGTGAGAATTTTGAAAGAGATCGGTTCACCAGCAGCTGAGATACTTCCCATCAAACTTGGGGACGTTTTTATTGGGACACCCGATACATTAGATAAATCAGTAATTCAATGAGTTAAAACATTTTCTTAAACAAGAAATATAACAAATAAAATAAAATTTAGAAGTCTTTCGGTAAAACAATAATTAATAAATTAACATTAATAAATTAATTAATAACATAAAACTTGGTGTGACTTTCGATAAAACAATAGTAATGACTAAATTAAAAATTATTTCGTGAAATAGCATAAAAAAAAATTATATGACTATTAAAACTCGTTCTTAACTAATATCAGTAGGTAAAATAAAAGGAAATATCGGCGGTTATTTAAAAGCTAAAAGTTTTTGACGTGTTACATACATATTAGATAAAAATTTACCCAAGTGATATTGGACTGGAGCATTACTCATTATAAAATAAAATTGACCACGTTCTGGCATAGAGTTAAAATTTGGATTTACATTTTGACAGAAGGTTAAAAGATCAGATCGTATATTTTGGTAAACTGGGCATTTAATTATCACATGGAATTCATCTTCTAAAACATTTTCATCACAACATTTACATATACGTTTATCGAGTGGAGTAGGGGGTTTAGAATAGCGCCCAGTTTCAATAGCAATGGGAAGGCAACCACTTCTTAACTGGCAAATTAGGCGTCTTTGTGACCTTGGGATACGTGCATCTGTTACACAGTGCTCAAGGAAACATTCTGTTTTAAACTGTCTGTATGTGCGTAGTTTATTGCCGTTAGTATTTTGACGATCATTAAATAAATCCGAATTCCATTCAGTAGCATCGTAACTCATTATTTTAATTTTTGTGATGGACATAATTTTCTTAATTGGTTGGGTAGCCCGCTCGCAGCACTTGCACTGACCTACCTTTGGCTTCACAAATTTTAATGAATTTTTTTTTTTTTTTTTTTTTTTTACAATTTGTCGCAATGTACTTAATCGCTTGGGGATAATATGTCCATTTAATACACATGTACTTGTGTATATTGCTATATTGTATATCTTAAAAAATATCCAGTAGCCTGTGGTCATGTATTTGATCTCTAAATCATCAAATTCTGTACACTAAACGCTTGAGTATAATATGTCCATTTAATACACATGTACTTGTGTATATTGCTATATTGTATATCTTAAAAAAAAAAAATATCCAGTAGCCTGTGGTCATGCACTTGATCTCTAAATCATCAAACTTTGTACACAATTTTTTTTTTTTTTTTTTTTTTTTTTTTTTTTTTTGGTGTCTATTATGTTGTATATTGTATCTATGTTTGTCCCCATGGGCTGGGTGTGAGACAGGACCGTTACCACTCGTGGTATAGGGCCTAATTCTGACCCATGTAAAATAAAGAGTTTATTGCAGGGCGTACTTCGTACGCCCTGCTTTGTTTTCGATTTGATTATTTTTTATTTTTTTTTCGTCGAGTGTTCGGCCTATTTTTTGGAAATGGTAACATGTACGGAAAAACGGATTTCATGACGTTTTCTAACTCGTGACTCATTAAAAAATGAATGTAAAACGAAATTTTTCTGAGCAACATTAAGCGACATTGGCAACAAACATAAAATGGCCTCTAGAGACCGCATTTATCAACCGATTTTGTTCAAATTACTTTCATCGTATTTCTTGTAACAAAGGACACATAATAGAACTTTGAAATATTCGATTACATGAAAATCGTTCGTCACTTTTTCTTGCCGTAATTTATAGAAGTATGATTTTTTGTTTGATTTTTAACGGATCAATATGAAACTTCTATGATGTAGACCTACGGCAAGTGCAAAATATTCACCGGAAGTTATAGTTTGGCCGCCATATTGGTTGAAATAATTTTTCCAAAATTTTTATTCAGAATAGTTTTATTATTATACATTCACGATTTTGATGTCAAACGGAGAATTACAGCTCTGTCGATATTTCCATGGGAGCCGAATTTCGATTTTCGATTTTAACTTTTTTGTATAACGTAATGTTTTTTTTCCAAAGTTTAGAGGCTTGTTTCACATGACCTTGACCTTGGATGACCTTAATATGACACGCAATGATACCTTGCTACCTTGACCTTCTGATGACCTTTTGACCTTTGGGGTCAGACAATTATAACCTATTTTATAGGGCTCCAAACATGGCTTTTTTAGCATATTGCCAGTGCTGTAGCGCAAAACCTAACTGGAATAACACCCTAATGTTTGCTGATTTTTAATGTACTCTTTAAAAGGTTTCAGATAATATCAGATTTGGCGATGTCAAAATTCAATTTAAGAAAATGTTGCGATTTTGATCAAACTTTAAAGGCTTCTATCTCGAGAACTTGACCTCAGATCATCTTGATATTTACCGATCTCAGAAAGATTTATGAGAGCTTTAACATGATCTATTCATTTTTCATGTCCGACACGTGCTTTCTGTTTTAGAGGTGTGACTCAAAGGTGATTTTGCATCTTTAAAGCATTTTTACGAGGGCCCTAATATAGATGGAGCAATATTTTTTTCGGATCCGTAATGCTGAGTTTCTCGGGTTTCCAAAAATATGCAACACTTCTATGTAACTTGCATATTTCCATATCCCATACTTTGACCTGGGGCAATAATAGGTATGTCAGTTAATTGACTGCATAAACACTGTCACGATTAATAGAGTCAGTAAGTTTGACATGTTAAAGTTAAAGGGGCTCTACCTCGATTTTTGTTAGATATGAATTATATTCAGTTTACGCATTAGAGGGAGGCCTAGGATGGACTAAACTACGGCATGCTGAAAATTTGACTTACTGAAGCACCCTGTAGGCACACCCACTGCTTAATTGACCTACTTTCTTTTTTCGAACCGTTTTCTTCAAAATTTGCACATACCTTTATGTTCGAATAGTGATTTAAAGAAGAATACAAAATTTGTGATGTGCGCATGCGCAATGCTAACTTTTTTGTTTGTTATCCGATTTTTACGAAATTTGGTATGTACATGTATAATCGGATTCAAAACTTAGTGGAAATGTTAAATTTAGTTCTGCACATGCGCAATATCAACTTCCTTATTTCTTATCCAAATTTCTTCAAAATCGGTATGTATGTGTATAATTAGATTAGAAATATAATGGAAATTTTGAATTTGTGAAATGCGCATGCGCGTCGCCAACTTTCTTATTTCTTATCCGAATTTCATGAAACTTGGTATGCATAAGTATATTCCGATTCGAAATATAATGGAGATATTGAATTTGTGTTTTGCGCATGCGCATTGCTAACTTTCTTATTTCTGAACCAAATTCATTCAAAATTGACATGCATGTGTATAATAAGATTCGAAATATCATGGACATATCAAATTTATGTAGTGCGCATGCGTATCGCCAACTTACTTATTTCTTATCAGAATTTCTTCAAAATTAGCATGTATGTATATAATCAGATTTGAAAGTTCATGGACATAATGAATTTGTGTAGTGAGCATGCGCAGTAACCACTTTCTTATTTCTCAACCGAATTGCATGAAACTTGGTATGCATACGTATAGACTGATTTGGGATTTCATGGAAATAGAGGATTTGTGCAGTGCACATGCGCATTGCCAACTTATTTTTTCTTGTTCAAATATTTTTAAACGTGGTATGTATGTCTATAATCATAGTCTCAATTGCATTACCCTGTTGATCTCGCGCATTGAATTGTCAGTACAGTGCATGCGCAATCGAATATTGCCGCACCGTCGTAACTGTATGTCGTAACCCGCCCTGCACCAGTACTGTTAACTGTACAGTTCTAGTTATTATTATTATTATTATTATTAAAAACAACATCATTTAAAGGGGCACAGGCTTCATTTTCGCCGGTCGATTTGGATAAGTCTCAGACACGGGGATTTTTTAGCTCAGCAATTTAGTGCTGGTTATCACAATTCACCATTGAAATTTGAGCCTTCAAATCCATGTGCATCAATAATTATTAGCATTTGAAAGTTATAATGCCCTACTACACATTAGCGATACTATGCAATATATAGAAAAGTCATCTATAGAAACAGAAGGAGAAATGTCTAATTTAAGGTATATTTGAAGGAAATACGCAATTTTCATGCATTTCTAGTGCTTCTGAATGATACTTAAATATATTCAAGACCCAAATCAACCAATAAAAATGAAGACTGGTCCCCTTTAAAACAAGAGATTCAACAGTGTTTAAATAAATAATATAATAAAGAATGATAATACATCAATAAGCAGATTAAGATTAATACAATTAATTGACACTCCATTGATTAAATTTCTTTTTAGATAATAAAAACGTGTGTTCCCACTTTCCCGGCAGATTATCTAGATTAAATTTTTCTAAAATCAGTGATGTATAAATGAACAATATACTACTATCTGTGCAAGTTGAAACGTTTTTTTGATTTTAACGATTATTTTTATGAGAATTGAAATATCAGCCTGACAATGCTTTGGAATTCTTAGAATGTCTTTGCTTTGATAACAAAATATAATTTTTGTAAGTTTACATTAGATGGAATAGCATTTCTCTCCTAGAAATTTTAAACCTAAAAAGGTCACTAATTTTGACTAAAAATTGTACAACAAATTTGATTCAAAAAATATTTTATTTCTACATTACATATAATGTTTTACAGAAATTAACTAAGGTTTCGGAAACAAGCCGAAGCTTATGCTAATCCGGCACCTGATACAAATAAAAGATACAATATAGAAAATATGAACTATGTCAATAAAAGATAGCTTGCCAGGCAAGGTAATATACGCCCACTGGCAGCATTGACTTTAAACAAATATATTTGATAGTTACAGGAAAAGTTATTAAGAACATTCACATCAACTTTCTTCAAAATCTATCCAGTATTGTGCCTCCTATAGTGTTTACGAGCCAAAAATCGAACACGTTTTCAAGAACAAGGGCAATAATTCATAGTTAATATTTTTCGATTTTGCAAATTTTCAATAGGGTTCATCCTTGAGAGGTAATAAACATTACCAGCAAGTTTCATTAAAATCCGTCAAGAATTGTGACCTGTAGAGTGTTTACAAGTCAAAAATCGAACGCGTTTTTAAGATCAAGGGCAATAATTCATAGTAAATAATTTTCGATTTTGCTGATTTTCAATAGGGTTCATCCTTGGGTAGTAATAAACATTACCAGTAAGTTTCATCAAAATCCGTCAAGAATTGTGACCAGTAGAGTGTTTACGAGCTAAAAATCGAACGTGTTTTTAGAACAAGGGCAATAATTCATAGTAAAAAAATTCCGATTTTGCTAATTTTCAATAGGGTTTATCCTTGGGCGGTAATAAACATTACCAGTAAGTTTCGTCAAAATCGGTCAAGAATTGTGACCTGTAGAGTGTTTACGAGCAATTGTGGACCGACGGACGGACGGACGGACGGACGGACGGACAGACCGACGGACATGGGTGACGACAATATACGCTCCACATTTTATGTGGACGTATAAAAAGGTTATTAATATTCAATAATTAATTATGTATACTTAAATACTGTACATGAATAAAAAAAAAGGTGCGAAAGTGATTGGTGTCCACACCAGACAAGGGTCGTCAAGTGTTAGAACTTTTTTTGAGAATTAAACAAATAGCCTCAAAATAGTAGGACTATCTATGTCCATGGCATTGGTTGTCTAGGATGAAAATGCAAGCTTATTTTACTGTGGCTGATATTCCTCAGATTTTTTTTCTTGACAATAGAAAGTTAAACCATTGATTATTTATTTAATATTAATCAATTTCATTATTTCCAATTTTAGATTAACAATGGTCAGGTATGCAGAGAAACTAAAAAAGAATAATCCTGAAAAATATGAGGAATTCAAGAAAAAAAACCGTGAAAGAGCTAGGGAATCTAGGTTGAAATTAAAAAAACAGGCATCAGAAAAGAAAAAAGGGGCCGTAGAAAAATTAATCAAAATAAGAGAGCAAACAAATGTAAGGGTAAAGAAACACAAAGCAAAAACACTAAAAATCAGTGAAAAACAAAAAGATTCTGGTTGCATTATCAGAGCTTCTGGTGCCATGTCTGACACAACTTCAAAATTAGGGAATAGTGGTGGTGCCCTCAAGGTTAAAATGCCCTTCTCATCATCAAATACAAGAAAGGGTGTCACACCCGAAGGTCCAAATGGCAAATATCTAAGGCAAAATACAGAGAAAATTTAGGGCCACAAAAACGTAGAATAGTAAGAGAAAAAGACCGGGACCGTAAGAGGCGGAAGAGGTCTGCATCATTGGAACATAAAAGCAGTTTAAGTGTAGCTTGGCAAGACCATGTTGTAACACCAAATTCACCTTCATCTAAAAAAATAAACTTAAACTGTGTATTGGGAGGTAAAATTCGCGAAATGGATATGCGTGTTAAAAAGGCAGCTGCAAAAGTTTTGAGTAAATACACTAGTCAAAGACAAATATCAAAGACTTTAGGACTTAATCGTAAAACAATTAAAAGGGCATTAGAAAGAAACTCCATTAAAAAGGGTGAAATAAATCGTAAGAAATTACAGGATCGTGTAATCAGTTTTTATAAAAGGCCAGATGTATCGAGGCAACTCCCTAGTAAGAGATTTGCAACCAAAGCTGGTCCAAGATTTGCCATGCAGGTGTGTTTGAAGGCGGCCTATAACTTATTTGTTGCTGAGTTTCCCAGAACCAAAATTGGATTTACCAAATTCACCATGTTACGACCAAAGAATGTACGGTTAATATCTGTTAGTCAAAAAGAATATTGTTTATGCGTCTATTGTGTGAATATCAAGTACAAACTGCTTTGTTTGAATCGTATAGTTCCAAGTAATACTGGTATGCAAATTCTTGACGAGAATTCTTTAATTGAGATGCTTCTTTGTCCAAAAGGTGATGGGGCGAGATATTTTAAACCTGAATGCCTTTTTCAGGAATGCATGTCATGTAAATACTATGCTAAGACTATAAGGAACTATTATCAACCAATTGTCGATAAAGATTTTGATAAGGTGGTATCCTGGAACCACTGGGAAAGACAACCGCTTAAAAGGCCTGATGGTTCAACTGTTGTTAGACGTCAACTGATCACTAAAACTCAACCCCTTACAACTCTAATTGAAGAATTCATAGATGATGTATGCAAACCAATTGTATCTACAACCTATGTCCGCCACATATTTAATGCTCAATGTCAATATAAACAATATGAAAACATAAAAAAAGACTTGCCTGAGGGGTGGGTTTTAACTGTTGTTGATTTTGCGAAAAACCGCTCTGTCTTTTATCAAGATGAAATAAAAGAAGCATTCTTTGGTCAAGCACAAATCACAATTCATCCTATTGTGATGTATTACAAGGACAAAGATCTTTGTGAACTGGTTAGAGATGTACTTAAAATTATATCTGAAGACCGTAATCATGACCACCATGCTGTTAAAAGGTTTTTGGTGGAAGCAGAATCTCATTTAAAGAAACATGGTGTAAATGTCATGAAACAGGTGATCTTCAGTGACGGGTGTAGTGCCCAGTACAAGGGCAGTAAATCTTTTGCTGACTTGAGTATTTCAACTTGTACCATTGATCGTAATTTTTACGGAAGTGAGCATGGGAAAGGTGAGGCGGACGGTGAGACAGGTGTCCTCAACCGTATGGTTGATAGAGCTATTATTGGACGTCAAATTGTTATTCAAGGAGCTTGGGAGCTGTTTAACTGGTGTCAGGGAAACCTGGTGGTCAATGAGCAGTTGACCAAGCGCTCATTTGCTTTTGTGTCTACAGCTGATATAAACAGAGATAGACCCTACACTGATGTAAAAACTCTGAATGGCTGCAGGAAGATCCACCAAGCGAGGAATGATCCATCAACACCATATGAGTTACTTGTCCGTCAATTGTCCTGTTTTTGTAAACCTTGTAGAGCAGATGACATTCATAAATGTACCAATAAAGAATATGTTGGTGAATTTATTAAAAGAAAGCTAATCAGAAAACAATGTGAAGTAGAGGTATTCGATACAGATGAAATGAATGTGGTAGAATTTTTAGACAGTTCCTTAGTTGATGGTAAGTAATACCTCAGTATAAGTATGATTACTTGCAGTATATAAAAATCCCATTTTTTGAAGCCCTATTTTCCTTGATAAAATGAATGTTGAAACTAATAAGACCAAAGTTATTAAAAAGTGACACTAAAACAATGCAATAAATTAATCAATAAAACTTTCACAAATCTCTTACAGGTGTAGTTGCTGATATGTTAGTTGACAATTGTTCATTCAGTGCTATTGAAGGTAAGTGACCATCATATTTTAACTTTTATCAATTAGCAGTGTGTATGAAGTTGTTAACATGGTGGAAACTCATTATACTATTGTGATGGTATCATAAGTCCATTGATTGTTCAGAAATGTAGCTACTGTGCTGATATTTCTGTTTAAGATAATTGAGAAATGAATTTGAAATTAGGCATATACCTCTATGTATCCTCATTTTCATTTCTTGATAACTTCAAACTGTGACCTTAAAGTGCATTATCAAGATTTAATTTACATCTTTATTAAATTAATTTAAGGTATTTTACCTGATGTTTCAAGTGATGATCAGATAATATGTATGGAAGTTGAAGAGGGAGCTGTTAGGTAGGTCTTTATTATAATTACTATACCTTAGTAAAGTGCAATTTACAAGGGTAGGAAATAAGGCTCTGAACACTTACAATATCTTATTGCTTTTTGTGTGCATGGTTTTATCATATTGTAGGATGAACTTGAAAGGAACCCCTTTTAATATGACCATAAAATGATTAATTGAAAAAACTTTCTAATGACAATCTGAAAATAGAAACCTGCTAATACAATGTTATTATAATATTTAACGTTACTCCTGTGGAGATTATGTCTTAGTGAAAGATATGGATGACCCCCTTCCAGCTGTTGTAAGATCTATTTATTGTTAAGAGTTTAATTGTTCAATTCCATTTTTTGTTTTTTAATGTTGTTAACTGATTCATTATTGAATTTATTTTTATTAGAGATAATTTCCAGGAATGTATTTGTCTTCAATCTCATTTATTTATTTTGACAATTTTATTCTTTATGATGGAAACTGATGTCGTTGTAGCTTTAGCTATCCAATATTTATAAATTTCTTTGAAATATTTACTGTAAATGAACTCTTTCAAGTTTTAATATATGTGAAAATGTTTTTCAGATTACTTCTGAAGATCCACTATCAGTTCGCTACTTTGAAAAAAAAAGCAGAACACAATGGTTATCAAATGATGCTGACTACCTTATTAATGTTACTGATAAATTAACCAAAATAAAGCCACCTGAACTGTCTCTATGTGGAACGCGTGTATATTATGAATTTAAACCCTAGTGTTATGTTACTATACATAGTTACAAACTATAAATGTGATGTTCTACAAATAAGTAATTTTTTGAATCTTATATTTAGTGCTTGACTGAAAGTGATAGAAAGATACAGTTCTTGAAACAAAAACTTTGTATGTAAATTTTGACACTCTTGTCCGTCCAAATGTAACATAAGATACCTCATTGGATTTGCTTGTTACACTGTCTAAATGAAGATAATTGCATAATGTTACACTCTTAAGTCTTGCTGTTCGTATGTAGTTTTGTGGTTTGCCTGATAATTTGAGCTTACATATCATTGTATATGAAATTGTTAACATATAACACATTACATTTTCCGTCCACATGTAACATAACACAATATTTGGTAAAATAGTTTTGACTGTTTTACAAAGCAAATAATGACCCAAAGTTTTTTAGAAGTATGTTTAGTAATTTGTTGAATACAACTTGTATGATAAAACATTCTATCAAAATTATAAGTCAAGCCTAAAATTATTTCAAGTGTAAAATATGTTATGCGTGTTACATTTAGGTGAAGAAGTCCGTCCACATGTAACATAAAACTACCTTTTAAAATTTGGAAAAAAGTGCCTGTTTTGAAGATATTGTTTTTGTTATTTCTGTTTTTTTTGTTGTAATGAATCAATGCCTTATTAATAAAACAAATTGCCTTGTAACTGGTTGTAAATGTGCAATGAAATTAAAAAATCAGAACATGTCTTTCCGTCCTTCCAATTTGGTGGATATTTGTCTGGCATACAACCAAGTTTTATGTTAAACTTTGAAAATTTACCTTATCTAAAGTACTTAAATATCATGTTAAAACTATATTTGTTGCTGTCAAGTAAGTTTTCAATGAAAATAATAAGTCACATTATAGAAAAGAAGAGTTGTTACAAGCTCATTTATTTTTTCAAGTAAATATGATTAGGTTTACAAAATGATTTACAGTTGACACAATATCGCATAAACTATCTTTTAGATACTTTTTTATTACACTATTAAATATATATCCATCATTTAAGATTTGATTTGGGGTTCAGATTAAAGGTAAAAATTTTGGAATGTGGAGACATAAGTGGTACACTTTATTATGAAATCTGCCATGGATTTGAAGACGTTCTTAGACAACTGACATACAATTGAAAATCATATTTTAAATATTTGTGATGTGTGAGAAAGAATTCAATTCAGAACTTGCTTTTTGATTTAACATTTTCTGCAAGTGAGCGATAACACAATAGAGTTCATTTTATTGTAATCCTACTAATACAAACAACCGTTTTCATGTTCTTTCTTTTTCCCGGCTACTTTCAGTTTTCGTAAACGAAGAATTTCCTTCAGTTCTGTCAAAGTCTTGTCGCAATATTTGTTCACGTTGTCATCAAAGTCCGCCATTTTTCTTCGCAGCGACGTCCTACTTTACCTCAGCGCCACCAGGCGGATAATTTCTGCCGGTACCTCATTCCACTCGTCCACAAGCACAAAGAAGCCGCAAATAATAACAGTCGGGCTGATCAATTGGAGACTGCAATGGGTTGAAATGTAATTTGATCAGACTAGAAATAGACATAGACATATTCTTGATCACGACGGTTAAAATAATAATTTGAGAATCAAACAGTAATTTGCTCTGGATTTGGGGACAGAATTAATATACAAGAGGGTAAATAAGAGGCATCGATAATAATGGTGGGTACTGGGTATGTAAGATCAACAGCTGGGGTAATTATACAACGTCAGCAAGAGCGTATACAGTGGCTCGGAGAACCTGTCCGCTTCGCTTTACTGTGAAGTCTATTTCTTTTGCGAATTATTCGCCTGATGTAGCCATTCATCCTCTCAGTATCACGCTCACGGATCACCACATCTTTATCGGGAACAAATAAAGATACTGCTTCAAGAAGCCTATCTGAGAAACTTTTAGCAAGTACATTAGGATCTTGGTGGCTTACAAATAATAAAATTTGATCCAGTCTGTTGCAGACAAGAAATTATTGATTGCATCTAAATCGAGATTATTATAGTTCCATATGGTACGCTTGAAACTTGTATTTTCTGGTCGAGGAAGATTTAGTATTAGTTCTATCGGACAGTGATCACTTATGCCTGCTTCATGTACAATGGTCTCTGAAACTAGATTAGTGTCAGTTATCAATGCAACGTCTAGAAGAGTTGCCGAGTGCTCTGTATGTTGTGTTGGTTTAGCTACAGTTTGTGTAATCCCGAAGTGTTGAATAATGTTAGTTAGTTTATTTGATCTACCAGTAAGCTGATTTTCATTGAAGTTACCTAGAATGAATAAAGGTTTACAATCGTCTTTTGCTTTAGAAATGCTTTCCTGGAACGTAGAAATGAATGACTTTACTTACGATGAACTACTTCAATCCAAACTGCTTCTAAGTGGGGGAGATGAAGATCGTGTCGTTCCTTTGAAAATATATTATTTTTCACGTAGATTGCTACGCCTCCTCCTAAACCAGATAAGCGATTACAAAGTGCTGGGGATTTGAAATGTTCCATGTCTCAGAAAAGGTGAGAATATCGTGGTCTGATAATTCAACAATGATATTAGATTTTTTACTCGGTAGACTGCGAACATTTAGATGGATTATACTTAATCCCGGCCCTGGATTTGGCTGAATATCACCAGAGATAAGTGATAACAGAAAACACAAGAACGTGGTTGTATAAAGAGTCTTATGGTTTATCCAACTGATCAGCCAAAAGCTGTCAAGACCTACAACAACGATGCGGATTGCCGACGAGCAGAATGCATGGGTGAAGACGAATCATATCTGGTGTGTACGTGATAGGTATACGTATAAAAGGAAAATAATAAAAAAGAGGATATATACATAGTATCTACATATGAGCCATTAGATGAGATGAGAGCTCATAATATGATAAGGCCTAAGTTTTTGTTTGTAGGATGTTGATTTTTACATATGATTTAACTTGTAATTTATCAAACGATTTCAAGTAATATCAAATAATTTCACTTATTACTAACTCAATTTAACATGTATCTTGCACATTTTAAATATAATATGTATGAATAATTTTACAATGTTACCTGTATGGAATTTCAAATAATTACAGGTAAGTTTCACTTTAATATTTATCTTTAACATATCAAATATAATATGTATGAATAGTTTTACAATGTTACCTGTATGAATTTCAAATAATTACAGGTAAGTTTCACTTTAATATTTATCTTTAACATATCAAATATAATATGTATGAATAATTTTACAATGTTACCTGTATGAATTTCAAATAATTACAGGTAAGTTTCATTTTAATATTTATCTTTAACATATCAAATATAATATGTATGAATAATTTTACAATGTTACCTGTATGGAATATCAAATAATTACAGGTAAGTTTCACTTTAATATTTATCTTTAACATATCAAATATAATATGTATGAATAATTTTACAATGTTACCAGTATGGAATATCAAATAATTACAGGTAAGTTTCACTTTAATATTTATCTTCAACATATCAAATATTATGAATAATTTTTCAATGTTACCTGTATGTAATTTCAAATAATTACAGGTAAGTTTCACTTTAATATTTATCTTCAACATATCAAATATAATATGTATGAATAATTTTACTATGTTACCTGTATGGAATATCAAATAATTACAGGTAAGTTTCACTTTAATATTTATCTTCAACATATCAAATATTATGAATAATTTTACAATGTTACCTGTATGTAATTTCATATAATTACAGGTAAGTTTCACTTTAATATTTATCTTCAACATATCAAATATAATATGTATGAATAATTTTACAATGTTACCAGTATGGAATATCAAATAATTACAGGTAAGTTTCACTTTAATATTTATCTTTAACATATCAAATAATTATAGGTAAGTTTCACTTTAATATTTATCTTTAACATATCAAATATAATATGTATGAATAATTTTACAATGTTACCTGTATGGAATATCAAATAATTACAGGTAAGTTTCACTTTAATATTTATCTTTAACATATCAAATATAATATGTATGAATAATTTTACAATGTTACCTGTATGGAATATCAAATAATTACAGGTAAGTTTCACTTTAATATTTATCTTTAACATATCAAATATAATATGTATGAATAATTTTACAATGTTACCTGTATGGAATATCAAATAATTACAGGTAAGTTTCACTTTAATATTTATCTTTAACATATCAAATATAATATGTATGAATAATTTTACAATGTTACCTGTATGGAATATCAAATAATTACAGGCAAGTCTCACTTTTATTTATCTTTCATATTTCAAATAGAATAGGTATGAATAATTTTCCAATGTTGCCTTCACATTTACACTTTGTTTTGGGAATTTGATTGGCGTCATTTAAGTAGAGTTATTCCATAACTTCATCATGATTAGTTTGAGTGTTTCTGAAGGAACCATCAGCATCACGCCTGATCTTTATTGTTAGTTTTGTACCAATAAATAATTGCTCGAATTTGGAAGTTGTCTTGATGAGGAATACCCTGTTGTCACGCATCTTAACAAATATAATGTTATCACTGGTCCATGTGGATTCAATCTTCTTCTCTTTTAGAAGGTTTCTAGCCATGTATGACAATTTTGATCGAATTTTTGTTAAATCTTCATTTATATATATCCTGCATCCTTGAAACAATTTTGGAACACTAATTCCAGTTTCAGGTGTTTTAGAAAGAGAGTTTGGTGCTGAATGTCGGGTATTTACCCCACTCCTATTCAGATTTTTTCAGTTTATTGACATTTTTTAGGAAAGCCCTATTTGTATAATATCCTTTGAATCTACATATAATCTGTCTCGTGTTGGAGTCGGTTGCTGATGACGGTTTTCCTACCCTGTGACTTCTATTAATGTCATTTACAGAAATATTAACACCAATTAGATGGCCTACCTGAATGACGATGTTATTAGTGTTTTCGTTGTTAGTTTCAGGGATTCCTGAAATTCGTATTCGTTCACGTCTCATATATTGCTCTTTCATCATCTCGTTCATTTAAATTTTTAATAACATTATCTTTTTCTTTTAATTCTAAATTCAGCTCAGTAACTTCATCTTCCAACTTTTCAAGTTTGCTTTTCAGCTCGGGAATTATAAGATCCGATAGTTTATTCGCCAGTTTGAAAATAACTCTATCATTTTGCAGTGCGGCAACAAGCCTCTCGAGAGAAGCGTCGCTATCATCTTCATAGCCATCATTTTCGTCAAGTTTGTTTTTTTTTATTTTCGAGATATTCCGAAGAACTAGAGCTGAGTCTTTAACGTAAGGAGTCGAAAGAGATACCAGAAGCCATGATATAATGTACACTTAGAAAATGTAAACAAACTTGATGGCGTCCCTAGTTACACAATGATATCTCCACAAAACAATTGTGAGAAACACATTTACAAGGAAAGGCTGCTACATCCAACAAATTATCATTCGAAGAACAAATTGTACTTAACACCTGGTAATAAAATCCATCGAATATCAATTATACGGCCTCATAACGAAAAAGAATCACAGAGATCACTGCTCTCTTGACGCCATCTTGTTCATCCCGATAATCTGCCGGGAAAGTGGGAACAAACCAATAAAAAATCAGTGATGTATAAATGAACAATATACTACTATCTGTGCAAGTTGAAACGTTTTTTGGATTTTAGCGATTATTTTAATGAGAATGGGAATATCAGCCTGACAATGCTTCTGTAATTCTTAGAATGTCTTTGCTTTGATAACAAAAGATAATTTTTGTAAGTTTACTTTACATTAGATGGAATAGCATTTCTCTCCTAGAAATTTTAACCCTAAAAAGGTCGCTAATTTTGACTGAAAATTGTACTTTGTAAAAACAAATTTGGAAGACATAAATTGTGTTCCTATTTATATTTTCATCAAAGCAAAGACATTCTAAGACTAACAATACTAATTTGAAGTTACTATTCCAGTTCTAAAAAAAATATTATGTAGCGCTTTATGTTTTGTTAATTTGTTATTTCATGATGTGAAAACTGGGTCACCTATTTTGGTTGGTGGTATAAACATCAAAATAATTTAATATATAAGCAATAAAAATTTACACAGCAAGAAAAATTGAAAAAAAATTGAAAAAAAAATCAGAAAAAAAAGAGAACTGTACGTACCCGAATTTAAAATATGGGAACACATAATTTCAAGGTTTTTCAAAGAATATGTAGAGTGATTTTGTTAAGATGAAAAATAAGGACAGGCCTGACTTTGATGGCCTGGAATTCAGGAAAAAAACACATGCAGCCAAGATGACAGTCATAATATGGTTTGTTGAAGCAGACGTTTAAATGACTTCTCAAATGCAACTTTCGTCAATTACCGAATTACAGTGTCATAGTTTCTCCGACAGAGTCCGACACAGTACGACACTCCGACAAGACATTTGAGACTTAATATTCGCGAATTGAAAAGCACGTTTTTATCACGCTGGCTGCAATGAATGAATGTTAGAATGTTTTATTACGTATGAAGAAACGAAACAACAAATATATCATTTTTCAACATCTATCGTATGTCTTTTGATAGAAAATACTTAGCTATCCCACTGTGGCGAGTTTTAACGGGAATAAAAGCATTTTCAAATTTACTATTAAAATGTAAAATTCATATTTCCGCAGAATTCTTTTATATAAACACTGGTCCTCATATCGATCAAGTGTTGTACGAGATAAATGATATATCACAGACTAAAATAATAAACGGTTAGGCCTAAAGGTGAGATAGCCTGTTTGAATTGTGCTGTTAAGGTTGAGTTTGATAGTATTGCGAGTCCATATACCCCCGCCCCCCTTTGGGAATTCCTGGCTAGGGGCCTATCCGCCCCCCTTGGAAAATGGCTACGGGCTATGCCCATCTATGGCTATACGGCTCAGCTCTTTTGAAATTGTTATAGCCTAAGTGGAGCATGATATTTCGCGAATTTTGAATATATGTTTTTATAGTTTTAATCCAAAGTAAATCTTCATAAAATTTTTAATATGAAATTTTCTAACATACCAAAAATTTGTAGTCTGTCTTCAAGCCTAGCTGAATTGAAAGAGGAAGTATTTAGAGACCTCTAGTGTATGTACTTAGAACTAGGCCTGGAGAAATTTTCCACTGGTAAAAACCTTGCGAGCATGACAGTAAATTGTAAACATCCTGTAAGTCCTCTTCAATAAAAACATTTATAAAATGTGATTATTTTGGTGAGTAAATTTTGAATATATGTTTTTATGGTTTTAATCCGTTATACTGGTGTGTAAAGGGACTGCTGCGATGGGCCGTTGGGTTTCTGTTGATTTCTACCGAAAGTTCGCGGGCCAAATTATTATTTTACCGTTTATCACTCGCCAATTGCATAACGAACTCACTTTTGAAACCCCGTATTATATCCAATGAGAAAATAAAGAAAAAACTCGACTAAAATTGTTTTATATTATGATATTATATTGAGTAAAATGTGTCGACGAGTCGTCTTATGATTTGTGGACGAGTTGGTCAAGTTTGTCGACGAGTTGACTGTCGACGAGTAATTGGCGTGTCGACGACTTGACTAGACACCCTTCTATCAACATCAATTGCTTGTAAACGCTCAAAAAGCTAGATTTGTGGATGGAATCAAATGATATTTTACTTCTGATTAAATTGAAGGCTTTTTCATTTTTACCACCCGCATGCTGTGGTGGGCGTATATGACTGTGGTTCACTATCTTTTAACCAGCTTTTGAATTTTATTACAACAAAGAAAAACATCGACAAAGAATTTATTCCATATAGGCAAATTCAACTGTGTTCAATCAAAAATGAACAGTAAGTTTTTCAATAATCTGTTTATTTGGACCAAACAAACAGAACAGCGTTTAGTGAATTTTTTATTTGCAGGGCGTACTTCGTACTTCGTACGTCCTGCTTTGTTTTCGTATTATTATTTTTTTTTTCGACCTCGGCCCGGTCTATTTCTCGGAAATGGTAAAATGTATGAAAAAACAGATTTCATGAAGTTTTCTAACTCGTGGCTAATCAACTGTTAAATGTAAAACGAAATTGATCTGCGGAACATGAAGCGACATGAGCAACAACCATAAAATGAACTGTAGAGAACGTATTTATCAATCGATTTTTCTCATATTACCTTCATCGTATTCCTTGTAACAATGGACAAATAATGGAACTTGAAAAAATTCGATTATATGAAAATCGTTCGTCACTTTTTCATGCCGTAATTAATCGAAGTATGATTTTTTTGTTTGATTTTTAACGGATCATTATGAAACTTATATGATGTACAACTACTGCAAGCAGGGGCGCCGGAAGGAAATGTTAGCGGCGGGGGCGAAGCTGTGATATAAAGGGCACAATGTGACCGAGGGAACCTTCCGGTCTGGGGGTTCGGGGGGGGGGGGGGAAATTGGAGGGTCCGTGAACACCAGCTGACTGCAGCTCTGGGCTGCCGCATGGTTTATAGAATCGGCCGGCTCTTATTTTGGGGGGATGTGAGCCCATTCCAGATAAAATCCCCATTTTCCGTCTCTTGCCTCCGTCGGCTTTGACTTTTAAACAAATATATTTGACAGTTACAAGAAAAGTGATTCAGAACATTCACATCAAGTTTCTTCAAAATCTGTCCAGTATTGTGCCTCCTATTGTGTTCATGAGTTAAAAATTGAAAATTTTTTCAAGAACAAGAGCAATAATTCATAGTTAATATTTTTTGATTTTGCTGATTTTCAATAGGGTTCATCCTTGGGTGGTAATAAACATTATCAGTAAGTTTCATCAAAATCTGTTAAGAATTGTGACCTGTATAATGTTTACGAGCCAAAATCGAACGCATTTTCAAGAGCAAAGGGCAATACTTCATAGTAAATAATTTCCGATTTTGCTGATTTTCAATAGGGTTCATCCTTGGGCGGTAATAAAAATTACAATTAAGTTTCATCAAAATCCGTCAAGAATTGTGACCTGAAGAGTGTTTACGAGCCAAAAATCGAACACGTTTTTAAGAACAAGGGCAATAATTCATAGTAAATATTTTCAGATTTTCAATAGGGTTCATCCTTGGGCGGTAATAAACATTACCATTAAGTTTTGTCAAAATCCGTCAAGAATTGTGACCTGTAGAGTGTTTACGAGCCAAAAAAGGCAATAATTCATAGTTAATATTTTTCGATTTTGCTGATTTTCAATAGGATTCATCCTTGGGTAGGAATAAACATTACCATTAAGTTTTGTCAAAATCCGTCAAGAATTGTGACCTGTAGAGTGTTTACGAGCTAAAAAATCGAACGTGTTTTTAAGAACAAGGGCAATAATTCATAGTAAATATTCTCAAATTTCCCTGATTTTCGATAGGGTTTATCCTTGGGCGGTATTAAACATTACCAATACGTTTCATCACAATCCGTCAAGAATTGTGACCTGTAGAGTGTTTACGAGCAATTGTGCACGGACGGACATGGGTGACGACAATATACGCTTCTCATTTCATGTGGGCGTATAAAAAAGGCCTCTTTGTCCTTTATAGTCAATATGCTTATAATTTGTAAGGTGTCTAACCGACACACAGTACCTAATAAACAAATTGAATTGAAGTCAAAGGCAATAACTAAAAAAAAAAATATAAATGATCACACCTATTGCATTTACAAGCGTTCCACAAACAGAAGGAAGGACAGGGGTGACTGCACTATAATGTGGGCGGAAAAAAATCATGTCCAACTCACAATTTATTAAATTTATCATTACAATATTCAATGAAAACAAATGATAAAAAACATAGATCAACTTGTCAGAGCTCGCCTCAAAATTGTTAGGTATAATAAAAAAAAATTGTTGAGTGTTTATAAGCTACAAATTACACGTTTTAACAAGGAAAATACAGTAATTCGTTTTAATTATATTTTTGACTTTTCATTTGATTCATTCTTGTCTTGGGCTCTTATAACCATTTGACTAAATCTGTCTAAACTGTGCCCTGTAGAGTTTGTAATTTATAAACAGACATCAATTTCATGTCCAGTGGGCAAAAAATCAAATAAACAAAGCATATCCAGTGTTTCAACGGAAATTTTTTTATTTCCTTCCTAATAGGTAAAGTTTAAAAATGAAAATGTGAACATTAAGAGAAAGTCATAAAATACAATACTTCATATATTATCCATTGCTTCCAGATGAAAACAAAAGTAGTTAGCCAGGCAATTTAACCACTGTTAGCTTTGTTTAAATTTTGACAGTTGGCAACAATCAACAGTATGAACTATATTATATTTAGTCATGAGCATTTAACAGCACAACAAATTGATTTATATAAATTAAAATGTTTTCAAGATAGCAAGCATTAACATAATAAGCTAAAAAATGATTTTTTGAATTTTCAAACTGGTTTTCTTTGCAGTCATTTAGTTTCATCAAAAACCATTTATGAATATCTGTAGTATTAACATCAATTTTGGACAGACCAATAGACAAACATTTGTGGCATCAATATACACATAGGAAATCCCAAATACAAATTCTGAACAAATCACGCATTAAATGAAAATGATTAATGATGGTGATTTTTAGTATAAAAAAAATAATGCTTTTAAACATTAAGTATAAACATTAAAAGAATAATAAAGTTCTAAAACATATTGAATTTTCTAAATGGTACATTATAGTCATTCTTCAAAACTGTTATGATGATCTCAAATTGCTCACAAGGAGTTACCCAGTTGACATACAGTTAATAGTTTCCACGACCTCTAAAACCCCCTCCTCTACCATATCCTCCTCCATAACCACCTCTAAAACCTCCTCCTCTACCATAACCTCCTCTAAAACCTCCTCCTCTACCATAATCACCCCTGAAGCCTCCTCCTCTGTTATATCCACCTCTGGAGGTTCCAACTCCTCCAAACCCTCCACCTCTTCCTCCCCGATCTGCGTAACTCATCCTTGGTGTTTTGACTCCTCTGTAATTTGGGCTGAAACTGAAGAAAAAAAAAAATAGCCAGAATTAATGTCACACTGATACTTGGGAGAGAGCACACCACACAGCAGCAGTTAATATAGGTAAAAGAAAGCATAAAACTATTACTATTTTGGATTTGAAATCAATATAATCCACACAATGAATACTTTTATCACTTCATTCAAATTGATTTTGACCGATTTAAACAAACTGTGAGGCAAATCCATGAAATATTGTATTTTTTCAAACCATGTCATGCAATTGGTGCTTACTTAAGTAACATTCAAACTCAAGACAGGAATCCAATACGATTTCATACCAGGGATTTTCTTGCAAGGTAACATACGCCAATATCCAGTAAGAATTTTGACCTGTAGAGTGTTTACAAGCAATTGTTGATGGACCGAAACATTTCATCGAAAATGCATCAAATTTTGATCTTGATTGACAGCTCATCAATATGTTCATGCATACCAAATATCATTCAGATCAGATAATAATTGTTAACTCGTATTGTTGAATAGTCAAAATTGATATGTTTTGACTAAGTCAAGGGCAACAACTCAAAAACTGTTCATACAATTATCAAACTTGACTGAGATCTAATTAATATATATATATATCTCTTTCAAAATTCTCACAAATTTACTTCAACATGTCCTCATCAGACCCTGAAAATATGAAAGTCATCGAACAATATAGCATGTCACAAAATCCAATATCAGAGCAAACTAGATATTTCAACCTGTGTCTATTGTGCTTTCACCACATCGACAACCAATATCAAACATTTTCCATCCTGAAATACTCTCACCAATCTCATCTTAAGATATTTTCCCCCAAAAAGCTACCTTCCTGCTTTTCAGTTCCTGTTCATCTAGTTTGTTTCACTGGTGATGGTAATGACTCTGGGCAGTATGGGATTCTCTTAAGAAACAGGTGTACTGCACTTGGGTTAGAAGGACACACTGATTAAACATGAACTGAAATGCAGGATGGTCACTTTTCAAGTGGTACCGTTAGATGAGATCCGTGAGAGTTTATCAGGATGGAAAATGTTTGATATTGGTGGTTGATGTAGTGAAGACACAATGAACACAAATTCAAATATGTAGTTTGCTCTGATATTGAATTTTTTTACATGCTATTTTGTTCGAGCCACTACTTGTACAATTGTTGTTCGATGACTTTCATATTTTCAGGGTCTGACAAGGATATGTTGAAGTACATCTGTGAGAATTTTGAAAGAGATCGGTTCACCAACAGCTGAGATACTTACCGTCAAAGTTGGGGACGCTTTTTTTGCGACACCCGATATGCTTACTAAGATAAGACAATAATTATAGCCTTATTCTATATAATCTTTTTTTGCTGATGCTCCCCTCAAAAAATAGAAGTTGAGGTTTTGAACATTCAAAACCAGATTTGGAAAGTCATAATGCAACAATTTGACTACAGTTGAATTATGTTCACTTACTTATCTTGATCAAGACCAAACTTGCCAGCATTAGGTCTAGACAAACCTCTGATGATACCTAAGAGACTTTCTTCTTGTTCACCAGGTTCAGCTATTCCTTCAGGTTCCTTTGTTGCTCGCACAATTAAAGCTTCTAATGCTGGTCTTAAAGCCACAATTTTAGCAGCTAGATCAAAATCCATCTTAAAATTTATCCTGAAAAATTTACAAGAATTAGAAACATTCCCCCACAAATCATGAAATATGCATGGGAAAAACTGACTGAACAGGAACTGAAAGGCAGGATAGTGGCTGCTTCAGTTCCTGTTCAGTCAGTTTTTCCCATGCTTAAGAGCAAATACTTTTGTATGAAACTGGAAAAGAAAGAAAGAAAAAAAAAGAAAAAGGTTGAAAAGGTTGCAGACACATTGAACACAGGTTGAAAGTTGCCTTTATATTGCATTTTTTCATACTTATTTTGAACATGGCAGTTCTTTAATATTCCGGTTTTTAACTCCAGATTTTGACTTGATCCCATATATACATACTAAGTTTCATCGAGAAAGAAAAAAATGTTAAAAGTGAAAGCTCACCATCCATCCAATACAATTTGTTCTCCTTCTAAGTTCACGTTTCTTCCTCCAAATAACAACAACTGTACAGTAGTTACCATTGTCATTTGTTTACAAGATACTGCACGTGTCCGAATCTGGAAAAACAATTATCAAAAACTTGCTGACAGTTTTCAGTTAAAAACATAGGCTTGCGGCAAGTGTATACGCCCACCAGCAGCTTGATAAAGAGGTAAATGTGAACACCAAAACAAATATCAGAGTTTTATGCGATAAAAATTATCGCATCGTCATTAAATTCAATAGTGCACATATTCATAATGATATTGAAACACATACAAAATATCTAAAGGATCCATGGAGAATTGTAGACTGTAGAGTGAGCACGAGCAAAAAAAACAAACGCGATATCTCGAAAGAAAATCATCGAATCATCACCAAATTCAATAGTGCACATCTTCATAATAATATTGACACACATACAAAATATCGAAAGGATCCATGAAGAATTGTTGCCTGTAGAGTGAGCACAAGCAAAAAAACCCAACGCGATATCAGAGTTTTACGCGATATCTCGGAAGAAAATCATTGAATCATCACCAAATTCAATAGTGCACATCTTCATTATGATATTGACACACATACAAAATATCAAAAGGATCCATGAAGAATTCTAGCCTGTAGAGTGAGCACAAGCAAAAAAACGAACGTGATATCTCGGAAGAAAATCATCGAATCATCACCAAATTCAATAGTGCACATCTTCATAATAATATTGACACACATGCAAAATATCAAAAGGATCCATGAAGAATTCTAGCCTGTAGAGTGAGCACGAGCAAAAAAACCAACGCGATATCAGAGTTTTACGCGATATCTCGGAAGAAAATCATCGAATCATCACCAAAGTCAATAGTGCACATCTTCATAATAATATTGACACACATACAAATTATCAAAAGGATCCATAAAAAATTCTAGCCTGTAGAGTGAGCACGAGCAAAAAAAACGAACGCGATATCAGAGTTTTACGCAATATCTCGGAAGAAAATCATCGATTCATCACCAAATTCAATAGTGCACATCTTCATAATAATATTGACACACATACAAAATATCAAAAGGATCCATGAAGAATTGTTGCCTGTAGAGTGAGCACGAGCAAAAAAACGAAAGCGATATCAGAGTTTTCCGCGATATCTCAGAAGAAAATCATCGAATCATCACCAAATTCAATAGTGCACATCTTCATTATGATATTGACACACATACAAAATATCAAAAGGATCCATGAAGAATTGTAGTCTGTAGAGTGAGCACGATGTAAATGTGAACGGACGGACCGACGGACGGACGGACCGACAGGGGTAACCGCAATATACGCCCATACTATCGTGTGGGCGTAATAGTATGGGCGTATAAAAACCAATAGTCTTGACAAGTCAAGTTTTTAAATTGAGTTTATTTTTTACCCTAAAAGAAGTTTGTGCACATCAGAATAGCCAAAAATAAAGTAAATATACATTAAAGACTGTTAAAATATATATATATATCTTTTGAAAAGTAGTAGTTCTCTCCCTTTAACTGTTTTGAAGATAATTGTATGCGTTTGGGAAAAGTATTTTTTTTTTGTTACCTTAGTATCGCCAAAGGGAAAGCAAATAACACCAAGACTGGAAGTTGAAAAATTTGAAAAATTTCAAATTAAAAAAATCAGTGTCAAAAGTCAAATTTTTAAATTTTTAGTAAGAAATCAAACACACTGCAACTAGATCCATAGGCTATGCATGGTTCTGAAGCAGTGTGTAACAGTTCTGATTTTATTATAAAACTGTTCCATAAAGGATTTGTATTGACATTATCTTTAGACACAGTAAGACTCACAAGACCTTTGGATGTTACAACTCGTGCTATTGACCTGTAACGTCATACAATAAGTTGAATTCGAGTTACAGTTACAACAATAACTTCAAAGTTTAAAATACTGAGTCTTTCAGCTATGCAGTGTTAACGGATTTGCGAGATACTGGAATAGTGGAGCTGACAACTCGGACTAACAGTTAGCAAATTCAATTCAGTTCCAAGAGATCAAGCCTTAAAACATTATACTGAGATATAACAAGAAAGCAATATCGAATATCAAAAATCAAAATGTGTAATTGTTATGACAATCGACTGAGCTGTCCAAAAATACTACACTCACGAAAATCGCTCATAACCCTGAGGCCCCATTTTGAGTTTTACAAAAGTTGGTCATATCAATATGGCGGCTGATTTATTACTTCCGGGTCAAATTTTATTAATTAATTATTTCTATAACATCTTTTCTAATATATTGCAGACAAAAAATTTCAAATATCTTAAAAATTCCAGAAGTTGAAATTTAAATTTAAAAAGCGAATAACATCAAAACCGGAAGTGATATCGAAATTTTTAAAACAGATTTGAGTTTGCAATCAAAATGTCTATCTACCAGTAACTTTTCAGAACGCTCAAAATAAAATTTGAAAAAAACATGCACAGTTACAATGAAACTTTGCTCACAATTTTCAAATTTTAAATCGCGAAATTTCAATAAACATTAGAGTATTATGTTTAAAGTTGAAAATTGCAAATTTCAAATGACTATAGAACCGGAAGTAAATATCGGACAACTAAAAAGGATATATCATTTGATAAATCTAGTCAAGGGCAATAACTTTTGTTCAGGTCACAAGGTCAAAAAAGATCAAGGTCACGAGTTACAAGTCTTTGAAATTTTGGCAATTTCTTATACTGGAAATGAGCAAAAAGCAAAATCAAAAATCGACTGAGCTGTCCAAAAATACTATAATCATGATTTCCGCTCATAACCCTAAGGCCCCATTTTGAGTTTTACAAAAGTTGCTCATATCAATATGGCAGCTAATCTGTTACTTCCGGGTCAAAATTTTTTAATTTGTTGTTTTTGCATTATCATTTGAATCATATTACAGAAAACAAATTTCCAATAACTTTAAAATTCCGGAAGTTGAAATTTTAACTTTACGAGCCAATAACGTCAAAACCGGAAGTGATATCGAAATTTTTTAAATTTAATTTTCTTAACAATCAAAATGTCTATTTACTTGTATGTTTTCAGATTGATCGAAATAAAATTGTAGAAGTTGAAAAATACGTTCTCTAGAGTCCATTTTATGTTTGTTGCCAATGTCACTTAATGTTTAAAACATAGTTTATATCTTTTGATAACTGTGGTCTCTTTCGCGTTCACAAGTCATTTATAACATATTTTAGGTGTAAAACTCCATAAATATTTGTCGAATCGATCTGGAATTCGAACTTGTCCAAGATCTTATGGATATAATCCTACACACTAAATTTTATTCAAATCAAACCAAAACTGTGGTCTCTATTGCGTTCACAAGCCATTTTTAACATATTTTGGGTGTAAAACTCTGTGAATTTTTGTCGAATCGAACCCAAATTCGAACTTGTCCGAGATCTTATGAATATAATCCTACATACAAAATTTTATTTAAATCCAACCAAAACTGTGGACTCTATTGTGTTCACAAGCCATTTTTAACGTATTTTGGGTGTAAAACTCTGTGAATTTTTGTCGAATCGAATCCAAATTCGAACTTGTCCGAGATCTTTTGAATATAATCCTACACATAAAATTGTATTCAAATTCAAGCAAAACTGTGGTCTCTAATTGCGTTCACAAGCCAATTGTGGACCGACGTACGGACCTACGGACGGACAGGGGCGACAGCAATATACAACCACATTTCAATGTGTAAATTCCAAATAACATAGCTTGCCAGGCAAGGTAATATACGCCCACTGGCCAACTGGCTTTGACTTTAAACAAATATATTTGACAGTTACAAGAAAAGTGATTACGAACATTCACATCAAGTTTCTTCAAAATCTGTCCAGTATTGTGCCTCCTATAGTGTTTATGAGTTAAAAATTGAACATTTTTTCAAGAACAAGAGCAATAATTCATAGTAAATATTTTCCAATTTTGCTGATTTTCAATAGGGTTCATCCTTGGGCAGTAATAAACATTACCATTAAATTTCGTCAAAATCTGTCGAGAATTGTGACCTGTAGAGTGTTTACGAGCCAAAAATCGAACGCGTTTTTAAGAACAAGGGCAATAATTCATAGTAAATATGTTCCGATTTTGTTGATTTTGAATAGGGTTCATCCTTGGGCGGTAATAAACATTACCATTAAGTTTCATCAAAATCTGTCAAGAATTGTGACCTGTAGAGTGTTTACGAGCCAAAAATCAAACGTGTTTTAAAGAACACGGCAATAATTCATAGTAAATATTTTGCGATTTTTCTGATTTTCAATAGGGTTCATCCTTGGGCGGTAATAAACATTACCAATAAGATTCGTCAAAATCTGTCAAGAATTGTGACCTGTAGAGTGTTTACGAGCCAAAAATCGAACGCATTTTTAAGAACAAGGGCAATAATTCATAGTAATATTTTCCGATTTTGCTGATTTTCAATAGGGTTCATCCTTGGGCAGTAATAAACATTAACATTAAGTTTCGTCAAAATGCGTCAAGAATTGTGACCTGTAGAGTGTTTACGAGCAATTGTGGACGGACAGACAAACATGGGTGACGACAATATAGGCCCCCCATTTCATGTGGGCGTATAAAAAGTGACAGTTGAACAAAACCATCATGAAGATGAATAATGGTGATCTCAGTTGTAAAAAATAGCGATGCCCCATCGTAATACGCCCACTTTTGTAATGGCAGCCAAGTCGTCCGGGAGGTCGACAAGAACTATCAGTAAATGAAACATCTGTCGAAAACCGTGCCATCAAGAATGTTTACAAAATTGAACGATTTTTGAGTGTTTACAACTACAAGTTAACAAGGGCAATAACCCATGAAATATTTTTCAATTCGTCTGATTTTCAATAGGGTTCATCCTTGGGTGATTACAAACACTCACAGCAAGTTTCATAAAAAATCCACCAAGAAACCAGCTCTCTATCGTGTCCACAACTTTGAGAGAGTAACGGGCTGAAAAATTAACGTGTTTTAAAGAACAAAGGCAATAACTCATCAAATATTATTTCAATTCTTCTAATTTTCAATAGGGTTCATCCTTGGGTGATTATAAACACTCAAACCAAGTTTCATCAAAATCCATCAAGAAACCAGCTCTCTATCGTGTTCACAAAGTATTTTCAAAAACAAGGGAAATAACCCATCAAATATTTTTCGATTTGTCTGATTTTCAATAGGCTTCTTCCTTGGATGATTATAAACACTCACAATAATTTTTATCAAATTCCATCGAGAAACCAGCTCTCTATTGTGTTCACAACTTTGAGAGTGTTACGGGCTATAAAATTAACACGTTTTAAGGAACAAGGGCAATAACTCATAAAATATTTATCGATGTTTCTGATTTTCAATAGGGTTAATCCCAAGGTCATGACAAACACTCACACCAAGTTTCATTAAAATCCATCAAGAAACCAGCTCTCTATCGTGTTCACAAAGTATTTTCAAAAACAAGGGCAATAACCCATCAAATATTTTTCGATTTTTCTGATTTTCAATAGGCTTCTTCCTTGGATGATTATAAACACTCACAGCAAGTTTTATCAAAATCCATCAAGAAACCAGCTCTCTATCGTGGTCACAACAATTGTGGACAGACAGACGGACAGACAGACAGGGGCGACTACAATATACGCCCACATTTATGTGTGAATTAAATAATAAAATTGACATCAAATACCATCCTTTAATACCCAACGTTTCGTCAAAAAAGTTTTGACTTCTTCAGGGGAAGAACTAAATTACAAATGGTGGAAGGCAGTTAGATTAATGACAATATGACCTCATAAAATTTATGACGTCATAATCTTAGAAACCTCAAAACAAGAGGGTAAGAGTAAGATCAATGACCCCATGACCTCAGAAGATTTAATACTAGTGGTATTTGTGATCCCATCAGAAAGTCTTCTGTGATTGGTTATTGCTGCCTGCTTTTTCTCTTTGGAATCACCACATTTATGTGTGGGCGTATAAAAACTATGATGCTTTGACAGGATGAAGATATGAGGCTTTAAAAAATTAAACTTCTGTCAACATAAAACCATTTATTTCTCCAACTTTTCATGTGTATATAAACACACTTCCTCAGTGAACCAATACAATTAAAAAAACTTTTGGCTAAATACGTGTTGTACATTAAAAGCAGAATTGAATAAGCATTTTAATGATACCTTGGAATAAATTTTATCATTTGATGTTTTTGAGAAACAGCAGTTTGAAGTTAATTTTTTGTATTTGAAAATTTTTCTTGCTCATGGAACTTTTTTTTTAAGGCATGGCGGAAATCCTTGCTTTTTTTGTAAAGTCTGTAGAAATAGTGATTATTTTCCGGTTATATATCACAAATTCACATAATATCAAGAAAGATATACAATTATTTCACCGAGATCCTAATATTCATCTATTTTGCTAAATTATCCTTCTCATATCTTACAATTTTGCATACTCGCGGAAATTGACTTTAAGAATTGTAGGTATAAAAAGAACTATCATTGTTTACTTTTTATAAGTGTCACATTATTTCCTAGACGTAGCTTGTTCAACATGACATAAATGTATATTGTATATGTCATTGACAAAAGATGTCTGGATATTCTAATTAAACTTCTTCATCACCAAAAGATGATAAACCACACAACATATCATTTTCTGGTTCGTCTTTGTCGTCACTGGATTCGATAGGCTGTGTTTCGAATGCTTTTTCCTCTTGTGCCATTGTTTGGAAGTTGATAAATGTTCCCAATGTGACGTTATGCATTGTTTTAAAAAAAAAAGAAAGAAAAAAGAAACATTTTTATTTTACAAGAATAACAACTTAGGTTCCGTGCGGATCCTTTCTCCCAGCTGGTCCTTGGCCAAACATCTTGGCATTGATCTTTCCCGGATTATCCGTACCCATTTACAGCTGGGTGGACTGGAATTATGAGTGAAGATGACTTATTCAAGGTCATCGGACTTTCACACCTTGGTCGAGAACCGAACTCTCAAACATAACAACCTTCATTTCCTCGTATCCAAGCAAATGACGTCATGTTTGTAAAGAACGATGCGCTAACCACTGTGCTACAGAACCTCACATAGCCATGACAATTTTAGATATTAGCTGGAGTGTTCCGTAATAAGAATTGCACATCTTCGACAACAGGTGCTATAATGAACTTTGGACCTTTAATATGGCTTTATTTCCTAATTGTTTTTTATCGGGTTTTTTGCATACGACTTGTAACAATATTTTGATTACATATTCGTAATAACAAAATTATTAAAAAGTCTTTTGAGGTGGCTCTTAAATAACATTTTTACAAAATTTTTGAACAATTCTATATTAGATGTTTGATTGATTTGATTTTCATGCTGGAATGTTCTATTACTTGTATGATCTTGGAACATTTAAAATATAATACAAAGACCACAAGCATGAGATTAGATAAGGCTATATAAATTTTTTTCTATTTTTCTATTGTTCTAATCCTTGAATTATTACGTATAATGTTAATTTGTCACAGGATTGTTCCTTCAAAGCATCTCATGAAGTTTTTTACTGGTCTAGTTTTAAGTTGATCCAAATAGGTTAATACCATATAGCACAACTCCTGGTTAAAAAGGAAAAATTATAATATGCTATACATAAACTATATAGTCTGTCTTTAGGACTACTTACAATAGTTTTTCAACAGAATATTATAATTTTTACTGTTTAACCAGGAGTTATGCTTTAGGGTATCCACCTATTTGGATCAAAAAGTAACTAGTTTACTTAAATATATACTGGCTACCTACAAGAATGGTATGTAAAGTGTTTGAACTGAAATGTATCAGAATATTACTAAAGAATTTTGGTCAATCCCTTAGCAGTCCTAGACCAGGGCTTGCCAAGCAAGGTAACATACGCCCACTGGCAGCTGTCGGAAATGATCATAATTTAATTAACAATAATACAAATTTTATTATAAAAGTCAAGGGCAAAAACTCAAAAACTGTTTGAACTTGTTCAGGATCTTATCAATAGCGATGATCGGCCGTGACGTCATTGATTTAAGTGTGCGTATCACGTGATACGCAGGGTTTGGGAAAGTAGGACATTCTTCCGCTTGATTGATTGACAACAATGGACACAAGACGACGTGCCGAAAGCAAAAATGAGGGCATAGTCCCACTAAAATATACGCGTATATTCACCGACCTGAAAATAGTTAATTCAATACAAAATACTCGCTTCAACCACTAGAGAAAATGACGCGAGTAGACACCAAAATATCCTGTAGAAAACGATGTTAAAAATATTTTTTAAAATGCTTTTTAAATTTCATTTTCAACAATAAAAATTAATGAAATTGCTCTTAAATAACTTCTCATGGATATATCGGGTGTCTCAGAAAAAACGTCCCCAACTTTGACGAAAAGTATCTCAGCTGCTGATGAGCCGATCTCTTTCAAAATTCTTACACATTTACTTCAACATGTCTGTGTCAGACCCTGAAAATATGAAAGTCATCGAACAAAAATTGTACAAGTACTGCCTCGAACAAAATAGCATGTCAAAAAATTCAATATCAGAGCAAATAACATATTTGAATTTGTGTCCATTTTGCCTTCACCACAACCACCAATATCCAACATTTTCCATCCTGATGAACTCTCTCGGATCACATCTAAAGGTACCACTCGAGAAGCGACTATCCTGCATTTCAGTTCGTGTTTAATCAGTGTGTCCCTCTAACCCAAGTACAGTACACCTGTTTCTTAAGAGAATCCCATACTGCCTGGAGTCATTACCATCACCAGTGGAACAAACTGGATGAACAGGAACTATAAGGTAGCTTTTTGGGAGAAAATATCTTAAGATGAGATCGGTGAGAGCATTTCAGGATGGAAAATGAATGATATTGGTGATCGATGTAGTGAAAGCACAATAGACACAGGTTGAAATGTGTAGTTTGCTCTGATATTGAATTTTTTGACATGCTATTTTGTTCGAGGCAGTACTTGTACAATTTTTATTCGATGACTTTCATATTTTCAGGGTCTGACACAGACATGTTGAAGTAAATCTGTGAGAATTTTGAAAGAGATCGATTCACCAACAGCTGAGATACTTACCGTCAAACTTGGGGACGTTTTTATTGGGACACCTGATATATCACACAATTATTTGTAAATATGCCATTTCTAAGAATTTTTATACCCCTGCCTTTAAAATATACGGGTATGGTTTACCGGTACTATACTATAGGCAACGGATAATAGACAACAATCTTATAATGCGACTGGGGAAGGGATTTTTCCTTGGGGGTACAAAAGACAAAAAGGGGGCCAGGAAGATTTTTGGGTGGAACTATCTAAAAAATGCTGTTAAAGAGTTTTTTGAGTCGAAATATATTTTTCAGAACCCCCCGCATTTAAAACATACGCGCATGTTTGATATTTTTGACAACTTGTTTACATGAATTTTCCTTTATTTCGTAAATTTTTCCAGACCTCCACATTTAAAACATACATGCAAGGTTTGCAGTTTCTGACAAATTTTTAATATAAATTTTCCTTGATTTTGTGATCTTTTTCTGACCCCGTATTTAAAACATACGTTAATGTCTACCGGGACTATATATAGAGAGCGGGCGACTAAATAAAGCATTATTATACTGTGACTGGGGGAAGGAGAACCCCTGGGAAGGGTCCTCCTTGGGGTAAAATAGAGAAAAAATAGCGATGCCCCATCGTAATAAGCCCACTTTTGTAATGGCAGCCAAGTCGACAAGAACTATCAGTAAATGAAACATCTGTCGAAAACTGTGCCATCAAGAATGTTTACAAAATTGAACGATTTTTGAGTGTTTACAACTACAAGTTAACAAGGGCAATAACCCATGAAATAGTTTTCAATTCGTCTGATTTTCAATAGGGTTCATCCTTGGGTGATTACAAACACTCACAGCAAGTTTCATAAAAATCCACCAAGAAACCAGCTCTCTATCGTGTCCACAACTTTGAGAGAGTAACGGGCTAAAAAAATTAACGTGTTTTAAAGAACAAGGGCAATAACTCATAAATATTTTTTCAAGGTTTCTGATATTCAATAGGGTTTATCCTAATGTCAATACAAACACTCATACCAAGTTTCATCAAAATCCATCAGGAAACCAGCTCTCTATGGTGTCCACAACATATTTTCAAAAGCAAGGGCAATAACCCAGGAAATATTTGTTGATTCGTCTGATTTTCAATAGGGTTCATCCTTGGGTGATAACAAACACTCACAGCAAGTTTCATAAAAATCCACCAAGAAACCAGCTCTCTAACGTGTCCACAACTTTGTTAAAGGCTGAAAAATTAACGCGTTTTAAAGAACAAGGGCAATAACTCATCAAATATTTTTTCGATGTTTCTGACATTCAATAGGGATTATCCTAATGTCAATACAAACACTCATACCAAGTTTCATCAAAATCCATCAAGAAATCAGCTCTCTATGGTGTCCACAACACATTTTCAAAAGCAAGGGCAATAACCCATGAAATATTTTTTGATTCGTCTGATTTTCAATAGGGTTCATCCTTGGGTGATTAGAAACACTCACAGCAAGTTTCATAAAAATCCACCAAGAAACCAGCTCTCTATCGTGTCCACAACTTTAAGAGTGTAACGGGCTGAAAAATTAACGTGTTTTAAAGAACAAGGGCAATAACTCATAAAATGTTTTTTCGATGTTTCTGATATTCAATAGAGTTTATCCTAATGTCAATACAAACACTCATACCAAGTTTCATCAAAATTTATCTAGAAACCAGCTCTATATGGTGTCCACAACATATTTATGTGGGCGTGTAAAAATAGGCTTCACTGACCCTAAAATCTAGGTTTAGGAACATTTTTTAACAGATTGTATGAAACAGGTATATCAAACCATATTTACTTACCTTTTCACCAAATATAAAGTAAGGAGACGGAAACTTTATCTCTTGATTGCTACAGTTTACTGAGGATTTGTGAACCAGAGCAGCTTTAGATTCTTGTGTTAAAACTTTACGTTTCTCTTTATGGTAGCAGACATTTGGATATAATCCCATACATAATAATGTTATTACCTACAAATAAAATAAATGGAAGTTAAACTCAAAAGAAAGCTTGCCAGAGAAGGCAACATATACCTACTGGTAATTTTGTTTAATTAAAAACATTTGACAAACTAGGTTATTTAATCACCAGTATAAAATAATCAACCCTAAGTTATAAATACTTCTTACTTCTAATAATTTTAAGTTATATATACTCTTGGAAAAAAGGAACTGTGCATGGGTTTCAAAATATTAGTGACGTCATAAGACGCGTTAGTTTTAGTGGAATTACAAGAACCAGACGTCGGAATGAAAATTGGAATGGCGCAATTTTTTTTTTTTTTTTAAATAATATATTCATTTATTATTCCCGTTTCAATTAGTCTGTGACAGGGTTGGGTCCCTGACACAGCTTTACACAATCATTTCTTAAAAATAAAACAATCAAAATATTTTACACAAATATTTGACAAATATATTGGGTGGGCCAAAAGTAATGTCCCAACTTTTGACCTTCACTAATAACCAAGGCATTTACTCAATTGGACTGAAATTTTGCATATGATTAGTTTATGATATTATCTACCTTTGGTACGAGTTTGAGTGATATCGCATCATTAACCTTTAAATGGCATACAAAACTAAATCAGAGGTCGAAAAATTTAATGCCGGAATGTTGTCATGTCATTTGTTTCCTGTAAGAGGTGATCATTATGACCTCCATCTTCATTCTGTACAGCTCTCAGTCGCTTTTTCCACGAGGCAATACATTTTCTGACTTCAGCAGTTGAAATGCAATCACAGCATGTTCGAATTTTTACCTTGAATTCTGTCTCTGTGAATAAAGTGCGACCTTAATAGACCTTTTCTGAGAGTAAGTCCCAGATGTTGTTAGTTAGAGGTATTAAATCTAACTGGGCAGTTTATGTTTTAACATCATCTAGGCCCTCTGTTTAGACATTTTGCCACCTCAAACCCAGGAACATCCCATATGACCCTTGATTGGCTGTTGACACCATGGCACCATGCACATGGAGGGATAATTTCAGAAGACTCCGGCATTAAATTTTTCGACCTCTGATTTAGTTTTGTATGCCATTTAAAGGTTAATGATGCGATATCACTCAAACTCGTACCAAAGGTAGATAATATCATAAACTAATCATATGCAAAATTTCAGTCCATTTGAGTAAATGCTTTGGATGATAGTGAAGGTCAAAAGTTGGGACATTATCTGCTAAAAATATAATACTAGAGCCACACGTGGCACAGAGTGGGACTTTGCAAATGTGCAAATTTGCTAAAAGGAATCTGTAAAAATAATCTACCCTTAAGTGAAATCCTTATTGCCAAATGCGTCTACAACTTTCGAAATTTGTCCTTTTTTAAGGTTGTGAAACCGGAAGTAGTCATCAGATCTGACACATGACCGTACCAGCTGATAACCTATGTCAATGACCTTAATCCCCCTGAAGGTCAAGGTCATTCCAAGTCTAGCCTATTAATGAGATATGTAATGAAACATATAGACTTTGAAAATGTACACAGTAATAAGACCGGAAGTTGACACATAGAATATGAAAGTATTTATAAATAGCATAAGTCAGTGTCATTTGATTCTAGTAAGGTCTAGGTCAACAAAGGTCAAGGTCAAAACAGAAAAATATAAATTTCTTAACCCTGTTCCTTTTTTCTTTCTTTTTTTTGAACTACAAGGCCGAAATCAACGAGCCTTTCACATGAGCTGACTAAAGCAATTCTTAACTGTAGGCAACGTCATTTTTTGAAAACATTTTAAATTCTACAATTCTACAAAAATAAAATTTCACTTGGATGTACCACGCCCACGTCAATGTTTTTGTTGTGACTTTATCAATATTAATATATCTAATAATGCCTAAAGTCTTTACATCCATTGGTTAACTAGATATACAATCATATATGTCAACAAAGGTCAAAATCTGAAATTGAACATTTCGAGATAAGAATTTACCATGTTAGCGAGAAATTTATTGTCGGATCAGCCGAGCGTAGACTAGGCTACCTCGCAGATTGGAACGGAAGGAAGTTAGCTTGATGAAACGTAACTATTATTATAATCCAAAATATAAGTACGGCCATTTATCGTACTGTTGTCTTTGTCGTCGTTTGACGGTGTATTTGATTGTTACTGCGATTCCATATATCGCTAAAGGAGATTTGTGAATATATTTTACAGACTATTTTTGGAGGAATATTCTTGTTGTTCTTAATCATCAGCTTTGGGTGTATGCACGGCACCCTATGCTGGCCATTATGTAGAGTGGATCTGGTTATGCTTTGGAGAGCTTTACTTATGTCCTTTCCCAAATAAAAGTTCCCCAGTCTAAGGAAGGAAAGAGGCAAACGTATCCCCTCGAATTAAGGAGATGAAGGACTCGGCAGTGTAGTCAGTATGTGGGGGTCCTTTCCTCTTTTGTCTACCTAGGCCTTTGAGTTTTAAACGTATATGAGAGTCAGAAAACGCAGGGGTTACTGGGAAATTTGTATTAAATGTGCACAGGAGCACAACCAAGGCATAACCGGAACCCTAAACAATGACAGCCCAGTATTAATTGCATAAGTCCTACACAGAGTCGTATTAGGCAGATTGGAGTTGTCTCCCATTAATC
Source organism: Lottia scabra (assembly GCA_029955415.1). Classification (NCBI taxonomy): domain Eukaryota; kingdom Metazoa; phylum Mollusca; class Gastropoda; family Lottiidae; genus Lottia; species Lottia scabra. Next base: position 8,877,884 of record JARJEI010000014.1, on the reverse strand, counting down.
AGTTTCTTGAATGATGATTTTTCAAGCCTTCAGGAGTTATCTCCCATATTAAATCAGATCGATATAGCTGATGATCTTTGGCCTAATTTGCAAAGTAAATCATGTAGAAATGGTGGATTCCGGATTAAATTTAGACCTAACTCTCTATACATCCTGACAGATAAAAAGAGAGGTTTTCCGACCACATGTGGTCGAAGGTAGCTGGTCAGCATTGAAAGGGTGCTTGTCCCCGCTTACACTATATATATTTTTTCCAGACAACAAAATGTAAACAAAATGAAAATTTAATCCGAATGTGCCACGCCCACGTGAATTTTTTTTTGATGAATACATTTATATGGGTATGTTTAATTATGTTCCAAATCTAAAGCCTCCGAACTTAAAAGATCATGAGATGTGCATTTATTAATGTCAATATATTCAAAAAATCGGGTAAAGGTTTCCAAAATTGCAAAATTAAAAAAAAATCAAATTTTGCATTACAGTACATTGTGACATATCGTTCGAAAGAACTCATAAAGCCCATTCAAAATATGCAAAAATGAACTCTCTAGGTTAATTAGGTGGCCTGTAGGACCAGTACAAAGTTGCGAATTTTGCTATTTTCGGAGAGCTATAAAACCGGAAGTAGATGTCGGAGGTCAAATTTCAAAGTATCATCTGATAGCCAAGGTCAATGATCTTTGACCTCCTAAAGGTCAAGGTCATCAAAGGTCAAGGTCACAAGATACAAGCCTTAAAAAATTGAAAAAATTCGACCGGAAGTTGCAAAAAAGCAAAAGTCAAATTCAAAAATCCATTCGCAACATTTTTGTCGCCATCGACTAAAGTATACACCAACATAAAAATTTGACCAATCCCATTCTCCCCCGAAGCCCCATTTTGAGTTTTATGAAAAAGTGTCAAATCAAGATGGCGGCCAAAGTATTTTTTTCGGACTAAATTTTATTTTAAAATCGGCCATAGAATTACAATTAATAACGATGAACATAATTTCGTTGAAATATTTCAATTACACCGGAAGTTATTCAACCGGAAGTGAAAATCGATTTTCCACTTTAGACGGAAGTGACGCAAAAATTTTAAATATGTCAAATTGTTTACATTAGTGACATGTATCTTTTATTAAAATTTCAGATTAATCCGAAACGAACTGAAAAATAGTCCAAAAATTTCGAAAATCGGCCAAAAAATGTATACTACGAATTTTCGAAATTTGAAATTTTTTAACTTTAGTCGGATTAGAATTTCGTCACAGATTCCAAAAATGAAAACCCGAGCAAAATCGGCCCATAAATGTAGCTTCCAGAGTCACAAAACCGGTTTTTGCTCATGTTGCAATGTGCAACTTGCACTTTTGCAAAAATGTATCAATTTATATTCATTAAGTACATCCCCAAAAATGGACCTCAGAAGTTGTAAAAAAGTTTCTGCAGCTGTTGCAGTTTAGGCTGTGTGCCCTGTGTAAAAAACGAAAAAAAAAAAAAAATGGAAACATTTCGAAAACAAACTGGGACTTTGCGGAAGCAAAGTCCCACAATTATATATACATCAAGTTATAAATTCAAGTATTAGTAAAGATATTTACTGATTTAATAAACATGATATATATGTTATAAGAACATGTTGCTTCGATCTAGTATATGAATTAAATACATTGAATATTTACTCAGTCAAACTTTCGAGAATACTATATGTAGTAAATATTAACCTCGACGAGGTTGATATTAGAAATAACACGAGGCCGAAGGCCGAGGGTTATTTCTAATATCTAACCGAGGGTAAGAGGGTAATATTTAACATACACATCGACATCGCTTTTAATACACCCCTAATTCAAATCATACCTATAATCTACAATGACCTCTTCCATATCATCCCGCGTTGATTTAGTAGATTTTTACTCACTGAGTACTATTATGCACGTGTAGATATAACACGTGACACAGTACAAACAACATGAACATGTAGTCAACAATTAATGGCTGTGATGGGAATTAGTTATTGCAAGCCAAATAATAGAAAAAATGCTGGATTTACATCGAATTCGGATGAAATATGGACAATATAGGATTATATATTTAGAAGAATGGTACAGTTCATGGATACATCGAATGCAGAATAAAATGTGCACAATCCTGGTCAAAGTTTAAGTTTCTTTGATATCAAATAAGCGGTTGAAATACACAATCAATGGCCGTCATAGTGAAATATACAAACAAAAACGGAAATGTGAACATACAGCAAGATTGGGATTACATGAAAAACAAAGCGTGAATAATTTTCCTGTGGACTGTTGTGGAATTTTATAGGGGATTAACCCAAAATTAGCACCAAAACCCAAATATACAGGATGGAAAATACCATAGTGAAAGGGAGGTTTGTGACAATCAATTCATGTGTTGCTTATAATTATTGAATTACATTCTATGACATATGGGAATATAAATCGAGGCCCCGTGTGCTACGGACTGTGCACGTTATAGATCCCTCAACAGTATTAAAATGAGGGTGGACTCTCTGTCCTGGCAAAATGTTCCCTTGCACACTGCAGGTGCTTGTCCCTCCTAATTTATTTAGCCCAGTAGGTGTAGTGAGAAGTAAATACCATTCCATTTCATGTTTGGTTTAAATTGTAAAAACTCTTGTTTTCTTCAAAATTGTGAACTGATGATAATGTGATATAAAATATGTACTCAAAATAAAGTGGACAAAATAGTGTTTATCTAATTCTTGATGTTGTCACACAATATTGGACATATCACCCCAGTGATGACGTTATCAGCGGGTGATATCGGATATCATCTACAGGGACGATATCAGATATCACCCTCTGATGACGTCATCACCGGGTTGTTATGTTTAATATCGTGTGACAACATCAAAGAGAAAACTTTCCCGAGGTGTGTATTTTTCATTAAAGTCTTGTATCATATTATTCTTTGTAGCTATGCTTTTTGTTATTACATAATATTCCCTGAGGCGTGATATTAACTTTGTTATGTTTGGGAGGCGTTTTTGTTTAGCTGAGACATAGATGTAGTATTTACATAACAGAATAATAATGTTAATAATATAACTGTATTTATGTTCAAATATTCCAAACAGAATAATGTTTGATGTGAAGTCAATATTAATATGTATGTTATTTAGTAGGTCTTGTAAATCAGTCCACATTGTTCGACCAGCTGAGAAAAGATGCAAAGAATCTTCTAAATGCATATCACAAAAAGAACAACGATCGCTTTCTGCTATCTTAATCATTTTCAAATACGAATTTAAGGGTAGGATTCTGTGTATTAGCCTAAATTGAAACCACTGAAGCTTTGTGTCATCAGTAATTTCAAATGGAATTGAAATAGCGCAAATTGATGCTATCAGTGTCCCTGATACACATACAAAGTTTAGAAAACCTCTTTACAATCCCTTTAAATATTTGGGCATGTTTTTAGTGTTTAAAAAAAGGGCTGTTTTTTTTTTAGTTAAAACTTTCAGATACTGTAAAGGGCACATATTTCTAGATTATGGTGTATAGTTTTCATCAATTTGAGCAAAAAAAAAATTTTGACCCAGAAAAAATGCAGACTGGCCCTTTAAAGTTCAGGTTTGGGTAAAATTTGGGACCCTGATTTTTGAAGCGCTGAAAAAGGTCCAAAAAATGAATGACCCAAATGAATATTGTTTAGGACATTTAAATGCAACAGTCATCCAAATATAATCAAAAAATTTTTATCAGTAGAAAATATATTGAATATTTTTATGGAAGGGCATCAGTGCCGAAAGTCTATGCAAAGTAGAAATGTCTAATTCACTAATGTTATTATATAAGTAGATAATACAAATATTCTGTGTTATAAGTTAAAAGCTTTTCGAAAAAATACATAAGACATAGGTCAAAAATCATATGTTTCATGTAAAAATTGTAAAAGTAAAAAGATATAACACTTGTAACAAAAGTCAACATTTTATTTACATACTGTAACACTTATGCTTAAAGGGACAGTCTGAATTTTTTTGGGGTAAAAACATTTTTTTGCTCAATTTTGTGAAAACTTTACACCAAAATCTGTAACTATGTGCCCTTTAATGTATCTGAAAGTTTTAACTAAAAAAATCCAGCCGTTAATTTTTAAACGCTAAAAAAATGCTAAATTTTTTAAAAACCTTACATAAGGTTTTTAAGTGTGTTATGTTTTTTGGACGCTAATAGAAAACTACTGAATGGATTTGAGTAAAATAAACGCCTAATTGTAGAGAAATGTCCCTCTGTCCCTCTTGTCGAGCCATATCGAGCCATTTAAAGGGCAAACACCAAAACTAGGTCGAATTGCTTAATTAACAATAAGTACTCCCTGTTTGTAATTAATCCTTTAAAACCAAGTTTAGTTTGATCAAGAAGATATAGAGATACAATAAACATACTTTAAAAATACTCTCAGGTAGCATTTGCGATTTTTTTGATAATGGAAACTTTTTTCAAAAAAGCAGAATGACCCTTTAAACTTTATTTCAAGGCTTAGTTGTCATAGAAACATAACTTCTATGGCAGTTCTCTTATTTTTTGGATGGGACCCCTCTCCACCTTGCGTTGAAAACTATGAATAACAGTGATACTCTCTAGAGAGGATGAGTACGCCCAACAGGAGCCTGGAAACACAATTTTTTTAAGTTTGCAGATCTCCTTAAGAAAATTTGACTCCCTGAAACTCCTGATTTTCTGATAAATTTAAGGGTTATTATAATAGGTTTTTAATGTAAGGTTCAAAATTGTCTGTATAGGGTCAGGTCTGATATATGTCACAGAGAAAATTTGGAGAAATAGACGCCCAGAAACGTGATTTCCTGACATTTCCAGGATCTGATCACAATATTTACGATTCTATCCAATAAAATTGAAATGGTTGATGGGCTTGGAAGTTTGAATCACAGGTATGTTACCTCCAATTAACACATATAATATAAACTTTGACCTCTTCTTAAGCACCTTTTGCACCGACCAAACTTTTCTTGTGAAGGTGTTTTGGAATCCTGGCAACAAGACTGTTACTTTGGCAGTGAAATTTTTCTTGGGCTCAAAAGTTTGATTAAAACGCTAATTAGCTCTAATTGATGGTGTTCTTAAAGCACCAAGTGAAGTCTTCTTATGATGCAGTTTCAAAATCAGCACACTTCATAGTCAAGGGCGTGGATTTGTCAAAAATTTTGGGGGGGACAAACCTCATGCCCACACATAAGGTCCGTGCCTAGGGAAAAAAAATGTAAAAATGTCGTCAATTTCGTGCATTCTGACAGATATTTCTGGGTTTTGAGTGGGTAATAGGGATTTCCTACTATGATTTTCATGTGATCGATTTTGATTCTTCAAAAAATCTATTTTATTAATCAAATTATGGGGGGGACCAAGACCCTTTCCTCTGCCCCTTCTGAGCTCAAGGACACGTTCCCCCCCCCCCCCCCCCCCCTTGTTCATAGTCACCTTTTATGAAAAAATTATCGATGGGCTCGATATTATGCTTAAACCTGTTTTTTGAGGATCTTTGTGGAGCTGTGCCTAGATCGGTCACCTTAAGAATTATTGGTTTTAAAGTCATATATGGTACTAATGTCTTCATTTTGGAGATTTCAAACCTATTGGGCTCACTTTATGATTAAACTCTACCTAACTCCCAGTCTACAAGTGTTACAAATTTCACTTTATACATGAAACACAACAATTTTTTAGTATGTATTATGCTTTACTGGTATTTTTACGGGCATCTTTTAACTTATGAAACAAAACATCTGTATTAACAACACAACATTAGTGAAATAGACATTTATACACAGTATAGACTTTTGACACGCAATCAGCTTACTGAGAATTAATAACTATAGTTTTTGTTAATTGGAGATGGAAACTAGATCATCGGGTTAACAAGTATGTTTACATAGTAGAAAGCGTGCGGATATCGGGGTTTGTATATGATCTATGCCTTCTATAGTTTTAGTAAGTGAGATATCAAATGCTTTTAGAAATGAAATGAAAAGAGTTTTACATCCTGCTCTTCTGCATTTGTATGAGGACAGGCAAACGCCATGTAGTGTGCAATGAGGGAAATTTTGACGGTACAGCAGCATTAGCCTACTCTTATTTTTTATTTCCAACTGTTGAGGGATCTTTAATGTGTACAGCCTGTAGCACATGGGGTCTCGGTTTATTTTCCCATCCGAATGAATAGTCTCTTTTCCTCTGATCATTGACAAGGGTAACCAGCTTGAAAAATCCAATGGTATCATCTCGACACATGATGGGATTGAACACTTGACCATCAGGTTATTGATTAAGCATCTAACTCACTGAGCCACTGTGACTCCTGACTATTCCTGACTTAAAAAATCAGCCAAGATGCAAGAAACAGATTTGTTATATTTGTCAAGAAAATTGTGCCTTCTAGAGTGTTTATGAGCAATTGCAACAGACGGATGAACTGGGGCGACATTTCATAAGATTTCTGCACAATATGTTTAATATAAACTCTGTGTGTGTTGATGTGTGTAATTGCAAGATGCAATATATGACCTAGCTGTGAAACACCTATGTTTACCAATTTTATGTCAATTTCACATGTTCATTTGCTATAACAAGTATGCGCCAAACACACAAAAGTTGTGGTTTTGATAGGAAGGTTAACATCAATTTTTCTCAGTTTGAAAGAAATGATAAAACAAAGCAAAAAAAAATAAAAATAACGATGGCCATCGTAATACGCCCACTTTTATAATGGCAGCCAATTCGTCTGGGGGGTTGACATGAGTTGTCAGTAAATGAAAGATTCTGAGAATGACATTTTCTCTTAATACAGGAGTAATTTTAGAGTGTAACGGTAATTAATACGTTTTAAAATTGAATAAGGCCAATAACTCATAAAATATTTTGCAATGATTCTGATTTTCCATAGGGTTTATCCATAGGTCATTACAAAATCTCGCATCAAGTTTCATCACAATTCCTTCAGAAACCAGCTCTTAATCATGTCCACAACATATTTCTAAAATCAAGGATAATAACCTATCAAATATGTTTTGATCTGTCTGATTTTCAAAAGGGTTTTATCATTGGATAATTATAAACATTCACACCAAGTTTCATCGAAATCCATCAAGAAAATAACTCTCTATAGTGTCCATAACATATTTTCAAAAGCAAGGGCAATAACCAATCAAATATATTAAGATTTGTCTGATTTTCAATAGGGTTCATTCTTTGATGATTATGAACACTCACAAGTTTCATAAAAATCAATCAAGAAGCCAGCTCTCTATTGTGTCCACAACTTTGTTAAATAGCTGAAAAATTAACATGTTTTAAAGTGCAAGGGCAATAATTCATCAAATATTTTGATGTTTCTGATTTTTAATAGGATTTATCCCAAGGTCAATACCAACACTCATAATAAGTTTCATCGAAATCCATTAAGAAACCAGCTCTCTATCGTGTCCACAACTTTGTTAAAGACTGAAAAATTAAATAAAAATTAAGAACAAGGGCAATAACTCATCAAATATTTTTCGATGTTTCTGAAGTTCACAATAGGGTTTATCCCAAGGTCAATGCAAACACTCACACCAAGTGTCATCAAAATCCATCAAGGAACCAGCTCTCTATCGTGTCCACAACATATTTTCAAAAGCAAGGGCAATAACCCATGAAATATTTTTCGATTAGTCTGATTTTCAATAGGGTTCCTCATTAGGTGATTATGAACACTCACAGCAAGTTTCATTAACATCCATCAAGAAACCAGCTCTCTATGGTCTACAACAATTGTGGACAGACAGACAGACAGACAGGGGCGACTACAATATATGCCCACGTTAATGTGTGGGCGTATAAAAAAACAAGATCCATTGGCTATGCATGGTTCTGAGCAGTGCGTAACAGTTTTGAAATCATTCTAAAAGACTATTTGTAAAAGGGTCTGTATTAGTATATTTCTAGACGCAGAAAGCGACCACTACTATCGAGACCCTTGGATGTTACGACTCGAGTTTTCACCTGTATCGACGTATGATTATTTGAATTTTAGTGTATTAAGTCATTGACAACGAAATCAAAATCATTTTAGACTTTAAAATTATTACAAATTTACATTGTATATTAATTCCAAATGACATACAAAAATATATTAAAAAATAAAAAATGTAATTTTGTTGAAATTAGCAATATATCGGGTTTGCCTAAAGTAATGTCCCAACTTTTGACCTTCACCCACGAACATTCCATATGAAACTTGATTACAGTAAAATAATTTACAGTACCGTAGTTACTTCTATTGGCTTGATTAAAATAAAATTCTAGCTATTGAGTTAAGATTATCTCCCTTATCAACCATCAAATATTCATCCTGTAGTTATAGGTCTACATTTCATTCAGAACTTAAATTAAGTGTCGTCCAAATATTTTTTTTTTCGATTTCATCAATGGTTAAGCATTCATCAAGTTTAGTCAAAATCTGTCTCTGTTTAAGAGCTAAAAACTAAAACCTATTTTGAACAAGAAGGGCAATAAGTCATATCTAATATTTTTTGATTTTCGATAGGGTTTATCATGTGATAATAAAATATTTCAATAGGTTTCATTAAAATCTAATCGAAAAAGAATTGTGCCTTCTAGAGTATTTACAAACTAAAAATCAATGCGTTTTAAAGAACAAGAGCAATAATTTATATTAAATATTTTTTTATTCTTTTGATTTTCAATACGGTTCATCCTTGGGTGATAATAAACAATTTCAGTAAGTTTCATCAAATTCCGTAAAGAATTGTGACTTGTATAGTGTTAACAAGCTAAAAATCCAACGTGTTTTACAGAACAAGGGCAATAATTCATATTAAATATTTTGATTTTCAACAGGGTTCATCCTTGGGTGATAATAAACAATTTAAGCAAGTTTCGTTTAAATCCATAAAGAATTGTGTAGAATGTTAACAAGCTAAGAATCAAACGCGTTTTGAAGAACAAGGGCAAAAATTCATATTAAATATGTTGCGATTCTTTTGATTTTCAATAGGGTTTATCCTTGAGTGATAATAAACAATTTCAGCAAGTTTCGTCAAAATCCATAAAGAATTGTGACCTGTAGAGTGTTAACAAGCTCAAAATCGAACGGGTTTTAAAGAACAAGGGCAATAATTCATATTAAATATTTTTCGATTTAGCTGATTTTCAATAGGGTTCATCCTTGGGTGATAATAAACAATTTCAGCAAGTTTCGTCAAAATCCGTAAAGAATTGTGAACTGTAGAGTGTTAACAAGCTCAAAATCGAACGCGTTTTAAAGAACAAGGGCAATAATTCATATTAAATATTTTGCGATTCTTTTGATTTTCAATAGGGTTTATCCTTGGGTGATAATAAACAATTTCAGCAAGTTTCATCAAAATCCGTAAAGAATTGTGACCTGTAGAGTGTTAACAAGCAATTGTGGACGGACGGACCGACGGACGGACGGACGGACGGACCGACGGACCGACGGACATGGGTGACGGCAATATACGCTCCACATTTCAGGTGGGCGTATAAAAAGGAGGTGGACAAGGGGGCAGGATGAATAACAGATGGACAGATTCATGCATGACAGACAGACAGTTTATAATACGTCATATTCGAAGATGCATTTTTCAAAGTCAAGGGCAATAACTCAAAAACCGTTCATCGAAAATACGTCAAATTCAAACTTGACCGAGATCTTATCAATCCAAAGGATCATAGCAAGTTTCATCAAAATCATATGAAAACTGTAGTTTCTAGAGTGCTCAAAAACTAAATTTGTCGCATTTTTACATAGTCAAGGGCAATAACTCAAAAACCGTTCATCGAAAATACGTCAAATTCGAACTTGACCGAGATCTTATCAATCCAAAGGATTATAGCAAGTTTCATCAAAATCGGATGAAAACTGTAGTTTCTAGAGTGCTCACGAACTAAATTTGTTGCATTTTTACACAGTCAAGGGCAATAACTCAAAAACCGTTCATCGAAAATACGTCATATTCGAACTTGACCGAGATCTTATCAATCCAAAGGATTATAGCAAGTTTCATCAAAATCGGATGAAAACTGTAGTTTCTAGAGTGCTCACGAACTAAATTTGTTGCATTTTTACACAGTCAAGGGCAATAACTCAAAAACTCTTCATCGAAAATACGTCATATTCGAACTTGACCGAGATCTTATCAATCCAAAGGTTTATAGCAAGTTTCATCAAAATCGGATGAAAACTGTAGTTTCTAGAGTGCTCACGAACTAAATTTGTCGCATTTTTACACAGTCAAGGGCAATAACTCAAAAACTGTTCATCGAAAATACGTCAAATTCGAACTTGACCGAGATCTTATCAATCCAAAGGATCATAGCAAGTTTCATTAAAATCAGATGAAAACTGTAGTGTCTGTTGTGCTCACAAGAAATGTTGACGGACGGACGGACGGACGGACGGACGGACCGACGGACCGACGGACAGGGGCGACGACAATATACGACCACATATTCATGTGGGCGTATAAAAATCACAAATTTCAATTGCCTATAAAACCGGAAATATACATCGGAGAACAAACATGAATACATTTTCGGATAGATCTCATTGAGTGCAAAAACTTTTGTTCAGGTCACAAGGTCACCAAAGGTCAAGGTCACAAAGTATGAGCCTTGAAAGTTTTGGTATATACTAAAAAAATTAAAACGGAAATGCAAGTAAGGCAAAAGGGAAATTGAAAAATCGACTCGCGATGCTTTGTATGCAATCGACTGTAGTTTCTAAAAATATCAAAATCACAAATTCCGCTCATAACCCTGAGGCCCCATTTTGAGTTTTACAAAAGTTAGTCATATCAATATGGCGGCTGATCTGTTACTTATGTAACATATTGCAAAAAACAAATTTCAAATATTTTCAAAATTCCTGACGTTAAAACTGGAATTGGTATCAAAATTTTGTTTGGAATCAAAATGTCTATCCACCTGCAAATTGGCAAATCGATCGAAATAAAATTGTAGAAGTTGAAAAATCGCAAAAATTTAAATTAAAAAAAATATACAACAAAAGTCAAAATTTGAGCAGTTTAAAACTGTACTTTGTAGCTAACATTTATTGACAAGTCTCGCAAACGTATACGCCCACCAGCAGCTTGATAAAATGGTAAAAATCATCCCATCATCACTAAATTCAATAGTGCACATCTTCATAATGACATTGACACACATACAAAAGATCAAATGAATCCATGGAGTATTGTAGAAAACAAACGCGAAATCAGAGTTTTCTGAACACAATTACACAGTTTTATGTGATACCTCTGAAGAAAATTGTAGCCTGTAGTGTGAGCATGAGCTAAACAACGAACGCGATATCAGAGTTTTACGCGATATCTCTGAAGAAAATCATGGAATCATCACCAAATTCGATAGTGCACATCTTCATAATAATATTGACACACATACAAAATATCAAAATGATCCATGAAGAATTGTAGCCTGTAGAGTGAGCACAAGCAAAAAACAAATGCGATATCAGAGTTTTACGCGATATCTCGGAAGAAAATCAGCGAATCATCGCCAAATACAATAGTGCACATCTTCATAATAATATTGACACACATACGAAATACGTACTTATGTGTGGGCGAATAAAAACAGTTAAAAGTAGTTTGATAAAAATCGGTTGATAAGAAGAGCTGTAAGATTCAAAAAAATAAAATGTTTTTTGTCCTTCCAGTCAAAACGGCACCAATTTACATTTAAAAAATAATGGTCAACAATTCATCGAAGGAAATTGAAAAAATCGTTATGTGGTATGTTGCCTTCTTACTGAAATATTGGTTGTAAAATTTTATCGGAAGACTTGGCATATATTAAAGGATTATGTCTAAATTAATCAATAGCGTTCATCCTTGAGTGATAACCAACAATTTCAGGAAGTTGGGTCAAAATCTTTCAAGAATTGTGCTCTGTTAAAGGGACAGTCTGAATTTTTTTTAGGTCAAAATTTTTTTTTGCTCAAATTTGTGAAAACTTTACACTAAAATCTGTAACTATGTGCCCTTTGATGTATCTGAAAGTTTTAACTAAAAAAATCCAGCTGTTAATTTTTAAACGCTAAAAACATGCTAAAATTTTTAAAAACCTTACGTAAGGTTTTTAAGTGTGTTATGTTTTTTGGATGCTGATAGGAAACTACTGAACGGATTTGAGTAATATTTAAACGTCTAATTGTAGAGAAATGTCCCTTTTGTGTATTTATAAGGTTTTAGCTAGAAATATTGAGCCATTTAAAGGGCAAACACCAAAACTAGGTCAAATTGCTAAGTACTCCCTGTTTGTAATTAACCCTTTAAAACCAAATTCAGTTTGATCAAGAAGATATAGAGATACAATAAGCATACTTTAAAAATACTCTCAGGTAGCATTTTTGATTTTTTTGATAATGGAAACTTTTTTCAAAAAAGCAGAATGGCCCTTTAAGTGTTACCAAGGAATTGCAGACTGTTGGCCATTGGTGAAAGCAATACATGTAGGCTTATAAAAAGATAGCTTGCCAGGCATTGTTTAAAAAAGAACATTTGGCAGAAAACAGCAACCATCACAACTATGAATATCGAGCTTGTTATAAGGAACAAGGGCAATAATTCATATTAAATATTTTTCGATTCTTTTTATTTAAAATAGAGTTCATCCTTGGGTGATAATAAACAATTTCAGTAAAGTTCGCCAAAATCCGTAAAGAATTGTGACTTGAGTGTTAATGAGCTCAAAATCTAACACGTTTTAAAGAACAAGTGCAACAATTCATATCAAATATATTTTAATTCTTTCGATTTTAAATAGGGTTCATCTTTGGGTAATAATCAATCTCAGCAAGTTTCGTTAAAATCCATAAAGAATTGTAACTTGAAATGTGTTAACGACCAATTGTGGAGGGACGGACCAACGGACATGGGTGGCAGCAATATACGCTCCACATTTCATGTAGGCGTATAAAAAGGGTAAGTATAATAAAACCCAACCGCAAAACAAACTGTATAATATACTTAAGACTTACCACATCTAATCTATTATCAGGTCCAGTATAACTGAATGTCTGTGGCATCAAACTTTCTTCTGGAAACCCAACATTCACTAAAATATCTCTTAGTTGATTCTACAAAGAAATAATATCAATGCCAATTAAACTTTATCAGGTGTTGTAAACCAGTGCTTCTCAACCGGTCCGTATGCATCCCCAGGGATGAAATTCAATTCTTATTTGCAAAAATTTTTAAGGGAGAATCCCCTAACCCTCCTTAATAAAGTAAAGCTTTCAACAAGAATGCAATGTGAAATGAATCAGCTCAGATATAAGGAATTCAACATTTATTTTTAAAAAAAATGAGCGAAAAATTCCTATAATCCCTAGCTGTTAGTGCTTTCAGTGAGAATACCTCAGGTGCAACACTAATTCTTTTACTTTTTTTTGAGAATCACTTCTAACCCTTAACTATGTGAGCATTGTCAATGAGAATGCTGTCTCGAAAGGCCTCAAATACAAGGAAATAAAAGTTAATTTAACATCTTTTTGGAAAATCTTACTTAAAGCGATACAACCTCTTAGAAAGAACAAAAAAATTAAGTTCTCAAACTTGGTCAATAAGAGTATATATTCATCAACAGTGTCCAAAGTATACAAACAGAATCCAATAAACCCACAAAACTATGTAAATTTCCATATAACAATAGGTTATACTTGAAAAACGCTTAAAATTTGATTATTATAAGCGTTTTTGAATTACTGTTTATAAACTTAGTTTTCTGGATTTATCAGATTATTTAAATAATCTGTTGTATAGTTATGCCATCAGGTAAGTCCCCTGATGAATAAATACTCTTATTCACCAAGTTTGAAGATTTAGATTTTTTGATCACTCTAAGAGGTTGTATTCCTTTAAGAGACCAACGCTTTAGGCTAATATGCTGTCCGAAAAAAAAATGACTTGTGGTCAATTCTAATATTCACAATTCGAATTCTCATGTGATTGCATGTCACTAATAATTGACTTGGGATAAGCAGTATCTTTTATGTTGTGTCATCTGTGTTTTAAAATCTTTTGTTAATGCATACTGTAGGCCATATAGTTTTCTAGCGAACGCATTGCTTTGCTTTGCAAATGACTTTTTTTTTTCCTATCTAACCCTACCAACCCTAACCCTACCCAGCCAAAACTACACATGCCCCACATAATCTCTCAAGATTCCCAACGATAATTTACAGCTCGGTATTGTTAAAATTTAAAATGGTGCATGCCCTCACCAACCGGAAATGAGGTTTGAGAATAAATGTGTTTTATGGTTTGGGCTCCTTTATTTTTCAACCGATGTTGATCAGACTGACTTTGAGAACAATCTTGCAGAATTTTGGAGCACCAATTCTTTACCACTTTTAAAACTTTTGCAATTTTATATTGATCAACCTGAAAACTTACATATACAAACATTTTGATTGCGAACAATTAGCAAAAATTTAAACTAGAGGGGCCTGAGCATAAAGTGCCACCCTCAGGCATTTCTACTTCAGTTGATCAGTGATAGTCTTTGTAGTGATAGTAGTACTGGTAACTCTAGTACTTGTTCATCTGATTGTATTTCATTTCATGAAGCTACAAATTTTCTATTTTTGAGAGTTAATATTGCGCACTTTGCTGTTTCTGCTTTATTAGATTCAGGCAGTTCTATTAATGTTATGTCTAAAAAGTGTTTTCTTTCTTTGCATGAAACTGTTGTATTTTATCTTAAAAATAGTGATGAAACTGTACATGTTGCAAATGGTGATTCAGTTAGCATATATGGTACAGCTCAAATTCAGATACATGTTTAAAGGATCTGATAAATTAATAGTTCTAGTTCACATTTTTGAACATGCTTTACATCCGTTATTGCTTGGATCAAGACATATGTTTAATAATAATATCACTCTTAATTTCAGACAAGCAGCCTTATTTAAAGATATTAAGAGAAAAGTTCATGTTAAATGTAATGAAAATGTAATTCTTAACCCAAAATCCGAATGTATCTTGCAAGGTCAACTTAAACACAACATTCATATTGGTACTCAGGGTGTCTGCGAATTACATATTTCAGTACTGTCACGAGGTTTATTTCTTGCCAAAACCATTGTCAATTAGACCACATTATCTCTATCAAGATATTGAACCCTGGCAATGAAACTATTTTTTTGCAGAAAAAGTCAATAATAGCCACTTTCAGAATTCTTGATAATTTTTATGATATTATATCTTGTTTTAATGTTCAGCCTAAAGATTAGTTTATAACTAATTCTGTTAAAGAAGCTAAGCTTCTCAAAGAACAAAGTGCATTAGATCCATTTAAACTAAACAAATTTTGGATTGTTTATCAGATTTTAAAGAATTATTTGTAACAGAAGATAATCCTGGATTGTATAAGTTGCTAAGGGCAACAAGCCAAAATTAGATCCTAATAATATTACTAAAGAAACCAGTTTATCATCATATCACTTTTGTTGTGATTTTAGATATTTAAATTCTCAAACCAAGGAATTTCGTTATACAATTCCTGACTTACAAGATTTAACAGAATCTTTTTCCAAACACACTCCAAATTATATAACATCACTTGATTTATCTTCTGGATTTTTTCAGTTGCCTATTTCAGAAGATTCTCAAAAATATACAGCCTTTAATACTTGTTATGGTACTTACAAATTTTTGAGACTACCTATGGGTCTAAAGACAGCTCCTAACTCATTTCAATTATTGATGGATAAAGTTTGGTCTGGTTTAACTTTTCAATCTGTTTTATGTTTTATTTAGATGATGTGTGTTTTATGTTATTTAGATGATGTGTGTTTTATGTTATTTAGATGATGTGTGTTTTATGTTATTTAGATGATGTGTGTTTTATGTTATTTAGATGATGTGTGTTTTATGTTATTTAGATGATGTGTGTTTTATGTTATTTAGATGATGTGTGTTTTATGTTATTTAGATGATGTGTGTTTTATGTTATTTAGATGATGTGTGTTTTATGTTATTTAGATGATGTGTGTTTTATGTTATTTAGATGATGTGTGTTTTATGTTATTTAGATGATGTGTGTTTTATGTTATTTAGATGATGTGTGTTTTATATTATTTAGATGATGTGTGTTTTATGTTATTTAGATGATGTGTGTTTTATGTTTTATTTAGATGATGTGTGTTTTATGTTATTTAGATGATGTGTGTTTTATGTTATTTAGATGATGTGTGTTTTATGTTATTTAGATGATGTGTGTTTTATGTTATTTAGATGATGTATGTTTTATATTATTTAGATGATGTGTGTTTTATATTATTTAGATGATGTGTGTTTTATGTTATTTAGATGATGTGTGTTTTATGTTATTTAGATGATGTGTGTTTTATGTTATTTAGATGATGTGTGTTTTATGTTATTTAGATGATGTGTGTTTTATGTTATTTAGATGATGTGTGTTTTATGTTATTTAGATGATGTGTGTTTTATGTTATTTAGATGATGTGTGTTTTATGTTATTTAGATGATGTGTGTTTTATGTTATTTAGATGATGTGTGTTTTATGTTATTTAGATGATGTGTGTTTTATGTTATTTAGATGATGTGTGTATTATTTCCAGTACGGTAATTTTCAACAACACATGAAAGATATTAAAGAGGTTTTAGAAAGGCTAAGGCAGGCAGGTTTAAAACTTGGTCCCTCAAAATATGCATTTGCTCAGAGTAAATGTATTTTTCTTGGTCAGACGGTATTCGCCCTCCCAGTGATAAGATTGATATCATTATGAACTATGCTGTTCCTAGATCTAAAAAATCATTGCAACGTACACTTGGTATGTGTAATTGGTTTCGCAAATTTATCAAAGACTTTAGTGCGATTGCCTCCCCTTTATATCACTTATTGAAAGAAGGTGTACCTTTCATATGAACTAATGAATGCAATGAAGCATTCCAGAAACTAAAAATTTCCCTTAGAGACTCAGAAGCTTTAGCATTTCCTATATTTGACCTAGAATTCAAACTGTCAGTGGATACTTGTTCTAGAGGAATAGGATACAGGTTACTTTAAACACATGCTGATGGTCAAGAGCATGTTGTGCGCTTCGGTTCTAAAGGATTAACTAAATGGCAACGTAATTACGCACCTACGAAATGAGAGCTACTTGGTGTTGTAACTAGTGTTTTAAACAATAGTTCCTACTTAAGAGGAAGACATTTTATTATTGAAACTGATCATCAAGCTCTAAAATCATTACATCAAAAACAATTTAAAGGTGCTATATATGAACGATGGTTATCTATTTTGCAGTCATTTGATATAAGGCTGGTAAAAAGATGTGTGTTCCAGATGCTTTGTCAAGAATGGATGTTTTTCCTGAACAGCTATCCTCAAGTCCAACTGAAGACGACCCATTCTTCGAATATTTACAAGAAAAACCTACTCAGGTTAGATTCATCAGTGATGGAAAAATTGAAAAAGTTTTCCCTGCCACTCTAGTATTAGATGATCATTTATATGATGGGGACACAGAAGACATTTCTGGTGATAAAACAGATTCTGATAAAAGTAGTAAAATTAGGAGAGTATTAGCTCAAAGACAAACAGCTAATGGACTTGAATATCTCGTGCATATTACGGGTGAACCTGCCCAAAATTCTATTTGGTTACCTCCTGCCCGTCTTAATGCCAAAGCCTTAAAGTATATTAATGATAATCCTCCTCCTTTTGCTTATACATAGTTATTTATAGTATTATAACATTGTTGAAATGTTTATAAGAGTTAAATGCTATTAGTTGAATTTTGTTTGGTTTAAATATTTGATAATATTAGTTTCATATTTTCATGGTAAAATGTTAAATGTTTTAAGGATATATTTGATATTAGTTAATGTTAAAGTTCAAATATGTTTGATAAAATATGTTTAAAGAAGGAAGTATTTATTTTGACTTCTATTATATTCTCTAGGTTTTATAATATCAGTTGGCATATAATCATTTATAGTATCAGTGGACATATACAATTAATGTCACCAAACTTAAAATGCCACTATGTATACTACTTATCTCCTATACTGAAATAGTTATACTTATTTGCCAACAACTTTGATAAATGTTCTTGGATATTTCAATTTGCATGAAACTGATATATTTAATGTTTTCTATTGATTAGTATGATTAAGTTTTACAATGTAACTTATCTTAGAAACACATTTTGTTATTCAGCATATGTTATTGATGTCTTTTTAACATTTATCATTCAATTTGGAATTAGATATACTATGATATTTGGGGTAAAGTTAAAACTATGAACCTGTGATGTTTAAATAAGTCATTTATTTGTGATGTTTTTGGTACTTTGTTATTTTATTTACCCAAGTCGACCTACTAATGGTAAATTGTCTCCAATTTTATTCTGAGCGACGGATGTTGTATATCTGGGATTAATGAGTAGCTCGATTGTGGTAAAGGGAGATAACTCCAATATGTTAAAATCATAAAATACGAAACAATTAGTTTCAGCTTTATTCTTTTTCTTTTGTTTCATGTGTTGATTACATTGTGATTTTTATGTTTGATTAAATTCTGATTGCGCACCATACACACCCCCAGAGGTGCCAACACTCCAGTCTGGCATAATAATCTACCGATAATGGAAAGACGTACTAATCGATGTCGACAAACGTCATATTGATGATTGACTGTTATTATAACAATATGAAAACTTCAAAAGGCTTCAAAATTTCGTTTTGAATTAAAGATTAGGCTACTGGAAAATTTCGATAATAAAAGTGAAAGTAGAAATACCCGGATGTTGTTATAACCATTTATGTGTTATGGTGTGCTTAAAATACCAATTGTCGTGTGAAAATAGATCAAATTATCATCTTAATTAGGGGATTAATTAAGAAGACAATGATAATCTCGTTACATGACTAACACGTGTTATGGGTAATCAGAATTTAATAATTATTGATTTTTTATTGATTTATGGTAAAGAATTTGGACATTGAAAAACAGTAGGTCACGTAAAAATTATATTTTCGAAAAAAATGAAAGATAGCTTGCCAGGCAAGGTAACATACGCCCACTTCAGCAAATTTGAATATTTGAAAAAGTTGATTGCACCATCGCACTTATTTGAGCTGATATTTAGATGAATCAATTCGAATGAAAACTCTAGCCTTTATCGAGGGCAATAACTCATAAATCGACAACTGGAATTGCGCCATTTTCGAACTCATCCGAGATATTATCAGGATGAATACACATATCAAGTTTCATTCAAATCGGATAAAAACTCTAGCTTCTATCGCGTACACAAGTTAATTTTAACATTTTTTCACTAAGTCAAGGGCAATAACTCATAAACCGACGACTGGAATGGCGCCATTTTTAAACTCATTCTAGATATTATCAAGATGAATACACATACCAAATTTCATTCTTATCGGATAAAAACTCTAGCTTCTATCACGTACACAAGTTAATTTTAACGTTTTTTCACTAAGTCAAGGGCAATAACTCAGAAACCAACGACTGGAATTGCGCCATTTTCGAACTTATCTGAGATATTATTAAGATGAATACACATACCAAGTTTCATTCAAATCGGATAAAAATAATGTGTTAATCATGAAAAGTGGTTAAAGTGTTGTAAACAGTGGCCTGAGATTGTTTGGATCTGAGTTGTATTGACACATTTGGTTACAGACAACAAAAAGTGTTTATTTATATTGACTAACAGCGATTGTATACTAAAAATAAAATCATAATCAAAAGTCAGTATTGTTATGAATTAGCTCACTAAAGTTGAAGTAGACGAAAAATAAAAAATCTGATTTGACCAAAGAAATATTCTTTAAAAATATTCGTTTTTTTGGTGTAAAATGTTTAAATCTTGAATTTGTGCACGACCTTTGGCGCAAATCTAGTTTCGATTTGTCAGTCTTTTCTGACCCAATTCGGACAATTTGGGAATTCGGAATTTTACACCCACCGGATTATCAGATAATCAAATTGGTATTTATGTCCTTCTATTACCCTACACTGATTACTGGATTTGTATCTTATCAGTGAGTTGTCAACAAATCTGGCATTTTGACCAGCATGGAAAAACATGTAGTGGGTAGCCTATACTTGATGTCCGATTGACCCTTGACCCAGACAGACATTTGAACGGGTCGGACGGTCATGTCCGGAATATAGAGCCAAATCAATATCCCTAGGGCGTATAAAAACACTTACCTTGGCTTCACAGGTCATACGTAATGTAGTCATTGACAGGGATTTCTGATCACAAAAATACATTTCATTATCTTCACCTCCACATCTATAAATACATAAATTACAATCAGTATTATAGTCACATTTCATTATCTTCACCCCACATCTATAAAATACATAAATCATAATCAGTATTATAGTCACATTTCATTATCTTCACCTCCACATCTATAAAATACATAAATTACAATCAGTATTATAGTCACATTTCATTATCTCCACATCTATAAAATACATAAATTATAATCAGTATTATAGTCACATTTCATTATCTTCACATCCACATCTATAAAATACATAAATTATAATCAGTATTATAGTCACATTTCATTATCTTCACATCCACATCTATAAAATACATAAATTATAATCAGTATTATAGTCACATTTCATTATCTTCACATCCACATCTATAAAATACATAAATTATAATCAGTATTATAGTCACATTTCATTATCTTCACATCCACATCTATAAAATACATAAATTATAATCAGTATTATAGTCACATTTCATTATCTTCACATCCACATCTATAAAATACATAAATTATAATCAGTATTATAGTCACATTTCATTATCTTCACTTCCACATCTATAAAATACATAAATTATAATCAGTATTATAGTCATATTTCATTATCTTCACTTCCACATCTATAAAATACATAAATTATAATCAGTATTATAGTCACAATTCAGTATCTTCACATCCACATCTATAAAATACATAATTTATCATCAGTATTATAGTCACATTTCATTATCTTCACATCCACATCTATAAAATACATAAATTATAATCAGTATTATAGTCACAATTCAGTATCTTCACATCCACATCTATAAAATACATAATTTATCATCAGTATTATAGTCACATTTCATTATCTTCACATCCACATCTATAAAATACATAAATTATAATCAGTATTATAGTCACATTTCATTATCTTCACTTCCATATCTATAAAATACATAAATTATAATCAGTATTATAGTCACATTTCATTATCTTCACTTCCATATCTATAAAATACATAAATTATAATCAGTATTATAGTCACATTTATTATATATACACTTCAATATCATTTGTATGTATACAACCTTTCAAATGTGTTACCATCAGTGATCATTGATACACTTATATTGACAAGAAATTATTCTGATTTGACTTTGATTTTACTGAGTTATAGCAAAGACTTGAATGGATTCAAATGAGGCTTACAATATTAAACATTTCTATTTAGTTATCTTTACATACCTGGCTTCTTCCCACATTCCAAAAGCATTTAACAAAGCCACATGATCACTGCAACGATTTCCAGCCAAACTTTTATGTACCCAACCTAACCTGCGTCTATCAACCTGTGTTACAAAAGGTTCTGGAAATGTTGTACTTGCAGCAATAGTACACAAAGCATCTCCTACACTGAAATTCAAATATCATTTCATCATAATTTACCACAACTCTGATGAGCTGCAACCAGCAGCAGCATTCAGTGTACAGTCAAACTTGCTCGAACGGTTACCTGTATTCAGCAAAAACAGTCTTGTCTAAAATATTCTTTATATAGGACATTGCTTATGCATTGCTTGTTGTTTAAACATTACTTGTATCTAAAAAATAAATACCAGTATGGTTCACTTTATCACAAGACAGTTTAGGTATAAGGTAGTGAATTTAAAGGTTCATCTTGCATGTGTTAATATATATATTAAAAATGTAAAGAATGGCTACAGATAACCAGGTTGAAAACAAGCAACATTGTAAATGTATTTCATCCTGATATTAGCAATGCAAATGCTCGCTAGGGGCGCTGCGAGCGCCTTTTTCGGGACCGCTAAAAAAGTGACCCTCAAATGTATGGTTCCGATTACGCCTTTTCCTGACGATTTTCATGCACTGGAATTGATGACGCGACAATTTCTGAGTAGAAGATATGTTAAACTCAGTGTCGAGTGGTGTTAGAACTTTCAAAGGTAATTTTAATCCATTTAATCCGGTTTTGATGATATCATTTCCGGTTACATCACTTCCGGTAAAACTTATTTATGATAGAATTAGGATATGCATAATCTTAATGTTATTATTACAAACTGTTTTGACCAAAAAAATATTATCCGGAAGTTATAGTTTGGCCGCCATATTGGTTAGAGTCATTTTTCCAAAATTTTTATTCAGAATAATTTTGTTATTAGACATTCACGATTTCACGAGCATTAAAGATTTTTCGACAGTTCCTTGGGAGCCGAATTTCGATTTTCGATTTTGACTTTTTTGTATAACGTAATGTTTTTTTTCAAAGTTTAGAGGCTTGTATCACATGACCTTGACTGACCTTAACATGACACACAATGATACTTTGCGACCTTGACCTTCTGATTACCTTTTGACCTTTGGGGTCAGACCACTATAACCTTTTTTATAGGGCTTCAAAAATGGCTTTTTTAGCATATTGCCAGTGCTGTAGCGCAAAACCTAACTGGAATAACATCTTAATGTTTGCTGATTTTTAATGTACTCTTTAAAAGGTTTCAAATGATATCAGATTTGGCGATGTCAAAATTCAATTTAAGAAAATGTTGCGATTTTGATCAAACTTTAAAGGCTTCTATCTCTAGAACTTGACCTCAGATCATCTTGATATTTCAAATCTCATGAAGATTTATGAGAGCTTTAACATGATGTATTCATTTTTCATGTCCAACACGTGCTTTCTGTTTTAGAGGTGTGACTCAAAGGTGATTTTGCATCTTTAAAGTGTTTTTACGAGGGCCCTAATATAGATAAAGCAATAATTTTTTCGGATCTGTAATGCTGAGATCTTGAGGTTTCCAAAAATATGCAACACGTCTATGTAACTTGCATATTTCCATATCCCATACTTTAACATAGGGCAATAATACGTATGTTGGTTAATTGACTGTATAAACAGTGTCACTATTAATAGAGTCAGTAAGTTTGACATGTTAAAGTTAAAGGGGCTCTACCTCAATTTTTGTTAAATATGAATTATATTCAGTTTACGCATTAAAGGGAGGTCTAGGATGGACTAAACTACGGAATGCTGAATATTTAACTTACTGAAACACCCTGTAGGCACGCCCACTGCTTAATTGACCCACTTTCTTATTTATGAACCGATTTTCTTCAAAATTTGCATATACCTTCATGTTTGAATAGTGATTTAAAGGAAAATACAAAATATGGATTGTGCGCATGCGCGATTTAACTTTTTTGTTTGTTATCCGATTTTAACGAAACTTGGCATGTACACGCATAATCGGATTCAAAACTTAGTAGAAATGTTAAAATTTAGTTCTGCGCATGCGCAATATCAACTTCCTTATTTCTTATCCAAATTTCTTCAAAATCGGTATGTATGTGTATAATTAGATTAGAAATATCATGGACATTTTGAATTTGTGAAGTGTGAAGTGCGCATGCGCGTTGCTAACTTTCTTATTTCTTATCCGAATTTCATGAAACTTGGTATGCAAATGTATATTCCGATTCCAAATATGATGGAGATATTGAATTTGTGTTTTGCGCATGCGCATTGCTAATTTTCTTATTTCTGAATCAAATTCATTCAAAATTTGCATGCATGTGTATAATAAGATTCGAAATATCATGGCCATATCAAATTTATGTAGTGCGCATGCGCATCGCCAACTTTCTTATTTCTTATCAGAATTTCTTCAAAATTAGCGTGTTTGTGTATAATCAGATTTGAAATTTCATGGACATTATGAATTTGTGTTGTGAGCATGCGCAGTAACAACTTTCTTATTTCTCAACCGAATTGCATGAAACTTGGTATGCATATGTATAGACTGATTCGGGATTTCATGAAAATAGAGCTTTTGTACAGTGCACATGCGCATTGCCAACTTTATTTTTTCTTGTTGAAATATTTTTAAACCTGATATGTATGTCTATAATCCTAGTCTCAATTGCATTACCCTGTCGATCTCGCGCATTGAATTATCAGTACAGTGCATGCGCAATCGAATATTGTCGTACAGTTCTAGTTTTTATTTATTTTGTTACTTCACAATTACAATCATCAGAATATGCCAAAAGACTAAATATTATGGTTTGATTTTTTTAAAACATTCCATATTTTTCTGGTTATTATATTTTTTGGGGAGATATAGACATATTTTCATTTTTGTTTTACATAATATGTGAGATTTTTTATTGTTACCCTTTTTTCATAAATCTATGCTAGTTTTTTCAGTTAGTAGCCTACTTGTTTTAATAAATAAATGTTTTTTTGAAAGGTTGTTTCTGTATTTTTCTATTATTTACTCTTTATGGTGGGGTAGCATATACCTTGGGGTTATTAGCATCCAATTGTCTTAGATGAAACTGAATGAAAATGTGATTACTATAGTATTTTACAAAAAAACTTGATTTTTGACATGTTCAGAGTGCTGCAGTGGCATAGCTACAATTAATATCAAACTGGTATTGATGTCATTAGATTTGACTCATCTTCATCCATTCACAGCCAAAATTTCAGCCAAAAATATTCAACGGTGCCTGAGTAAAGGGTTGGGGTTTTCATCCGTTTTCAAAAAGTGATCAAAAAATGGCCCTCTGGATGAATACACAAAAAAAGTGTAATAACTATTTTTCTTTTAAGCTGATTTTAAAAATATTTCCAGATTATTCAATGGGAATTAATGTGATGTATTCACTTTCCAAAAAATCTGAAATCTAAAAAACCGGTTCGCATTGCTACTGATATGAAGGCTACCTCTTAATTACAGTTAAAAAAAAATCACACTTAAACACTTACTAGAAAATACATCCATAAATGATCATTTTTCCCAGTCTTGGTTCAATTGGCATTCTAGCTAAAATTCGGCCCAGTGGTGTCAATTCATCATTACTGTCTAATGCTCTCATTTCTATAAGTAAACATTTTAATTTCATTTAAAAGATAACATATAGATTTATCAAAATCACAAGACAAATAACAGACTCTTCATGCATCAGAAAAAAAATCATGGCCTTTATTTGCATGTTGTGTTTTCCTGTCTGTGATTCCTGTAATCAGAAAAAATTTGATGGCCAATTTGTCCGTTGACTAAAGTTTTCAGTAAATGAAAGATTCTGAGAGTGACATCTTTTCTGATTACAGGAGTTTTGTTTTCAATAATCTTTATCAAGGTCATTACAAACACTCGCGCAAAGTTTCATCAAAATTCATCAATCCACAACATATTATCAAAAGCAAGGGCAATAGCCAATTAAATATTTGATCCTTACGTGATTATGAACACTCACAATAACTTTCATCAAAATCCAAAAAGAAATCAGCTCTATCGTGTCTATAACATATTTTCAAAGCAAGGGCAATAACCCATCATGGAAATATCATCAATATCAAACTTGTCCAAGATTTCACCAATATAAAAATTCACACCAAATTTAATTCAAATCAGATGAAAACTGTATTCTCCATAGCGCGTTCACAAGCCAATTTCGATGCATTTTGACTAAGTCAAGGGCAATAACTCAAAAAACATAAAAAAAATCGTCAAATTCAAATTTATCCAAGATCTCATTAATATAAATGATCGCACCAAATTTCAAAACAAATTAAAACTCTAGTCTCATCCTTGGGTGATAAAAAACACTCTTACCAAGTTTTATCAAAATCCATCAAGAAACCAGCTCTCTGTCGTGTCCACAACAATTGTGGACAGACGAACAGACAGGCCAACAGAGAAACGAGACAGACAATGGTGACTACAATAATACGCCCACATTAATGTATGTAAATTCCAAATAAAAGTGACAGTTGAACAAAACCAATCATGAAGATGATTAATGGTGATCTCAGTTGTAAAAAAC
Source organism: Lottia scabra (assembly GCA_029955415.1). Lineage (NCBI taxonomy): Eukaryota > Metazoa > Mollusca > Gastropoda > Lottiidae > Lottia > Lottia scabra. The sequence continues at coordinate 8,851,658 of JARJEI010000014.1, read as the reverse complement.
TATGATGCTTTGACAGGATGAAGATATGAGGCTTTAAAAAATTAAACTTCTGTCAACATAAAACCATTTATTTCTCCAAATAAATAAATAAATAAATGGTTTTATGTTGAACCCACATTAATGTGTGGGCATATCAAAAGGATAATGCTGTTGAGATGTAGTTATTCTATAAACCCTAGAACTACAAGTGGTTATGAAAGCCTTTTCCTATTCTGTTAAATGTTCAGAGCCAAATTAGTTAAAAATTTCTATACCCAAACTGTTACTCTTGTAAATTATATCTTTTTTTGCTGTCAAAAAGCAAAGAACTTACGTCTAAGAGTGGCCTGGGCTTCAATAACAGCATCTAATGGTGGAGGTTCCACTGCTTTTGCCAAGAAATCACCAATTTCTCCTAATCTTAATAATTTAATAGATAGAGCACATTCATGAAGGGGAGTACGAAATATCTCTGGCGTAGTATGTTGATCCAACCTGTAAGTAAAAAATATACAGTGAATCCTGCTCACACCAACTTACAGTACACCCACATGGTTTGAATATTCAACATGACCAGATAATTCCATTGGTAGTAACGTTTAATCAGACAGTAGTACAGGCATCCATATTTTTACTGTTAAATACATTAAATGTAGAGCGATATAGAAATATTAAAAATATTAAAATAGAACCTGAAACATGTTGTTACTCAAAGTTTCACGTTGTGCGATCTATATTATTTCTGCGACTCCAAACTACAGCCTTTAATAAAGTGTCTCCAAGAAATTTGGATAGAAGGGAAGGAGCAATGGCATTGTCCACATTTAATAAAACTTTTGTCAAATAAATCATTGACAGCTCAAACCTTTCTTGTGCCTAAAAGCACATTTCCTCAATACAAGTTAATTTTTTTTTCTTTCAGGGGTTTAAAACTGCAAAGATGAATAGCTTAAGGGTATTGATTGGGCTAGCGTTCGAGAAAAAAAACACGAGATGGAATTTTTGCGAATTACTTATTATTTTTGGGCTCAGATTGTAGATAATTATTATTACTTTATTTGTAAACTATATAGAATGAAAAAAAAAACGAAAAGAAATTAGGTATTTCGTTAGTTTTTGCTAAAAAATTAGGAAAAAGTAGCAAAATGTGTCCCGGTTGGTACAAGATTTCTCAGCCATTTTTTATTGGAAAATTACGATCTTGGTCTTGATTGAAATCTTATTCAATAAGGATGAAACGTACAGAGAGTTTTTTCGAAAATTCTAATCAGTTTGGCCCCTGGAAAATGTTTGCCATTCCTACGTGTAAATTTTCCATGGTAACCACTAAAATAATATTTTTTTTTGGAAAATCGCTCTGTACGTTTCTCGGCAATGTAATTGTCTACATTTATGCCAAGTTTGATGTAGATTGATCCATTCACATTTTTTTAAACTTGTATCAAAGGTTTGAAATGTCCAATTTTTATGACATGTTTGAAAGGGCTGTCAACTCATTAAAAAAAATCTGATTGACATGAAATCAACCTTAAACTATCGAGAAGGACCCCAAATCATCAACAAATGCACAACAAGTCTCAAGAAATCATTATTTCATATACTTATTCCATTTATTCATAACGTGAAATCACCCTTAACTGTTATTTTAAACTTACTTCTCATATCTGTTTCTACTACACAAGTGAAAACAGAATCCTGGTCGAACTCGCCCTGCCCGACCTCGTCTTTGTTCCAAATTAGTCTTGGATGCCCACACAGTTGCATAGTTGGTCATATTATTATGAGAGGTGAACAACTTCATTTTGGCTCTGAAAATACGTACAGAAAATTCAATTTAGATTTAAATATAAATTTGAACTAATTTCTATAGAGTTTCTTCATTACAGAGTTTGGTTTTTAGTAATATTATTAGCAGGAGCAGATCTAGGATTTAAAGAAAGGGAGGGCTCTGAAATATAACATGCTTCAAATTCAACGCAACTGCGAGTGCCTTTGGCGCGAGTGGTACATTTTTAGAGGGTTCTGATATGGGGGCTTGAGCCAGGGGAGTCCCTTCCCTTAGGCTACACTAGAAACAATTATTTTTTTTCAAAAAATAAGTCAAACAATTTGCCATTGGCCGCCATATTTACTAATAGCAGACACCATACTTGTTAATGAAATATGTCCGCCAACTACCTACTATAAATCCCTGGTAAGCCACCCCCATCGGTCAGTTGATTTACAGATTTCAGACTGTCAACATCGATAATCAACACTCACAGTAAAACCAACCAACCTTGAAACTAACGAACCTTGACTTTCAAAACAGTACAAATAGAGGTCAAGTAAGAAAATGAAAATTCCCATATATTTACAATTACATTTGGTAGCAGGTCCAAATATGATCTCATATATGCACACTGCATCTGCAGTTATGAACTTCTTACAATAACACATTCACAAAGCTTAGTTTTCTTCTATAATTTTTATATCGTTGACATGAAATGATAACAACTTGTTACAGTATTGCCAACTTCAGTTCAGATCTCTGAAACTTACTTCTTACACTATGGGACTATTCTAAAGGCAATTTTGAAACTCTAAAACAGGACATCAGGAATACGGGATGGGAGACCATTAGAGATTATTCAAATATTTACAATTCAACTGTTTCCTTTACATCTGAGTTAATAAGAATTGCCAAAAGAAACATACCTAATAAAACAGCAACTATTAGACCGCGTTATCAATCTTGGATGAACAATACCATTAGAAAAATGAGCAGAAAGAAAAACAAAATTCATCGAAAAGCTACCAGATCGAATTCTGGTGCCAATTGGCAAAATTTTAAGAAAGTGAGAAATGCCTATTTAAAACTTATAAGAAAATGCAAGAGCCAATACTCTGAAAATTTAGACAAAAACATATTTCTATATTCTTCATGCAGGTGACGCTTATCACTGCGCATGTCTAAACTTACATATAAATATTCATAGCCTCATAATTACTATTAACATCCTTCCCACCAGAAACATTAATTATAACCACAGAAATAACAACAATATACCATCTATAAACTGCAGAAATATACTATTGTATGATTCATTCATCAGAGAGTGGAATAATCTACCAAATTCTCAAAAACTACACCTTCAAAACATCTCTTAAATCAAATGACAATTATCCACCTGACAATTATAGCTTTGGCAATCGAAAAAATCAAATTTACCACTGTCGTCTTCGTCTTTCCTGCAGTGACCTTAATGGTCATAAATGGACACGTTAGTGATAATCCTGCATGCTTGTGGTCATCAATTTGAAGATGCAGAACACTTCCTTTTGAACTGTCCCTTACATTCAGATGCACGAGACAGATCTATAAACACTCTACCAACTGGCCTTAAAAATATAACATATCTTCTAAACGGTGTAATAAATGACCCTGATCAAACAATATTAATTTTTGAAAAAGTTCACAAATTCCTATTTTTATCTAAACGTTTTTAGAATCCAATTTATTCTTATATATATTTTCGATATCTACTATGGATGTAGCGACGTCTATATATATACGTTACTTATTTTAACGATATTGTACTGTACATATGAACATTTTGTATTAGGAAAATGAAATGAATGGAGTTTTAAGTCCTACTTTTATGCACCTATATGGGCTAATTGAGGATGGGCAAACGCCATGCAGTGTTCAATGAGGGAAATTTTCCAGGACAGCGGCATTAGCCTGCTCTTATTTTTGATTTCCAACCGTCGAGGGATCTTTAACGTGCACAGTCAATAGCACATGGGACCTCGGTTTATTGTCCCATCCGAACAACTTGACGCTTTTTCCATGTCAGCCCCTCCGACCTGCATCACTGACAGGGGGAAACCGCGTTGAAAAATCCGAAGGTATCATCTCGACCCATGCCAGGATTGAACCCTGGACCTTCAGGTTAACTCACTGAGCCACCGCAGCTCCCATTTTGTATTAGGAGAGGGGTTATATAGGCAAAAGCCTGTTCCCCAATCCTTTTCGTATTTATATGAATAAAATATTGTTTAAAAAAAAAAATAGCGATGGCCATCGTAATACGCCCACTTTTATAATGGCAGACAGTTCGTCCGGGGGGGTTGACAAGAGTTGTCATTAAATAAGAGATTCTGAGAATGACATTTTTCTCTTATTACAGGAGTAATTTGAGAGTGTATCGCTTTTTTACGCGTTTTAATAAACAATGTCAATAACTTTGATTTTTCATAGTGTTTATCCATAGGTCATTACAAACACTCACATCAACCAGTTTTCTATCATGTCCACAACATATTCTAAAATCAATAAGAAAATCAATAACCAAATATGTTTTGATCCGTCTGATTTTCAATAGGGTTCATCCTTGGGTGATTAAAACACTCACAAGTTTTACCAAAATCCATCAAGGAACCAGCTCTCTATTGTGTCCACAACTTTGAGAATGTTAAGGGCTGAAAAATTACCGTGTTTTAACGAACAAGGGCAATAACTCATCAAATAATTTTCGATGTTTCTGATTTTCAATAGGGTTTATCCCTCGGTCAAAACAAACACTCACACCAAGTTACATCAAAATCAATCAAGAAACCAGCTCTCTATCGTGTCCACAACTTTGAGAGTGTTACGGGCTGAAAAATAAACGTGTTTTAAAGAACTACAGCAATAACTCATAAAATATTTTTTGATTTTTCTGATTTTCAATAGTGTTTATTCCAAGGTCAATACAAACACTCATACCAAGTTTCCTCAAGAAACCAGTTCTCTATCATGTCCACAACATATTTTCAAAAGCAAAGGCAATAACCCATGAAATTTTTTTTCGATTAGTTTGATTTTCAATAGGGTTTATCCTTGGGTGATAAGAAACACTCACAGCAAGTTTCATAAAAATCCACCAAAAAAACAGCTCTTTATTGTGTCCACAACTTTGAGAGTGTAACGGGCTGAAAAATCAACGCGTTTTAAAGAACAAGTGCAATAACTCATAAAATATTTTTTCGATGTTTCTGATATTCAATAGGGTTTATCCTAATGTCAATACAAATACTCATCAAGTTTGATGCACAATGTACAGACGCAGATCCATTATTCAATGGCACCGCAAGCGCCAAAGGCGCGAGAAACAAATTTTTAGAGGGTTCTGACATCAGTCGGCCAAAAATATGGGCTCGAGATCCGCCCGGAGGAATTTTTTTCTGAAGTGGGGAATTCAATTAAAAAGGTTGAGAAGCACTGATCCAAAGCTATGTAGAAACTGACAAAATTTTCATTATATGTTGAGCAACATCTAGGCAACAAACTTGGTAACAAGGATTTGTCTTGTTTATAAATGACATCATTTTGGTATCATGTTGGGCAAATTGTTATAACTTTTTTGTGGCGACTCCAAGATATATCATATCTGACAACCTCATTTGCGTCACATGACTTCAGATTGATCATGTGATTGATAGTTGATGGTTTAAAGCTAGACAACATAATTGGCATATTGGTAACAAATATATATATTTCAGCAACAATTGGACAACATTTGAATAATGTTGTCAAATGTTTTTTAACTGCACCACTACCCATTTCTTTTTAGTATCATGGCATCTTCCTAATGTTGTACAGAAAATGTTGTCAGTGTGTTCAATACTTTAGCTTTAAATGACTTGAACTTTTGTTTTATGTTTTCAAACTATTGGCTTGAGAACTCCAACAGTATAAGATATATAACAAATATTGTTGTACTCACTTGCAAGAATCTATGACATAAACAACGTCATTTATAGTTACACTAGTTTCAGCAATATTGGTGGACAGAATAATCTAAAATTGACAGATGATCATAAATTTATAATTGCCTTAAAAAAAGTATGTTGGACTTTTTGATACAATAACAAGTTGTTGCCGAGCAAGATATGACCATTTCTCTATTGCCACATTTATCATAACTTCTGTTTATCACACCAAATTTTCTAATCGTTGATAAATTCTGTGTCCTCTATCGTGTTCACAAGTCACATTTATCATAATTTCAGTGTATCGAAACCCATTTAGTGAAATAAAGAAATTAGTTTTATAATTTTAAGGGGAAATGAAACCCATTTAGTGAAATAAAGAAATTAGTTTTATAATTTTATGGGGAAATGAAACCCATTTAGTGAAAGAAAGAAATTAGTTTTATAATTTTAAGGGGAAATGAAACCCATTTAGTGAAATAAAGAAATTAGTTTTATAATTTTAAGGGGAAATGAAACCCATTTAGTGAAATAAAGAAATTAGTTTTATAATTTTAAGGGGAAATGAAACCCATTTAGTGAAATAAAGAAATTAGTTTTATAATTTTAAGGGGAAATGAAACCCATTTAGTGAAAGAAAGAAATTAGTTTTATAATTTTAAGGGGAAATGTCCAATCTACAGCTTAAAACATCATAGGGTGGCAAATTGAAAAGGTGTGAATAGTGGGTTTAGAAGGAGGTAAGAGCAGCTGACTACAATCACCTGTCATCACTTTCTAATCTGTGGAGGAGGGAGGCACCCTGCAGCACAACATGTGAAAGCTAGGTAAAAGAATATGTTATCAATATTAATACTAAATATACCTTTGTCACATCTTGTGGAACTGGGTCAAAAACACGTCTTTGATCTTCTCTTGGTATCTGAGAATGTAGAGGTAATACACGGTATCTGTTAGTTCCTGTAATTATTATAAAAAACATCAGACTTACAATATTTTTAACTTACAACATCTTTAACTATCTTACAGGTGAAAATTGTAATTGAAATATGTTTGTCAGTCACTTTTTGTAGTGGTAAAATCTGACTTGTTGTGGGCTAGTTTTTACGATGCCCTAGATTCATTGGAAAATACTAAATCAACTATAAGGATAACAAGCAAGGTGTAGAATACATTCTACTACACTAACCACACCAATCCTCATCCATCCAGAAAACATTTGCTATTATGCACAGCATAAATCAATGTGATTAAAATATTCTGGAAACTGCATAACAAAATGATAGTTATTAAAAATGTATAAATTTAACAAAAAAGACTAGTGGCACATTTCAACCCCCAAAGTGGCAAGCGGACATTTGTGTAAAAAATTAAAAATATTACAGCAGACAACTTTGCCTCTCTTTCTGTTATATCTTTGACATTCATGCCCCATATACAGGATCCTTTAAATTTTCACTTAATGAACACACTTCCAAAAAGGTGTCATTTTCCATGTTCTATTTCTCCAAGATGTAAGTTGTTACATAATTAACAGGAATCATTGAAAAGGGGAGGCTTTGTACATTAACTTGCTTGAATAACTTACACCCTCCACTACCATTCTACAAAATGAATCAATTAGTGATGCTTTACTATTTTGACACTTCAAGAAATTATCTTGAGAAGGTCTGGTTTACAAGCTAAAAATTGAGCGCGTACAACGTACAAGAGCAATAACCGGTCCTTGATTGAATGACACTAAATAGTTTTGTTAAGTTTCATCCAAATCGGTGAAGAACTGTGTTCACAAGATATCGTGGTAAAATAAAAAAAAGGCAATATAAACTCAAATAAAATATTTTCAGCTTTCCCTGAATGTGGTTTATCCTTGAGTGTTTGCACCAAGTTTTGTCAAAAATTGTGCCCTGTAGAGTGTTTAGGAGCAATTGTGGACGGAGGGAAAGACACAGCCAACGACAATATACGATGTGGGTACGTGTATAAAAACTAAAGCCTCTTTATGTCCACATGAAATGTGGTTTGCACAGACTGTACAAAGGAATTATACATACGTTCACATGACATTTCTATACTGGTGTTTAATAAGTTTCGAGTCCACCGAATATATGTGTAAGCTATGTATACTACCAGCTTAATCAATCTTTAGCCATACACATTTTTGGTTTTCTGTCATCATTAATTTCTTCTGGAGTGTTTACAAACTCTTTTTGCTATAAGATTCCTCCGCTCTCCACATCACTTACCAAACTCCGGACTTTGTTCAAGATATTTTTGTAGTGCCATGATGAGATTCCAACCAGGTAAAAATATCAATACTGCACCAGGTATATTCAATCCTTTGATGTATCGTAATAATGCCTGCAAATCAATTTCATGGTCAGTTTAATTTGTGAACACAAAACATGTTACGAACACACAGCTTTGTTTTGCAAATGACTCTTTTTTCACAGTGCCTGTGGTTCCTGTTATTCCAGAATGACATCACCAGGAATTTTGAATGTAACAAACAGAAGTTTGAAATGTCTCTCATACACATAAAAATAGCGATGGCCATCGTAATACGCCCACTTTTATAATGGCAGCCAATTCGTCCGGGGGGTTGACAAGAGTTGTCAGTAAATGAAAGATTCTGAGAATGACATGTTCTCTAAATTCAAGAGCAATAACCTTATTATGTTAAATATTTTTTTGATCGGTCTGAATTTCAAAAGGGTTTATCCATGGATGATTACAAACATTCACACCAAGTTTAATCGAAATCCACCAAAAAAACCAACTCCCTATTGAGTCCACAACATATTTTAAAAAGCAAGAAAAACCCATGAAATATTTTTTGATTAATCTGATTTTCAATAGGGTTCATTCTTAGGTGATTATGAACACTCATACCAAGTTTCATCAAAATCCATCAAGAAACCAGCTCTCTATCGTGTCCACAACTTTGTTTAAAGCTGAAAAATTGATGCGTTTTAAAGAACAAGGGCAATAACTCATCAAATATTTTTCGATGTTTCTGATTTTCAATAGGGTTTATCCCAAGGTCAATACAAACACTCATACCAAGTTTCATCAAAATCCATCAAGAAACCAGCTCTCTATCGTGTCCACAATATATTTTCAAAAGCAAGAGCAATAACTCATGACATATTTTTCGATTAGTCTGATTTTCAATAGGGTTCATCCTTGGGTGTTTATGAACACTCACAGCAAATTTTATCAAAATCCATCAAGAAACCAGCTCTCTATCTTGTCCACAATTTTTTAAAGGCTGAAAAATTAAAGCGTTTTAAAGAACAAGGGTAATTACTCAAATATTTTTCGATGTTTCTGATTTTCAATAGGGTTTATCCCAAAGGTTATTACAAACACTCATACCAAGTTTCATCAAAATCCATCAAGAAACCAGCTCTCTATCGAGTCCACAACATATTTTCAAAAGCAAGGGCAATAACCCAGGAAATATTTTTCGATTAGTCTGATTTTCAATAGGGTTCATCCTTGGGTGCCTATGAACACTCACAGCAAGTTTCATCAAAATCGATCAAGAAACCAGCTCTCTATCATGTCCACAACTTTGTTTAAAGCTGAAAAATGAACGCGTTTTAAAGAACAAGGACAATAACTCATCAAATATTTTTCGATGTTTCTGATTTTCAATAGGGTTTATCCAAAGGTCAATACAAACACTAATAATAAGTTTCATCAAAATCCATCAAGAAACCAGCTCTCTATCGTGTCCACAACATATTTTTAAAAGCAAGGGCAATAACCCAGAAAATATTTTTCGATTCATCTGATTTTCAATAGGGTTCATCTTTGGGTGATTACAAAAACTCACAGCAAGTTTCATAAAAATCCACCAAGAAACCAGCTTTCTATCGTGTCCACAACTTTGAGAGTGTAACGGCTGAAAATTAACACGTTTTAAAGAACAAGGGCAATAACTCTTAAAATATTTTTTCGATGTTTCTGATAATCAATAGGGTTTATTCCAATGTCAATACAAACACTCATACCAAGTTTCATCAAAATCCATCCAGAAACCAGTTCTCTATCGTGTCCACAAGATATTTTCAAAAGCAAGGGCAATAACCCATGAAATATTTTTCGATTCGTCTGATTTTCAATAGGGTTCTTCCTTGGGTGATAACAAACACTCACAGCAAGTTTCATCAAAATCCATCAAGAAACCAGCTCTCTATCGTGTCCACAACAATTGTGGACAGCCAGGCGGACAGACGGACAGACAGACAGACAGGGGCGACTACAATATACGCCCACATTAATGTGTGGGCGTATAAAAGGCTAGAAATCCTCTTTCTCATCCCTTTAAGGTTATTTAAACTCTTTTTTTTAACTCTTAATCACCTGATTTTTGTTGTAATTTTCGTTATTTTTTTTGAATTATTTTCTACAAGATAGGAGTTTAAAAACATCAACTATGAAAACTTTTTTCACTAACTTTTGAAGCACCTTTTTTTGACCAACTTTTCGACCTCTGCAATTTTATTTTGATCAATATGAAAACTTGCACATATATAGACATTTCAACTGTAACAAAGGTATTTTTCCAAAATATCAATATCATTTACGGTTTTGTAGTCATTCGCCCGTTATGTTGAAATTTCAACTTCCTGAATTTTAAACTAGGACCGTGCGACAGTACCAAGGCTGTGGGCTCCTGGTTTCTTCCATGGGAGAAAAGTGGCATTTTTCAATCCATGGTGATAGTTTTACAGAACATAACAACCAGCATATGAATTGTTTATATTCAGGAGTGAAAAGTAGAACAACCAGTTCAAGTTCGATAGTGAAAAGTGGAATAACCAGTTTATGTTAGGTAGTGAAAAGTCATCTGATGAAAAAAGCCTTAAAAAGTTGTAATAAAAGTTTGTTTTACATCAATGGAAAGTGAATATCAAAACTCTCTAAGAATTGTAAATAACTTCTAATATGCGAGATATGGCACATGAAAGAGCCAAATCTCAGTTTAGAAATGTCAACCAGAAATGGAATGCATAGCATTTATACTTCATAGTTTTAAATTATGATGGGGTATATATCATTTCATAAATTATTCTTTATAAAACTTTTAAATGGTCAACGTTTATATCATCGCACATTAAAGGAATACATTTAGATCACAAGGTCACCAAAAGTCAAAGTTTTCGATAGTATTGAAAATATTTACCCAGAAATAAAGAAAATTGTGTAACAAAATTAAAAAATTGTGTAACAAAATTAAAAAATTGTGTAACAAAATTAAAAAAATGGGTTCCCATGTTTTGTTAGCAATCGATTGGAGGTTCCATAGACACTAAAGTTATGCAAATTCCATAATTCCCTGAGGCCCCATTTTGTCTTTTATAAAAATATATCTTTCAAGCGTACTTACTTAAACATGAGCCGACCAGAAACGACCAGGAAACCACCAATGAAAACGTGAACCGACCAGGAAACGACCTCAAACTATTTTACAATTAATTCTAAGCATGCTATTTAGATCGAACATGAAGTTTAATTTCCAAAAATGTGCATTTTGGAGAATTGCACTTTACTGACCTATGTCTTTCATATTTCCCAGTAGAATGCATTTTATTGACCTGTGTGTAAACTCACCTAGTAATTCGTCTCGAAACAAGCGGAAAATGGCCTACAATAAAGTTGTCCAAACCATGTTCGCTCTGCTTGTAACACAAAAGATAGTGGACCACGGCCATATACGCCTAACGAAAAAGTCGAAAAAGGAAAAAACTAAACTTTCTCAAACCTTTCGATATAGATCCAATAACATCCATTTTAAGTTTCATCAAAATCGGTTGAAAACTAAGAGAGTAATAGCATATTTAAGATTTGGGGCAAGGGCAATAACTCTGCTTGTAACTATCAAAAATAGCTCAAATTCGAACTTGATCTTTGTTTTCTGATTATATGAACACATATCAAATTTAATTTGATTCCGTCAAAAACTCTAGTTTTTAGAGCGTTTACAAGGAAATGTTGATGAACGGACCGACGGATTTGAGGCAAGGGCAATAACTCTGCTTCTAACGATCGAAAATAGCTCAAATTCGAACTTGATCTTCGTTTTATGAATATGTATACACATATCAAATTTCATTTGATTCCGTCAAAAACTCCAGGTTTTTAGAGCGTTTACAAGCAAATGTTGATGGTCGGACCGACGGATTTGGGGCAAGGGCAATAACTCTGCTTCTAACGATCGAAAATAGCTCAAATTCGAACTTGATCTTCGTTTTATGAATATGTATACACATATCAAATTTCATTTGATTCCGTCAAAAACTCTAGTTTTTAGAGCGTTTACGAGCAAATGTTGACGGACGGACGGACCGACGGACGGACGGACGGACCGACGGACGGACCGACGGACGGACAGGGGTGACTACAATATACGTCCTCATAGAGAGATGAGGGCGTATAAAAATGGTAAATACTCCGTCCTAAACCAGTCTATCATTCAAAATCTGCTTTATTTACCAAAATATATCGGTTAGACCAAAGACTTTGCCGTTTCGAAGCGAAGAAAGGTGCCGAATTTCTATTTTAATTTTGACCCCAAAATTAGTGTCCTCCCTTCTCATTTCTCTTACCACCGTATAACAAAATTATATAACTACGAGCCCCTGTGATTTAATCCGTTATGTATAGGATAATGCATGATAATGCATGGTTTCGAGGGATTAGTTGCCCCAGCCCAAGGGGCTGACTTGATCGTTTCTCTGATTTCAGTAATGGGTTTGTAGATGCTGTGCCTTTGAGCCGTATCTTTCAGACCTGGTTCTATGCCCTTTAAAATTAGATTTCACAGCCGTGGTTTTATTGATCTTGTTTACATAATTTGTATTTGTAAATTTTCTTCTTACAGTTGTGGTGACTCTACTGTTGAATTCCAGTACAGATCTCAACGAAAATATTTATTAATAGTTTTCTTTACTCTTAGAGCTAAAGTGGATGTCTAGTTTAAGCAGTGCAGTGCTTCTTCTGTTCTGGTATCTTTACTTTTAGATTGAAGTAGACTTTTCATCAACAATATTTAATAATAGTTATAGTGGAGGTGCAATAAATGTCTGGACAAAGTACTTACTTATAGTCCTGTCTCTTGCAATTGTATTTTGGCTGTTCGATTTCTTACAGATATATTACAGATTGACATAACATAATTTAATTATTTCACTTCCAGGTTTTCTATTTGGCATTATCTATTTTGGCAAACAATTCACACTTTTGGCAAATCTAAATTCATAACATACTGTCAGGGGATGAGTAAACATCCTTCAAAGTGATCTCAATCTTGCTGACTAATCATCACTTGTGACTTTAATTCAAGATCAATGTCATTGCTGTTAGAACTACCGGCTTGGGCCATGATTTGAGTTACTCGTGTCATTCATTACATCGTACATAAAACACTATCGAAACCATGGAACTTTACCATTCTTGGCTACGTATATTCTCTGATATTAGTTATTAGATATTATTATTACAATGTCTAATCCTCCTTCGAAGCGTGCCCGTACTGACGTGTCTCTCGATATAAAACAGAAAATAATTGGTGATTATGAAAAGGTACCGTGCCCAACACAGCAAGATTTAGCAACGAAATATGGCATAGGTCATACAACAATAAGTGACATTTTAAAACGTAAGGACGAATTTAGAAAAATGTTTGCTGATAATATTAATTCTAATAAATATTTTGTATAATAACTCAAAATTTGAACAAATAAATAAAATGACACATGATTGTGACAGCTCGTAGTAAGAACATTCCCATTTCTGGCCTGATAATTAAAACTAAAGCTTTGATGTTTGCTGGTGAAATGAATGTTGATGACTTTAAAGCCTCTGATGGTTGGTTGACTTCGTAGTGTTAGTGGTGAAAGAGCTTACATGAAAGTTGTAGCGTGAATATGATAACTGTTGAGGATTATAAATCCAGTGTTGATCGAAGGGTATTCTCCCGAGGATATTTTTAACTGTGATGAAACTGGATTATTTTTTCATGTTCTTCCTGATAAAACTCTCGCCGATAAACGCCAATCTGTTAAAGGGGGTAAGATTTCGAAAGAAAGACTTACAGTTTTGTTTGTTGTAGTGCAAGCGGCGAAAACTAAAACCATTAGTGATAGGGAAAGCCCTCAACCCTCGATGTTTTAAAAATAAACGCCCCCATGATATCCCGGTTACCTGGAAAGCCAACCGAAAGGCGTGGATGACCCATGAACTCTGCAATGAGTGGCTTGAACAATTAAACAGACAAATGCGAGGTCAAAGGCGACACATTTTACTATTCATGGATAATGCCCCTTCCCATGGTTCCGCTTTTAAACCTAGCAACGTTGAAGTTAGATTTTTACCAGCTAATACCACTTCGGTCTTACAACCATCTTATGACGTATTTAGTCGCCAGAATCGACAAGTGTTCTTGTGCCTCCGATCTTGCTAAGAAGATAACTGTGTTAGATGCCGTGAAATGAGTCAAATGTGCGTGGCAGGAGACCAAATCATCAACCATTCAAAAGTGTTTAGCGCGTTGTGGTTTCGTCGCGGAAAGTTCAAGTGAAGATGATAACGATAACATTCTTTTGGCCCGCCTCTTGGAACAAATGAATAGTTCCGTGACTGTAGAAGATTTTATATCCTGTGATACCATTGTTGAAACCAAGAACCCGTCCACTAGTGATTTTGAAAAAGACATTCTCAAAAGACATATTATTGAACCGTCTTCTAGCTCTGAATGCGTAACTGTGAATGAGAATGATACATGTAGTGATAGCGATGATGACGAATTACAAGGTGTACAAGTGAAAACATTTGCCGAATGCTTGAGACATTTAGATGCAATGAAAAGTTTTTTGGAAGGAAAGGATGAGTCTTCAAACCAAATTCTATGTGAGTTGGAAACTCGTTTATGTGAACAATCAATATTATTAAAAACAAAAAACTCTGTTCAGAATAAATTGACTTTATATTTTAATGTACTAAATGATAAAATGAATGAATAAAAAATACATGAATTGTCTCTGTTTATTAGAATGATAACATATTACCGGGATATCTGGGTCACTAGGCTATAAATAGAACCATACTGGCAGATGTTGAAAATCTTGATCTTTGAGTATTCCGTCAGTCGAATTACACAGAGTACACTGTATACAGAAAATGAAAGATAACTTTATAAGTACGGGTATATTTGAAGGGATTGTGCGATTTTTGGGCAGTTCCCGTAAATCTGAAGGCTATATACCTATATTCAAGACCCAAATCGATCCTTGAAACTGCTGAACATTCCCTGGTGTGGTAGCTCTAATTGATTGACTCAATTGCTTCAAAAAAGAGCTTACATGTATTTTAGAAATAAGTAACTGGACAATTATATAGCTGTCTTGAGGGTATTTAGAAATATCAAGGAAAGGTCACTTTAAAATTTTCAAGGCAATGAGTGCACTTCTCCAAAAGGGTTTTATTTGGAAAATTAATTACTTGTTTGGCCCAATGAGCTTGCTTGGAATTTAGTTAAAAATAGTTTAAGGTCGTTTTCTGGTTGTTTCCCTGCTTGGTTCCTGGTCGATTCTCGTTTTCGTTAGTCGTTTCTGGTCAGTTCATGTTTTAGTAAGTACGCCTTTCAAGATGATCCGTTACATCCGGGTCAAATTTTATGATTTAAATGTTTTTGTGTCTACATAAACATACTACTAAATTTTCGAATATCTTTAAAATTCCAGAAGTTCGAATTCCATTATACAAGCAAACGACGTCAAAACCGGAAGTGATATCGAAATTTTGAAAACATATTTTTGTTTGCCGTCAAATTCTCTATCTAATTGTAAGTTTTCAGAATGATCTAAATAGAATGGAAATTGTCACAAATATTTGCAACTTGTATATGATATGTATTGTGTTGTAAGCTTGTATCATTAGAAAGAGCAGACAGAGCATAGTAAGACAGAGAAAGAAAATAAGACATATCCCCCTATCACCGGTTTTGGAGGTAATAAAATATATTATTTAGACTTTTTACTGTGGATTTTTTTGTTTGAAAATTTAATGAACAGCTTACATTTTGTCCAAATATGAAAGTTTTCTGACAAAAATTTCTGGGTAAATTTTTGGTTCCAAATTTTGGCAAAATTTCATGATGTGAAAACTGGGTCACCTATTTTGGTTGGTGGTATAAAAATCAAAATAATTGAATATCTGTGCAGTAAAAATTTTTACAAAGCAAGAAAAATTCCTCTACTGTTCAACAATTGAAAAAAATCAGAAAAAAATAGAGAACTGTACGTACCAGAATTTAAAATATGGGAACACATAATTTCAAGGTTTTTCAAAGAATATGTAGAGTGATTTTGTTAAGATGAAAAATAAGGACAGGCCTGACGTTGATGGCCTGTAATTCAGGAAAAAACACATGCAGCCAAGATGACAGTCATAATATGGTTTGTTGAAGCAGATGTTCAAATGACTTCCCAAATACAATTTTCGTCAATATCTTCTTTAGATTAAATTTTGTCTCAAATCAAAAGACATGCCAATTTGGGAATAGTGAAAAGCCGCCAATTTGGATATGTTTTACAAAAATAGTTTTGTACCATCTTTTGTCCACGGTGAGTTAATTTCAGTGTACTGACAAGAAAGCTGAGTGTTTGCTTACAATATTAACACAGAAACTAATTGTGTCAGTGATATATTAACTGTGCACTAGCTGCCTGAAATGCATCCACCAAATTAGGTTCTCATCGATTCAGGTTACGGCACGATATATAAATTAGGCCATGTGGTAGGGCTGTTTAAAGTTGAATATTTCAATTTTCAAATGGCTATAAAACCGAAAGTAAATACTGTAAGCATCTGAATAAAAAATGTCACTGGATACATCTCATCCCTAGATATAGAAATTCTGAAAATTTAAACATCTATCTAGTGGACAATCGATTAGAGAAATAAACAAAGAAAGTCCAACCAAAATTGTTTGAATAATAAAGGAGATAATGGCAAAAACATCAAAATGCTTTTTTCTATCATTTACATTCACCCAATACCATGCAGTTAGCTATCGTAGGAAATCATCTGAGAATATGTGTTTGATAGTCATTGGCAAAACAAAACAGTGCGTTCGCTAGAACTCACCGCAATTAGTGTTGAATAAAACCACTCAAGGAGGTGATTGTGATATTAGATGTAAAAAACTTTGACAGGATGGAGATAAATAAAAAAACTATTTCAAGTGTCTAATACTTTCTCAGGGAGTCTAAAAACCAACACAATTAATTTTTTAAGACACATATGCAACATTAAAGAAATACAGGAAAATGGATTTTCTTAAAATAAGTTTATCTATTTAAAGCAGAATTTCATGTGGGAGTAAAAAAAATTGTCAAGAAGCAAGGTTCTGGCAACAATAAGCTAAAAGGTCTATGCAGTGTGTGGAATACTTGCAAGGTAAAGATTAAATAATAAAATCCCACCTCAATCAATTCAAATGACATCTCTTTTTCATTCAACATTTCCATAGCAGCTCTTGTTGATGATGAGTACTCATTACTGATATTAGCATTACAGTTCTCCTGAAATATATCCAAAAGCTCATCTTTCACATCATATTCTGCATGAAAATCGGCTTTCAAAGGAAACAAAGAACCAGGGATTGCCAGGCAAGGTAATATATGCACACTGGAAGCTGTCGGAATCAAAACTCAAAAATAGTGGACCACAGATGCCCTCCACTATGGCGTTGTATTTGGTTCAAAATAGGATCCAGGTCTGATTGTATAAGTTCTTAAAATCGCGTTGTCATTTCTTAGGTAGAAATGACAAATCTTATACAATTGTAGTATTGTTATATGTTACATCTCCTGTATTATTTACTTTTTTGCAATTTGAGTCTTGCTAGAACCTAATTTTAACAGTAGATTTTGTAGAACGCAGAACGCGAACTCAACCTTTGGAACTTCACTACTGGATTGTGTTCTTTGAATCATAATCTTTGAAACTTCTTCACTGGATCGCGTTGGCTGAATCGTAACATTGAATATTACAATAATTGAATGACACGTGCTGCAATAGAAAAAAAAAGGTGAAGCGCAACAATAAATTTGATCCTTAAGACCAATTTATGTACCTCAATAATTAATATTATATCCGTACTCTACTTTATTCCTGCAGGGAATTCTTCTTATATAATATAACATACAACTCCTTTGAACCACAAATTTTCGGGCCCATGGCCTTTATCAAGTGGAAATAGAAATACTTCGAACAAAAACAGTCAGAATAAAAGACTTTCTTTACAATTACAATCCGAAGATTACGATTCAGTGGTGAAGTTCTAAAGATTACAATTCAGTTTATACGATCCAGAGGTGATGTTCCAAGGATTACAATACACGTTCTGCGTTCTACAAAGTCTACGGTCTCAACGTTCTAGAAAGACTAAAGTCATGAAATAGGACATATTATACGTAAAACATACTTAGATTCAGTGGCGGATCCAGGGGGGGAGCGTTGGGAGCTATAGCTCCCCCCAAAGGCCATAGAAGGAGAGTTTAGGGAGCGGTAGCTCCCCCCAAAGGCTATGGCCTACAGGGACTTTTTTTTAGATTTATGTAAATAAGTATTATTTATAGCACAGTTTTCATGAGTGGAGCGAACGAAAACGTGCTATAAATTACTTACAACATGATTGACAGATGGGTGAGTGGTCGTCTTCTCCAAAATAGAGAAAACCTTAACAGCAATACGTGCCACCATGTCTTGAGGAAAGACTTGAATCTCTAATTTTATTACAAGTGCATCGTGACAGGTTGCCATCCCTGTTCAGGTGTTAGACAAGTTTTCTTCATCTGCTCGGCGGCTACCTTTTGTAATTTAAATAGTAACTTTTGTGATTTTATGTATAGATGGTACTTTTAAATGTTTAAATTTAGAATAAATCAATAATACATATTGTTAAACCTTTTAATTATTTGATCTAAATAGTAAATACAGGCTTTTGGAATTGACTAGCATTTTTATCTGACATTTTCAACACAAAATGGTCTAAAATTGTATTATTTCATGTTGATTTTAAAAAAAAATGCTGGGAGACACCCCATACCCTCCACACACCTCCAGGCACCCTCCCCGCACCTCGCTTTGATACTCAGCCGCGCTACCGCCTATTCTTGATACTTTTTTTTTAAATAGCTCCCCCCAATAAAAATCCTGGATCCGCCACTGCTTAGATTTATAAGATTCGTCTTTTCTACCTTAGAAATGATTAAGTGATTTTAACAATTTGTACAATCAGATTTGGATCCTATTTTGAACCAAATACAGCGCCATACACCACAGCATGCAGATTGTAAAAACAAAAAATATTTTGAAGATATTGTTCTTGTATTGAAAATTGTATTCATGTCAGTTTTAAAATCATACATTCTATTGATAAAGTCAATATTCTATAATATTAATCTAAAAAAAAAAATTCAAACTTGACCTTCGTTTCATAAATATATGCACATACCGAATTTCATTTGATACCTTCAAACACTCTAGTTTTTAGAGTGTTTACGAGCAATTGATGTTGATGGAAGCACTTACTGTGTTCGAAAATGATAAAGATCTTATCAATCTTAAAGCGATACCACCTCTTAGAATGAACAAAAAAATTAAATTGTCAAACCTGGTCAATAAGAATATATATATTCATCAACAGTGTCAAAAGTATACAAACAGAATAAAAAAAATCCATAAAACTATGAAATTTTCAGTACAATTACATGTTATAATTGGAAAACGCTTAAAATTTCATGCGTTTTTCAATTATTGTATTTAAACAAAGTTTTTTTAATGACTCACAGTATATGTATATTTGTAGTAGGAATCAGTAAATAACTCACACTGTACATGTATATTTGTAGTGAGAATCAGTATATAACACACACTGTACATGTATATTTGTAGTGAGAATCAGTAAATAACTCACACTGTATATTATACAATTAATGACTTTTGTCAGGTTGACATGAGGATTTATCACCCTGAAGGATGCAATATTTACCGAGGCCAACGGCTGAGGTGAATATTGCATCCCTGAGGTTGATAAATCTCATGTCAACTGAAACCAAAAGTCATGAATTGTTTTATTAAATGGCAATTGGTGTAGTCGCTTTATCGTCAAATTTAGCAAAGGATGCCGAATCACTTCAACTTCAAGTGACGCCATATATATTTTTTATGTTTGCTGTTGTCCTATGACGTAACATATCTTTGACGTTTGCAAAACCAGCTTTGATTGGTGAAAGGTTAAATCTGTATACAATCAAAATCGCAAATCTACTTTTTCTAAGTAAGGAGGTGAATATAAAATTTATTCACCTCTTGTGCATAATTGTGCGGTGAAAATGATGTTCTATCGAAGGCAGCGATGCACTCTCTCGACCAATGAAAAGAGAGATATTTTTTAGCCATTTAATAAGTATATTTGTAGTAAGAATCAGTAAATAACTCACACTGTATATGTATATTTGTAGTGAGTTTCAGTAAATAACTCGCACTGTATATTATACAATTAATGACTTTTGTGAGGTTGACATGAGGATTTATCACCCTGAAGGATGCAATATTTACCGAGGCCAACGGCTGAGGTGAATATTGCATCCCGGAGGTTGATAAATCCCATGTCAACTGAAACCAAAAGTCATGAATTGTTTTATTAAATGGCAATTGGTGTAGTCGCTTTATCGTCAAATTTAGCAAAGGATGCCGAATCACTTCAACTTCAAGTGACGCCATATATATTTTTTATGTTTGCTGTTGTCCTATGACGTAACATATCTTTGACGTTTGCAAAACCAGCTTTGATTGGTGAAAGGTTAAATCTGTATACAATCAAAATCGCAAATCTACTTTTTCTAAGTAAGGAGGTGAATATAAAATTTATTCACCTCTTGTGCATAATTGTGCGGTGAATATGATGTTCTATCAAAGGCAGCGATGCACTCTCTCGACCAATGAAAAGAGAGATATTTTTTAGCCATTTAATAAGTATATTTGTAGTAAGAATCAGTAAATAACTCACACTGTATATGTATATTTGTAGTAGGAATCAGTAAATAAATCACACTGTAGATGTATATTTGTAGTAAGAATCAGTAAATAACCCACACTGTACATATATATTTGTAGTGAGAATCAGTAAATAACCCACACTGTACATATATATTTGTAGTGAGAATCAGTAAATAACTCACACTGTACATGTATATTTGTAGTGAGAATCAGTAAATAACTCACACTGTACATGTATATTTGTAGTAGGAATCAGTATATAACTCACACTGTAGGTATATTTGAAATAAGAATCAGTAAATAACTCACACTGTACATATATATTTGTAGTGAGAATCAGTAAATAACTCACACTGTACATGTATATTTGTAGTGAGAATCAGTAAATAACTCACACTGTACATGTATATTTGTAGTAAGAATCAGTAAATAACTTACACTGTAGATGTATATTTGTAGTAAGAATCAGTAAATAAATCACACTGTACATGCATATTTGTAGTGAGAATCAGTAAATAACTCACACTGTACATGTATATTTGTAGTAAGAATCAGTAAATAAGCCACACTGTAGATGTATATTTGTAATAAGAATCAGTAAATAACTTACACTGTAGATGTATATTTGTAGTAAGAATCAGTAAATAACCCACACTGTACATGTATATTTGTAGTAAGAATCAGTAAATAACCCACACTGTACATGTATATTTGTAGTAGGAATCAGTAAATAACTCACACAGTAGATGTATATTTGAAGTGAGAAACAGTAAATAACACACACTGTACATGTATATTTGTAGTGAGAATCAGTAAATAACTCACACTGTACATGTATATTTGTAGTGAGAATCAGTAAATAACACACACTGTACATGTTTATTTGTAATGAGAATCAGTAAATAACTTACACTGTAGATGTATATTTGTAGTGAGAATCAGTAAATAACACACACTGTACATGTATATTTGTAGTAAGAATCAGTAAATAACTTACACTGTACATGTATATTTGTAGTAAGAATCAGTAAATAACCCACACTGTACATGTATATTTGTAGTGAGAATCAGTAAATAACTTACACTGTAGATGTATATTTGTAGTGAGAATCAGTAAATAACACACACTGTACATGTATATTTGTAGTAAGAATCAGTAAATAACTTACACTGTACATGTATATTTGTAATAAGAATCAGTAAATAACTTACACTGTAGATGTATATTTGTAGTGAGAATCAGTAAATAACTTACACTGTACATGTATATTTGTAGTTAGAATCAGTAAATAACTTACACTGTAGATGTATATTTGTAGTGAGAATCAGTAAATAACCCACACTCTACATGTATATTTGTAGTGAGAATCAGTAAATAACCCACACTCTACATGTGTATTTGTAGTGAGAATCAGTAAATAACACACACTGTACATGTATATTTGTAGTAAGAATCAGTAAATAACCCACACTCTACATGTATATTTGTAGTAGGAATCAGTAAATAAATCACACTATACATGTATATTTGTAGTGAGAATCAGTAAATAACTCACACTGTACATGTATATTTGTAGTAAGAATCAGTAAATAACTCACACTGTACATGTATATTTGTAGTTAGAATCAGTAAATAACCCACACTCTACATGTATATTTGTAGTAAGAATCAGTAAATAACCCACACTGTACATGTATATTTGTAGTAGGAATCAGTAAATAACCCACACTGTACATGTATATTTGTAGTAAGAATCAGTAAATAACTCACACTGTACATGTATATCTGTAGTAAGAATCAGTAAATAACTCACACTGTACATGTATATTTGTAGTAAGAATCAGTAAATAACTCACACTGTACATGTATATTTGTAGTAAGAATCAGTAAATAACTCACACTGTACATGTATATTTGTAGTAAGAATCAGTAAATAACTCACACTGTACATGTATATTTGTAGTAGGAATCAGTAAATAACCCACACTGTACATGTATATTTGTAGTAAGAATCAGTAAATAACTCACACTGTACATGTATATTTGTAGTAAGAATCATTAAATAACACACACTGTACATGTATATTTGTAGTAAGAATCAGTAAATAACCCACACTGTACATGTATATTTGTAGTAGGAATCAGTAAATAACACACACTGTTCATGTATATTTGTAGTAAGAATCAGTAAATAACTTACACTGTAGATGTATATTTGTAGTGAGAATCAGTAAATAACTCACACTGTATATGTATATTTGTAGTGAGAATCAGTAAATAACTTACACTGTACATGTATATTTGTAGTAAGAATCAGTAAATAAATCACACTGTACATGCATATTTGTAGTGAGAATCAGTAAATAACCCACACTGTACATGTATATTTGTAGTAAGAATCAGTAAATAACCCACACTGTAGATGTATATTTGTAGTAAGAATCAGTAAATAACTTACACTGTACATGTATATATGTAGTAAGAATCAGTAAATAACTTACACTGTACATGTATATTTGTAGTAAGAATCAGTAAATAACTTACACTGTACATGTATATTTGTAGTAAGAATCAGTAAATAACTCACACTGTACATGTATATTTGTAGTGAGAATCAGTAAATAACTCACACTGTACATATATATTTGTAGTAAGAATCAGTATATAACCCACATTGTACGTATGTATATTTGTAGTAAGAATCAGTAAATAACCCACACTGTACATATATATTTGTAGTAAGAATCAGTAAATAACCCACACTGTACATGTATATTTGTAGTGAGAATCAGTAAATAACTCACACTGTACATGTATATTTGTAGTAGGAATCAGTATATAACTCACACTGTACATGCATATTTGTAGTGAGAATCAGTAAATAACCCACACTGTACATGTATATTTAAAGTAGGAATCAGTATATAACTCACACTGTATATGTATATTTGTAGTAAGAATCAGTAAATAACTCACACTGTACATGTATATTTGTAGTAAGAATCAGTAAATAACTTACACTGTACATGTATATTTGTAGTGAGAATCAGTAAATAACTCACACTGTACATGTATATTTGTAGTGAGAATCAGTAAATAACCCACACTGTAGATGTATATTTGTAGTGAGAATCAGTAAAGAACTTACACTGTACATGTATATTTGTAGTGACAATCAGTAAATAACACACACTGTACATGTATATTTGTAGTAAGAATCAGTAAATAACCCACACTGTAGGTATATTTGTAGTTAGAATCAGTAAATAACTTACACTGTAGATGTATATTTGTAATAATAATCAGTAAATAACTCACACTGTACATGTATATTTGTAGTGAGAATCAGTAAATAACACACACTGTACATGTATATTTGTAGTGAGAATCAGTAAATAATCCACACTGTACATGTATATTTGTAGTGAGAATCAGTAAATAACCCACACTCTACATGTATTTTGTAGTGAGAATCAGTAAATAACACACACTCTACATGTATATTTGTAGTGAGAATCAGTAAATAACCCACACTCTACATGTATTTTGTAGTGAGAATCAGTAAATAACCCACACTGTAGATGTATATTTGTAGTGAGAATCAGTAAATAACACACACTGTAGATGTATATTTGTAGTGAGAATCAGTAAATAACTTACACTGTAGATGTATATTTGTAGTGAGAATCAGTAAATAACCCACACTCTACATGTATATTTGTAGTGAGAATCAGTAAATAACCCACACTGTAGATGTATATTTGTAGTGAGAATCAGTAAATAACACACACTGTAGATGTATATTTGTAGTGAGAATCAGTAAATAACCCACACTCTACATGTATATTTGTAGTGAGAATCAGTAAATAACCCACACTGTACATGTATATTTGTAGTGAGAATCAGTAAATAACCCACACTGTACATGTATATTTGTAGTGAGAATCAGTAAATAACCCACACTCTACATGTATATTTGTAGTAGGAATCAGTAAATAACCCACACTGTACATGTATATTTGTAGTGAGAATCAGTAAATAACCCACACTGTAGATGTATATTTGTAGTGAGAATCAGTAAATAACACACACTGTAGATGTATATTTGTAGTGAGAATCAGTAAATAACACACACTGTAGATGTATATTTGTAGTGAGAATCAGTAAATAACCCACACTCTACATGTATATTTGTAGTGAGAATCAGTAAATAACCCACACTGTACAGGTATATTTGTAGTGAGAATCAGTAAATAACCCACACTCTACATGTATATTTGTAGTGAGAATCAGTAAATAACCCACACTCTACATGTATATTTGTAGTAGGAATCAGTAAATAACCCACACTGTAGATGTATATTTGTAGTGAGAATCAGTAAATAACCCACACTGTAGATGTATATTTGTAGTAAGAATCAGTAAATAACCCACACTCTACATGTATATTTGTAGTGAGAATCAGTAAATAACTCACACTGTACATGTATATTTGTAGTGAGAATCAGTAAATAACCCACACTGTACATGTATATTTGTAGTGAGAATCAGTAAATAACCCACACTGTACATGTATATTTGTAGTGAGAATCAGTAAATAACACACACTGTAGATGTATATTTGTAGTAAGAATCAGTAAATAACCCACACTCTACATGTATATTTGTAGTGAGAATCAGTAAATAACTCACACTGTACATGTATATTTGTAGTAAGAATCAGTAAATAACTCACACTGTACATGTATATTTGTAGTAAGAATCAGTAAATAACCCACACTCTACATGTATATTTGTAGTGAGAATCAGTAAATAACACACACTGTACATGTATATTTGTAGTAAGAATCAGTAAATAACCCACACTCTACATGTATATTTGTAGTGAGAATCAGTAAATAACTCACACTGTACATGTATATTTGTAGTGAGAATCAGTAAATAACCCACACTCTACATGTATATTTGTAGTAAGAATCAGTAAATAACTCACACTGTACATGTATATTTGTAGTAAGAATCAGTAAATAACCCACACTCTACATGTATATTTGTAGTGAGAATCAGTAAATAACCCACACTGTAGATGTATATTTGTAGTGAGAATCAGTAAATAACACACACTGTAGATGTATATTTGTAGTAAGAATCAGTAAATAACTCACACTGTACATGTATATTTGTAGTTAGAATCAGTAAATAACTCACACTGTACATGTATATTTGTAGTAAGAATCAGTAAATAACTCACACTGTACATGTATATTTGTAGTGAGAATCAGTAAATAACCCACACTGTAGATGTATATTTGTAGTGAGAATCAGTAAATAACCCACACTCTACATGTATATTTGTAGTGAGAATCAGTAAATAACCCACACTCTAAATGTATATTTGTAGTGAAAATCAGTAAATAACCCACACTCTACATGTATATTTGTAGTGAGAATCAGTAAATAACCCACACTGTAGATGTATATTTGTAGTGAGAATCAGTAAATAACCCACACTCTACATGTATATTTGTAGTAAGAATCAGTAAATAACCCACACTGTAGATGTATATTTTTAGTGAGAATCAGTAAATAACACACACTGTAGATGTATATTTGTAGTGAGAATCAGTAAATAACCCACACTCTACATGTATATTTGTAGTGAGAATCAGTAAATAACCCACACTCTACATGTATATTTGTAGTAGGAATCAGTAAATAACCCACACTGTAGATGTATATTTGTAGTGAGAATCAGTAAATAACCCACACTGTAGATAAATATTTGTAGTGAGAATCAGTAAATAACACACACTGTAGATGTATATTTGTAGTGAGAATCAGTAAATAACCCACACTGTAGATGTATATTTGTAGTGAGAATCAGTAAATAACACACACTGTAGATGTATATTTGTAGTAAGAATCAGTAAATAACTCACACTGTACATGTATATTTGTAGTTAGAATCAGTAAATAACTCACACTGTACATGTATATTTGTAGTAAGAATCAGTAAATAACTCACACTGTACATGTATATTTGTAGTGAGAATCAGTAAATAACCCACACTGTAGATGTATATTTGTAGTGAGAATCAGTAAATAACCCACACTCTACATGTATATTTGTAGTGAGAATCAGTAAATAAATCACACTGTACATGACGTGTATTTGAGATGGAACTTAATTTGTAGGAAAAATTGTTTGTACCTCTTTTTCATCATCAGGTGGACCATCTGCACCTTCTCCACCTCTTTTTCTTTTCCTATCAGGTGGTGGTGGAACAAAATTTAACATCTGTACACAATCTTCTAAGAAATAGTCTGAAAGTACAACAAAAGATAATTCAAACATGAGGCCTCACATTACCACCAAGATTGCTGTCTAAAAAATCCTTTTCCAACTGGTTTGAGAAATAATGGTTCATAAACTTAGTGAATTGTTCTGCATTACAGTCATGACCTCTAAAGTGTTACTGCTATCTTTATTGCTGCATAGAAAGCCTGGTAAAAAGGATTTTTCGGAGATGTGAAAGAACCTTTTAGAAAATTTTGAGAATTTGTCATCCTGAAACGCTATTTCCTGAAAGAATTATTATAGCTTATTTGTGTAGGGACTGTGGGACCAACACATCAAAAATTGAGGAATTAGATGCCTAGAATAGCAAATTCCCGACATTGCCTGAAGAATTAAAGCAATACTGATTGATTAAGCGTTTTTCAATTATTGTATATAAACATAGTTTTCTGGATTTATCAGATTATTTAATCTGTTGTATAAATAAATACTCTTATTCACCAAGTTTGAAAATTTAGATTTTTTCTTCATTCCAAGTCTTAGACAGAAGAAAAAATCTTAATTTTCAAAGAATATAAGAAAGTGTATTCCTTTAAGTTTTATTTGTGTAGGGATTGCAGGACAACACAAGAACATTTTGGGAATTAAACACCTGAAAACCCAAATCCCTTACATTTCCCAGCGAATATGAAGTTTAAGATTATTGGTATGACCCTTCTACAAAAAATTTGTTTGCCTACAGTTTGATTTTTACCTGACAGAAAATCTGCTACTGGGGTGACTTGGGTGTCGATGGGGGTGGTGTTTGTTACAACCCCCCACAGCCCCCTATATGGACGCCCCTGTTCAAGATAATTATCATGTAAGATGGCTATTGTTATTGTCAGTCTGTAATACATGTTATCTGAATTAAATAACAAGTATTATTGTTGTGGGAGGAATTTGTGCATGATCGAGACCAGCTTTAAGGATTTTTACCTACCCCCTGAAATAAGGAAACGTCTTAAGTGGCATTACAGCTATTTGCCACGGTGTGGTAAAAGATAGTGGACCACGGCCATATACGCCTAACGAAAAAATTTAATCGGGATAAAATTAAACTTTCTCAAACCTTTCGATTTAGGTCCAATAACATCCATTTTAAGTTTCAATAAAATTGGTTGAAAACTAAGATAGTAATAGCATATTCAAGACTTTGGGGCAAGGGCAATAACTCTGCTACTAACGGTTGAACATAGCTTAAATTCGAACTTGATCTTTGTTTTCTGAATATGTATATACATAACAAATTTCTTTTGATTCTATCAAAAATTCTAGTTTTTAGAGCGTTTACAAGCAATTGATGTTGATAGAAGCACTTACTGTATAGAGGTTAAAGGGCGAAAACTCCTCAAAACTGATGAAAGAGGCCTAAATCTTGAAAAAGCTTTTATTTTAATAAGGAGTAAACTAAACTTTCTCAAATCTTTCGATTTATGTCCAATAACATCCAATAGCATATTCAAGATTTGGGGCAAGGACAATAACTCTGCTTCTAACAATCGAAAATAGGTCAAATTCGAACTTGATCTTCGTTTTATAAATATGTTTACACATATCAAATTTCAATTGATTCTGTCAAAAACTCTAGTTTTTAGAGCGTTTACTAGCAAATGTTGACTGACGGACCAACGGATTCGGGGCAAGGGCAATAACTCTGCTTCTTACGATCGAAAATAGTTCAAATTCGAACTTAATCTTCGTTTTATGAATATGTATATACAAATCAAATTTCATTTGATTCCGTCAAAAACTCTAGTTTTTAGAGCGTTTACGAGCAAATGTTGACGGACGGACCGACGGACCGACGGACAGACAGGGGTGCCGACAATATACGTCCTCATAGAGAGATGAGGGCGTATAAAAATAAAAGGGTAATTTTTTGATATTTTTTAAGGTAAATCTGATTTGAAAAACCAAGAGGAATATAAGTATAATACATCCATATATTCACCGTTTTCACCAAAAAACCTGGATTTGTGGATAAAAATAATGTTTGTTTACAAATAAATGTCAAGGCCATCCTCACTTCTCACAGTTTACTCTCACAGAATCTGCTCGAAATATGGTTCAGAATACATGGAATATGTGCCATTTTTCCATTTTCTTCCAGGGATCGGAATTTCAATGATAGGGGCAATGATAAACACCTATCATTGTCAGTCACTATTCTCCATCAACAGCCTTTCTACATCAACCTATCATTTACAGTCACCCTGTAGTCACTATACACCAATCTACTGTCATCTACAGTACAGTCACTATCCTCTTACTACAATCATTCTTCATCTCTAATTACTATACACCGACCTACTTTCATCAATAATCACTATCCTCTATCTACAGTCACTCTACATCAACCTGATATCATCAAAAGTAACAATCCTCTATATCATCTACAGTCACTATCCCCTATCTACAGTCACTCTACATCAATCTACTATCATCTACGGTCACTATCCTTATCTACAGTTACTATAATTCAACCTACTATATCATCTATAATCATTATCCTCTATCTACAGACACTCTACATCAATTTACTATCATCTATAATCATTATCCTCTATCTACAGACACTCTACATCAATTTACTATCATCTATAATCATTATCCTCTATCTACAGACACTCTACCTAAATCTACTATCATCTACAGACACTATCCTCTATCTACAGTCACACTACATCAATTTACTATCATCTATAATCATTATCCTCTATCTACAGACACTCTACCTCAATCTACTATCATCTACAGACACTATCCTCTATCTAGACACTCTACATCAACATACTATCATCTACAGTCACTATCCTCTATCTACAGTCACTCTACATCAATTTACTATCATCTATAATCATTATCCTCTATCTACAGACACTCTACATCAATCTACTATCATCTACAGACACTATCCTCTATCTACAGTCACTCTAGATCAATCTACTATCATTTACAGACACTATCCTCTATCTACAGACACTCTACCTCAACCTACTATCATCTACAGACACTATCCTCTATCTACAGACACTCTACATCAACCTACTATCACCTACAGACACTATCCTCTATCTACAGACACTCTACCTCAACCTACTATCATCTACAGACACTATCCTCTATCTACAGACACTCTACCTCAACCTACTATCATCTACAGACACTATCCTCTATCTACAGACACTATCCTCTATCTACAGACACTCTAGATCAACATACTATCAACTATAGTCACTATCCTCTATCCTCTACATCAATTCATTATCA
Organism: Lottia scabra; assembly: GCA_029955415.1. NCBI lineage: Eukaryota > Metazoa > Mollusca > Gastropoda > Lottiidae > Lottia > Lottia scabra. The sequence continues at coordinate 8,821,254 of JARJEI010000014.1, read as the reverse complement.
TCTATTTAGTCACTATCCTCTATACTTGTGTATATTACTATTGTTCAGGATTGTTGATGGAACTGTCACATTCCAACTTTTTATGTAAGCCAATTTTTCGTTTTTCGTTTTATTATTATATTCCGGTTTTAGAGTGTAACCGTACATTTGTTTGAAAATAAAGCTGATATGAATGTCTTCGACTTCTCTTCATTACTTCCTTAATATTTGGTGCCGAAACACGGGAATTGTGAAGCCGTGAATCGGAAATTGTCTAGGAAGACATTAGGAAGAGATATTGAGCTCTGCTCAAGACCATAATGGTATTAGTTTGAATGATTGTATTGAAACAGGGCCCATATTAACGCCTAATCTTGTTGAGGTGCTTATCAGGTTCCGCAGGTGGCCAGTTGCATTAACAGCGGATATTTTCAAGGCTTTTTTGCAGATCGGTCTGAAGGAGGAGGACGGGGATGTTCACAGGTTTCTTTGGGATGTAGGTGGTAGGAACAGAGTTATGAAGTTTTGTAGGGTAACATTTGGGGTAAAATCGAGTCCCTTTCTGTTAAATGCCACTGTGAAGCATCATTTGAAGCAATTTGAACCCTCCACAGTAGTTAGTGAGCTAACTAAATATCTGTATGTAGATGACTGGCTTTCAGGTGCTAACTCAATAGATGAGGCCAAACAGATGTATTGTGAGGCTCAGGACATTATGAAGAGTGCTGGCATGGAGCTAGCCAAATGGCACTCTAATTGTAAGGAGATAAAGCAGGGTGTGGCTGAATCTTATGAGGGGCAGGTGTCTATTTTAGGATCTAGGTGAACTTTGGATAAGGATTTCTTTTCATTTCATGGGGTTGAAATGCCTCAAAATGTGTTTGTCACTAAAAGGTTAGCTAAGTGTCTTTTCCAAAAGTTGTGGCTGCTCGGGATATCGTGGGATGAGGAGATCCCCAAGGAATTGTTGTTACAGTTCACAAAATGGATTGAAGAATCCAAGGTTGTTAGGTCTTGGTCCATTCCCAGGAAGTTCTCAAGCAGAGTTTGGGATAACTTTGAGAATATAGAGCTTCATGCATTTGGAGATGCATCATCTGTTGGGTATGGAGCGGCTGTATATATAAGGATTTGGTTTCTGAGAACAGGTATGCAAGTTCATTAGTAGTAGCTAGGGCAAGGGTTGCTCCTTTGAAGAAGGTTACATTGCCAAGACTCGATCTTTTGGCTAGCCTGTTAGCTGCTAGATTGCTATGCTTTGTAAGACAAAGCCTTGAGTTGTCCTCTGAGATTAAGCACAGGTGTAGGACTGATAGTATGGTAGCTTTAGGATGGATCAGGGGAGATCCAGCTCGCTGGAAGCAGTTTGTGGCTAATAGAGTGTCAGAGATCGTGAGCTTGACAGAGCCAGGAAAGTGGGCTTATTGCCCCACTGAAGATAACCCAGCGGACCTTTTGACAAGAGGATTGTCAGCTGCTGTGTTAGTCGAGTCTGAGAAGTGGTTGCATGGACCTGAGTGGCTTGCTAAGTCGGAGGAATTTTGGCCACAAGTGTCAGGTTGTCAAGCTACACCCGACGTTCTTGTCGCCTCAGAGGTTTTAGTTACAACACAGGTCAAGTTCAAGGCTGTGTTTGAAGTCAATCGTTGGAGCAAGTTATCTAAGGCGATTAGAGTAGTAGCTTGGATTTTGAGGTCCATTTGTAATGCCAGAAATCGCGCAGAGAAAAGGTCTGGGGAATTGTCATATTTAGAGCAAAGTGAGGCTAAGATTAGCTTATTTAAAGATAGTCAGAGAAGGGCTTTTCCAGAGGAGATAGAGCTTTTGAGACAAGGAAATGAGGTTTCTAAAGGGTCTTCTATATTCAAATTGTCTCCATATTTAGATGAAGAGGGCTTAATGAGAGTGAAAGGTAGATTGGAAAGGTCAGAACTTAGCTATGAGGAAAAACATCCTATAATATTGTCTAAGGATCACCTTTCCAAATTGTTAGTCAGGTTTCAGCATGCCCTGTCGAAGCATGCAGGTGTGGCTTACCCTAGTAACTTGCCTTAGAAATAGTTATTGGATCATCAAGTTAAGACAGTTGTGCAAAACTGTGGTGTTTGAGTGTATGTCGTGTCAGCGTCTGTTGGCTAAGTCTTGCAATCAGGTTGGAGCCCTTTTGCCAGGAGACAGAGTGTGTAGAGCACCCCCATTTTCCGTCACTGGTGTGGATTTTGCAGGGCCAGTTTACTGTAAGGATTTACCGTCTCAGAAGTTTTATATACCCTTGTTCACTTGTGGAGTGATCAGAGCAGTTCATTTGGAGCTCACTAGTGGGTTGACAGCAAAGGAGTTTGTTTTAGCTTTTAGAAGGTTTTGTGCTCATAAGGGGACACCCAGGACAGTTTATAGTGACTATGGTAAGACCTTTGTGGGATCCCAGACATTACTTCAGGACTTATTAGGAATTGGTGCTCCAGAATGGAAGTTTATTGCCCCTAGGTCCCTATGGTGGGGAGGATGGTGGAAGCGACTTGTGAGGACCATGAAGGATGCCATTAAAAGGTCCATTGGGAAACAGTGTTTGACAAAATCAGAACTTGAGACTCTTCTAACTGAAGTTGAGTATTGTGTAAACTCAAGACCTTTAACGTTTGTAGGTGATGACGTGTCTCTAGATAGGCCAATTTATCCTAACCTCTTCCTATTCGGGGAGGAGATATCTGTGGAAGGTAGTCCTTTGCCTGAAACTCCTAAAATCGTTAGAGAAAGAAATGCCCATGACATTGAATTGTTCTGGACAAAATGGTCAAATGATTACTTAAGGAATCTCCCTTCAATAGTTCCTCAATTTGTAGCTAGAGGGTCCCTTAAGAAGGATTCGGTAGTCTTAGTACGAAAAGACAATATGGCAAGAATAGACTGGGTACTTGGTAAAGTTATAGACTTGTTTCCTGGGAGGGATGGTAAGGTACGCAGTGTTAGGCTGCAAACTGCTAAGGGGGAAATTGTTAGAGCAATCCAAAGATTGCATAAGCTAGAGTTTATAGACCCTGTACCCCAGGATGTTGATAAAATATAAACTGTAGGAGAAAGCTCACAAGAGGTTAAAATAGATTCTACTAATTCAGACCCCTCAATAAGCCCAAGCATGCCCCCTAGTCAGATAAGCAGCTCAAGATCAGGTAGGCTGATAAAGCCTGTAAAACGTTTAGATATGTAATTTGATATTGTATGTACATGTTATAATTATAGTCTGTGTTTAAGGATACACCATCTAGTCTTATGTTCATGTGTCTCATTATATTAGTTATTAATGTATCATGTAATATTCTTTATTACCTCAATATTGTACTTGTATTATCAATTTCAGTCTAATGCTATTCGATATTATGTTATTTCAGTCTAATGTCTAATTTCTCTTAATTTGTGCTTATCCATGTTTAAGCTATGTCTTTAGAATGTTGTATGATATTAAATTGTTTGTGTTGACTACCAGTAGTCAAGGTGGGGAGTATGTTCAGGATTGTTGATGGAACTGTCACATTCCCACTTTTTATGTAAGCCAATTTTTCGTTTTATTATTATATTATTTGAGTGTAACCGTACATTTGTTTGAAAATAAAGCTGATATGAATGTCTTCGACTTCACTTCATTACCGTACTTCCTTAATAACTATATTGTATATCTTAAAAAAAATACTAATATGTGAAACCGGAAGTAGTCACCAGACCTGGCATTTGAACGTACCAGCTGATACCCTATGTCAATGAACTTTAATCTACTGAAGGTCAAGGTCATACAATGTCATGACATACAAGTCTTTGAAACTTATAAACTTTAAAATTCTACACAGTAATAACACCGGAAGTTGACGCTAGACATCAAATATGAGAGTATATATGAATAGCCAGTCAATGACTTTTGATTTAGAAAGGTCAATGTCAACAACGAAAAACATTGTTTGCCAGGCAAGGTAATATACGCCCACTGGCAGCTTTGACTTTAAACAAATATATTTGACAGTTACAGGAAAAAATATTAAACCTTCAGTCATACACTTCTTTTGAACTTTTTGTGATAATACTGAACAATATTATCAAATTCATAGCAAATATTATCCCATTTTGCTGATTTTCAATATAGTTCATCCTTGGGTGGTAATAAACATTATCAGTAAGTTTCATCATTTCATGTGGGCGTATAAAAACAGATTAACGATAGTCAAAAATGTATGACTTACCTTGAACAGGATGAGCTCGACCATAGACCTCTACTACTTGACAGTTATCAAAATATTCACAAAACAATGAAGTATCCACTGTGGCTGACATCAAAATTACACGTAACTGAGGGTAAGCACGAATCATGTCTCGTAACATTACTAATAGAAAATCAGTCTAAAAATAAAGATTAAAATCATCAACACTCTTCAAATAATTTTAAAATTTACATTTTATTGTAACGCGCTACAGTGAACCCTTGTGAAAATTTTGCATTCATTTATTGATGAAGGCAAAATTCTAGAGTGAACTCCTGTGACGTCGCTAAACAACATCTTCCATGACAACGTAGATTGTGGCGTATGAATACACAACATCATTAAATTAAGAATAGACAAACCATGGATCAAACATCGGCTTGGGTACACTAAGAAATCAAAAAATAGGACATTTTGAACTTATTTGATATGAAATAAAGTTTCTTTTAGGACAAACAATAAATATAAAAATCGTAGACGTTGACTATTTGAGTGATCTGCCTTGACGATCTCCCTCTTTGATATCATTCAAGTTTTGACGTCATATCAATTGACAGGAGTTCTGTTGCCGATTATATTCCCAATTTTCTTACATTTGTAACTATTTCACAGTAAATATTTTTTGATTTTGCTGATTTTCAATAGGTTTCATCTTTGGGTGGTAATAAAGATTATCAGTGAGTTACTGGTGAAAATATATTAAAGGGATTGGGAAGAGGATTTCTAGCCTTTACATGTGTATGAGGGAAACTTCTAACATCTATTTTGTACAGTCAAAATTCTCATTGGGTACCCGTGGTACCAGGAAGTGACATAAGCCCACGCAGGAACTTTGTCGGACTGGATGATTGAAAAGAATCGGACCACACATATTTTTTTATAATATACCGATGCGTCATCTGCAGGGCTGTTGATTTATTTTTTTGCCAATCGGACATTTTAACGATATATTGAGTGTGAATACAGACCACAATATTCAACAAAGAATTTGACAGTTTTCAAAGAGAATAAAAATAGTGATGGCCATCGTAATACGCCCACTTTTCTAATGGCAGCCAACTTGTCCGGGAGGTTAACGAGAGTTGTCAGTAAATGAAAGATTCTGAGAGTGACATTTACATTTTACAGGAGTTTTGTTACAGTTAAAAATGTTAAGATTCATTGTGACAAGTCACTGAAATATGAACAAAACAAGGGCAATAACTCATGTAATAAAGAGTTTTCGATTTTAATGATTTTCAATATGGATCAAAAGATAGTGGACCACGGCCATATACGCCTAACGAAAAATCCTTAAATTTAATCAGGATAAAACTAAACTTTCTCAAACCTTTCGATTTAGGTCCAATAACATCCATTTTAAGTTTCAACAAAATTGGTTGAAAACTAAGATAGTAATAGCATTTTCAAGACTTTGGGGCAAGGGCAATAACTCTGCTAGTAACGATCGAAAAAAGCTCAAATTTGAACTAGATCTTTGTTTTCTGAATATGTATATACATTTATACATACCGAATTTCATTTGATTCCATCAAAAATTCTAGTTTATAGAGCGTTACAAGCAATTGATGTTGATAGAAGCACTTACTGTATAGAGGTTAAAGGGCGAAAACTCCTCAAAACTGATGAAAGAGGCCTAAATCTTGAAAAAGCTTTAATTTTAATTAGGAGTAAACTAAACCTTCTCAAACCTTTCGATTTAGTCCAATAACATCCATTTTAAGTTTCATCAAAATCGATTGAAAACTAAGAAAGTAATAGCATATTTAAGATTTGGGACAAGGGCAATAACTCTGCCTTAGCGATCGAAAATAGCTCAAATTTGAACTTGATCTTCGTTTTATAAAATTTCAATTGATTCCATCAAAAACTCTAGTTTTTAGAGCGTTTACGAGCAAATGTTGACCGACGGACCGACGGACGGACGGACATGGGTGCCGACAATATACGTCCTCATAGAGAGATGAGGCTTTAAAAAATTAAACTTCTGTCAACATAAAACCATTTATTTCTCCAACGTTTCATGTGTATATAAACACACTTCCTCAGGGAACCAATACAATTAAAAAAACAAAATGACTGTTACAAAAATGACGTCATAAGAATTATGACGTCTTGGTTACTCAAACAACTATCTACAAAGTGAAGTCATAAGTGTGTGATGTAAAAAGGTAAAGTATGACGTCATTAAGCAAGAAAAGTGTGATGTCATTTAGGAGTTAAAATGTGGAATCATTAAATTAAAAATCTCAGGATATCAGTATAATCAAAGGTTCATTACTTAGAAAAGTTTTTCATAGTATCAGGATTGTATTCATTTAATCCTCTAGGCCAAAGTGTATCAAGTTTATGAATCCACATGGATTCAGCAAGGTCTAATTTTCTTTTATCATTATTGAAAATTTTCTGTAGAACAGTGGTTTTGAAATAATGTCCAGGTATGTTGAAATGAGGTGCTACTCTAGGAGCTTTTCCTGCTTTGTTTAGTTTTATGTTTGACCTGTGCTTGTTAAGTCTAATGCTGAAAGGGGTGATAGTTTGTCCAACATATTGCATATTACAGCAAGAACAGGTCAAACAATAAACTACAAAAGAGGAATCACATGAAACATTGTCTTTGATGAAAAATTTCTTAGAGTCTTTGTTTTTTATGAAATTAGTTGTTTCTATAGTGTCACATGCTTTACAAGGTGGTCTTTTTCTGTTACAAGGTTTACATCCCCAGGTTTGTTGGTCTCTTTCTTGTATAGGTCTTATCTTGTTCATTTTCAAAATGTTGCCAATGGTTCTATTTCTTTTTTCAGCTATTATTATTTTCTTCGATTCTTTTATTTTTTTCATTCTTGTACTGGTGTCTAAGATGGTATTATCTTGTATTAATTTTCGTAAATTTGGTTGTCTTGGATCATAAGTTGTTACCCATGGTATTATATTTCTATCTTCTCTTTTGTTATAATTTAATATGTCTGTTCTGTTCATCTTTCTAACTTTATCAAAAGCTTTAGTTATAAATTTCTTTTTATATCCACAATTCCGTAAATATGTAGAAAAATTGTTTAAATTAGATTCAAACCATTTATGTTTACTGCATATTCTTTTAATACGTAGAGCTCCACTGTAAGGGATTGATTTAAAGATATGTTTAGGGTGGCAGCTTGTGGGTGGAAGATAACTATGACTGTCAGTAGGTTTACTATATAGATTGGTTTCAATTCTTTCTCCTTCTCTTATGACGTTGACATCTAAAAATGGAACTGATTTTTCATGTATATTCATAGTAAATTTAATAGTAGGATGTTGAAGGTTTAAGTTTTCAAGAAAATTGTTGCAGTTCTCAAGTGATGAGGAAGATAAAGCCCAGATGTCATCAATAAAGCGAAAGTTAATATCAAGTTTATTAGGTAGAGGTTTCCAAAATTTGTTCATCCATGAGGTCATGAATATATTGGCATAGGTGACTGCAAATGGCGTGCCCATAGCTGTTCCGGAAATCTGTTTATAAAATTTATTATTAAAAGTGAAGACATTATTGTGTAAGACAAACTTGGAAAGTTCTAAAATTGCTTCTATTTCATCATCATCATCAATAATTCCGGTTTCTAATATGGCCTGTTGTACTGCCTGTATTCCCTCATCTATTGGTATATTCGGGTATAAGCTTATGACATCAAAGGTAAGGAGATATTGAAATTGTATTGGGTCTAAATTGAAGGTTTGAATTTTCTGTAGGAACTGGGTGGTATCTTTGACTAGTTCCTTACAGAATGCCTCTGCCACTGGTTTTAGTTTCCAATCTAGCCAGCATGATGCCTTCTTGGTTGGTGCAGTCATCTGGCTACAAATGGGTCTACCTGGTGGAATTTTAGTTGCATCATTAGTTTTATGTACTTTTCCAACAATGTAAAATTCTGCTGGTTTCTTAACAGGGCGATTTAGAATAGCTGTTTTATCTGTGTCCGGTATCTTCAAATTATTAACTAAATTATTTAAATTTTGTTCGACGGAATCAGACAAATCACTAGGAGTCTCTATGTAAACTTTTCTGTCATTTAGATGTTTCATACATTCAGATAAATAGTCCTTTTTATCCCATACTACAATACCCCCTCCCTTATCAGTCTTTCCTATGACTATGTTGGTATCATCTCGTAAGGATTTTAAAGCATTTCTTTCGTCAGATGTTAGGTTATCTTTAGTTCTAAATTCACTATGATCTTTCATTTGGCGATATTGAAGTGTACAATACAATTCTAAAGCTTTTCTTTGGTGGTCAAATTTTAAAAAACTTAATCTTATTTAGAAAAACTGTAAAACGTACCCATGATGATAAATTGAAAAGACGGTCTGAGATCTCGCAAATCAAATTCAAACCCCTAAAATTTGACCACCAAAGAAAAGATTCATCTTTTAGTAGGCCTAATCAAATTCCTGATGACTTACAATCTAAGAAAAAGAAAGGCAAGAACCGCAGATTTAAACGCCATAAAATTAAACCTGAAGAAGATCTGATTAAAAAAGACTTTATATTTATAGACTTTATATTTAACATAAGTTCACGAACCATTTCAGAATCAGAAACTAATTTACTTTGTAAAGGACTTTCATTTTGCCCTGTACCCCCTAAGTACGACCACCTAAGAGAACTTGAGGACCTGCGGGCATTTCAAAGACGATTAAGACTTAGTGAATTTTTCTTTGAAGAAAATGACAACTCTCAACAGACAAAACCTATCCTTCCTCCTTCATTATATATTAAAAGTAACTGGACACCTCCTACAGGACGAGATGAAGCTTTAGAATTGTATTGTACACTTCAATATCGCCAAATGAAAGATCATAGTGAATTTAGAACTAAAGATAACCTAACATCTGACGAAAGAAATGCTTTAAAATCCTTACGAGATGATACCAACATAGTCATAGGAAAGACTGATAAGGGAGGGGGTATTGTAGTATGGGATAAAAAGGACTATTTATCTGAATGTATGAAACATCTAAATGACAGAAAAGTTTACATAGAGACTCCTAGTGATTTGTCTGATTCCGTCGAACAAAATTTAAATAATTTAGTTAATAATTTGAAGATACCGGACACAGATAAAACAGCTATTCTAAATCGCCCTGTTAAGAAACCAGCAGAATTTTACATTGTTGGAAAAGTACATAAGACTAATGATGCAACTAAAATTCCACCAGGTAGACCCATTTGTAGCCAGATGACTGCACCAACCAAGAAGGCATCATGCTGGCTAGATTGGAAACTAAAACCAGTGGCAGAGGCATTCTGTAAGGAACTAGTCAAAGATACCACCCAGTTCCTACAGAAAATTCAAACCTTCAATTTAGACCCAATACAATTTCAATATCTCCTTACCTTTGATGTCATAAGCTTATACCCGAATATACCAATAGATGAGGGAATACAGGCAGTACAACAGGCCATATTAGAAACCGGAATTATTGATGATGATGATGAAATAGAAGCAATTTTAGAACTTTCCAAGTTTGTCTTACACAATAATGTCTTCACTTTTAATAATAAATTTTATAAACAGATTTCCGGAACAGCTATGGGCACGCCATTTGCAGTCACCTATGCCAATATATTCATGACCTCATGGATGAACAAATTTTGGAAACCTCTACCTAATAAACTTGATATTAACTTTCGCTTTATTGATGACATCTGGGCTTTATCTTCCTCATCACTTGAGAACTGCAACAATTTTCTTGAAAACTTAAACCTTCAACATCCTACTATTAAATTTACTATGAATATACATGAAAAATCAGTTCCATTTTTAGATGTCAACGTCATAAGAGAAGGAGAAAGAATTGAAACCAATCTATATAGTAAACCTACTGACAGTCATAGTTATCTTCCACCCACAAGCTGCCACCCTAAACATATCTTTAAATCAATCCCTTACAGTGGAGCTCTACGTATTAAAAGAATATGCAGTAAACATAAATGGTTTGAATCTAATTTAAACAATTTTTCTACATATTTACGGAATTGTGGATATAAAAAGAAATTTATAACTAAAGCTTTTGATAAAGTTAGAAAGATGAACAGAACAGACATATTAAATTATAACAAAAGAGAAGATAGAAATATAATACCATGGGTAACAACTTATGATCCAAGACAACCAAATTTACGAAAATTAATACAAGATAATACCATCTTAGACACCAGTACAAGAATGAAAAAAATAAAAGAATCGAAGAAAATAATAATAGCTGAAAAAAGAAATAGAACCATTGGCAACATTTTGAAAATGAACAAGATAAGACCTATACAAGAAAGAGACCAACAAACCTGGGGATGTAAACCTTGTAACAGAAAAAGACCACCTTGTAAAGCATGTGACACTATAGAAACAACTAATTTCATAAAAAACAAAGACTCTAAGAAATTTTTCATCAAAGACAATGTTTCATGTGATTCCTCTTTTGTAGTTTATTGTTTGACCTGTTCTTGCTGTAATATGCAATATGTTGGACAAACTATCACCCCTTTCAGCATTAGACTTAACAAGCACAGGTCAAACATAAAACTAAACAAAGCAGGTAAAGCTCCTAGAGTAGCACCTCATTTCAACATACCTGGACATTATTTCAAAACCACTGTTCTACAGAAAATTTTCAATAATGATAAAAGAAAATTAGACCTTGCTGAATCCATGTGGATTCATAAACTTGATACACTTTGGCCTAGAGGATTAAATGAATACAATCCTGATACTATGAAAAACTTTTCTAAGTAATGAACCTTTGATTATACTGATATCCTGAGATTTTTAATTTAATGATTCCACATTTTAACTCCTAAATGACATCACACTTTTCTTGCTTAATGACGTCATACTTTACCTTTTTACATCACACACTTATGACTTCACTTTGTAGATAGTTGTTTGAGTAACCAAGACGTCATAATTCTTATGACGTCATTTTTGTAACAGTCATTTTGTTTTTTTAATTGTATTGGTTCCCTGAGGAAGTGTGTTTATATACACATGAAACGTTGGAGAAATAAATGGTTTTATGTTGACAGAAGTTTAATTTTTTAAAGCCTCATATCTTCATCCTGTCAAAGCATCATAGTTTTTTACAACTGAGATCACCATTAAACATCTACATGATTGGTTTTGTTCAACTGTCACTTTTATTTGGAATTTACACATAGAGAGATGAGGGCGTATAATAAATAATAAAGAATAATACATTCTCTTCATATGTGTTTGTGTGGTGTGGAATCCATCTTGAAACTTTCAATTTGTTTACATGAAGTCATTTCGTCTCACTTCTTGTCTCCAAGAGAAAAATGTTTATGCGTGAACTATTAAAAACATGGCTGGTCAAGTAATATCTCCGATAGGTAGAATTTCTCTGTTGTTCAGAATGCGGAGATATAAGTTATTTATTACGGTTATTTTTAGAAATGGAAGGGCATCCCCGGTTCATTTTACCTGATAATGATATGCATCACGTGACAGTGCATGTTTGTTTGATCAAAGAAGCATCATACTTCCATAGTTTGATGTTTAGGTTTGGAAAAAAAAATCGCCTCAGAGGCTACAAACGCAAATTTCTGTATTCAAGCTTGATAAATGTCACATTCCAAATGATAAATAATTGTTAGTTTTTGCTAAAATTTTGAATACGTAGAAAAATGTGTCGTGTTTGGTACAAGATTTCTCAACCATTTTTTATTGGAAAATTACGATCTTGTTCTTGATACAAAGCTTATTCAATAAGGAAGAAACGTACAGAGAGTTTTTTTTTTAGATAATTTCAATTTTAAAGTTTTTTCACTAAGTCACTAAGGGTTCATTCTTGGGTGGTAATTAACATTACCAGTAAGTTTCGTCAAAATCCGTCAAGAATTGTGACCTGTAGAGTGTTTACGAGCCAAATATTGAACGATTTCAAGCACAAGGGAAACTAATTCATAGTAAATATTTTTTCGATTTTGCTGATTTTCAATATGGTTCATTCTTGTGTGGTAATTAACATGACCAGTAAGTTTCGTCAAAATCCGTCAAGAATTGTGACCTGTAGAGTGTTTACGAACAATTGTAGACAGATGAACACGGGTGAAGACAATATGCATTACAGTAAGTCTGTATTTTTGTAAATTTGGCTTAGCTCTCCATGGAGTTTCACATAAATAGCACCAGCTCAAGAAGGGTTAAGAATTGCGTCCTGTAGATTGTTACGATCCAAAAATCAAATGAGTTTTCAAGAACAAGGGCAATAATTCATAGTAATTATTTTTTGATTTTGCTGATTTTCAATAGGGTTAATCATGGGTGGTATTTAACATATCAGTAAGTTTCGTCAAAATCCGTTAAGAATTAAGAATCTGTTTTTGTATTAAATGGATTATTTATTCAAGTTTGTTTTAACTATTAAATATGTATCCCTCAAATAGATTTAGATCATAATATTAAAATACTAAGATAGTTTGCCAGGCATGGTAATATATACCCACTGGCAGATTTGATTTCAAACAAAAAATATCTGACAGTTACAGAAAAAAATATTCAACCTTCAGTCATGTACCTTTAACTTTTGTCAAAATCAGTCTAGAATCGTGCCTTTAAGAACATAGTTTCAAAACCAAGGGCAATAATTCATAGTAAATATTTCCCTGATTTCCAATCGGGTTTATCTTTGGGTGATTATGAACACTCACACCAAGTTTTGTAACAATCTGTCAAGAATTGTGCCTTGAAGAGAGGTCACAAGCAATTGTGGAAGGACAGACAGGCGGATGGACGGACCGACGAACCTGGACGATGCCAATATAAGTATAAATTTAGATTTAGGAGTCAATGTGACAATTCAAGCTTTTCTACATCCACGTATGTTTTTTAGAATTAAGAATACACAGATAATTCATTAAAAAAAACACTGATCAATAAATCAGTTGGCTTGATTTGACTCTTAAAATATGAATACTAATCTTAAACAGATTGAACATAAGCCCTTTGGCATTGTTTATTTAAATTGATTTTAGATAACTTACATTGATATCCCTTTCATGAATTTCATCAACAATAACATGTGATATACCACGTAAACCATTCTCTAATCTTCTTAATAGTGTTCCTAAAGATAATCAAATTTTCATGTAGTAAAACATAATCGAGATATATTGCCAGGCAAGAAAATATACTCCCAATTGCTGATAGTTTAAAAAGGAACATTTGCCAGAAGAGTAAATGTCACAACCAAGAAACATTCAACCTCATGTCATACATATCTCTCAGAACTACTATGGTTTTCAATATGGCTTAAGGTTATAATCATTAATCTTACCAAACCTAGTATCATTTGAATTTTTCAATAATTATTTTTTTCCAGTTGAACATTTCATTCATAAGGTTTTTGGGAATTGTCAGTTATAACATTGTCGTTAAACAATTAGTTAGGTATAAATGGAATAAGTAAATTACATGTGTGGCCTTCCTTTTGAACAAATTGGAAATATATGAGCTATTTACAATTCAGGATAATTCAATATGGAATATTAACAACTTATTAATAAACAAAAATACATTAATTAGGGTCATTCCATCTGAAATTTAACATTTCCCAGGTCACTCTCTCCTCCAAAATTGAAAAAATTAACAGGCATTCTTATACCCAAGACATGTAAAAGTCCCAAATATTAAAATGTTAAAACCACTCTCCTCCAAAATTTTAAGACACCATTTCAATTTTTGCAAAGTATTCAAGTCAGTTTTAAAATCATACATTCTTTTAATAAAGTCAGTATTCTTTAACAATAATTCGAACTTGACCTTCGTTTCATGAATACGTATGCACATACCGAATTTCATTTGATTCCTTTAAACACTCTAGTTTTTAATTTCAATTGATGTTGATAGAAGCACTTACGGAATAGAGGTTAAAGGACGATAACTCCTCAAAACTGACGTAGAGGTCTAAATCTTGAAAATGCCTTAACCCAGCTGCACACTGCGAGCAACTTGCTGAGCAAACGGTCACGAGAGACAGTTAACTCAGCAGCTTACCTTGTGCAGAATTTCAGGCAGTGAGAAATTTCTATCCTGTTGGATATTTTTTGTCACGCGAGGCAAAAGATTCACTGTGTGCAGGCAACGCATTTCATCGGGATTATTCCAATATCGCCCCTTTCCACTTTGCCCCCAAACTATTTCCATTTTACCCCTTTCCCATTTCACCCCTTTTTCATTTTGCCCCTGTCCCAATTTGCCCCTTTCCCATCTCGCCCCCTATTCTCACTTTGCCCCTTCCCATTTCGCCCCTTCTCATCACTTTAATTCCCATTCCATGCTTAAAACCAATTGAATTATGACAAAAAAAAATAAACATAATTAGGGGCAAAACAGGAAAGGGGCGAAATGGAGAAGGGGCAAAATGGGATAAGTTTGGGGGGGAAATGGGAAGGGGCAATATGGGAAGACTTTCATCGTCTCCGCAGCGATTAAATCGACAGCTAATGGCAAACTCGTTCTAAAAGAGACGTGGCATTTCAAGAAATATCAGCAAAGTTGAAGCAGGCATGTCATATTATAACTAGGATGACAGATAGGTAGGCACATATTATTTTCATATTGCCAAATTTCAGTTTGTTCTCAAAGTCAAGAAAAGGGGAAAAACAAGACATAAAAAAATTGAACTTGGCGAGTTACTAGCTTTATTGATATTGACACACAAGTGAATATATATATTATATAGACTTTTCTTATTATGTATTACAAAGAAATTCAATCATCCTTCAGTTGAGTGGTCAACAAGACCCAATTTTTCCTTGTTTGTGAGATCAGACATAATTCCCAATCCAGGGCCCGTATGCATACTAAAATAACTTGGGGTTAAAATCAAACTCTGAGTTAAATTAACATTGACTTAACCAGGTTTTCGAGGGTTAAATATGGATTTAACTCAGTGTTAAGTATTATGCATATGACCTCAAATACTGGTAGTAACTTCAATAAATTGACTCCACTATGTTATGAGTATGCACTCATGTGATACCTATTTATTAAAATTGAAGCTGTTATTAATAGTAACAGGAAATGTTCACTTAGTGTTATTGAACCTAATTTCTTCTGGAACATTCCAGATACATTGAGACTCATTGTTAACCTTCTATTGTTTTCTGGAATATTTCGGAGTTTTGTAGATAATTCATGAATCCATGAAAATATATATGACTTTGATAAGTTAACATCTTACATTATTATTCCATAATGGTTAAATATAAAAAAGTCAAAATCTCTCTTTTTTGCTTTCACTTTTATTTTAATGAGGCAAATTTTCGCATATAATGCTTCTTCAGGTCTAAAAATACATGAAATAGGAAAAAAGTTAACCACAGAATAGAAAAAAGCAAAGCAAAAAGTGTCAAATTTCAGGTACGAAGAGTGCTATAACAATCACTATCAGTATGCTATTAGTCGCGCAATATACATAATACAATAATTAAAATTACATATTGATATCTATAATAGTGATTAAGAAAGCTAAAGTATAATTACCAGGAGAAAGACTTCCGAGATGAACAGAATAAAGGTGGAGGTGTTTCCCCCCCAATAATGAATAACGTTCTAATTGAGCAAATTGAAATAATTATGAGGTCATTAGAGGTCTACGACGTCAAAACATCTTGACGACATCATTAGAGTAACTCCACATGTAGGGTCTCTAGGAGTGTGAGCTGTAAATGCATACAATATATGATTGCTATTACTATCTTAGTTTTCAACCAATTTTGTTGAAACTTAAAATGGATGTTATTGGACCTAAATAATTCCATAATGTAGAATAGTTTGGTTTGTGTCAAGATTATGTTTATATTGTAAGTTGGTATTTACATTTGTAACATCTTGTTTTACAACAAACAAATAAATAATTATTGTTCAACTTACTTCTTTGTTATGTTTTATGTGCCACGCATTACTTTTCATAATTTCATTATGTAACAGCCATTTTTTCCAAGTATCAATTGACAGTAGCGTCACATGACACCAATCGAGTTTGCCATTGGCTGGCAATCTAACTGCTGCCGTTACGATTAGATGCATTGTCCGCAAAACAAATGGGTTTTAATGTTTTGGTCATTATCTCCTTTTTTTTCAACCGATTTTGATCGGACTGACTTTGCTTATTTCTTTAATCGATTGTCCACAAGATAAAAGTTTAACAATATCATTTTGAAAACAAACTTGCTGACTTTTGTAGCACCTTTTCTTGACCACTTTTTCAACTTTTGCAATTTTATATTGATCAACCTGAAAACTTACATATATATAGACATTTTGATTGCAAACAATATGCAATTTTCAAAATATCGATATCAAATCCAGGTTTGACGTCATTCGCTCTCAAGTTCAAATTTCCACTTCAGGAATTTTGAAGACATTCAAAAAAACAGATCAGTCGCCATCTTGAAATGGTATATTTTCATAAAACGCAAAATGGGGCCTCAGGGTGTTATAGAATTTGCATAATTTTGATGTCTATAAAATCTACAGTTGATTGCTGCCAAAACATGGGAAGCCGATTTTTGAATTTCAATTCTTTATTGTCTAAACTTTTAAGGACCATATTTTGTGACCTTGACCTTTCCTGACTTAGTGACCTGTACAAAAAAATTATTGCCCTTGATGAGATGTGGCCAATGATATAATTTATTCAGATGCCCAACGTTTACTTCCGGTTTCATTGCAATTTTTAAAACAGCCCTACCACGTGACCTAATTTACAAATGTATTATTTACTTTACATGTCTAACTATGCTCTGTCTTCTCTTTCAAATGATATACAACACAATACATTTGAATCAAAATAACACCTTTTAAAGTTTGAAAAATTTGCGCCAATTTCCATTGAAACTGTGTGTGTTTTGACAAATTTTATTTCGATCGATCTGAAAATTTACAAGTAGATAGACATTTTGAAGGCAAGCAAATATATGTTTTTAAGTTGTCGATATCACTTCGGGTTTTGACGTCATTTGCCCTCAAAGTCGTCACTTACAAATATAAAACAAGATTTTTTTCTGTTAACCTCACAACATGGATTGAAAGATGCCACTTTTCACCAATGGAAGAAACCGGATGCGCACTGCTTGGTACCATTCATGGTTTTAGTTATAATTAATATTTACATTTTATGAACGCAAAATTTTAGAGTGATCTCCTGTGACGTCGCTAAACAACATCTTCCCTGACAACGTAGATTGTGGCGTATGAATACACAACATCATTATATTAAGAATAGACAAACCATGAATCAAACATCGGCTTGGGCACACTAAGAAAACTAAGAATAAGATATTTTGAACTTATTTGATATGAAATAAAGTCTCATTTAGGACAAACATTAAATATAAAAATAGCGATGGCCATCGTAATACGCCCACTTTTATAATGGCAGCCAATTCGTCCGGGATGTTGACAAGAGTTGTCAGTAAATGAAAGATTCTGAGAATGACATTTTCTCTAAAATCAAGGGCAATAACCTTATTATGTTAAATATTTTTTTGATTTTTCTGAATTTCAGAATCCATGGATGATTACAACCATTCACACCAAGTTTAATCGAAATCCATCAAAAAACCAGCTCTCTATCTTGTCCACAACTTTGTTAAAGGCTGAAAAATTAACGCGTTTTAAAGAACAAGGGCAATAACTCATCACATATTTTTCGATGTTTCTGATTTTCAATAGGGTTTATCCCAATGTCAATACAAACACTTATACCAAGTTTCATCAAAATCCATCAAGAAACCAGCTCTCTATCGTGTCCACAACATATTTTCCAAAGCAAGGGCAATAACCCATGAAATATTTTTCGATTCGTCTGATTTTCAATAGGGTTCATCCTTGGGTGATAACAAACACTCAAAGCAAGTTTCATCAAAATCCATCAAGAAACCAGCTCTCTATCTTGTCCACAACTTTGTTAAAGGCTGAAAAATTAACGCGTTTTAAAGAACAAGGGCAATAACTCATCACATATTTTTCGATGTTTCTGATTTTCAATAGGGTTTATCCCAATGTCAATACAAACACTCATACCAAGTTTCATCAAAATCCATCAAGAAACCAGCTCTCTATCGTGTCCACAACATATTTTCCAAAGCAAGGGCAATAACCCATGAAATATTTTTCGATTCGTCTGATTTTCAATAGGGTTCATCCTTGGGTGATAACAAACACTCAAAGCAAGTTTCATCAAAATCCATCAAGAAACCAGCTCTCTATCGTGTCCACAACAATTGTGGACAGACAGGCGGACAGACAGACGGACGTACAGACAGACAGACAGGGGCGACTACAATATACCCCCACATTAATGTGTGTAAATTCCAAATAAAAGTGACAGTTGAACAAAACCGATCATGAAGATGTTTAATGGTGATCTCAGTTGTAAAAAACTATGATGCTTTGACAGGATGAAGATATGAGGCTTTAAAAAATTAAACTTCTGTCAACATAAAACCATTTATTTCTCCAACGTTTCATGTGTATATAAACACACTTCCTCAGGGAACCAATACAAAAAAAAAAAAATTACTGTTACAAAAATGACGTCATGACGTCTTGGTTACTCAAACAACTATCTACAAAGTGAAGTCATAAGTGTGTGATGTAAAAAGGTAAAGTATGATGTCATTAAGCCAGAAAAATGTGATGTCATTTAGGAGTTAAAATGTGGAATCATTAAATTAAAAATCTCAGTATATCAGTATAATCAAAGGTTCATTACTTAGAAAAGTTTTTCATAGTATCAGGATTGTATTCATTTAATCCTCTAGGCCAAAGTGTATCAAGTTTATGAATCCACATGGATTCAGCAAGGTCTAATTTTCTTTTATCATTATTGAAAATTTTCTGTAGAACAGTGGTTTTGAAATAATGTCCAGGTATGTTGAAATGAGGTGCTACTCTAGGAGCTTTACCTGCTTTGTTTAGTTTTATGTTTGACCTGTGCTTGTTAAGTCTAATGCTGAAAGGGGTGATAGTTTGTCCAACATATTGCATATTACAGCAAGAACAGGTCAAACAATAAACTACAAAAGAGGAATCACATGAAACATTGTCTTTGATGCAAAATTTCTTAGAGTCTTTGTTTTTTATGAAATTAGTTGTTTCTATAGTGTCACATGCTTTAACCCCGATGATGACGTTTTTGAAAGATGAAAATCGTAACTAAGGGCTAAGGTTAGTCCATGCGCGCATGGACTAAGGTTAGTAGTGACTTTTTGAAAAAAAAGTGATTTTAATTTGTACTTTCCGAGTTTTCATGAGAAATTCCGACATTGGAAAATACCGTGTTTTATCAATGTTTTCCGACAGCTGAGAAATAATCAATGTAGTAAAAGTTATTTTTAGAAACAGAAGGGCATTCTCCATTGATTAACGTCATAATTTGTTACATCACGTGACTGGTTGCGTGTTTGTTTGATCATAGAATTATGGTTTGGTGTCGCACTAAAGAAAATAAAATGGCCTCTAACGCTACCAAGGTGAATTTCCATACTTGTAAAGTACATTTTCATCAAGCTGGGTAAACGTTACATTCCAAATAAAAAAAAATAAACGTTATTATTGATATCTCCCATGATACATGTCTCCGAACAACCACTACCAACAATGGGAATTCCCCGAGGTCATGTGATGTTGTGACAAATAAAACTAGTCCGCGATATCTAAGATTCTTTGCGCTGTTGCGTAACAATTGGTTAATTACTACATTATTTTCGGGCCCAGATTGCAGATAAATATTATTACTTTATTTGTAAACTATACAGAATGACAAGAATGTAACTATCTGGTTAGTTTTTGCTAAAATTTTGAATACGTAGAAAATTTGACTAAGATTTCTCAACCAATTTTTATGGGAAGTTGGTGATCTTGCTCTGGATAAAAAACTTATACAATAAGGAAGATATCTAAAAAAGTCTTCTTAAAAAATTCCAATTAGTTTGGCCCCTAGAAATTGTTTGTCGTTTTGACTTGTAAATTTTTGTATTTCGATGGTAACCACCAAAAGAATTTTTTTTTTTTCGCTTTGAAAGCATTGTAACTATTGTCTACATTTATGCCAAGATTGATGTAAATTTGATCCATTCACATTTTTTTTTATCTTGTGCCAAAGGTTTGAAATGCCCTATTTTCATGACATGTTTGAAGGGCTGTCAACACATTAAAAAAATTAAACTTTTAACTGAAGGGGAGGACCCCAAAATCATCAGCAAATGCACAAGTCTCAAGAAATCATTATTTCTATTTAAATTTTTTCATAACGTGAAATAGCCCAACTAACGCCTTTAGGAAATTATTCTGTTTAAAAAATCAGTCATGGATTGAAACATTTAAATTTAGTATGTTACCGTAAAACTAGTATTCGGAGCCAATTTTACACACCAAGTAATTAAAATAAACTCTGAACTCATAGGAAAATGGCATCAAACTTATGCTGTCCCCATACAAAACCAATGGACATTGTATAGAACACAATAAAACATAGCTTGCCAGACAAGATAATATACGCCCACTGGCAGCTTTGACTTTAAACAAATATATTTGAGAGTTACAGGAGAAAATATTCAACCTTCAGTCATACACCTTGTTTGAACTTTTTGTGATAATACTGAACAATATTATCAAAATCCATCATATATTATGTATTTTAGAGTGTTAACAAGCCAAAAATCGAACGCGTTTTTAAAACCAGAGGAATAATTCATAGTAAATATTTTTCGATTTTGCTGATTTTCAATAGGGTTAATCCTTGAGTTGTAATAAACATTACCAGTAAGTTTCGTCAAAATCCGTTAAGAATTATGACCTTTAGAGTGTTAAAACAAGCCAAAAATCGAACGCATTTTCAAAAATAGGGATGGCCATTGTAATACGCCCACTTTTATAATGGCAGCCAATTCATCTGGGGTGTTGAGAAGAGTTGTCAGTAAATGAAAGATTCTGAGAATGACATTTTCTCTAAAATCCAGGGCAATAACCTTAATATGTTAAATATTTTTTTGATCTGTCTGAATTTCATAAGGGTTTATCCATGGATGATTACAAACATTCACACCAAATTTAATAGAAATCCATCAAAAAACCAACTCCCTATTGAGTCCACAACATATTTTCAAAAGCAAGGGCAATAACCCATGAAATATTTTTTGATTATTCTGATTTTCAATAGGGTTCATTCTTGGGTGATTATGAACACTCATACCAAGTTTCATCAAAATCCATAAAAAAAACAGCTCTTTATCGTGTCCACAACATATTTTCAAAAGCAAGGGCAATAACCCATGAAATATTTTTCGATTAGTTGATTTTCAATAGGGTTCATCCTTGGGTGTTTATAAACACTCACAGCAATTTTCATCAAGAAACCAGCTCTCTATGACGGACAGACAAACAGACAGGGGCGACTACAATAATATATGCCGACATTAATGTGTAAGATCATAGTGAATTTACACTTCAATATCGCCAAATGAAAGATCATAGTGAATTTACACTTCAATGTCGCCAAATGAAAGAAAGATCATAGTGAATTTACACTTCAATATCGCCAAATGAAAGATCATAGTGAATTTACACTTCAATGTCGCCAAATGAAAGAAAGATCATAGTGAATTTACACTTCAAAATCGCCAAATGAAAGATCATTAGTGAATTTACACTTCAATATCGCCAAATGAAAGATAATAGTGAATTAAGATAATAGTGAATTAAGAACTAAAAATAACTTAACATCTGATGAAAGAATGGCTTTAAAATCATTACAAGATGATACCAACATAGTCATAGGAAAGACTGATAAGGGAGGGGGTATTGTAGTTTGGGATAAAAAGGACTATTTATCAGAATGTATGAAACATCTAAATGACAGGAAAGTTTACATAGAGACTCCTACCGATTTGTCTGATTCCATCGATCAAAATTTAAATAATTTAATTGATAAATTGAAGATACCTGACACAGATAAAACAGCTATTATTCTAAATCACCCTGTTAAGAAACCAGCAGAATTTTACATTGTTGGAAATAGATGGTGGACTCTGGCCATTTTTCGTTTAGAAAAATCAAATTTTACCGGGACTAACAAATTTTTAGCTGAGTCACATGGTTTCAAAAGCCTGGAGGTCTTAAAAAGGTTTTCGATTTTTGGAAACCATTTGTACAAGAACCGTATCGTGTGACTAACGGATTTTCATAATGGGTGAGGACAGAAGCTTATGTGAAACGTGTAAAGCAAGCGGTATACACAGGTAAGAAAATGAAAATGGATACAGACACTGACAGGCCTCTTCTACTCTAACAATTTTTTTACATTATTTTGTAAATCCCGTTGGGTATTTCGGTAAATTTGAAAAAAAATGAAACATTAAAAGGTGACATTTTCCTACAGATATTGTCCATTTAGACCAGCATAACACTCATATTCATGGTGTCAGTACTAGCCTATTATGGCCTAGGCCTATGCCAATTTTACTTGACTGCTATACAGATGTGAGGTCTAGGCAAGACTTCTATTTCTGATTCAATTTCCATTTAAAAAATTAAAATCTGTTACACAGAAGTTGAAATTTCTATGCAAATACAAGGGAAATAGCAAAAGCCTTCTATGCAAATAAGATAAATAATGTGTACCCTTGAAATTGAATGATCTGACTGACACCTATCTATGTTTAAAATGTTTCTCATTCAATATTCTGTATACATGTTCATCAAGTACTTTGTCATTTTCCATTCTTTTCAGGTTATGTTCGAAAACATTTGGTATGTTTTGTATGATTATGGGTAAAACACCTCGTGGAAGGATAGTTAGAATTTCTAGACTGGCAACTTAGTTGGGAGAAGTAAATATTTCAAATCAAAGGTATGCTTGTCATTATTTTTTCAACAAACTTGTCAATACCTAAATTTACTGTGGTATTTACATCCGCCTTTTCTCGAAAATTATCAGCTGACAATTGACCTCTATTTTAAAAGTCTTTTTTGATGTGTAAAGGTATGTGTTCCTCTAAGATCTATGGCTTTCAATTTGTTTTAATACTCTTAAACCTGTAGTTGGCAAGGGCACACTTGAACTCAGAAGGGAGGACAAAAGGGTGTCGGTCCCCTCCCCCCCCCAAATAATTTGATTAAGAAGAGAAATGCTTTAAACAAGTAAAATTGGGCAGATGAAAATCAGAGTAGGGGGTCTTATTGACAACTCAAATCCGGAATCTTTCAGAATGCACACAATTGATGTTATTTTCTATTTTTGTTATTGTCGAGGACCTTCTGTTTGGGCTTGCAGTTTTGGTGCTTTGTGAGGTACTTGGACTCGATACCAAAATGTTTCCTTATGCAATACCATCTAAAATCACTATGTGAAGGGGCATCAAGAATTTTCTTCCAAATGACAAACTATGTCATTTTATTTTTGTACTTTTTTTATATAAGAGAAGATATAACACAAGGTCCTCATAGATAAAAGTTCGGTTATCATCAAAGCAGTAATACATTGAAGAAGCTTGGAATGAATGTTTAGTTTATGTTTCACAAGTGCGCAAACTTTTCAATCCATCCGATATATTTTGTCGCTTCATTGTTAAAGGGGTAATTTTCAGGATGCCATCCTCAAAGCAGAATATTGTGAAGGGTAAATTGTGGATCCTGTTGTATCAACAAGAGGTTGTGAACAAATAGATGCTAGATATTGAAATATTAAGTTTCATGCACAGATTTATGTGAACTACTCAAATAACAAACTGACTGATGCAGGAAAAACCAGATGAATAAAAATTGTGTATGTTTGCTGCATTTAAGATCATATTGCAATCTGGTAATGAATGGTAGTATTGAATTATCTCCCTTTACAAATATAGAAATTTTTCTTATTAAATCTGAATTGAATGAAGTTGTGTTTTTTGAATTATTTTTGATTTTTCTATACTATCATGGTATAGTACAGCATGTATTCAACAAATAATAAAAATTTCATGCTTCCTTGATTTGAAGATTGTTTTTGACAGTCCATTAAAAATCGAGATAGGTATTGAAAATATGCGCATCTTTAAAAGTTAAAATTTTTAGTTGTGGCACTTTCTGAAAGTAAGAACATCGTTTTTTAGCTTGCTAAAACATATATTAATTGATTCCAGATGAAAAAAATACATAATAATGTGTTCACATTTGATGATAAATATTATAAACAGCTTCAGGAACAGCTATGGGCATGCCATTTGCAGTCACCTATGCTAATATTTTTATGACCTCATGGATGAACAAATTTTGGAAACCTCTACCTAATAAACCTGATATTAACTTTCGCTTTATTGATGACATCTGGGCTTTATCTTCCTCATCACTTGAGAACTGCAACAATTTTCTTGCAAACTTAAACCTCCAACATCCTACTATTAAATTCACTATGAATATACATGAAAAAGCAGTTTCATTTTTAGATGTCAACGTCATAAGAGAAGGAGAAAGAATTGAAACCAATCTGTATAGTAAACCCACTGACAGTCATAATTATCTTCCACCCACAAGCTGCCACCCAAAACATATCTTTAAATCAATCCCTTACAGTGGAGCCCTACGTATTAAAAGAATATGCAGTAAACATAAATGGTTTGAATCTAATTTAAACAATTTGTCTACATATTTACGGAATTGTGGATATAAGAAGAAATTTATAACTAAAGCTTTTGATAAAGTTAGACAGATGAACAGAACAGACATATTAAATTATAACAAAAGAGAAGATAGAAATATAATACCATGGGTAACAACTTATGATCCAAGACAACCAAATTTACGAAAATTAATACAAGATAATACCATCTTAGTTAGACACCAGTACAAGAATGAAAAAAATAAAAGAATCTAAGAAAATAATAATATCTGAAAAAAGAAATAGAACCATTGGCAACATTTTGAAATTGAACAAGATCAGAACTATATAAGATAGAGACCAACAAACCTGGGGATGTAAACCTTGTAACAGAAAAAGACCACCTTGTAAAGCATGTGACACTATAGAAACAACTAATTTCATAAAAAACAAAGACTCTAAGAAATTTTTCATCAAAGACAGTGTTTCGTGTGATTCCTCATTTGTAGTTTATTGTTTGACCTGTTCTTGATTTACATATGCAATATGTTGGACAAACTATCACCCCTTTCAGCATTAGACTTAACAAACAGGTCAAACATAAAACTAAACAAAGCAGGTAAAGCTCCAAGAGTAGCACCTCATTTCAACATACCTGGACATTATTTCAAAACCACTGTTCTACAGAAAATTTTCAATAATGAAATCTTATCAATTGCAATGATCACACCAAGTTTCATCAGAATCAGTTCAAAATTGTAGCTTCAATCCTGCTCACAAACTATTTTTGACGCATTTTGACGAAGTCAAGGGCAATGCCTCAAAATCCATTCATTAAAATTGTGTCAAGTTAGAACTTGTCTGAGATTTTATCAATTCCAATGATCACAACAATTTTTAATAAAATTGGATGAAAACTGAAGCTTCTATTGTGTTAACGAACAATTTTTTACGTGTTTTATGAAAGTCAAGGGCAATAACTCAAAATCTGTATATCAAAACTACGTCAAATTCGAACTTGACCGAGATCTTATTAATCTCAAGGAGCATACCAAGTTTCATCAAAATTAGATGAAAACTGTAGTCTCTAGAGTGCTCACGAATCAAACTTGACGCGTTTTTACAAAGTCAAGGGCAATAACTCAAAACCTGTTCATCTAAAATTCGTCAAATTCAAACTTAACCCAGATCTTATCAATCCAAAGGATCAAAGCAAGTTTTATCAAAATCAAAATTTGACGCGTTTTTTCAAAGTCAAGGGCAATAACTTAACAAGTGGTTGCCTAGCAATATACGCCCACTTACTACATAAATTGTCAATATATCAAGGAATGTTACCATCTTAATTTTTGTTGGATGGTGTTCAGATTTGAATTCATCCTATATCTTGTTAATATAAAGCATCTAATTTCATAACTAATAAAACTCCGTAAATATTTGTCGAATCGATCTGGAATTCAAACTTGTCCAAGATTTCATGGATATTATCCTACACACAAAAGTTTATTAAATTCCTACCACAACTGTGGTCTCTATCACGTTCACAAGTCATTTTTAACATATTTTAGGTGTAAAACTCCGTAAATATTTGTTGAATCAATCCCGAATTCGAACTTGTCCAAGATCTTTTGAATATAATCCTACACATAAAATTGTATTCAAATAAAAGCAAAACTGTGGTCTCTATTGCGTTCACAAGCCAATTGTGGACAGGCAGACCGACCGACGGACGGACCGGGGCGACGGCAATATACAACCACATTTCAATGTGGGCGTATAAAAACCGTTCATCGAAAATATGTCAAATTCAAACTTGACCAAGATCTTATCAATCTAAAGGATAATAGCAAGTTTCATCAAAATCAGATAAAAACTGTTGTCTCTAGAGTGCTCACGAACAAAATTTGACACTTTTTTTCAAAGTCAAGGGCAATAACTCAAAAACCGTTCATCAGAAATACGTCAAATTCGAACTTGACCAAGATCTTATCAATCTAAAGGATCATAGCAAGTTTAATCAAAATCAGATGAAAACTGTTGTGTCTAGAGTGCTCACAAACAAAATTTGACGCATTTTTGCAAAGTCAAGGGCAATAACTCAAAAACCGTTCATCGGAAATACGTCAAATTTGAATTTGACCAGGATCTTATCAATCCAAAGGATCATAGCAAGTTTCATCAAAATCAAGTAAATATTTTTCGATTTTGTTGATTTTCAAAAGGGTTCATCCTAGTAGTAATTAACATTACCAGCAAGTTTCATAATAAACATTATCAGTGAGTTTTGTCAAAATCTGTTGAGAAATGTGACCAGTAGAGTGTTTACGAGTCAAAAATTGAACATGTTTTTAAGAACAAGGGCAATAATTCATAGTTAATATTTTTCGATTTTGCCGATTTTCAATAGGGTTCATCCTAGTAGTAATTAACATTACCAGCAAGTTTCATCAAAATCTGTCAGGAATTGTGACCTGTAGAGTGTTAACAAGCAATTGTGGACAGTCCGACGGTCATGGGTGACGACAATATACGCTCCACATTTCATGTAAGTCAAATACAAAATAAAAAAACACTGTCATATTAAACCATTTAAATTCCAACGTTTCGCTCTAATAAAATAGAGCTTCCTAAAATACAAAATGAAGAGATAAATTAAGATGAAGTCATAAAAATTATGACCATCAAGCTTTATGACATCAGAGGTCCTACCCAACAACACTTATAACAAAAATTCTAGCTATAATTAAAGTAATAAAAAGCCACAACAATAAATGTGTTCTGTGTTATGTACTGTTATAGTTTCACACTCTATATGTATAGTTACATGAACTGGTTTCTTTATGTTAAACAACAAGAAGGCATACATGTATAAATTCACTCAAGTGGAACTGCTTTGTTATTGTTTTATTCGTGAGTCATTCAGGAATATTTACATTTCTATTATCACTTCCTTCAATGAACCAGTTAAGAAAACTGGCGTTCATTTTTCGATGAACGCTAGTTTGTCACGTGACACTATGACGTCGTCAAAGCACAACAATGACGTAATCTAAGATTTGTGGCAAATTATCATATAAAAAGGGCAAAATTTGATTAATAAAAGTATCTGAATATAAGTATAAGAATTAAACGTTGGTCTCATTAGCATTATTGGTGTGTAAACGCAATAGATCACGCCACAAACATACATAAATGACTTCGTCATTTATTCAGTTTGTCACGTGATTTATTGCGTTTACACACCAATAATGCTAATGAGACCAACGTTTAATTCTTAATAATTAAACACTTAATTAACAGGTAATTAATAGGATTATTAGTTTATTGTCTTGACAACTATCACTGATTGAGTATGGTGCCTCATTGACTATAGTAATTGTATACAAAATAAAGTAAAAAAAAAAATTTTATTTTTACCATGCAATATTAACTAAATATTACTTATACAGTTGTAAATCAAATAATGCAAGACATGTGAAGGAAGAATATGTAGCTTTTTAAAAAATAGCGATGGCCATTTGCATCGTAATACGCCCACTTTTATAATGGCAGCCAAATCGTCAGTGGGGGTTGACAAGAGTTGTCATTATATGAAAGATTCTGAGAATGACATTTTCTTTTATTACAAGAGTAATAACTCATAAAATATTTTGCAACGTTTCTGATTTTCCATATGGTTGATCCACAGGTCATTACCAACATTCACATCAAGTTTCATCAAAATCCTTCCTCTCTATCATGTTCACAACATATTTCTAAAATCAAGGGCAATAACCATCATACATCAAATATGTTTTGATCTGTCTGATTTTCAAAAGGTTTTATCTATGGATGATTACAAACATTCACACCAAGTTTCCTGGAAATCAATTAAGAAACCAACTCTATTGTGTCCAAACATATTTTCAAAAGCAAGGACAACCCATGAAATATTTTTCGATTTGTCTGATTTTCAATAGAATTCATTCTTGGGTGATTAAAAACACTCACAACAAGTTTCATCAAAATCCATCAAGAAACCAGCTCTCTATTGTGTCCACAAATTTGAGATTGTTATGCGCTGAAAAATTAAAGTATTTTAAAGAACAAGGGCAATAACTCATAAAATGCTTCTTACGATGTTTAAGATTATACCAATGCAAACACTCACACCATGTTTCATCAAAATCCATCAATAAACAAGCTCTCTATCGTGTCCAGAACATATTTACAAAAGCAAGGGCAATAACTCATCAAATATTTTTCGTTAATTCTGATTTTCAATAGGGTTCATCCCAGGGCTGTTGATTTAATTTTTTACCAATCGGACATTTTTCAACGTCAGTGAAATCTCATTCTGATAACAGTTCCAATAAATATTTTTCAAGTGGAATATCATTTATATATTGACATGGGAGTTGGCAATAAGCCAGATAATGTCCATTACAAGTGCCAGTTTGCCACCATTTCAAATCATTCATAATATTGCCAATATCAGAGTACCAAAATTAATTTTGTATAACTAACTTTCTAAATAGGTCAAAGTTTCAATGTCCGATTCTAATGTAAACAAATGTACCGGTAGCAGATTAATGAATTGATTATTAATTAAACACTTCTAACAGGTAATTAAGGGATTATCAGATAATTAGATTGGTATTTATTTCCTTCTATTACCTACACTGATTGATGGCTTGGTATCTTATCAGTGAGTTGTCAACAAATCTGGCATTTTTACTAGCATGGAAAAACACATAGTGGGTAGCCTATACTTGATGTCTGATTGACCCTAGACCCAGACGGACATTTGAATGGTTCAGACGGACATGTCCGGAATATAGAGCCAAATAAAAAAATTAAATGAAATGAATGGAGTTTTACGTCCTACTTTCTGCACCTATATGGGCTAATTGAGGACGGGCAAACGCCATGCAGTGTGCAATGACTATGAGGGAAATTTTGCCAGGACAGCGGCATTAGCCTGCTCTTATTTTCGATTTCCAACTGTCGAGGGATCTTTAACGTGCACAGCCAATAGCACCTGGGGCCTCGGTTTATTGTCCCATTCGAACGACTAGACTTTTCCATGTCAGCCCCTCCGACCTGCATCACTGACAGGGGGAAACCGGGTTGAAAAATCCGAAGGTATCATTTCGACCCATGCAGGGATTGAACCCTGGACCTCCAGGTTAGCGAGCAAGCGTCTAACTCACTGAGCCACCGCGGCTCCCAGAGCCAAATCAACAGCCCTGGTTCATCCTTGGGTGATTATGAACACTCACAGCAAGTTTCATCAAAATCCATCAAGAAACCAACTCTCTATTATGCCCACAACATATTTTCAAAAGCAAGGGCAATAACCCATGTAATATTTTTCGATAAGTCTGATTTTTAATTGGGTTCATCCTTGGGTGATTATGAACACTCACAGCAAGTTTCATCAAAATCCATTAAGAAACCAACTCTCTATCATGTCCACAACTTTGTTAAGGGCTGAAAAATTAACAGGTTTTAAAGAACAAGGGCAATAACTCATCAAATATTTTTAGATGTTTCTGATTTTCAATAGAGTTTATCCTAAGGTCAATACAAACACTCTTACCAAGTTTCATCAAAATCCATCGAGAAACCAGCTCTCTATCATGTCCACAACTTTGTTACAGGCTGAAAAATTCACGCGTTTTAAACAACAAGGGCAATAACTCATCAAATATTTTTCGATGTTTCTGAATTTTCAAAAGAGTTTATCCCAAGGTCAATATAGGATTTTCAATAGGGTTCATCCTTGCGTGATTATGAACACTCACAGCAAGTTTCATCAACATCCATCAAGAAACCAGCTCTCTATCGTGTCCACAACAATTGTGGACAGACAGACAGGGGCGACTACAATAATACGCTCACATTAATGTGTAGTCCTATAAAAACTATAAAAACCTGTGTCTCATAACCTGCTATATTATTTATTTAACAGGATACTAGATTAGGCAATATTTCTTTCTCTTTTTATTTTTTTTTTCAAGAACTATCTTTACAATATTATTTGTATTTATCTTGTTTTGTATTCACCAGTTAATTTGGTAAATGATGTGTGGGCATATAAAAATGTTTTGTGGCATCTTAAAAAGGCATTCTGCTTTTTTTGAAAGAAGTTTTCATTATCAAAAATATAGTAAATGTTACCTGAAAATATTTCTAAAGTATGCTTATATCTATGACTCTTCTTGATCACACTGAATGTGTTTAAAAAAGGTTAATTAAAAACAGAGAGTACTAATCTAATGGCTAATTCAGCAGTTTGACCAAGTTTTGGTGTTAAGCTTTATAATGGCTCGAGAGATTTACTCAAATCCGTGCATTAATTTTCGAACAGCATCAAATGCCGTCCAAAAAGCATAATAAAATGAAAGCTTATGTAATGTTTTTTTAAATCTTGGATACATTAAAAGGCACATATCTCTAGATTTTGGTGTATCGTTTCTACATATTTGAGCCTAGAAAATTTCAACCTAGAAAAAAGCAGAATGTCCCTTTAATATGGTCTATTTATGACTTATATCATGCCAAAACTTACCAACCGTGCAGTACATTAAAGAACCATACGGTCTTGGCATAACAGTCTCAAATCTTACACTGTAACCAGTAGATATACCCAGATTTTCTGCTCTTTCATTAGCTACTCTTTCAGCAATTGATATTGCACTGATTCTTCTTGGCTAAAATAGAAAGTAAATATATCATTGCACTCATTAGGGGTGTCTTGTCAGTGTTTGGATGTATATATGACTCATTTGTTTGAGGTAAATGAGTGTAATAGATTCTTTATCAAAACAACTTTATACTGTATACAATGGAAACTCATTTATTCGCACATTTCTGTGTCTAAAAAAATTGTTCTCGTCCCTTATTTACTAGCTACCTGTCGAATGTCACATACACAATACATCAGGCCTTCTCAAATGGAGGCCCGCGACGCCTTCGAGAATGGCCCCTCGAGAGTGACCCCTTCTGCTTAAAGGCTCTGTTTTCTGTGCTAGCTAGGCTCTATTTGACCTTTATATTTCATTAACAAAATGCATTTGGCCCTTAACAAAAATTAATTGAGAAGGCCTGGAATACATTATAGACACGTCAGAGTTTACCTACATGTTGAGCGTGATATAAACCAGGTCTTGCCAGGCAAGGTAACATACGCCCACTGGCAGCTGTCAGAAATAATAATATTTAAATACACGATAATACAAAGTTTATCAAAAGAATAAAAAGTCAATGGTAATAACTCATAAAATGATCACCTATTGTGCTAAAGAACAAATTATTTAACATTTTCATAAAGTCAAGGGCAATAACTGAAAAACCATTCATTGAAAATGTTAGAAGTTAGATCTTATTCAGGATTTTTAAAAGATTAGAGCTTCAATCCTGCTCACAAACCATTTTTGCCGCATTTTGACAAAATCAAGGGCAATAACTCCTTTTCAATGAAATTACGTCAAATTTGAACTTGACAGAGATCTTATCAATGTAAAGGATTACACCAAGTTTAAAAATCAGATGAAAACTGTAGCTTCTATTGTGTTTAAGAACAATTTTTGATGCTTTTTTATCAAAGTCAAGGGCAATAACTCTAAAAACGTTCATCAAAACTACGTCACATTCGAACTTGACCGGGATCATATCCATCTTAAGAATCACAGGAAGTTTCATCAAAATCAGATGAAAACTATTGTCTCTATAGTGTTAACAAGAAATGTTGACGGACAGAGCTAATAAGACATTTGGACAAATTTCCTTGCTGTAGACTTTTTAATGGCGATTTTTTGGTTTGAAAATAAAATTTAATCAATAGCTTATATTTTATCCAAATTTGAATAATGAGTAATAATTTGAAATATATTTTCAAGATTTTTCAAGGAATATAGAGTGATTTCATTCAGATAAAAAATAACCACAGGCATGACTTTGATTTCAGGAAAAAACATATGCAGCCATGGTGACAGTCACATGATTTGTTGAAGCAGACGTTCAATTGACTTCCCACATACAACTTTTGTCAATATCTTCATTAGATAAATTTAGGATATGTTTTACAAAAATAGATTTTGTACCATCTTTACTATCACCATGAGTGCTTACGTCAATAATAACACAGAAACTGATTGTGTCAGTGATGTAACGTCTTGTCAATCATGTCTTGACTGTCGCATCACGCATGCTCTGTGAGGCAGCACTTAATACCTCACTTCAACTCTAGTCACCGCCTTGGCAGATCATCTCATCTATATCTATGTATACTACAAACATGATAACACGCCAGAGAGAAAACCTGTTGATTTTACCACCATCAAACAAGTCAAGAGTTGAAGTGCGTTGTTCAATCACGAAGACAGTTTTGAAGTTTAAAGATATTCGTACATATTTACATTGGTAGCCTAGATTTGAGACCACAGCGCCAACCGCAATCATGCCCGGCGGAGACAAACCGACGATGAAAAGGGACTCCAGCAATAAAGCAGTTTTGGACTTTTTCGAAGGAAATAGAAATGTACTTCCAAGTAAATGATGTGCCAGACGAAAAGAAAGTACTGACAATTCTTCTAGCCATCATGATCGAAGATATCAACATTTTCGATAAATGGAGGTTGTCAGGAGAAAAGAAATCTTCGAACAGTCCTAAATGAATTAGGGAAGATACTTAAAGGGACAGTCTGAATTTTTTTTGGGTCAAATTTTTTTTTGTTGCTCAAATTTGTGAAAACTATACATCAAAGTCTCTAACTCTGTGTCCTTTAATATATCTGAAAATTTTAACTAAAAAAATCCAGCCGTTAATTTTTAAACGCTAAAAACATGCTAAAATATTTAAAAACCTTACGTAAGGTTTTTAAGTGTGTTGTGTTTATTGGACGCTGATCGAAAACTACTGAACAGATTTGAGAAAAAGAAACGCCTAATTGTAGAGAAATGTCTTGACTATGTATTGGAAAGGTTTCAATTAGAAATATCCAGCCATCATTAAGCCAAACACAAAACCTAGGTCAAACTGCTTAATCAACAATAAGTACTCCCTGTTTGTAATTAACCCTTTAAAAATAAATTCCGTTTGATCAAAAAGATGCATAGATATAGTAAGCATACTTTAGATATACTCTCTGGTAACATTTGCGATGTTTTTGATAATGGAAACTTTTTTCAATAAAGCAGAATGGCCCATTAATATTTAATTGAAGACAGTCCGAGTCTGAGACCATAGACGACTTTGTCATGAAATGCCAACACCAAGCAGCAAGATGTTAATTTTCTCAAGAAGAGGTCGAAGAAAGGATAATAGAGCAGATAATTCTTGGCATCAAATTGGTAGACGCAAAGAAAGAATTGCTCAACAAGGATGTGCTTACTCTTAGCAATGCTGTAAACAAAGTCTGAGTACATCAGTCTAGTATCGGATATTCGAAGAAGATGTCAACCTTCAGTGGAGATACGGATAATGTTGACGCCATAACCAGGAGCTGCAGAAAATGTGGAATCGGACATGGTGAAGAACGCTGCCCAGCAGAGAAGGAAAAATGTCATAAATGCAGCAAAACTGGTCACTACACTTGAGTTTGCAACAGTCCAGACAGAGAAGTCTGAGCAAACAGATACTCTCAGAGAACACCCAGGCGACGAGGACAAAGCCAATATCGCAAAAGAGACTCATCAACAAATCCACAATTTATCCGAGGATAACCAATTGGAAAACGATTTAATTAAGTTCTTTTTCAGAATCACATCTACATCTGGTAACGTAGACGCTGTGAAGGAAACCATACATGCAAACCTCATTGTAAACTGCAGCAACAGCCTCAAGCCAGAGTCACGTTGTTGACAAAAGTAGATACTGGTTCAGACCCTGACATTCTTCCAAGGTCAACATTTGGAAAGATGTACCCTGATAAAGTTGATAAATAAGCAATACCCCAAGAAGGTACATTTGTTCCAGCAGACCACATAATGTTAACTGCTTATAATGGTACAACAATCAACCAGTATGGTACATTCGAAATTCCAGCAAAGAGTGGCAAACACTCAGAGTTCCAGTACATAAAGTTCTTCATTGATGACACACCGCAATCCTAGGATTATCAACCGGTATAAAATTGAAGCTGATAACCGTCAACTGTGGAACCAAAGTGATGTCCGTTAACGAGAATACCCAGACTACATAGTCACTAATCTATCTGTCCCACCGGTAATACATGCATCGAGGAAATATGCCATACACCTGATAGACAAGATTTGTTTGAGACGAATTGAATTCAATGGTGGACAAAGTAGTCGAAGCAAAAATCGATGAAGGAGCGCCTACTGAATGTGTTTCAAGTCTGACGTTCAGCGAAAAGACCGACGGAAATCTCGGGTCTAGACCCTAAAGATTTAAATAGAACACACTTATCACAAAAAGCCAACACTAGATGGAATCACACACCAATTTAATGGAGCATCGCTATTCTCAAAACTGGATGCTACTGGAATATTGAGTGACGTCAGAACTCAGGGTTAGTGTTAGATTAGTACGAAAGTGTAACACTAGTGTAACACTAACCCTGAGTT
Organism: Lottia scabra; assembly: GCA_029955415.1. Taxonomy (NCBI): domain Eukaryota; kingdom Metazoa; phylum Mollusca; class Gastropoda; family Lottiidae; genus Lottia; species Lottia scabra. The sequence continues at coordinate 8,785,819 of JARJEI010000014.1, read as the reverse complement.
CTGACCTCGATGAAAAGTGTTGGGTGACACTGAGATAACACTACACTTTTAGGCCTTTTTGGAACAATTTAACACTAGTGTTAATCTAGTGTTCCACTAATCCGAACTAATGGTTTCAGAACACTGGCTTAGCATGCGTTTTGTAAGTGTTACACTGATGCCAGTGTTATGGTGACTGGATTAACCCTAACTCTAACACTAACTCTAATACTTACACTAACCCCGAGTTCTGACCTCACTCATTGTCCTGGATGAGCCCGCATCATGTCTCACAACCTTCAATACGCTTATGAACGATATTGATTTTTATTTTTACCTTTTAGCTTGAATTTTTCACAAGATTTTTTCAGGCTAGAATGGATGAAATATTGGCAAAAATGCCCAGGATGTATTGGTATAGCTGATGATATTAGTGTCTTTGGTAAGAATGTTGATGAACACAATGAACGGTTGAAGAATTTAATATGAGTGGCAAGTGAGTATGGTCCCGTATTCAACTCATCAAAATGTCTGATTGGGCAAACCAATATACCATTCTTCGGCATGATATATAGCAGAAATGGAATATACCCTGATCCAGCAAGGATAGAGTCAATAAAGAAACGCACCCCACCACAGAATAAGAGCGAATTACGAGAATTCATTGGAATCGCCAATGACATGGCACCGTTTGTAGCCAATCTCAGTGCACATACGAGCATTCTTTGAAAACTTCTAAGTGAGGACTCAGTCTATGATTGGAATCAAACAAACAAAAAGTGTTTCCAAACTGTGAAATCTCTTATTTGTGAAGCAACCCTCTAAATTAAAACAACCCAGAACTACCCAATGTTATACAAGTCGATGCAGGGGCCTTTGTTACTCCAAAATGATCTAGCAGTTGTATTTGGCATTGAGCGATTTCATACATATATTTACAGTAAGAAATTAACATTAGAGATGGACCACAAACCGTTGCTAATGATAAAAAAAAACATTGCAAAAGCTCCCCCACGTATGCAACGACTCCTTATAAGGATCCAAGGGTACCAAATGGAACTTGTATATAAACCTGGTGTTGGAATGATTCTCACGGATGGTCTCTCTAGGTTAATAAACCCTACACGTGTTGACCCAGAAATTAATCTGGATGTACAGGTTCATTTCGCGTGAAGTGAAACCACGCAACCTAAATTGTTGCAGGAAACAAACCTTGACTCAATTATTTCACGCATGCTCCTTGAGGCAGCACTTAATATCTCACTTTAACTCTAGTCACAGCCTTGGCAGGTCATCTCATCTATATCTATGTATACTATGTAACTATGATATATCATAATAAATCAATTCTGTCGTGAAGCTATCTTAACAAGTGATATATTAACTATGCATTAGCTGTCTGAAATTCATCCACCAAATTGGGTTCTCACAGATTCACAGCACGATATATGATTTAGGTAAGTTTCACTTACTTGGGTGACAATAATGTTACACTCTGAACCACGACCTTGGTTGATCATTTGATCTAATATAAATTGAGGTACCTGCAAAAAAAAACACAGCTTGCCAGACAAGGTAATATATGCCCACTGGCAGCTTTGACTTTAAACAAATATATTTTTAACCCTGTTCCTTTTATTAACTACAAAGCCGAAATCAATGAGACTTTAACATAAGCTGAATAAAGCAATACTGTAACTGTATGCAAGGTCATTTTTTGAAATTTTGAATTTTTTTTACCCGGATATGCCACGCCCACATCCGACTTTTTATTGTGACTTAATGAATAATAATAATATCTAATAATGCCTAAATTTTCAAGTCTTTGCATCCATTGGTTAACGAGATATACAATCATATATATGTCAACAAAGGTCAAAATCTATAATTGAAAATTTTGAAATTCTAAAACCCGTTCCCTTTTTCGATCTATACAGCCGTAACATCTGAGATTTTGATATAATTGGGCTAAAGTAATGAGGTAAGTGTGTGCATTTTCCATAAAATTGTATTCTATAGATATTTTTTCCAGACAACAAGATAGCTTGCCAGGCAAGGTAATATACGCCCACTGGCAGCTTTGTTTGAAAAAGAACATTTGGCAGAAAACAGCAACCATCAAATATTCAACCTGTAGTCATAGGCCTACATTTCATTCAGAACTTAAATTAAGTGTCTTCCAAACATTTTTTTTCTCGATTTCATCAAGGGTTAAGCCATCAAGTTTAGTCAAAATCCTGTTTATGAGCTTCAAACTAAAACCTATTTTGAACAAGAAGGGCAATAAGTCATATCAAATATTTTTTTATTTTCGATAGGGTTTATCGTGTGATAATAAACTATTTCAATAGAAAAGAATTGTGTGTATTTACAACCTAAAAATCAACGTGTTTTAAAGAACAAGGGCATATTTTTCGTTTTTTTTAATTTTCGATAGGGTTCATTCTTGGGTAAGTTTTGTCAAAATCCGTAAAGAATTGTAACTTGTAGAGTGTTAACAAGCTAAAAATCGAACGCGTTTTAAAGAACAAGGGCAGTAATTCATATTAAATATTTTTCGATTCTTTTGATTTTCAAAAGGGTTCATCCTTGGGTCATAATAAGTAATTTCAGTAAGTTTTGTCAAAATCCGTAAAGCTTTGTGACCTGTAGAGTGTTAACAAGCCAAAAATCTAATGCGTTTTAAAGAACAAGGGCAATAATTCATAATAAATATTTTTCGATTCTTTTGATTTTCAATAGGGTTCATCCTTGGGAGATAATAAACAATTTCAGCAAGTTTCATTAAAATCCGTAAAGAGTTCTGACTTGTAGAGTGTTAACAAGCTAAAAATCAAACACGTTTAAAAGAACAAGGGCAATAATTCATATTAAATATTTTTCGATTCTTTTGATTTTCAATCGAGTTCGTCCTTGGGTGATAATAAACAATTTCAGCAAGTTTCGTCAAAATCCATAAAGAATTGTGACTTGTAAAGTGTTAACAAGCTAAAAATCGAACGCGTTTTAAAGAACAAGGGCAGTAATTCATATTAAATATTTTTCGATTCTTTTGATTTTCAATAGGGTTTATCCTTGGGTGATAATAAACAATTTCAGCAAGTTTCATCAAAATCCGTAAAGAATTGTGACTTGTAGAGTGTTAACAAGCTAAAAATCGAACGCGTTTTAAAGAACAAGGGCAATAATTCATATTAGATATTTCTTGATTCTTTTGATTTTCAATAGGGTTCATCTTTGGGTGATAATAAACAATTTCAGCAAGTTTCGTCAAAATCCATAAAGAATTGTGACTTGTAGAGTGTTAACAAGCTAAAAATCGAACGCGTTTTAAAGTACAAGGGCAATAATTCACATTAAATATTTTTCGATTCTTTTGATTTTCAATAGGGTTCATCCTTGGGTGATAATAAACAATTTCAGCAAGTTTCGTCAAAATCCGTAAAGAATTGTGACTTGTAGAGTGTTAACAAGCAATTGTGGACTGACTGACGGACGGACGGACGGACCGACGGACGGACCGACGGACGGACCGACGGACATGGGTGACGGCAATATACGCTCCACATTTCATGTGGGCGTATAAAAATGTTAACAAAATGAAAACTTAACCCGGATGTGCCACACCCACATCTATCTTTTTTTGATGGATACATTTATATGGGGTATTTTTAATCATGTTCCAAACTTGAAAGATCATGAGATGTGCATTTATTAATGTCAATATATTCAAAGATAGTGGACCACAGCCATATACGCCTAACGAAAAAGTAAACTAAACTTTCTCAAACCTATCGATTTAGGTCCAATAACATCCATTTTAAGTTTCATCAAAATCGGTTGAAAACTAAGATAGTAATAGCATATTCAAGATTTGGGGCAAGGGCAATAACTCTGCTTCTAACGATCGAAAATAGCTCAAATTCGACCTTGATCTTCGTTTTATGAATATGTATACACATATCAAATTTCATTTGATTCCGTCAAAAACTTAGTTTTTAGAGTGTTTACAAGCAAATGTTGACGGACGGACCGACAGACAGGGGTGCCGACAATATACGTCCTCATAGAGAGATGAGGGCGTATAAAAAATCGGGTAAAGGTTTCCAAAATTGCAAAATTAAAAAAAAATATCAAATTTTGCATTACAATACATTGTGACATATCGTTCGAAAGAGCTCATAAAGCCCATTCAGAATATGCAAAAATAAACTCTGTAGGTTAATTAGGTCACCTGTAGAAGCAGTACAAAGTTGCGAATTTCGCTATTTTCGGACAGCTATAAAATTGGAGGTAGATGTCGGAGGTCAAATTTCAAAGTATCATCTGGTATCAAGGTCATCAAAGGTCAAGGTCACGAGATACAAGCCTTCAAAAATTGAAAAAATTCGACCAGAAGTTGCAAAAAAGCAAAAGTCAAATTCATAAATGCATTCGCAACATTTTTGTCGCCATCGACTTAAGTATACAACAACTTTGGCTGTAGAATTAGGATTAACACGTTGACTGCCGATCAAAATGTCCAAAAATGGTCAAATTTGCCAATGGTCGATTTTGATTGGTCATATCACAATATTCAATTTCAGCTAGCGAAAACACGTCACAATATCTGTAGTAAACGTAGAATTGGGAAAAACCTGTATACGAGATATCTCGTAGTATGGCAGCATGATAGAAACAATTGTCCACCATTGCCAACTACGAGTATAATCGGGACGAGATAACTCTTAGTTGGCAAATGCGCAAAACTAATCGCGTCATAGGGCCAGGCTACGAGATATCTCGTACCAGTCACCTGGTCTGTTTGGTCGTTTTGTCTCAAACATGATGTGATTTCTGTGTAATATTTTCACAAAAACTTGCATGAAAAACATGACTACTTGATGGGACTACGTCACATCCTAGGCCTACAAGTTTGGAAAAGTTCAGTAGGCTATAAACACGACAAAATGAATGTAGAACAAGTAGCTAATCTTTTTATGAATAATGATGATTCTGATGTTGCTGAATCTTCAGACCTTGACTCGGAAGATAGCGAATTCCAGATATCAAGTAGTGATGACAATGGTAATCCTGGGATATCCTCAGAAACTGATAGTTCTGATGGTGAAAGTACATCATACCTTAGTGCTACACGTGGTCGGCCAAGGACTCGTGCCCGTGGACCCCGAATACGTGGTGGTGGGCCTAGAACTAGGGGTGGAGGGCCTAGAACTAGGGGAGGTGGTCGTGGATTGAATACGCCAAGATCTCCGAGATCCAGATCATGCAGCCCTGTACGTAAAAGAAGCAGACCAATTGAAGTACCTGCTCATGACTGGACAGAAGTGCCAGAAGATCCACCTTCTTTTCCATTCACTCAGACACCTGGACTTGTAAATCCAATACCTAATGGGTCACCATCTGAATTTTTTGATTTATTTCTCACACCGGATTTCATTGATATGATGGTGAGAGAAACTAATCGATACGCTGATGCAGAGATAAACAAACAACGCCCCTTGCGTAGATATTCCCGAGTACATGATTGGCGAAACATACTGTTTGGTGGTATTATGAGCCGCAACCGTTTCCAGTTGCTCCTCCGTTTTTGGCATTTTGCTGATAACTCTCACTCTGATGACGCCGATCGCTTGTATAAACTCAGGCCAGTTTTGGATCATTTTAATGAAACAATGAACAGCATTTATTATCCAAGAAGGAAGCTTAGTATCGATGAATCGATGGTGTTATGGCGGGGCAGACTGGTTTTCAGACAATATATAAAAAATAAACGACATAAATATGGAATAAAATTGTATGAGCTGTGCGAGTCCAGAGGCTTGATTCTAAGGATAAGAGTTTATACAGGATCAGGATACGAAGATGAAGTGAATCTTGCTAAATCTAGTGCTGTTGTATTGAAACTGATGGATGGTTTCCTTGATAAAGGACACATGTTGTTTACGGACAACTATTATAACTCAGTGGGGCTTGTAAAGCGCCTCTCGCTGAGATCTACATACATATGTGGTACACTTAGACATGACAGGAGAGAGAATCCCAAAGACGTGGTAAATAATAAACTTAAGAAAGGTGAACATATCTGGAAACGTTCAGAATATGTTGTTGTGTGTAAATGGAAAGACAAACGTGATGTATTAACAATAAGCAATATGCACAGTGTTGAAATGGTAGATGTTGAAAATCGTCGGCATCAGGTGAAAAAGAAACCAAATATTGTTCAGGACTACAATGACGGCATGTCGGGTGTTGATAGGTCTGATCAGATGCTGTCATATTACTCTGAGAAAGACTCTTCGATGGTATAAAAAGATGGGGCTCCACATTCTAGAGGTGTTCATAATAAATGCCCATATCTTTCATACTGATAATAATCCAGGTAGCGGTATGAATCTTTTAGAATTCAGAGAAGCAGTTACAATTCATCTTTTGGGTGACGCCATGAATCATCTTCCTTCAGCAGCCCCTCGACTAGCAGCTGATTCGTTCCATTATTTAGGGAAATTGCCACCTACAGAAAAGAAACTGCGACCTACTAAACCGTGCCGAATTTGCACAAAGGCTGGTATGAGACATGAAAGTCGCTACGTGTGTCCAGTTTGTCCCGACAAACCCGCTTTGTGTGTAGATACATGCTTCAAAACCTACCATGTATCTTAGGTTCAGTTGTATTCACCTTGACTTCAATTGCGTTTATTATATCAGATACACACTGATTGTAAGTTACCTTTGAAACATCAACAGTCGGTTGTTTTAATAAAGTGTTCTATATATTTACAATATTAATGTATTATTTCTTCATTTATTTAGTCATTACTGCATAAATATGGCATATAATGCACCCCAGGTCCCGCTTTCACCAATTACCAGTTTAATACGAGATAACTCGTACCCGGCAGAATGCGCAAAATATCCTGCTACAGGTAAACTCAGTCTAGTGAATACTAACTAAATTTGGCGTATATTGCGTTCCAGAATCTTTGCAGACGGCTATTACCAAGAGTGAGTTTACTACGAGATAACTCGTACCTGGCAGAATACGGTTCATCCCTTGCTACGATATAACTCGTAGTCGGCGGTCAACGTGTTAATAACGATAAGCATAATTTCGTTGAAATATTTCAATTACACCGGAAGTTATTCAACCGGAAGTGAAAATCAATTTTCCACTAGGAAGTGACGCAAAAATTTTGAATATGTCAAATTGTTTACATTAGTGACATCGACTAATTTTCACAGTAAATATTTTTCAATTTTGCTGATTTTCAATAGAAACATTATTAGTAAGTTACATCAAAATTCGTTAAGAATTGTAACTTGTAGTGTTTACGAGCTAAAATTTGAACGTGTTTGCAAGAAAAATTCATAGTAAACATTTTTTGATTTTGCTGATTTCAGTAGGGTTCATCCTTGGGTAGTAATAAACATTGTCAGTAAGTTTCGACAAAATACGTAAAGAATTGTGACATGAAGAGTGTTCACGTGCCAAAAATCAAACGCATTTTCAAAAATAGCTTGCCAACTTAAATTAAGTCTGAATTTTTTCTAGGTCAAAACCTTTTTTTGCTCAAATTTGTTAAAACTATACACCATAAGCTAAACACATGTGACCTTTAAAGTATCTGAAAGTTTAAACTGAAAAAATCCAGCCGTTAATTTTTAAACGCTAAAAACATGCTAAATTTTTTAAAAACCTTACGTAAGGTTTTTAAGTGTGTTATGTTTTTTGGACGCTGATAGGAAACTTCTGAACGGATTTGAGTAAAATAAACGCCTTATTGTAGAGAAATGTCCCTCTTGTGTATTTTAAAGGTTTCAGCTAGAAATATTGAGCCATTTAAAGGGAAAACACCAAAACTAGGTCAAATTGCTTAATTAACAATAAGTACTCCCTGTTTGTAATTAACCCTTTAAAACCAAATTCAGTTTGATCAAGAAGGTATAGAGATACAATAAGCATACTTTAAAAATACTCTCAGATAGCATTTGCGCTTTTTTTTGATAATGGAAACTTTTTTCAAAAAAGCAGAATGGCCCTTTAAACGCTAAAATATTTAAAAAAAACTTACGTAAGGTTTTTAAGTTTGTATGCTTTTTGAACGCTGTAAGAAAACTACTGAACAGATTTGAGTAAAATAAACGTCTAATTGTAGAGAAATGTATCTTCGATGTATTCCAAAGGTTTCAGCTAAAACTAGACCTGTTCTACACAGATCTGTCAGCTTCCGAGCAGTTTTCGTATGAAACATTTATTTTGCGTAAAAGAAATCTCAGGATTGAATAAAGATGATTTCCCTTTTTTGGCGGAACTATTCTTTGTCAAATTTGAAATTATTTGAATACAGTCATTATAGTTTTCAGAATACAACAAAATATTTGCTTCAGAAACATGACATTTAATTTTCCTGACACAGGACTTCCCATTTTGGAGCAGTCTAATGTATTTCTCATGCATGTGTTTAGGAATAATTGAACTTATGTTGATTGACATAAATGGTCACAAAATGTTTTTCTTTATGAACAAGGAAATGATGTTATAAATAAGGCACTATTTTATGGAATGTAACTACCATCTTTATTACAAGCAATGTTTTAACGACTAAGGTGCAGGATCTGAGTTTTTTTAAAAAATCTTGCAATTTACTATATAAATTCTATTGCAATTATTGCATTTTTCGTGTGAAACTTTTTCAATTTCTTGCAATTCTTGCAATTTTTATATATCGTTGGTATAAATAGCTAGCAATTGCTGCAATTCTTGCAATTTTGTCAATTATTGCAATTATTGCAAGGTAGGTAGCTATTTCTTTCAATTTCATGCAATTCTTGCAATTTTTATATATCGTTGGTATAAATAGCTAGCAATTGCTGCAATTCTTGCAATTTTGTCAATTATTGCAATTATTGCAAGGTAGGTAGCTATTTCTTTCAATTTCATGCAATTCTTGCAATTTTTATATATCGTTGGTATAAATAGCTAGCAATTGCTGCAATTCTTGCAATTTTGTCAATTATTGCAATTATTGAGAGGTAGGTAGCTATTTCTTTCAATTTCATGCAATTCTTGCAATTTTTATATATCGTTGGTATAAATAGCTAGCAATTGCTGCAATTCTTGCAATTTTGTCAATTATTGCAATTATTGCAAGGTAGGTAGCTATTTCTTTCAATTTCATGCAATTCTTGCAATTTTGTCAATTATTGCAATTATTGAGAGGTAGGTAGCTATTTCTTTCAATTTCATGCAATTCTTGCAATTTTTATATATCGTTGGTATAAATAGCTAGCAATTGCTGCAATTCTTGCAATTTTGTCAATTATTGCAATTATTGCAAGGTAGGTAGCTATTTCTTTCAATTTCTTGCAATTCTTGCAATTTTGTCAATTATTGCAATTATTGAGAGGTAGGTAGCTATTTCTTTCAATTTCATGCAATTCTTGCAATTTTGTCAATTAGTGCAATTATTGCAAGGTAGGTAGCTATTTCTTTCAATTTCTTGCAATTCTTGCAATTTTGTCAATTATTGCAATTATTGAGAGGTAGGTAGCTATTTCTTTCAATTTCATGCAATTCTTGCAATTTTTATATATCGTTGGTATAAATAGCTAGCAATTGCTGCAATTCTTGCAATTTTGTCAATTATTGCAATTATTGCAAGGTAGGTAGCTATTTCTTTCAATTTCATGCAATTCTTGCAATTTTTATATATCGTTGGTATAAATAGCTAGCAATTGCTGCAATTCTTGCAATTTTGTCAATTACTGCAATTATTGCAAGGTAGGTAGCTATTTATTTCAATTTCTTGCAATTCTTGCAATTTTGTCAATTATTGCAATTATTGCAAGGTAGGTAGCTATTTCTTTCAATTTCTTGCAATTCTTGCAATTTTGTCAATTATTGCAATTATTGAGAGGTAGGTAGCTATTTCTTTCAATTTCATGCAATTCTTGCAATTTTTATATATCGTTGGTATAAATAGCTAGCAATTGCTGCAATTCTTGCAATTTTGTCAATTATTGCAATTATTGCAAGGTAGATAGCTATTTCTTTCAATTTCATGCAATTCTTGCAATTTTGTCAATTATTGCAATTATTGCAAGGTAGGTAGCTATTTCTTTCAATTTCTTGCAAGTTTTGCAATTTTGTCAATTATTGCAAGGTAGGTAGCTATTTCTTTCAATTTCATGCAATTCTTGCAATTTTTATATATCGTTGGTATAAATAGCTAGCAATTGCTGCAATTCTTGCAATTTTGTCAATTATTGCAAGGTAGGTAGCTATTTCTTTCAATTTCTTGCAATTCTTGCAATTTTGTATATTATTGCAATTATTGAGAGGTAGGTAGCTATTTCTTTCAATTTCATGCAATTCTTGCAATTTTTATATATCGTTGGTATAAATAGCTAGCAATTGCTGCAATTCTTGCAATTTTGTCAATTATTGCAATTATTGCAAGGTAGGTAGCTATTTCTTTCAATTTCTTGCAATTCCTGCAATTTTATCAATTATTGCAATTATTGAGAGGTAGGTAGCTATTTCTTTCAATTTCATGCAATTCTTGCAATTTTTATATATCGTTGGTATAAATAGCTAGCAATTGCTGCAATTCTTGCAATTTTGTCAATTATTGCAAGGTAGGTAGCTATTTCTTTCAATTTCATGCAATTCTTGCAATTTTTATATATCGTTGGTATAAATAGCTAGCAATTGCTGCAATTCTTGCAATTTTGTCAATTATTGCAATTATTGAGAGGTAGGTAGCTATTTCTTTCAATTTCATGCAATTCTTGCAATTTTGTCAATTATTGCAATTATTGCAAGGTAGGTAGCTATTTCTTTCAATTTCATGCAATTCTTGCAATTTTTATATATCGTTGGTATAAATAGCTAGCAATTGCTGCAATTCTTGCAATTTTGTCAATTATTGCAATTATTGCAAGGTAGGTAGCTATTTCTTTCAATTTCTTGCAATTCTTGCAATTTTGTCAATTATTGCAATTATTGAGAGGTAGGTAGCTATTTCTTTCAATTTCATGCAATTCTTGCAATTTTTATATATCGTTGGTATAAATAGCTAGCAATTGCTGCAATTCTTGCAATTTTGTCAATTATTGCAATTATTGCAAGGTAGGTAGCTATTTCTTTCAATTTCATGCAATTCTTGCAATTTTTATATATCGTTGGTATAAATAGCTAGCAATTGCTGCAATTCTTGCAATTTTGTCAATTATTGCAATTATTGCAAGGTAGGTAGCTATTTCTTTCAATTTCTTGCAATTCTTGCAATTTTGTCAATTATTGCAATTATTGAGAGGTAGGTAGCTATTTCTTTCAATTTCATGCAATTCTTGCAATTTTTATATATCGTTGGTATAAATAGCTAGCAATTGCTGCAATTCTTGCAATTTTGTCAATTATTGCAAGGTAGGTAGCTATTTCTTTCAATTTCATGCAATTCTTGCAATTTTGTCAATTATTGCAAGGTAGGTAGCTATTTCTTTCAATTTCATGCAATTCTTGCAATTTTGTCAATTATTGCAAGGTAGGTAGCTATTTCTTTCAATTTCATGCAATTCTTGCAATTTTTATATATCGTTGGTATAAATAGCTAGCAATTGCTGCAATTCTTGCAATTTTGTCAATTATTGCAAGGTAGGTAGCTATTTCTTTCAATTTCTTGCAATTCCTGCAATTTTATCAATTATTGCAATTATTGAGAGGTAGGTAGCTATTTCTTTCAATTTCATGCAATTCTTGCAATTTTTATATATCGTTGGTATAAATAGCTAGCAATTGCTGCAATTCTTGCAATTTTGTCAATTATTGCAATTATTGCAAGGTAGGTAGCTATTTCTTTCAATTTCTTGCAATTCTTGCAATTTTATCAATTATTGCAATTATTAAGAGGTAGGTAGCTATTTCTTTCAATTTCATGCAATTCTTGCAATTTTTATATAAGAGGTATCAATAGCTAGCAATTGCTGCAATTCTTGCAATTTGTCAATTATTGCAATTATTGCAAGGTAGGTAGCTATTTCTTTCAATTTCATGCAATTCTTGCAATTTTTATATATCGTTGGTATAAATAGCTAGCAATTGCTGCAATTCTTGCAATTTTGTCAATTATTGCAATTATTGAGAGGTAGGTAGCTATTTCTTTCAATTTCATGCAATTCTTGCAATTTTGTCAATTATTGCAATTATTGCAAGGTAGGTAGCTATTTCTTTCAATTTCATGCAATTCTTGCAATTTTTATATATCGTTGGTATAAATAGCTAGCAATTGCTGCAATTCTTGCAATTTTGTCAATTATTGCAATTATTGCAAGGTAGGTAGCTATTTCTTTCAATTTCTTGCAATTCTTGCAATTTTGTCAATTATTGCAATTATTGAGAGGTAGGTAGCTATTTCTTTCAATTTTATGCAATTCTTGCAATTTTTATATATCGTTGGTATAAATAGCTAGCAATTGCTGCAATTCTTGCAATTTTGTCAATTATTGCAATTATTGAGAGGTAGGTAGCTATTTCTTTCAATTTCATGCAATTCTTGCAATTTTTATATATCGTTGGTATAAATAGCTAGCAATTGGTGCAATTCTTGCAATTTTGTCAATTATTGCAATTATTGCAAGGTAGGTAGCTATTTCTTTCAATTTCTTGCAATTCTTGCAATTTTGTCAATTATTGCAATTATTGAGAGGTAGGTAGCTATTTCTTTCAATTTCATGCAATTCTTGCAATTTTTATATATCGTTGGTATAAATAGCTAGCAATTGCTGCAATTCTTGCAATTTTGTCAATTATTGCAATTATTGCAAGGTAGGTAGCTATTTCTTTCAATTTCATCCAAAAGGGTTACATATACTGAATGGTTATTGGTTAACACTAACAATAATCTATATAAACAAGCAGGGTATACAAATTATAAGAATTAATGTACCATTTAATGGCACCTCCAGTTACAAGATCTGATTGCTTGTAAAAACTGGAAATGATGTAACATTCACCTCCAACCAAACATTGAAGACTATACTTCAAGCAAAAGTCAGGCCAGAGCCAGCCGAAAAGCAGGCAACAATCAGTCATTTCGGAACATGCTTCAAATAACCGTCAAAATAGAACACAATGGAATTCGGTGAAAACGTTGACCACCAATAAACACAACAAAAAAGAAAGGAATTATTTGAAGGCATTTACATAAAAGATTCCAACCGACAATTAATAGAGATTCTGGAGTATTTAACCTTATCAAAGACAGAAAAACAGTATAACAGTATTATCAAAGTTTTTATACCCTACATGTTAATATAGATTGTTATTATTGTTAACTATTATATATGTATTTCTCCATAGAAATGTATAAGACAGGAAGTCTTAGTAAACTCATAGTATATTGAACTTCCGTTCAAATTTCTACTTGGAGATTTTCTGTTAACTTCCGGTGCAGCATAAAAATAGTTAATGTAAACAATAACTAAAGAAGTTAATTTACAAATTATCACCGAAAATCTAATTTTACAACTGTAATGTTATGATTTGATATGTAATGATAAGTATATATATTTCTAAATGTTATAGGCCTACCCTATGCTACTGTAGAAATGATGTAATTATTAAATGTAAGCATGACAACCTGTTATGCTATGGCTTAAATTTAGTCCTACCATTCAGTGAGTTTTACCGGACTGAAGGTAGCATACACTAAGCCAGCAAACAATACGCAATATATGGTCGAAAAATGTTTAAGAAATTGTTTTAAATTTTAAACATGGTATCTCAAACTAATCCATCCATGTCTGAATGTCTGTATCATTACCTGACGAAGACTTGTGAAACCTAGTTGAAAAGGCGCTTTAATAAAGATAGTAATTGTATTCCATAAAATAGTGCCTCAACTCCACAAGAATGATAGAACAATTGCGAATCATTTCAATTGACCAATCATTCCATTGAATATCTAGGTTCTCCCCATAGAAAAAGTATATGTCTCCACATCAATCAAACCAAAAACCAAGCGATTGCAAAAATACAAACTGTCTAATTATCCAGCATGACGAATAATGACGATAAACCTTAAAGATCTTCAGTGACCACGCCCACAGCAAATCTGATTGGTTAAGAAACTGTAATGACAGTTCAAAAACATGTCAAAATTGAAAATAATAGTTTTTAGATTACTTAGTTATAGGTGTTATAGGAGAGAATCTCCTAAAGAAGCACTGGCCTAGGTCACAAGTAGAAACAATCAATTTTAACATGGAAACTAATCAAATTTTAATACAATACTTTCTACTGCATAATATTCAAAGATATATTACTTCTAAGAAGATTCACAAGTAAAATGATATATAACAAAAAATTCCAAAGCAATTGTTTCAGGGAGTTGATGAAAGGGGTTCTAATTTACCATGAACCAGTATATTACTAAAGTTTTTATTTCTTTTATATGCAGTGACTAACCGTTTAGTATAGACGTTAGGGAATTCATCTTGCAGTTCATTATACAATCGTTTGACAATGACAGAGACATTCTTGGCTGTAGTATTGTAGGTTGCAACAAAAGGTATGATTTGGTTATCATGTTGGATATTTAGACCGTTAGGTATAACTGTTTGTAGTTGGTCTATCCAGAAACTCTCCCTTTGTAATCGCTTGGTTTTTGGTTTGATTAATGTAGATACAGGTACTTTTTCAATAGGCATAACAAGAAGGTCTTCAATGGAATGATTGGGTAAATTGAAATGATTCGCAATCGGTCTATCTTTCTTATGGAGTATGTCGAAGCGATGACCGCTAAGACGAGTACGCAACGCGTTTTGAGTTTCGCCAACATATTGAACATCGCATTTTTTACAAGAAATTAGGTATATAATATTTTTATCGATGCATGAAAGTACTTCCGAAAGTTCAAAAATTTTACCGTTTTTCTTGTTTTCGAAATAGTGAGATAAATTTATAAATTCACAGGTACGACACCTAGAACCTCCACATGGAACAGAACCGAAACCGTTAGGTGGGGGAGGGGGGTTATTTTTCTTTTGAATGGCCGAAAGAGTGTCGTTTTTAATTTTGCGCAAAAAACGTTTCGAATATCCCCTTTCCCTCAATTTACTAAAAACTAGGTCACAAGCTGAATCAAAATCGGTTTTTCTAGTGCAAATTCTGTTGAATCTCAGAATTTGCGATTTAATGACGCCAGAAAACGTGTGCTTCGGATGAAACGAAGTTTTAAATAAAAGTTGGTGTGTATCGGTTTCTTTAAAATATACTTTTATATCTAGTTTCTTCGTTTTAATGAAATTTGGTCCTTTGAATACAGTTGTATCCAAGAAGTTCATACTATTTTCAGATATACTTGCGGTCAGTTTTACAGAAGGGTGGTGGTTATTCAAAATTTCGAAATACTCCCAAAAGTTCGCCAAAGATTCTGTCCAAATGATGAAAATATCGTCTAAAAACCTGCCATAGAAGAGAGGTTCAAAGGGGGAAATTAATGAGATTTCGCGTTCCCATTCCGCCATAAATATGTTCGCATAACTCGGCGCGAACCGTTTTCCCATCGCAGTGCCAGAAGTTTGAAGAAAAATTTTTCCATTGAAAGTGAAGTCATTTCGCGTGAGACATAATTCTAATAAATCTAAAATTTCTTTGTCAGGACGATCAGGACATGGATTTCTGAGAAAGGCTTTTCGAACAGCGTCTAAACCCGAATTATTGTCAATGTTTGTATACATACTCGTTACATCTAAAGAAATGAATAGCGCATTATCTGGAATATCCAATTTTTTAATTTTTTCAATAAAGTCGGTAGTATCTTTTAAGTAGGACGGATGTTTACAAGCCAATGGTAGCAGAAAGTGGTCAATATATTCGGAAACTTGGTAAGATTCGCTGGAACAGTCAGATATAATTGGCCTACCCTTAGGTATGGAATTTGCCACGCGCCATTCTGATTCAGGATTTTTGTGGATTTTCGGTAGTGTATAAATGTGACGTTGACGGACTTCCGGTTTTGCGCAAAGATAGTCATATTGAGAATCGGATAAAAAGCTTTTCTGTACCAAAATTTTCAAAATATCGTTGATTTTCCTAGCTGTTTCCATAAAAATTGGTTGATCTAATTCGCGGTAATGATTAGCGTTATTTAATTGATTATCTAGTTCTAAAATATAATCTTCTCGATTTTGAATGACACAACAATTGCCCTTGTCACTTTTTCTAATTATAATAGTCTGATCTTTTTTCAGGGTGTTCAAAATAGAGCGCTCAAAATTGGTAAGGTTGTTCTTTTCGTTTACCAGTGGTAAACGGGAGACTTCTTCGTATAGACGGTCGCATTTACTCAAAATATTATGGTCAATCGCGCTGTCTGGTGGATTCCAGCCAGACTTTTCTACGAACGGGATTCGCTTTCCTCGGCCTAATCGTTCTCGAAAAAAATAATTTAGTTTAAAAGTCCTATTGACATGCTCAACCGACGACAAAATTGGTACACGTGAAAGAGGTTTAGATGTAGGTATAAAAGTTAATCCTTTATCTAAAACTCTTTCTTCAAGGGGAGAAAGTTTTCGCGAGCTCAGATTCACGACGGTCTGGCCTAGTTTTACGGCGTTTCCCCCCGCGTTTAGTTTAAATGGGAGACCCATTGTGAAAAAATAGCTTTGGCAGTGGGGGCCATCCAGTGGATGTGATCCGAAAAGACACCAATCATTCCATTGAAGCGGGGAATAGTTTTCGCGTCAAAAGAAGGTTTGTGGTAAAGAAGGTCGTTGAATCTTCTGAGGTTGGTAGCTGACTGGGGATCTGATAGTTGGAGACCTTTGGAAAATGGTATTTGAGTCACATATAGCGATGCGGTGGGAAATTTAACTTTGGCTAACTTAACCAATTCCATCATCCGCCTATGGATGGATTCACCTGATTCGTCCCTGTTGTTCAAACCAATGTGAAATAAAACCTTCTTCGGAACTGTAGATGGAGATATCTTTGATAATAGGTTGATGATATGTTGAACACGGGCACCAGGAAAGGATTCGGCTTGCATATCAGGGTCAATGGTAGGTATGTTGCTTATATTGGAAGAACCAATAATCAGGGTTGATTTCACTATATTGGGAAGTGACCATTTGGTTTTGTCTTTCTGGTTATCATGGCGTCTTGGTTTACATGGTGGTGGTGAATTCAAACTCAAGCGGCGACGAGAGGTGGTAATGGTTTTGGACTGTGGAGTTTCTGGATTGGATCTTGGACTGGTATATGGTGGAGATGAGGGTGGAAGGGAGAATCTGTTAGGTGATGAAATGGATGGTATGATAACGGTATTAGGTCTTTTACGTGGTGTCGGTACGTATGATGAGGTACTTGGTAACTGTGACGGCGATGGAGTACGTTTTCGTTTTGGCGTGGCGATGTTTCGTTCTGGAAGCGTGTGGGTTGGTGGCGAACTACTAGTGATATCTATGACCTCTACCACATTTCTATGTTTCAAATTATCAACAATTCGCTTAAACTGATCTAAAGTTTCTTTTTGAAGTCGTCGATATGACTTTTTTGCCCAATTGATAGCGTCCGAAGAGTGTTTTTGTAAGTCAGATTCTAATACGTTTTGTGATTTGATCAAGTTAATTTTGGTGGCCAGCTTAGTGTAGAACTAATTATGAACTTCAAAAGAGTTAAGTTACACTGCCCATTAATACAGACTTTAATGACCACGCCCCTTATCTCCTATATCTGATTTGATTGGTTCAGAAACTATCATGACAGTTGTAGTTTTCTGTTTCAGAAGTTTATGACCTTAGTTAACACCTGCTATTATCACATTGTTGACCAATTACATAATCAATATAACTCTCTGTGAAATTATAATCCTTTAATTAGAATATTTTATTTAAATTTTTTGATGAATTTTGTTTATAAATAATGATTTATATATTGTATTGTAGCTTTGAATTTGTACATTATAAATCTGTTTTAAAAATTTCTTTAAGTGGCCCATAACTTTACCTAGACTTTTTATAATATCAAAAAGACCCATTTTCAAAACTGAATATTTCATGAAATGAAAGTCACAAATCCAATACAAACATATTATTGAAAAGCTTGTGGCGAGCACATTGCATTGACACCAAATTGATTGTTGTGAAAATACAAGTTCTAGTGCTATAATCCTTCAAACATGTGAGATTTTGGAAAATTGTTCATTTTCAAAACCCCATAAAATCAAAAGTAATTAACCAAAATTATAAATGTTGGTATCAAATGAAAGCGTGGCCAAAGAAGAATCGTTTTGTCCAAATATAGGTTGCAGATGGTCAAAAGTTATAAGCCTAGATATTAAAGGCCTATCACAAAAAACTTTGAATGAAGGTTGTGCAAAGACAAATTCAAAATTCCAAAAAAAGGCGACTAGACGACCTAGATAATTTTCAAAATTGTATTTTAAATCAAGTTTGAAAAAAATCGGATTGAAAATGCGGGAGGAGTAGTATTTTTCCGACATTTGGCTTTTTTTTAAGATGGCGGCTAAACAATTAAGAATTTGCATATACGGCAAGTGTAAAAAATGAAGATATTAATGGTGCAAATTCCATGAAATAACAAATTTTCAAGTTTTTACAAAAAATAATCCGAAAACTCTGATTTTTGACATTTTTTGGAAATTTCAGAATGTTTCGGACAAATTTCGAAATATTTTTGTTGAGAATCTTAATCGATAATTTAGGTTCTACCCACCCATCAATTTTCGTGCAAATTGAATAAAAATTAAAAAAGTTGAATTTTGACCGAAATTCGTTACACAGAGTTATAGACAACATTTTCGAATTTCAAATTTTAGAAAGTGGAGTCTGCTCAAAAGTTCTTTTAAGATTGCACACAAAAAAAATTCACGAAAATCAAACAAATAATAATCAATTAATGGCCGATTTCCAAAATTAAGGAGTTTTCCGCTACACCACTTCCGGTCGGAATCTGATGTCTGGAAATATATTTAAAAGGCAATTCCGCGGTTTTGAATTTTTTACCTAATGCCAAAAATGTTCTAAGTATTACAGTTTGTGCTGGGTACTCTGACAACGATTACAAAAAAAAAAAAAAAAAAAATAAAAATATCTAAAAAATTAATGGAAACAATACAGTTTCGAGCGCAACTCGAAAGCTGTAAATATTGAGTAATTATTGAGACAAACACCAAAACTAGGTCAAATTTATTAATTAACAATAAGTACTCCCTGTTTTAATTAACCCTTCAAAAACAAATTCAGTTTAATCAAGAAGATACAGAGAAACAAAAAGCATACTTTAAAATTACTTTCAGGTAATATTTGCAACGTTTTTTTTAATAAACACTTTTTTCAAAAAAAGCAGAATGGCCCTTTAAGTGTCGTTCAAATATTTGTTTTTCTTGATTTCATCAAGGGATCAAGGGATCAAGCATTCATCAAGTTTAGTCAATCCTCCTGCCTTGTAGAGTGCTAATGAGCTTAAAACTGAAAGAATTTCAAAGAAAAAGGGCAATAAATGAAATGGGGGTCGTATATTGTCGTATATGTCCGTCTGTCGGTCGGTCCGTCCACAATTGCTCGTAAACACTCTACAAGTCACAGTTCTTTACGGATTTTGACGAAACTTGCTGAAGTTGTTTATTATCACCCAAGGATGAAAACTATTAAAATCAGCAAAATCGGAAAATATTTACTATGAATTATTGCCCTTGTTCTTAATAACACGATTTTTGGCTCGTAAACACTCTACAGGTCACAATTCGTGAATGATTTTGACGAAACCTAATGGTAATATTTATTATCACCCAAGGATGAACCCTGTTGAAAATCAGCAAAATCAGAAAATATTTACTATGAATTATTGCCCTTGTTCTTAAAAACGCGTTTGATTTTTGGCTCGTAAACACTCCACTGGTCACAATTCTTGACGGATTTTGACAAAAATTAATGGTAATGTTTATTACCGCCCAAGGATGAACCCTAATGAAAATCAGCAAAATCGGAAAATATTTACTATGAATTATTGCCCTTGTTCTTAAAAACGCGTTCGATTTTTGGCTCGTAAACACTCCACTGGTCACAATTCTTGACGGATTTTGACGAAAATTAATGTTAATGTTTATTACCGCCCAAGGATGAACCCAATTGAAAATCAGCAAAATCGGAAAATATTTACTATGAATTATTGCCCTTGTTCTTAAAAACGCGTTCGATTTTTGGCTTGTAAACACTCTACAGGTCACAATTCTTGACGGATTTTGACGAAACTTGCTGGTAATGTTTATTACTACCCAAGGATGAACCCTATTGAAAATCAGCAAAATCAAAAAACATTTACTATGAATTATAGCCCTTGTTCTTAAAAACGCGTTCGATTTTTGGCTTGTAAACACTCTACAGGTCACAATTCTTGACGGATTTTGATGAAACTTACTGATAATGTGTGGGCGTATAAAAACCTAAATCTTCTGCATTATTAATTTTTTCTTTTAGACACTAGTTTATATTTTAAACATGGTTGAAGTAAAGGAAATCTACCGTATAATTATGATTATAATGCGCACCCATGTATAATGCGCACCCCTTCTTTACCCCATCAAAATCGGGAAAAATTCATTTACCCATGTATAGTGCGCACCCCTTGTTGACGAAAAAATTGAAGTTGGCATAACACAGACACTAAAATAGTGAGTGTTAAAAAAATCAAATTTCACGTATCTACCTTACTTTGACTAAAATAGATTTTTATTAAAAATACAGGCTTCATTTTTGCTCTTTATAATTTTATAAATCATTTTGAAATTAACGATAATTTTGTATTTTTTTCCCCGTGACATTGAGACAAGGTCACGCGCATATAAATCTCGTTAAAGTAAATAGAAAACGGTAAATGTTTAGGGATGTGATATATTTATACATGTATGTTAAATAATTAAAAATGTAGTTATAGAAATGATTAACTTCTTAAATTTGATTCCTTAAAAAAGACAAGTGTTGTATTAATATCTTCAAATGATAAAGCATTGAAGCGTAAAAATTCTAATCGGAATGTCTTCTATGAATATAGCAAGAACACAGGCACTCGTTTTCTATCAATGACAGGTCTATTAACCCTATATATTGTAGTGGAAAATTCCATGGATATAAAACAAGTGACTTTGACTCCAGTAGAGTACAAGCCTGGCCTAATTCTACTTCCACTGATCACGTGGACGGCAGGTGTTCACAATATTCTTTGATCTTTCTTTGATCTCAATGGGTCTTGTTTTCTATCAAAATGTACTCATCAAATTAATCAGTGGTGTCACAAATTAACGGGATCTTATTGTTTTTAGTCACCTAATCTTATAAAACGTTTATTCAAGTAGATTAAGTTTATTGTTAACAAAAGATTTACAGAATAACTTCCGTCCTGAGTTCTATCATCAGAACTATTTTTTTCCCGCTCAATTTTATTGGCGCCAGTAAGTCTACAATCTGAAGTCAACTATAACTTGTATTATTGTCTTGTCAGCAATGTGTTTGAAAGTTCTAAAACTTCTGGATTATTTTACTGGATTTAAGGATTAAGATCTTTCCCGGTAAGAGGCTCGTGTTTTTTAACATCGATCTATTGGTATTGCATTTTAATCAACGGCAATTTCAAATATTTTCTTTCCGTGTTTTTAAACATCGATCTATAGGTATCACATTTTAATCAACGGCAATTTCAAATCTTTTCTTTCCGTGTTTTTAAACATCGATCTATTGGTATCGCATTTTAATCAACGGCAATTTCAATTCTTTTCTTTCCGTGTTTTTAAACATCGATCTATTGGTATCGCATTTTAATCAACGGTAATTTCAATTCTTTTCTTTCCGTGTTTTTAAACATCGATCTATTGGTATCGCATTTTAATCAACGGTAATTTCAATTCTTTTCTTTCCGTGTTTTTAAACATCGATCTATTGGTATCGCATTTTGATCAACGGTAATTTCAAATCTTTTCTTTCTGTGTTTTTATATATTGAATTTTGGAATACTGAATTAAAATAATATTTTCATCAAAATTCAAAACGGAAAAATAACTAAAAAGATACATTGAAAATTGGTAAAAACGGTACATTGACATTGATAAGACTTTGCCATGTGGCTGCCGTAATCTATTTTTAACACCTTCATCCATTAGCGACCCATTACAAAATGACGTCCAGACGATATTGACTTGGGAATCACTGGTGAAAAATTTAATTTTTTTAAGTCACCGTGTATAATGCGCACCCCTTGTTTGACGGGTACTTTTCAGGGTAAAAAAGTGCGCACTATATTCGGATTTATACAGTAAGTATGGTTCAACATAGAGGTTTCCCTTATTTCTAAATTTAAGATATATACTTAAGTAATATACACCCAATGGCAGCTTTGTTTGTAAAATAACATTTGGCAGAAAACAGAAACCATCAAATATTCAACCTGTAGTCCTGTAGGCCTACAATTAGTTCAGAATTTGAATTAAGTGTCTTCCAAATATTTTTTTTCTCGATTTCATCAGGGGATCAAGGGATCAAACAATCATCAAGTTCAGTCAATCCTCCTGCCTCGTAGAGTGTTAATGAGCTTAACACCGAAAGAATTTCGAAGAAGAAGGGCAATAAATGATTTTTGATTTCAATAGGTTGATTTTCAATACAGATGGTTCATCCTAGGAAGATAATAAACAACTTCAGCAAGTTTTGTCAAAATCTGTATAGAATTGTGACTTAGAGAGTATTAACGAACACGTTTTAAAGAACAAGGCCAACAATTCATATTAAATATTTTTCGATTCTTTTGATTTTCAATAGGCATCATCCTTGGGTGATAATAAACAATTTCAGCAAGTTTCGACTTGTATAGTGTTAACAAGCAATTGTGGACGAACCGACGGACATGGGTGACGACAATATACGATCCACATTTCATTTCATGTGGACGTATAAAAATATACCTACCTGTGTGGTTTTACCACAACCCGTTTCACCTCTAATGATGATGACGGGTGAATGGTTAACAGCTTGTAAAATATGGTCATGTGATTGACTCACAGGTAACTTTGATCTGTCATCTAACATCTAAAATTTAAAAAAATCAGTCACTAAAAAAGGGCCATACATGGCAACACATTTCAAGGCAGAATTTGAACAAGCATAAGCAAATAAAATTCAACAAATAACTATTTATTTAACCCCTTGATGAAAGAAGGCTTACCTGCCCACTAACATCTTTCATTTTAAACAAAATTGACAGTTACAGAAAATAGTGCTTGTCAGGCAAAATAATATACGCCCACTGGCAGCTTTGATTTTAAACAAAAATATTGGACAGTTACAGAAAAAAACTTTCAGTCATACAACGCTTTTGAACTTTTGGGGATGTAGAGAAAAATATTATTAAAAATATGATTATTTGTCAATATCTGTTAAGAATTATGCCCTCTTGAGTACAGGCTAAAAATTGAATACGTTTTCAAGAAAGATAGCTTGCCAGGCAAGGTTATATACGCCAACTGGCAGCTTTGTTTCAAAAAGAACATTTGGCAGAAAACAGCAACCATCACAACCATGAAATATTAAACCTGTAGTGATAGGCCTACATTTTGTTCAGAACTTGAATTAAGTTTAGTCAAAATCCTTCTGCCTTGAAGAGTGTTTATGAGCAAAAACTACAATATTTCGAAGAAGAAGGGCAATAACTCATATCAAATATTTTTTTCGATAGGGTTTATCGTGTCATAAACTATTTCAACAGGTTTCTTAAAAACCTACTAAGAATCGTGCCTTCTAGAGGGTCAACAAGCTAAATATCAAACGCGTTCTAAAGAAAGAGGGCAATAATTCAAATTAAACATTTTCGATTCTTATGATTTTAAATAGAGTTCATCCTTGGGTGATTATAACCAATTTCATAAAGTTTCGTCAAAATCCGTAAAGAATTGTGACTTGTAGAGTGTTAACAAGATAAAAATTGAACGCGTTTTAAAGAACAAGGGCAATGATTCCTATTAAATATTTTTCAATTCTTTTTATTTTAAATAGGGTTCATCCTTGGGTGATCATAAACAATTTCAGCAAGTTTCGTCAAAATCCGTAAAGAATTGTGACTTGTAGAGTGTTAATGAGCTAAAAATCGAATGCGTTTTAAAGAACAAGGGCAATAATTCATATCAAATATATGTCGATTCTTTTGATTTTAAATAGGGTTCATCCTTGGGTGATAATAAACAATTTCAGCAAGTTTTGTCAAAATCCATAAAGAATTGTAACTTGTAGAGTGTTAACAAGCAATTGTGGACGGACCGACGCACATGGGTGAAGGCAATATACGCTCCACATTTAATGTGGAAATTCCAAATAAAAGTGACAGTTGAACAAAACCAATCATGACGATGATTAATGGTGATCTCAGTTGTGAAAAATAGCGATGCCCCATCGTAATACGCCCACTTTTGTAATGGCAGCCAAGTCGTCCGGGAGGTTGACAAGAACTATCAGTAAATGAAACATCTGTCGAAAACCGTGCCATCAAGAATGTTTACAAAATTGAACGATTTTTGAGTGTTTACAACTACAAGTTAACAAGGGCAATAACCCATGAAATAGTTTTCAATTCGTCTGATTTTCAATAGGGTTCATCCTTGGGTGATTACAAACACTCACAGCAAGTTTCATAAAAAATCAACCAAGAAACCAGCTCTCTATCGTGTCCACAACTTTGAGAGAGTACCGGGCTGAAAAATTAACGTGTTTTAAAGAACAAGGGCAATAACTCATCAAATATTATTTCGATGTTTCTGATATTCAATAGGGTTTATCCTGATGTCAATACAAACACTCAAACCAAGTTTCATCAAAATCCATCAAGAAACGAGCTCTCTATGGTGTCCACAAGATATTTTCAAAAGCAAGGGCAATAACCCATGAAATATTTTTCGATTCGTCTGATTTTCAATAGAGTTCATCCTTGGGTGCTAACAAACACTCACAGCAAGTTTCATCAAAATCCATTAAGAAACGAGCTCTCTATGGTGTCCACAAGATATTTTCAAAAGCAAGGGCAATAACCCATGAAATATTTTTCGATTCGTCTGATTTTCAATAGGGTTCATCCTTGGTTGATAACAAACACTCACAGCAAGTTTCATAAAAATCCACCAAGAAACCAGCTCTCTAACGTGTCCACAACTTTGTTAAAGGCTGAAAAATTCACGCGTTTTAAAGAACAAGGGCAATAACTCATCAAATATTTTTTCGACGTTTCTGATTTTCAATATGGTTTATCCTAATGTCAATACAAACACTCATACCAAGTTTCATCAAAATCCATCAAGACACGAGCTCTCTATGGTGTCCACAAGATATTTTCAAAAGCAAGGGCAATAACCAATGAAATATTTTTCGATTCGTCTGATTTTCAATAGGGTTCATCCTTGGGTGATAACAAACACTCAAAACAAGTTTCATCAAAATCCATCAAGAAACCAGTTCTCTATCGTGTCCACAACAATTGTGGACAGACAGGCGGACAGACGGACGGACAGACGGACGGACAGACGGACAGACAGGGGCGACTACAATATACGCCCACATTAATGTGTGTAAGCATTCATAAAAATAATCTGCTACAGAAAAACTAATACTGTAAGGCTAGAAATTAATGCGTCAACAAATTAATGCGACATGGGGTATAAAGACTAAAATGCGAGTACAAATTAATGCGATCCGCGATAGGTGTCGCATTTTTTAATATCTTAAAAAAGAAAATGGCTTCCCGGAAGTATGACGGCTGGTGCTGTATTCACCTCTAATCTTATCAATTAATACTAAGCCGAATTCTACAAGACTGAAGACATGAACAATGGTCAAGTGAAAATCTTTTGTCATTGATTACTAATCAGCTTCAAATTTAGAGATTACCTAATTACTTAATCCAGCCCGGTCTCAATTTAAATACTTGACCTATATTACCTTTTGTCCATCATTTGATTTGTCATTTGTCAGCCATATTTGAAAGGACATAACTCCATATAATTGACTTGGAAATATGTATTTTAAAATGCGGATACAAATTAATGCGATCGCGGATAGGTCGCATTTAACGCATTAATTTCTATCTCGCAATAATTTGTAGCCTTACAGTAGTCCTAAAGTCCAATATGTTTCAAAGGCACAAAGGCCCCCTTCCTCAGGGACAGACACACATAAAAAGTCAGTTGAGTGATGTCACTTTCCTTGGTGGTTGCTTGGTAACGTTTCATCAACATTCTTCTGATGGTAGGAATCCAATTTGGCTTCATTAATGAAGATGCAGTGGGTCCAAAGGTTTAAGGAGTGTTCAATAAAGTAAAAGACACACAAACCATATCACAAAGTTTTTTACTGGTCCATTTTTAGTTGATCCAAATAATGTGGATACTCTATAGCATAACACATGGGTAAGCATTCATAAAAATAATCTGCTACAGAAAAACTATGGAGTATGTCGAAGCGCTGACCAGTAAGACGAGTACGAAGGCATTAAAAAACTTTGTGATATGGTTTGTGTGTCTTTTACTTTATTGAACACTCCTTAAACCTTTGGACCCACTGCATCTTCATTAGTTTAGGCTTTTGAACGATCATCATTTTATGAAGCCAAATTGGATTCCTACCATCAGAAGAATGTTGATGAAACGTTACCAAGCAACCACCAAGGAAAGTGACATCACTCAACTGACTTTTTATGTGTTTCTGTCCCTGAGGAAGGGGGCCTTTGTGCCTTTGAAACATGTTGGACTTTAGGACTATTAGTTTTTCAGTAGCAGATTATTTTTATGAATGCTTACCCATGTGTTATGCTATAGAGTATCCACATTATTTGGATCAACTAAAAATGGACCAGTAAAAAACTTTGTGATATGGTTTGTGTGTCTTTTACTTTATTGAACACACATTAATGTGTGGGCGTATAAAAACTATGATGCATTGACAGGATGAAGATATGAGGCTTTAAAAAATTAAACTTCTGTCAACATAAAACCATTTATTTCTCCAACGTTTCATGTGTATATAAACACACTTCCTCATGGAACCAATACAATTAACACGTTAACTGCCGACCTACGAGTTAATTCGGAAAGTGGTTCAATGCCCATTGCCAACTACGAGTTTGTTCGGATTTAGCTGTATAAATTTCAATTGATCATAAAACTGCCGGCAATGGAGACGGACCCATGTTTTATAGTTCTGCAACAGAAACTAACACACAATAATCAAATAAATACGAACTTTTGAGGAAACACTTTTTCACCGCTTATTTTTTGGCTTGTGAACCTGGCTCTGAAAATATCAACACTAGAATTGATCTATACCTTATTTATGTTAATAATTCACACGGAAAATTGTATTTCGGGCGATTTTCAACACTGGCTATTATTACTAATAATCAATTTATCATTATCGAACATCAACAGGTAGATTTATAGGTGCGACTGTGTGGGGGAGTTTTTAGGAGTTGACGACAGCAGTTCTAATCTGCCATGGATCGGTACACGACTAAAGTTTGTATTACTTTTATATGCAGTGAACAATAGTTTGAATCAGACATTAAGGAATTCATCTTGAAGTTATTATAAAAGCGTTTGACAATGACAGGGCCATTTTTAGCTGTAGGTTTTGATTGTCATACTGGATATTTTGAACGTTTTATTATTATATAGTTGATCTGTCCAGAAACTCTCCCTTTGGGTTATGGTTTGATACAGATGTTTTTTTTTCTATAAGCATAACCAAGATCTTCAATGCAATGATTGGGTAAAATCATTTGCGGTTGATCTATCTTTTGTATGGAGTATGTCGAAGCGCTGACCAGTAAGACGAGTACGCAAGGCATTTTGAATTTCGTCAACATATTGAATATATTTACAAGGAATAAGCTTAAGTTAGATAATATGTTTTTCGATATGCATGAAAGTATTTCAGTAAGATTAGAATTTTTACAGTTTTTCTTGTTTTGAATACAGTAAGAAACATTAATATTATTCACAGGAACCGTCCATAAAACAGAACCATAACTGTGGGGGGATTATGTTTGTTTTGTTTTTCCTTCCAAGAGTTTA
The DNA here is from genome assembly GCA_029955415.1 of Lottia scabra. NCBI lineage: Eukaryota > Metazoa > Mollusca > Gastropoda > Lottiidae > Lottia > Lottia scabra. The sequence continues at coordinate 8,757,719 of JARJEI010000014.1, read as the reverse complement.
CTGAAAACAAGATCACAAGCTGAATCAAAATCGTTTTATCTACTGCAAGTTGTGTGTGTATGATTTATTTAGACAATTAAGACATGACTTTCTTAGAAATACTTTTCTAACGTCTGAATTATTATCAATATATATGTACTTACTCGTTATATCTACAGAAATAAATAGCCAAATAAATAGAAAATTTAATGTATTGCCACAGTACGAGTCGTATAACGGCAAGCTAGACAACTTTAATTCTCCTTTGCTTAAATACGACTCGTAGAGGTGCAATCGAAACAGATGTCCGTCAGTGTTGCCAAATTACGACTCGTACTTGATACATTCAGAATAAATGCAAAATGCTCGGCAATAGCGGTTGGACTTAAAAAATGGCTTTGGCAGTCAACGTGACAACATGACTGTTGCAAAAATGACGTCATAAGAATTATGACGTCTTGGTTACTCAAACAACTATCTACAAAGTGAAGTCATAAGTGTATGATGTAAAAAGGTAAAGTATGAGGTCATTAAGCCAGAAAAATGAGATGTCATTAAGGAGTTAAAATGTGGAATTATTAAATTAAAAATCTCAGTATATAAGTATAATCAAAGGTTCATGATTTAGAAAAGTTGTTCATAGTATCAGGATTGTATTCATTTAATCCTTTAGGCCAAAGTGTATCAAGTTTATGAATTCACATGGATTCAGCAAGGTCTAAATTTCTTTTATCATTATTGAAAATTTTCTGTAGAACAGTGGTTTTGAAATAATGTCCAGGTATGTTGAAATGAGGTGCTACTCTAGGAGCTTTACCTACTTTGTTTAGTTTTATGTTTGACCTGTGCTTGTTAAGTCTAATGCTGAAAGGGGTGATAGTTTGTCCAACATATTGCATATTACAGCAAGAACAGGTCAAACAATAAACTACAAATGAGGAATCACATGAAACACTGTCTTTGATGAAAAATTTCTTAGAGTCTTTGTTTTTTATGAAATTAGTTGTTTCTATAGTGTCACATGCTTTACAAGGTGGTCTTTTTCTGTTACAAGGTTTACATTCCCAGGTTTGTTGGTCTCTATCTTGGATAGTTGTTATCTTGTTCATTTCAAAATGTTGCCAATGGTTCTATTTCTTTTTTCAGCTATTATTATTTTCTTAGATTTTTTGATTTTTTTCATTCTTGTACTGGTGTCGAAGATGGTATTATTGCGTGGCAAATCTATCGATTTGTCACGCTTTGTTTTCGTTATGATTATTTTTTTTTTTTTTTTTTTCTTTTTCCAAATTCTCGTCAGCGTCTGTAGAGTAAACTGGAAATGGTATAGAAATTCTGGTTTGATCAGCTAGTTTCACTCGAGGGAAATTTTCCCTTAAATATGAAACGGCACATTTTTGCGGAACCAGAAGTGGGCTATTACATAATGTGCAATATTTTTTCATCGAGTCTGTAGGACTTATTTATGAACCGATTTACCTGAAATTTCCTTTATTACGTTAATTGTTAAAAGAAGTATCTGGAGCATTTTCAAAATTTTCAATTTTTAAATATTTTTGTAAAAAAAAATTGAAACCAAAATTTTCAAAAAAAATCAAAATTTTTTTCTCAGCCGCTAATTATCCGATTGATCTGAAATTCACAGGACATAAACAGAATGTCGATACAAATAATACAAGATAATTAAAATATTTCTATCACTTCCGGTTTTGGCGTGAAGACTTCCGGTTTTTCAAAATTAAGACTGGCGACCCCACTTCCGGTGTAAATTTCAGATGTTGGCTAAAACCATAAATATTGTATGTCAGGCATAATTAGAAGGTACTTAGCAGAAAAAATCCAAACCGGAAGTGATACATAAGCTGTCGTCACAGACTGACACATTTCAGCAAAAAATTAATTAGTCCTCCATTTTTTATCCGATTTTTATGATTTTGATGTCTATCAAAACATTGTAACTTTATCTAAAACTTGTAGGCACAGAATTTTGAATTTCGAATTTGAAGTGTTTTTATTTTGGTTTGAATTTTTTGAAAATTCAAAAGGCCATACCATGTGACCTTGACCTTCAATGACCCTGAAATTTTCAATGTAGAATGTCCTTGACCTCAGCTATCCATAGGTGTTTTGATTTTAGTTGAAAAATATTAACTTCCGGTTTTATAGACATTCAAAAATTGACACTTTTGACAACTTTGGACGGCTGTATCACCTTCTCTAATTAACACAAAGAATTAATCATTTCAATTTTGTAATGCTGATTTAATTATCTTTTTAACGATATATGACGATAATACCTTAAAATATGTTTTCAAAATATTGCGTTTTTTTTGACTGAGAGTTCTAACTTACAATGTAATTATCTAATAGCAATATCGTTTGTTTAATGATGATGTACACAATTTTCTCTTTTCAACGATATATGACATGATTAGTTTAATACAAAATCCATTAAAGTGAAAATAGGCATAGAGTACCCTGAGTAATCTGAGAAAAATAGAAATAGAGAGGATTAAAATGATTGACACGGGTTATTACAAAATGAGAAGGAACCTATCTCCATCTTATTTGGTGGTGTCTGGTTTAACATGTATAACAAAACACAAGACAATATCATGGAATATAACACACTTCTTTAATACAGTTAGACACGTAACGTTTCAACACAATATTCACGTGTTGTCATCAGATGGTTTAACATGGTCAATATTTTTTAATTTTGTTATGAATTTTACTTCTTGAAGTCCTGCCATTTCTGTAAGTAATATCATTTTGGTGAAGTTTCATGTATGTAACCAAAAATGATTGCAAAGCCATGACTAAGTAACTAAATCGTTTGATCAAACGAATACTGAAGTAAACAGTCAGCTTATTAAAAGTTAATCCATCTGTATTTAATTGATTGGACTGTCCCATATATATTATAGGTATGTACTAATTTCAGAAATTAAAACTTTTTATGAGTACTGGCATTATGAGTAATGGAATTATGAGTAATGGGAACACACCGTTATAGCAGGTTATATAATACAGTAATAAAACTATCCATGTGAACTTTTCACATGGAGGTGTGAAGTATTTTAGGTCATAAACAGATTAATCTGATTATGTAATCTTTTAACACTCTAAAAAATATATAAAATTTATTCATTTTTTTTGCAAAATTTTCACTTACATTAATTTTACATACAATCATTTAGAGCAGTGAATTTTTGATACATTAACCTGTTCGAATTTTTTTTCTACCATTGACAGAACTCTTTCTACAAGATACACACCAATTTTCTTTTTGTCGTCTGCTAAGGTTATTAAAGGTCATAAACAAATTAGTCAGACTACATAATCTTTTAACTCTAGCAGACTGCAATTTAACTGTTTACGCGTCTGCGCTAATCCGTTGCAATAAAAAGTAAGTGCTCAAACTGTTTTTTATCGTCTGCTAAGATTATTATAGGTCAAAGATAAATTAAACTCATTACATATTGTTTTCACTTTATAAAGATTAACATGTTTTTACGAGTGTTTGCTATGTTTGATATAATATCAGATTTTTTCTTATTTTGAGGGTGATTCTTACCCACGGCACTTAATTGACTAACATACATCAATTCAACTGGCTATTGACTGATCCAATCCATTGAAACAAAAGACAGTATTTCAACTCAGCATTAAAGGAAAATATTGACGTTTACACAGTTCGAATGTTGGGGAAGGGGGCATATCCCCTATACAAAATGGCCCCTAGTTCTAATTGTTATCATTTGAATTGGTAATTGAAATGTATGCTCTCTTCTTGTGACCTTGACTAGTGCTTCTATAGGAGAGTATCTTCTGTAACACCCAATTCCAATTTTGTTTTTGTCGTCTGCTAAGCTTATTATATGTCATAAACAAATTAGTCAGAGTACATAATCTGTAGTGATGGACTATCTAGCAGACAGCAATAAATTATTTAACTGGCAACGCGTCTGCGCTAATCCGTTGCAATAAAAAGTAAATGTTTAATCTTGTCATAGTTAATTGGGCCCCTATCCTAATCGGCTATTAGTCAAAATGGTTTGGTCAAAATGGCCAGTCACCATGGCCCCTATTTTGGTCAAAATGGCCTCTGAATTTCTCTTTTGATTTCAACCAATTCATTGGTTAAAATGGCCACAAAAATAAAGTCAAGATGTTCCCTGATTTTTTTTTTTATAAATTGTAGCTTATATGATGATAATCAAAGGAATAATTGGAAGCTATTTTAACCCTAAAAAAGGTCACTAATTTTGACTGAAAATTGTACTCTGTTACAACAAATTTTGAAGACATAAATTGTGTTCCAATTTATATTTTCATCAAAGCAAAGACATTCTAAGACTTACAATATTAATTTGAAGTTCCAGTTCCAGTTCTCAAAAAGATTATATAAAAAATATATTATTTAGCGCTTTATGTTTTGTTAATTTGTAACATCATAAATAAAAATATTATTTTGAGACCATTTTGACTTTTTGGAAGGACCATTTTGACTTTTTTTGAAGACCATTTTGACCATTTATCAGGGACTTTTTGACCAAACGATGGGCCATTTTGGATGGAGGCCCAATTGACTATAACCTGTTTTTATCTGCTAAGCTTATTATTTGTTCGTAATTGTTGAATGTATTTGTAATGTATTTGTAATGTACCGTCTATGCAGTCACTGTTCACAAAGTAGTCGTTATTAGCCGATTTCCAACTGTCTAGGGATCTTTAACGTACACAGCCAATAGCACACGGGGCCTCGGTTTATTGTCCCATCCAAGCGACTAGACACTTTTCCATGTCAGCCCCTCCGACCTGCATCACTGACAGGGGGAAACCGGGTTGAAAAATCCGAAGGTGTCATCTCGACCCATGCCGGGATTGAACCCTGGACCTTCAGGTTAGCGAGCAAGCGTCTAACTCGCTGAGCCACTCTTAAATTTGGGAGTTTTAAAAATAGAACACATTACTTTGAATATTCTGGATAAGAATATTAACGTAATTGTTATCTATAGACCACCTGTTTATCGATTAGAATTATTTCTCCCAATGTTACAAAGATCACTAGTTGAATAACAAGAATCTGGTGTATGTTATTATGGGAGATTTCAATCAAAATATCTTGGGGGGTCATTTGTCTATACTTAATTTTTTTCAAAATTTGGTTTTCAACAACTTGTTCAGCATTACACTAATGAAGGTGAAACACTTATAGATCATATTTATATCAATAAAGGAAATCTGTCACATAATGTTCACATTTCACCCATACCTGTGTATTGTAGCTACCATGAAGCTATAAAAATTACCATACTATAAGTTATATTGATATAATATTGAATCTACCCTTTCACAAAACTTTTTACTAAAAATGAGGGAGTGAACACCAGACTTTAGGGGTTTGAAGTTCAAAAAGTCTTACAGCTATCAGGCAAAGTATCACGGGCCACGCTCAGTGCTGTTCACAGCTCTAGTCTTGTATTAATTTTCATAAATTTGGTTGTCTTGGGTCATAAGTTGTTACCCATGGTATTATATTTCTATCTTCTCTTTTGTTATAATAATATGTCTGTTCTGTTCATCTTTCTAACTTTATCAAAATCTTTAGTTATAAATTTCTTCTTATATCCACAATTCCGTAAATATGTAGACAAATTGTTTAAATTAGATTCAAACCATTTATGTTTACTGCATATTCTTTTAATACGTAGGGCTCCACTGTAAGGGATTGATTTAAAGATATGTTTTGGTTGGAAGATAATTATGACTGTCAGTGGGTTTACTATACAGATTGGTTTCAATTCTTTCTCCTTCTCTTATGACGTTGACATCTAAAAATGAAACTGCTTTTTCATGTATATTCATAGTGAATTTAATAGTAGGATGTTGGAGGTTTAAGTTTGCAAGAAAATTGTTGCAGTTCTCAAGTGATGAGGAAGATAAAGCCCAGATGTCATCAATAAAGCGAAAGTTAATATCAGGTTTATTAGGTAGAGGTTTCCAAAATTTGTTCATCCATGAGGTCATAAATATATTGGCATAGGTGACTGCAAATGGCGTGCCCATAGCTGTTCCTGAAATCTGTTTATAATATTTATCATCAAATGTGAACACATTATTATGTAAAACAAACTGAGAAAGATTTAAAATTGCTTCTATTTCGTCATCGTCATCAATAATTCTGGGGCCTGTTGTCAGAAATTTCGTAATTTTATGATATCTTATGTCTAAGATTCTCGTAACTAGGAAAAGATACGAGCGACTTATGATAATCATAACTTTACGAGATTAGCGTTGCCTGAAACAAATCGTAAATGGCTCGTAAATATTTCAATATTTACGATAATTGTCACGTGGCCATTGCGTCATGACCTTTGGAGTCGGAAAAAAAAATGGCGCTTTTTTATCAATTTTAATCGCTTAGTACCTAATTCGCCGCCATTTTATGTAGTTTTACCTTTTCGGGGCTCGAGTTTGATCAAGATAGATATTTTGTATATGTTGTGAAGTAATTCGATCGAAAAATCAGAAATATCTTGAGAGGTTTGAGGTTCAATGTTGACAGAAAAGTCGAAGCGAAGGTGCGATATGTAGCCATAGAGTTATAAATAGAACAACTATATAACTCTATGTATGTAGCCATTAGTTGGTGGTTTGGTGACTTGTCAATAAATCAATGAAAAATTACTGGCGGGGACAGGGTGGTAGTATAAAATCTTTGATAGTGGTCCAGTAGTTCGTCTAAAAAATTTTTTTTGCATAATACCTCGTCTAACTCCCTCGCAATGGATGGCATAAAGATGTATTGCACAGTCGCCGTAGCCACAATTCGCGATACGCAGGGACGCCGGAAGGAAATGTTAGCGGCGGGGGCGGAGCTGTGATATATAGGGTACTATGTTACCGAGCGATGCGAGGGGACCTTCCGGTCTGGGGGTAAGCGCCGTAAGCCCCCCGAGAAAATTTTGTATTTTAGAGCTTTTTAGATCACTTCTTAGGTATACCGGAACGTACGTCATGCTTATATTTTGGGGCATATGGACACAACAAATTGTGCTGGAACAAATTTGCTTGAATCAATGTGTTGTATTTTTTTCTTTAAAAAGGGCGAAAATGGCACTTATTTTTACTCATCAAGACCAATATAAAAATATAATACGGGTACATGTACACCTACAGTCTGGATCCAACGTGCTGTTCAGGCTCCTTTGATTTATGGTTAATAGAGGGAAGGAGATGGAGGGCTGGGGAAGGGTCCGTGAACACCAGCTGACTGCAGCTCTGGGCTCCCGCATGGCTTATAGTATCCGTCGGCTCTTATTTTGGGGGATGTGAACCCAGTCCAGATAAAATCATCATTTTCCGTCTCAAAAAGGACAAAAAGGGCACATGTTGCCCCCCCCCCCTCGCCCCTCCCCCTCCCTGCCCCCATGGTCCCGGCGCCCCTGGCGATACGGTGCTTTTTTCAAGGCCGAGACCTTCACCGGCTTCATTAAGATAACAGCCACTGCCTGTAAACTTAAGTTAGGCACCTACCTGAAATATAGTTCAACATTGCTTGAATAAAATCTTCAAGCAAAACTGTTTTAATGAAATTTTAAGGGTGTTGGAGGTATCAGATATAGTCATTGTACAGTGGCGGATCCAGGGGGGGGGGTGCAGAGGGCGTACGCCCCCCCTTTACTTTGTCTTTTTTTTTTTAAGAATGGGGAGAATACGACATAAAAAATGTCTAACCCATTAACGTTTACTATAAAACATACATGGTCCACGTCAGAAACCGTTAAATTAGTACAATTTATACTTAATCTATGTTTTTAAGCCAAAAAAAGGCCAAAAAAAATTTCGCCTCGCTCCGCCCGGCTAACATTTGCATCTACGCCCCCCCCCTTTCGAAAATCCTGGATCCGCCCCTGTTGTCAACTGTCAAATGTAAATTTCGATTGCGCTATTGCAAGATTTCTGAATATGTTCATGTATTCCATATGTATGTCACGAGTGGTACCGATTTCAAATTACCTTGAAATCCCTAAAAGAGACAATTCTAGTGGCAGAAGTAAACTTATTCTCTTCATTGGCCTAGTCAAAATTGGCTCTAAAATTTCATGAATATTCCGTTTCTGTTGAGACGGAAAACTTGGACGCACTTCACCTCAGTTAAACCATTCAAAAAATCCATTGTAAATCGACGAGTGTAAGGCATCTCGGTTGTGTGAATGATTGATTCTGGATTTCTTTGGGGTCTTTGGAGCAACACAACAGCCGCAATTTTGCCAAGTTTCCATGACAATTCGCAAAATGTGTTAAAGTTATCATAAATTTACGAGAATCATAGAGTTAAGACCGGTCCAGAGCGGTCTTAAATATTTATGATTTTTAAGTGAAAATATCCGAACGTTAAGATTCTCATAAAGTTACGAATCTACTGACAACGGCATTGTCGTAAACTTAACCATTTATGACGACATTTACGATATCTTAGAGATACGAACTTTCTGACAACAGGCCCCTGGTTTCTAATATGGCCTGTTGTACTGCCTAAGCTAATGACATCAAAGGTAAGAAGGTATTGAAACGGTGTTGGGTCTAAATTGAAAGTTTGAATTTTCTATAGGAAGTGAGTGGTATCTTTGACTAGTTCCTTACAGTATGCTTCTGCCACAGGTTTGAGTTTCCAATCTAGCCAGCATGATGCTTTCTTGGTTGGTGCAGTCATCTGGCTACAAATAGGTCTACCTGGTGGAATTTTAGTTGCTTCATTAGTTTTATGTACCTTTCCAACAATGTAAAATTCTGCTGGTTTCTTAACAGGGTGATTTAGAATAGCTGTTTTATCTGTGTCAGGTATCTTCAATTTATCAACTAAATTATTTAAATTTTGATCGACGGAATCAGACAAATCACTAGGAGTCTCTATGTAAACTTTTCTGTCATTTAGATGTTTCATACATTCTGATAAATAGTCCTTTTTATCCCAAACTACAATACCCCCTCCCTTATCAGTCTTTCCTATGACTATGTTGGTATCATCTCGTAATGATTTTAAAGCCATTCTTTCGTCAGATGTTAGTGAATTTAGAACCTATGATCTTTCATTTGGCGATATTGAAGAGTACAATACAATTCTAAAGCTTCATCTCGTCCTGTAGGAGGTGTCCAGTTACTTTTAAAATATAATGAAGGAGGAAGGATAGGTTTTGTCTGTTGAGAGTTGTCATTTTCTTCAAAGACAAATTCACTAAGTCATAATTGTCTTTGAAATGCCCGCAGGTCCTCAAGTTCTCTTAGGTGGTCGTACTTAGGGGGTACAGGGCAAAATGAAAGTCCTTTACAAAGTAAATTAGTTTCTGATTCTGAAATGGTTCGTGAACTTATGTTAAATATAAAGTCTATAAATATAAAGTCTTTTTTAATCAGATCTTCTTCAGGTTTAATTTTATGGCGTTTAAATCTTCGGTTCTTGCCTTTCTTTTTCTTAGATTGTAAGTCATCAGGAATTTGATTAGGCCTACTAAAAGATGAATCTTTTCTTTGGTGGTCAAATTTGATTTGCGAGCTGATTAAAAAAGACTTTATATTTAACACAATATGTTTTCAAGAATAAGGGCAATAACCCATATTAAATATGTTTGACGGACCGATGGACATGGATGACGCTAATATACTCTGCACATTTCATGTGGGCGTATAAAAAGTATCCTTCTTTTTTTTAATTTTGATTATCATTATCGATTAAAATTCAGAGTCAAATTTTCTTTTAACATAATATGTTACACAATTATCAGATAAGTCAAAACCCACTATATCATAATCATAATAAAAATTCTAGACAATTACTTCAGTTCCATTTGTCTTCAATACCAGATATTGATAAATAACAAACATTTAGGTTAAAAAACAGACTCAGAACAGAAGATTTCTCAATCAAAATATACAGATTATTTATTGGTAATCTGTTTCTTCGATAACTGTAAACGGGTTAATCCTTGGGCGGTAATAAACATTACCATTAGGTTTCATCAAAATCCGTCAAGAATTGTGACCTGTAGAGTGTTTACGAGCCAAAAATCGAACGCGTTTTTAAGAACAAGGGCAATAATTCATAGTAAATATTTTCCAATTTTGCTGATTTTCAATAGGGTTCATCCTTGGGCGATAATAAACATTACCATTAAGTTTCATCAAAATCCGTCAAGAATTGTGACCTGTAGAGTGCTTACGAGCCAAAAATCGAATGCGTTTTTAAGAATAAGGGCAATAATTCATAGTAAATATTTTCCGATTTTGCTGATTTTCAATAGGAGCCAAAAATTCATTTCATGTGGGCGTATAAAAAATGGTTAGCCAGTCAGTTTCATCTGCTATTTTTTTAGTGCTAACAAGCAATTGATGTTAATAGAGGCATGTACTGAATAGAAAGGGCAATAACTCTTCAAAACTGACTTAAGAAGCCTTGAAAGATAGTGAACCACAGCCATATACACCCACCACAGCATGCAGATGGTTAAACAAAAAATCTTTAAATTTCATCAGAAGTATACTAAACTTTCCTAAATCTTTCGATTTAGGTCCAATAACATCCATTTTAAGTTTCATCAAAATCGGTTAAAAACCAAGAGAGTAATAGCATATTAGCACTGTTTCTAACAGTCAAAAATAGCTTAAGGGTGTTACTTAGGCTATTTCACGTTATGAAAAAATGGAATAAGTATATGAAATAATGATTTCTAGAGACTTGTTGATTTAAGGTTGATTTCATGTCAATCAGATTTTTTTTAATTCAAACATGTCATAAAAATTGGACATTTCAAACCTTTGATACAAGTTTAAAAAAATGTGAATGGATCAATCTACATCAAACTTGGCATAAATGTAGACAATTACATTGCCCAGAAACGTACAGAGCGATTTTCCCCAAAAAAGTATTATTTTGGTGGTTACCATGGAAATACGAAAATTTACACGTAGGTACGGCAAACATTTTCCAGGGGCCAAACTAATTATAATTTTTTCGAAAAAACTCTCTGTACCTTTCATCCCTATTGAATAAGCTTTCAATCAAGACCAAGATCGTAATTTTCCAATAAAAAAATGGCTGAGAAATCTTGTACCAACCGGGACACATTTTTCTACTTTTTCCTAATTTTTAGCAAAAACCTAATTTCTTGTCGGTTTTTTTCATTCTATATAGTTTACAAATAAAGCAATAATAATTATCTACAATCTGAGCCCAAAAATAATAAGTAATTTGCAAAACTTCCATCTCGTGTTTTTTTTCTCGAACGCTAGCCCAATCAATACCCTTAAATTCGAACTTGATCTTCTTTTTATGAATAGATAAAGAGATGTGGGCGTATAAAACCGTTCATCTGATTATTGCCAAAATCAATCTAATTAATATATGCTTACCAAGTTTCATTAAGATCGGATAATAATTGTACCCTTTATCGTGGATACAAGAAAAAATTGAAGCGTTTAGACCAAGTCAAGGGCAATAACTCAAAAACCGTTCATCCTATTATTGCCAAAATCGAACTCAATAATATATGCATGCTTACCCAGTTTTATTAAGATCAGACAATAATTATTACCTTTATTGTGGATACAAAAAATGTGAACGGACGAACAGTGGTGATTGAAATATACGTCCACATTTCCATATTTTTTTAAAACTGTGACCACCACTATCTTCTTCATGACTGGTTTTGATGTTCAACAATTTTCATTTGTTTGATTGTGCACACTTCCATGTGGGCGTAATAAAATTTGTCAATAATTGTGCTATCTACAGGGTTGACCAGCTAAAAGCGATAAAACTTGAACATTTTTCAAAGAACAAGGGCAAAACTCATATTCAGTACAGTGTCAGTATATTTACCAATTTTCTGATTTTCAGTATCCTTGAGAGACAAACAATTTCAGTAAGTTTCTTTCAAATGGTGAAGAATTGTACCCTCTGGTGTGTTTACAAGCAAGTGTCAATGGACAGACATGGGTGACTTCAATATAAGAATAAATAAGAAGCGATTCTTACAGTTTGTAAAGATAAATCTTCATTCCTTTGTCTTTCAAGACTATTATATAAATCTTGACTGATTTCATCTAAAGTTGCCTGAAAATTAAATCATTGAAATAGAAATGTTTAAGGTTATATAATATATCTGTTATATAATAAATGTGTATTGAAAGCTGAAGTTATTGCTAAAAAGAGTGTTGTGAGATTAAGAGCCATGCTTATACCTAACCATCAAGTCACAGGTTCAATACTGGCTGAATTAAAAAAGTTTCTAGTGGATGTACATGGGACATAACCCAACTAAGGCCTAGTTTACCATTGGCACTGTGTGTTAAAGACCCAGATGCAGTTTGAAATCGAAAAAGAGAAAGGTTAAGTCATTAACCGTGTTTCCACTGACAGAAAAAAACGACGTTAAGCTAGCTGCGTGTGTTTCCACTAGGCAAATTGCAAAACCATAATGATTTGGCAATGAAAACATTTTGCGTTTTTGTGATTGGAGCTAAAGTCGTTCGGAAACCAGTAAAACTCAACGTCTTCAGCAATAAATCTAGCTTAGAGATATTTTAACTTTACAATTCTACAACATAACTTGCCAGGCAAGATAACATACATACACTTGACAAAGATCTCATTCATGCAGTGACATAACTAGACAAGAGGGTGCAGTGAAATAGGGGTCTTAAGACAATTTAAGTGCCGAGCCAGGGTCGCTATTGACAAGTGCACTTACTGTCATGCTGTAATCATGCTAAGAATAATTATTTTTTCAAAAATAAGTCAAGCCATCTAACACTATTCGCCATATTTAATATAATTATGGTCATTAGGCCACAGATTTTTTATTTTTAGGTTTACGGTTCCGCCGCAGGAATATTTGCGTTTTTGAAATAAAAATAAAATTCGAAATTTCTCTTATTTTATTTCCTCCGCTCACCCGAAAGTAAAAAATTCAAAATAACACGTCGGAAAGTCAAATGTTCTTGTTTACAAATAATTAGGCTAACGATCGATCGAGTATCATCACTGAATGCGTAGCGGCTACCAAGATAACCTGAGGCAAGTGAATTACGGTTACGACAAGAGTGTGGGCCTATATAACATTGGAAGGTCGTCGGCTTTTATCGGGAGGTTAGTCTTGATCATCCACACGCTTTACTCCACACGAGTGGGCTATAGAGAGTCTGTACGATCGAGGCTAATCTGCAATCGGCTTCCAGTAGCATGGATCTGTATAGTCAGATAAAACCTGCCATTGAACGGGTCAGGATCTGTACTGCGAGATCTAATAACTGGGCCAAATACCAATACCAATAGATCTATGTATAAAATCACGGAAGGAAAATACTTGCAATTGCCGTTTAACAAAATTTGGTACCAAAAATTACACGGAGAGAAAGGAGGTTTGGTAAAGGATTGTTTTTCAAAACTGAGAACGATCTTAATCCTTAAATCAATTAAAATAATCCAAAAGATTTAGAACTTTCAAACACATTGCTGACAAGACAATAATACAAGTTATAGTTGACTTCAGATTGTGAGACTTACTGGCGCCAATAAAATTGAGGGGGAAAAATAGTTCTGATGACAAAACTCAGAACAGTTAAGTTTCTGTAAATCTTTTGTTCACAGTAAACATAATCTACTTGAATAAACGTATTATGAGATTAGGTGACTAGTAAAAACAATAAGATCCCGTTAATTTGTGACATCATTGATTAATTTGATGAGTACATTTAGAATAGAAAGCATATTGTGAACACCTGTTGTCCACGTGATCAGTGGACTGGAGTCAAAGGCACTTGTATTATATCCATGGAATTTTTCCACTACAATATATAGGGTTAATAGACCTGTCATTGATAGAAACGAGTGCCTGTGTTTTTATTCAAATTTTTACGCTTCAACGCTTTATCATTTGAAGATATAAATACAAAACTTGTCTTTTAAACGGAATCAAATTAAAGAAGTTAATCATTTCTATAAAAACATTTTTAATTATTTAACATACAAGTATGAATATAACACTTGCCCAAACATTTACCGTTTTCTATTGACTTTAACGAGATTTATACGCGCGTGACCTTGTCAACTTATACTCAATGTCACGGGAAAAAAAATACAAAATTATCATTAATTTCAAAATAATTCATAAAATTATAAAGAGTAAAAATTAAGCCTGCATTTTTAAAAAAAATATATATATATGTTAGTCAAAGAAGGTAGATATGTGAAATTTGATTTTTTTTTATCACTTACTATTTTGGGATACTATACATGGGAAAATGAATTTTTTTCCCTATTTTGATGGGGTAAGGAAGGGGCGCGCATTATACATGGGTGCGTATTATACATGGGTGCGCATTATATTTGGAAATATACAGTACCCGGAAAGTTAAATTAATTAATGGATTTTAAAGCGACTAAGGCAAAATTTCCAATGACACTTGAACAGTTCATGCCATGCAGTATGCTCGCTTCATGCGATATCCGATACATCGACGTATCACTAGACGATGATAGCGCAAGTAGCTGAGGTGGTGAAACACAAGCAACAAATGCTTTTGAGTGTTCTAATGAGTTTGAAAAGAAGCTATACTCTCAATGGAGATTGAAACTTTAGTGTTTTATATTTAAAATGGAAGTGGCACAGATTTTATAAATTTTCGTAGAATTTTTTTTTTTTTTTATATTTCCTCCTCCTACCAACAAATAAAATCCCATGGTCTGTAAACCTAAAAATAAAAAATAGCGATGGCCATCGTAATACGCCCACTTTTATAATGGCAGCCAATTCTTCCGGGGGGTTGACAAGAGTGGAGAGTAAATGAAAGATTCTGAGAATGATATTTTCTCTTTTTACAAGAGTAAAACCATGGGTTAAAGTTTCCTGGAAAAAACAAATATGTCACTGAAATATGCATAAAACAATGGCAACCAATGTTAAGGTTCCATCTTAAAATGATTAAGAGCAGTCACATAGTTGATGATGTTTCTGATTTTCAATAAGGTGTATCCTAAGGTCAATACAAACACCAACAGCCAGTTTCATAAAAATCCACCAAGAAACCAGCTCTCTATCGTGTCCACAACTTTGAGAGTATAATGGCTGAAACATTAACGTGTTTTAAAGAACAAGGGCAATAACTCATAAAATATTTTTTCGATGTTTCTAATATTCAATAGGGTTTATCCTAATGTCAGTACAAACACTCATACCAAGTTTCATCAAAATCCATCAAGAAACCAGCTCTCTATGGTGTCCACAACATATTTTCAAAAGCAAGGGCAATAACCCAGGAAAAATATTTCGATTCGTCTGATTTTCAATAGGGTTCATCCTTGGGTGATTACAAACAATCACAGCAAGTTTCATAAAAATCCACCAAGAAACCATCCCTCTATCGTGTCCACAACTTTGAGAGTGTAACAGCTGAAAAATTAACGCGTTTTAAAGAACAAGGGCAATAACTCATAAAATATTTTTTCGATGTTTCTGATATTCAATAGGGTTTATCCCAATGTCAATACAAACACTCATGCCAAGTTTCATCAAAATCCATCAAGAAACCAGCTCTCTATGGTGTCCACAACATATTTTCAAAAGCAAGGGTAATAACCCAGGAAATATTTTTCGATTCATCTGATTTTCAATAGGGTTCATCCTTGGGTGATTACAAACACTCAGAGCAAGTTTCATAAAAAAATCCACCAAGAAACCAGGACCCAGTTTTACAAAGATGTGCAAATCTACGTTTAAACGTATAAATTACGACCACATTAAGTTTACGTTTACGTCTAAGAGCGACAGGTTTTTCGAAAGTACTCGAAAGAAAAGTGTAGTTTACGTCCATAGAGTTATGGTTACATATTGGTTACGTCCAACTCTTTCGCGTTGGAGGTTAGAAGTACATAACTTCCGGTCAAGCCGGAACGTGTATAATTATTATTTTGACGTCTGTCGATGTTTCGCGGTAAGTATTTTGACGTCTGTTGAATGTTTCGCGGTAGGTAAAACTATTTCTTTCTGACGCAAGATGGCCATGTCGACTGTATGTAGCAAAGAAAAAAAGAGGAAGCCCAATTGGACAGACCCGGAAATGGACATTTTATGTCAGTCAGTAGCGGAGAATATTCGAATTCTCCGGTCAAAATTCACCCCGACCGTCACGCAAGAAAAAAAGGCAAATATATGGCGAAGAATTACTGAAAGGTAGAATAAGAATCTTATTCTATATTTCTAATGTTTTTGTGAATCTATTGTTTTCCAAGCATAGTAATAGTAGGTCTAGTCTAGACTTAACCATTATTTAGAAAGTATTTTGACTTTGAAAAGGCTTTTATTTTGTTTAATGTTTTGCCCCATTCTAATGTTTAAAGGTAATTTTGAAATGACTTAAATAGGTCTACTCTCCTAGAATTTTCACTAAGGGCCTAATAAAAGTCCCAAAATATTTATCTGCAATTTGTAATCTGACTTTGTAAGTAAGGCCTAATGTCAGTAATGACCTAATGTAAAAAATGTAATTTTGATGTGTGCTCATGTGCACATTGCATTTTTATACTAATAGTAGGCTTAATATTTTGAGGCTGCCAATCCACATGAAAATAATTCTAAAATTCAAAAAATAATAGTAATCCAATCTAATCTAATTTTATGTTTAAACCATCTTATTATTTAATCTATTATTAATTTTTTTGTAGAGTCAATGCAGTTACATATTCTTGTAAAAGAAGTGTGGAAGAGGTAAAGAAGAGGTGGCAGGATGCCCAGTCATCAGTTAAGAAAAAGGAAGCCAGCCGACGGAAGGCTGCTGGTGGAACAGGTGGTGGTCCCAAACCAGATGTTTTTTTTAAAGCATGGGAACTGGTAGTGAGTAATTAAGGCTTTTCATAATAACCAGAAATCTGCCTTTCTCAAACTAAACTTGGCTATAATTTACATTGTATTTTGATTAAAGAAATGGATCAGTTGCGACATGCGACATATCATTTAATTCAGGATCACATTTAAGCCACTAAAGAGCCTGTTAGCGCAACAAATTCTAGCATTAATTATTTATTTCCTTGAAGTTCACTTCTCAAAATCTTTTCAGGTCCTCGGAACACTATCACCAATTGCCATTGAAGGTACTGAAGGTGGAGTTGATACATGTTTAGATCAAGTTAACTCTTTTTCTAAAGGTAAGTTTATCTTCCCTTTTATTGTTTGTTTGTATGTACTGTATTATTTTAATATGTTTTATTTGTTATTTTAATAATATTATGTTTACAATAGATTCTTGCCAAAGTCATTTAACATATTCAAATATTTTATCATGTGTAAATATTTCTTTAAATTCTATATTTCTTACAGCTGATGAGGAAAAGCATGATGATATTCAGCTGCCTGTAGTTGAAATTGATGGTCAGTATTCTTTTTTTGTTTCTTACATGCTTATTGTTTCATTAATTGGTGTTTCTAATCATAGAACTGTGAACTAATGAATAGTTTAAGTTCTCAATAAAATGGCCTGTGGCATTAACCAATATTAGATAATATTAGTATAGTATTAATTGCCATGATATAGCTGTTTGATTTTGATATAGGCCTAACTTAATTAAACTATTTTTTTTGCATCTACAGAAAGCTGCATATTTATTTCTGGTAGTGATGGTAGTAGTGAAACACAAGGCAAAGGTAATATTTATATTATAAAATAACACATTTTTAATATAATTTGTTTAATTCCTTCATTTCTTTGTTGTTCATTTTGATCTTATCTTGGAGATTTGGACTTGTATAAATATTCATTGAACAAATAAAAGTTTATCCTTGAAATTTGTTTCATTGAAAGATATATCAAACCGCTTCAATAGAATGATGAAGTTAATCCTTTTTATCCTTTACTTACTTATACCAACCTTACACATATTTGTTCGAGGGTCACATTACTAAAGATGTCCATTGCATTCATTACAGATAGAAGCTTTTCAGAAAGAGATTCTGAGAAGAAACCTAAAAGAAGTTCAAGTGCGAGTTGTTCATGTGAGTACCTGATACTATACTATAATAACCTATTAATTTTTCAAACTGTCAAAATATAATAGTGGAGCGGCATAGCCCTCAAATATGATGGAATTGTGCATTTTTTGATGCAAGCACCAAATTTGGCACAAAGATACTTTGATATGCTCTGAATAGTTTTGGATATGGAGCCACTCCAAATTCTCTTGCGTTAGCCGCCATTTTGAATTTCAAATGGGCTACCCTTAGACATACATATTTGTTGATATTTTCGGACCTATGTCAGCCATTAACTTGTTCAAAATGGCTAATTGTACATTTTTTGTATCCGGGAATTCAACTATTCATGCTACAAGTGGCTACCCAGGTTTAATTTCAAAATGGCGTCTATAAAAATCCATAATTTGCAATATTTCTCGATCTATGTCAGCAATTTCTTTTTAACTCGGTTTTGGTTGCTATTTGTATGTTTTGGGGGATTTAATGATCGACTGATTCAATTTACAAGTGGTTACAACTGCCGCCATATTGAATATCAAAATGGCGAAAAGAAAAACGAAAAAAAAAAATGGTATCAGTATTTTTAAATCTATGTCAGCTAATTGTGAATTCTGAAGGGAAGTCAATTATTCAAGCTATGTAACTGAAACATCCGACCATGTCTATTTTCAAAATGGCGTCTATAAATATCGATAATTTGCTATATTTCTCGATATATGCCAGGAATTAACTGGTTTTTTAACTGGGAAATTGTATGTTTGGGGTTCAGGGATCCCCTGGTTCAAGTTAAAAGTGTCAACAACTGGCGCCATATTGAATTTCAAAATGGCGTACCTTAAAACTCTATAATGATAGCTGTAAACTTTTTTACTAATTGTACATTTTTATGGCCAGGGAATCCAAGTGTTCATCTTACAAGAATCAATCCAAAACACCCCAAAACGTATATTACATAGCAGTCATGTCGAAAGAGTACAAGCCAAGTCATGTGACTAATAAGGCTAGAATAACCGAATCATCCACATCAGTTCACTGGGAACTATGTGTTTTGTGGGAAGGTGATTCTGATGAGTTCTTGAAGCACGAAAACCGAGCCTACCCTCCAACTCTTTCCCAAGATGGACATCTTTGATACAGCAACAAATCAGACCTTCTCAAGTCCATAGAAGAGCTTGCCACCAAGAAAATTTAGCACACAGATACTTTGATATGCTCTGAATAGTTTTGGATATGGAGCCACTCGCAATTCAATACAGCAACAAATCAGAAAGCAGATGTACCACATGTCACCTGTGTCATACTTGATCATGCAGCCATTGTACAGATGCCGAAGCCATGTGGCAGTAGAACATTGCTTGAATATGGAACAGGGGTTTTGTTCCAAATATCTATCTCGCCTTGAGCTAATGTGGGATTATTACACCATCAATGCGACTTCACGGGCCACCAGGGGAAAGGAATCAAAAAGCATGCCACTGCCGCTGCTGTGCTACTCGGAAACTGGCAGAATTTTCTTCGAGTTGGTGAAAATAAGGATGAGTTGTTCAGTTTCTTGTCGGGATTGCTTATGAGATCCATCGACACACAAGGCAAAGGGTTGGTAGCAACTGACCTGACACAGAACAGATACTCACTTACTCACCTCCTGATAACATTACCATCTTGGCCACATGCAAGCATGAAGATGCCGATACCTGAATAATGGTACTTGCAGCAAATACCATGGGATGTGGTCATCGAAGGATACTTATCCCAACAGTGGACGCTGTCATTTTAGCCATTACACTAGCTTAAGGCCGACAGCAACGACTAGCTGAACTTTGGCTTTCATTTAGGACAGGCAAGAAAATCTGCTATGTAGCAGCACATGAAGTTCTTGTAGGCCTGGCACCTGATAGGTCAATGGCGCTTCCAGTATTTGATGCTGTTACAGGATGTGAGATGCGTTACAGCTGCCTTCTTCCAGTTGGCCTCTACACCAGTCTGAAGACGTCATGTCAACTATTAAAAGATCTCTCTTACTCTATGATCGTACAAGTATGTGTACATGTGTCAACCAAATTAGGAAGAAGTCGTTTTCAGCAGAAGTGGCGAGCGTGGCGCCAAGCAGGGTATGCAACCTGATACCACTTTTCATTATGAAAAATTTACTCATTTATTGATAAATTTACTCATTTATTGATAAATTTACTCATTTAATGATATACTTTCTCAAATGAAAAGTTCATTAGCTGCTACCAAAGTATTGCCAATGTGTATACATGGATTTCGAGATTTGTCTTACATTCGTGCTTGGGTTTATAATTTCAAGAAAAGGGAGATACCTTGGAGCACAACCTCCAACTCAGGCAGCTTTAGAGTACTGCTCAGACGTGGAAAGATAACATAGAATTCCACATGCATTATTTCAGTTCAGAATTAGTCATCAAGAATGCTTTCATAGGTGACAAAGATTAAAAAATACTTTTTTTGGGGGTTTTTTTGTCACCATTTTGATATTCAATATGGCAGCAGTTGTTACCACTTGTAAATTGAACCAGTCGATCATTAAGCCCCCCAAAACATACAAATAGCAACCAAAACAGATTTTAAAAAAATTCGATCGAAAAATATCGCAAATTATGGATCTATATAGACGCCATTTTAAAATTTAACATGGCCAATTGTTGTAGCCACTTGTAGTTTGAATAGTTGAATTCCCTGATACAAAAAATGTACAATTGGCCATTTTGAACAAGATAATGGCTGACATAGATCCGAAAATATTAACAATTATATATGTCTGAGAGTGGCTCATTTGAAATTCAAAATGGCGGCTTGCACAAGTGAATTTCGAGTGGCTCCATATCCAAAAATGTTGACAATATATCAAAGTATATGTGTGCCAAATTTGGTGCTTGCATCAAAAAATGCACAAACAAGTTGCTATGCCGCTCCACTATAATAATAAATCATTGAATAATATTTGTGTGGGCGTATAAAAGTATTAAATAGGGTCTTGTATTTTAGTAATCTGAAGTTTACATGAGACTTTTCAAACCTGGTTCTCACTTGTCAGGAGTGTGAATTTGAAATATTTCATAGCACTTCATATAAGGTCAAGATGGACAATTTAACTATTTCATATCCATAAGACATAATTTTCAAATGTTTGTATATTTCAGATGATATGCAAGAGTATTTGAAGCTAAAGGTAAAAAAGATGGAAGAGGATGCTGCATATCGCAAAGAAATTTTGGAACTCAAAAGGAGAAAGATTGAAACTTTGGATTCGATATCTCTTTCTCTTTCCCTTATTCAAAATTCTCAGCCTATTTTGAATCAACTTTCCCCAATAATTAAATTTTAAAGTAATAATCTGCAATTTTGTTTTTATTGATTACAAACATGGTCTTAGAACCGTTGTACCAAACGTCCTCTCAATTGTTGGGCAGGTCCATTTTGCTGATTTTGAAAGACGATGTTTTGATGATGATTTATGATATTACCACCATCAATTAAAGGTATCTTGGCATCAACTGCTTTATTGTGAAGCCTAAAGGTAGTTTCCACAATCTTCAAACATTTAGCGGGTCTGTATGGTAAACTTCCTCCTGTTAAATGAATGCACCTGAAGCAAAATATAATCTGTAAACGTCAACATTTCACTGGAATGTATTTTTGGCAGTGGAATAGCTCGGATGGCTGCAAGTTCAAAATCTGTTTGTTGCCAATTCATATTTGTTTCGTATTTTGTGTTATATAGAGAATTGCATCATGGTCGTTTTTTAACAACAGACGGACGACAATATGCTTCCATACTATGTGTGGACATCAAAAGAGCCTGTAGAGTGACTACCAGCCAAGTGGACCCTAATTAACCATTTTGAATTGTAATGGTATAAAGATAAAATATATATGTTTTATACCTAAATCTTGACTTGAGTACACCAAATGCCCTCTCAATAACGTTTCTTGTTTTGCAGTGAGCAGTGTTGTACCGTTCTTCCTGTTGGGTAGTGGGTGTTGATAAGGGTGTCATTAACCAGGTTTTTAAGGGGTAGCCTGAATCCCCTAATAACCAGCCACCTTCTTGCAAGTTCTCTAATACTTCTGATATATGAGAGTTTTGTAAGATGTAGGCATCATGAGTGGCTCCTGGGAAACGGCAATTGATATTTATAAACCTAAATCAGATTGCAAAATATTTCATTAATAATCTGGTAAGCATATAAATGCCAAAACACACATCATAATTAAACGATTATATAACGTCTTAGTGGCAAACTTTACAGCTTGATCATGCAAGGTAATATATTCATAACTTCAGCAGTTCAGGGAGTGGGCATGTATTGAATAAATTTAAGCACCTTAAGTTGGCATCCACAACAGCTTGAACATTCAAGGCATGAAACCCTTTTCTGCAAACATACAACTTTTCATCGTCACCTGACATTCCCTGTATAGGTATAAGAACACCATCGATGGCTCCTACTACATTAGGAAAACCAGCAATTTCATAAAAACCTTCTTTAACTTTTCTTAGATCATCTACACTGGATGGGAAATTAATGTTGTCAAGGTGACTGCAGAAACTATTACACACGAATTTTATAGATTTACATACAGAGGATTTGGAAATTCCATGAATATCGCCAGTTTCTGACTGATAATCCCCTTTAGCCAAAAATCGCAATGTTACTAAAACCTGAAATGGATAAATTTGTCATTGTAATTTGTAAGTTACCAACAAAGCCTTCAGGGAATTAGTTTTATCCCAATATATTTTTAGGATGAAGTTAAAATATGATGATTAATTGCATACCGTACTAATTTGAATTGACGCCCAACACTTCCCCCCCCCCCCCCCCCTTATCTTTTTTAAACTATGTGTATATAAGTATATATAAAATTGGTGTAATTGTAGGACTAAGTGTGCGTATGATTTTTTTTATTTCACAAGTCTTTTCTGTCAGTCTGAGTACAAGTAAAAAAAATAATTAATCCCATAATCGAATACGGGTCTAGTATGACGAATGGGGGCGTGGTTTGGACATGATATCATATATATCTTATTCTCATGAATATTAATAATAAACTTTAACTCTTGAAGCTGATTGACAGGTCAGTATAAACTAGACCGAAACATCCAGTCTCTCAGTGCAGTTGGTAGAGAATGAAAACTGGATAAACTAGACCGAAACATCCAGTCTCTCTGTGCAGTTGGTAGAGAATGAAAACTGGATAAACTAGACCGAAACATCCAGTCTCTCTGTGCAGTTGGTAGAGAATGAAAACTGGATAAACTAGACCGAAACATCCAGTCTCTCTGTGCAGTTGGTAGAGAAAGAAAACTGGATAAACTAGACCGAAACATCCAGTCTCTCTGTGCAGTTGGTAGAGAATGAAAACTGGATGTTTCATATAAAACAAAGTATAAACAAACAGCCAATCAGAAGATGTCTGCCTCTTTCGAAGGAGGGATTGTATTTTTGTTATTGGTATTTATAAAAAAATTATGCATTTTATTAACTACAACATACCTACATAATGATTGTAGCCTACCTGGATATGTACTGGTAAGGAATGACTCCTTCCAGTAGGTCGTTCAATGTCTTCCCGGACTAAATCTATCAATTCCAATATTATCTGCCTTGGAAATCGGTACCGTGATATTAACTCTCCGTCTGTATACACGTCAAGAGCATTGCTTCTATCTCTAAAGACTCGTTCTCTACGCAATTGACGGTTTGCGAAAAAAATGAAAGCGGCCATAGCATCAATCAAATAGTTGCAGACGTCAACTTACGCGTGCTTACCCGCTTACTGATTTCAGACGTAAACGTAATTTATGCTTTTTTGAAAAACTGATCTCAAGCGTAGATTTACGTTTACGTCTGAAATCAGTCGTAAGAATCTTTGTAAAACTGGGTCCAGCTCTCTATCGTGTCCACAACTTTGAGAGTGTAACGGCTGAAAAATTAACGCGTTTTAAAGAACAAGGGCAATAACTCATAAAATATTTTTTCGATGTTTCTGATTTTCAATAGGGTTTAACCTAAAGTCAATACAAACACTCATACCAAGTTTCATCAAAATCCACCAAGAAACCAGCTCTCTATGGTGTCCACAACATATTTTCAAAAGCAAGGGCAATAATCCATGAAATATTTTTTTGATTCATCTGATTTTCAATAGGGTTCATCCTTGGGTGATTACAAACACTCACAGCAAGTTTCATAAAAATCCACCAAGAAACCAGCTCTCTATTGTGTCCACAACTTTGAGAGTGTAACGGATGAAAAATTAACGCGTTTTAAAGAACAAGGGCAATAACTCATAAAATATTTTTTCAATGTTTCTGATATTCAATAGGGTTTATCCCAATGTCAATACAAACACTCATACCAAGTTTCATCAAAATCCATCAAGAAACCAGCTCTCTATGGTGTCCACAACATATTTTCAAAAGCAAGGGCAATAACCCATGAAATATTTTTCGATTCGTCTGATTTTCAATAGGGTTTATCCTTGGGTGATAACAAACACTCACAGCAAGTTTCATCAAAATCCATCAAGAAACCAGCTCTCTATCATGTCCACAACAATTGTGGACAGACAGACAGACAGACAGACGGACAAAGAGACGGACAGACAGACAGGGGCGACTACAATATACGCCCACATTAATGTGTGGGCGTATAAAAATCTGTGGCCTTATGGTAAACTCAGCTAAAATGTATTAGTAATATACACAAATACATATGTATGAACTTGACAGATCCCGTTAAAGTGATCAAGAACGTTACCACAAATTAAATAGATACCAAAGATACAAGTACAACAACAATCATTTCTTGTTCTTATTCCTAATGCGAGGAGGCAGGGGCTTCCATTGGAATTAGGACTGCCTACGGTTCGGTTCGGATCGCCCTTCCTCAATTTCGGTTTGGTTTGGACAGAAATCCACAACAAGCTTAATAAACATAGTCATACAAATGTAAATGTATGCAGTCACATGCCATTTATACTGCAGCTGATTTGTTAAAGATTGATACCTAATTTAAATATTGGTTGGAAAGATGAAACATGCAGCTAAAAATATTAACAGTGTCATACATGACTATGTTTAACGTTGTTAGGAAAGCCTTCTACACGATCAAACATTTATTTTGTCCACGAATACCATCATACAAATGTATGATGATGTTTGGAACAAATGTTTGATCATGTAGACTAAGCTTTACAATAAAACATTCTTAGCTAGGTTTCATCTATGATTACTATAGGAAAAAATAAATACACGAAAACGAGCAAACAGTAGGTAAAAAGTTGATATAATGAGAGTAAATGTAGCTACATTTCGGGACACTTTAACAAGCAAAAAAAAAAATAAAAAAATATATTTAAAGGCGAGAAAGGTCCTTTCCCTGAGAGAAACAACACTAATCTGACAAAATTAAGAAACTTAGCTGAGTTAGGTAATAAAAACAATTATTTCAAGGGAGATAATCATTATAAAAAAGAAAGAAAAAATATAGGTCAAGGAAATGCGAAATTAATGTCAAGGGTAGATCAATTTAAATAGGAGAACTGTTTGTTCATCCCTGCAGGTACTAAGGTTCCAAGACGATGTATAATATTCATCTCGCAACGTTTTCGGTTAGAATCTCCTCTGTAGAACTGGGCGACACCAGTAACTTTAACGTATACTATAGAATGACCTGGCAAGTTAAAATGAGCTGCAACGGGTATAATATTATTTTGTTTGATACTACGAAGGTGGGCTGAAAAACGTTCAGATAACTGACATTGGGTTTCGCCTATATAGATCATATTACTTAAGGAGCTGATAATGCATATGCTTATATTATGTGACATACAGGTGAAACAGTGGCGAATATGGTAATAGTCTGGTCATTCTGTGATTTAACCTCAAGAAAATTGCAACAGAAAATTTTACGACTGTTTCCTTTTTATTGAATGTATCTGAGTTTGTAAAAAAAAGTCTACCAAAATCAACCTTGGGGAAAAGGGTTAATTTCTGCTTCAAAAAAAATAAAAACCAACTAGGTGAAAATGGCACATACAGGTCGCCGTACATGTACAAGGGAGATAATTCGTAGTGATTCTGCTAAAGTATTCAGTAACAAAACAACAATAACGGAGCTGTTTTATTTTATGGTAAGTTAAAAAAAACAAATTTAATTAAAAACGTAATTAACGATGAAACGATTAACGATCAAATATACTTTGAACATGCACATCAAACTGATCGAACATAACTTGTGTAGCGTCGTCTGCTATTGGTTGCTAAGGCCGCTCCAGCAAAGAACATGACTGTGTGATAAACATGTTAAACTGAACTTAAACACTACCTAATACGAATATTTCCGTCATTAACAAATGTACCCAACATTGTTACACTTATTAGAAACATAATTATGTGAATAAGTACATCGAAAAGTGGAAAATCAATACAAAATACTGGACCTTCTTTCATAATGTAGAAAAAGTATGGAAGCCCATGAGTTACGTTATATAGGCCTATAGGCTACCATTGAAATTCTTTCAATTCATAACGTTTTACAGCAAATCTTGACAATATTGATATCGGAACAAGTTACCTGTTTCTAAAACTCTCGATATTAATACAGACTCTGTAATAGTGTTTGATAGTTATCCAGACCACCCGGTCACAAAGGACATTACACACATGCGTCGGTCTAAGGGAATCGTGTCACTAAACGTGACGAAGGAACGAATATTAGAAAATGGCGTTCTGGATTCAGAAGTCGACCTACCACATAAGACAAACACATAAAAAGCATTCATGAAATAATATTGAGTGGCCATTTATTCTGTTCTGTTTTACAAAAAAAGAGCAATAGAGAATGAGCCTCGGTTCATAAGTCCTCATTTTAAGAAGGCCATTGATGATAATTTTGGCTACCACTTCATTTGCCTAGGATATTGTCAAGCTGCAATCTCCTTGGGTGTTTCTTGGCAAAAATGTCCACAACTGTGTCTGTCTCGACAAAATCATCATAGTGAATTTCTACATGTCTGTTGTGGCTTTTCACCAAACATTTTTGAACGGCCAAGGGCAGGCCGGTGCTTCTAGGTGGGGCGAAAGTCTGAACAGGGGGGCAGTTAATGAAGATATCCTAAAACGCGATTTTCTGTTGTTTTCCGATGAATTGAGTCCTAAAAAATTTTTAAATTTGGACTCTCGGAAATGCCATTTGCAATTTTGAGATTTAGACATTTAGACGACTGCAATGCAATTTCTTGTCATTTTGAAAAGAGTTTTTGCCTGGGGGTCATTTCCTAGAACATTTTGAGATTTACCCAACTGGAAATGCGATTTCTTGTCATTTTGAAACGAGATTGGTCTGAGGGACATCTCCTAGGAAATTTTGAGATTTTGGCGACTGTAAATGTGATTTCCTGTCTTTTCCTGTCATTTTGAAAATATTCTGGGCTGGGGGGCATTCCCTAGAAAATTTTAAGATTTAGACAACTGGAAATGCGATTTCCTGTCATTTTGAAAATAGTTTGGTTTGGGTACATCCCCTTGAAAATTTTAGATTGATACAACTGGAATCATTTTGAAAATAGTTTGGTTTGTGGTAGCCTACATCCCCTAGACAATTGTGATATTTAGACAACTGGAATCATTTTGAAAATAGTTTGGTTTGGGGGACATCCCCTAGAAAATTGTGATATTTAGACAACTGGAATCATTTTGAAAATAGTTTGGTTTGGGGGACATCCCCTAGAAAATTGTGATATTTAGACAACTGGAATCATTTTGAAAATAGTTTGGTTTGGGGGACATCCCCTAGAAAATTTTGAGATTTAGACTTTAAACTGGAAAAGCGATTTCCTGCCATTACGAAACGAGTTTGGTCTGGACTGGGATATTCCTTGCAATGATTTCTGTCAACAGACAACGAAGTGCATCAAGCCTTCAAATTTAATTATGCATCGGGTTTTTATTTCGGAGTTCAAAAATAAATTCAGTTCGAAAAAAAACGGAACTCTGAAATTTTCGGTGGGGTGCGTGCTCGGCTGCCTGTGGGGAATGTAGGGGAATAAACTGCAGTAATTCAATTCCCGTTACCGAAGAAGACTTAGACGATGATTAGAATGATTAGTTGTATACAATACACACGGCTACAAAAAATTAAAAGCTATGTACAACTACTTGCTTTTCTTTTGACTTAACCAAACACCCCCCCCCCCCCCCACACAGACCCACCGCACATACACACGCGCACAATTAGATGATTTATTCCACATTTAAGTTCATAAGGTGATATATACAAGATGTGTTAATCTTACAATCAAATATTTGGATAACTTCACTTTTCTATGCAAACTTCGAACTTAATCGTCCAATCTTCATATATGCCCTCTATTTGACCTTGAACTATTATAATGAATGAAATAGTCCCTGTGATACTTTTCATAAAGTATATTAAAGTTGCATTTATGGAGATAGTTATATAAGAAAAAATAATATAATAAATATGAATTTCTTCCTTCCTACCAATATTCCAAAAAGCGAAAATTGAATTTAATAGGCCCATACTTTGTGACCTTGGAAAAGGTCATTCCCATGGGTTGATTTTGGTAGACTTTTTTTTCCTGAACGCTAACATACTACAAAATAACATAAAGTAAGAATAAATTCTGTTGCAATTTTCTGGAGGTTGGTCCCTTTTTTCGGCCAAAATGACCAGACTATAAGTGGATATAGGGCCATGAATAACATCGGTTTGGAAAACATGATTGCATGTATGACAGATACGACGACCTAGAGGTGATGTGTTAACAGATATTATGCGGCTTCTAACTGAATGATTGGAAAGACTTTTATCCTTACGAAAAGCAGTTATAGTTAAATGTTTGAAAATCGGTGGTTTAAAACATCATCATACATTTGTATGATCATGTTCATTGTTCAAGAATGTTGTGGATTTCTGTCTACACTGTCAAACATCATTAAACATGATCCAACATTTGTATGATGATGATTGACCATGTATGACCAATAATGAAGGGTAAATATTATTTTTGGTGGGAAAATAATTCAACATGGATGCTCATAGCAGTCTGTTGAGTGGTTCTGCTGCATCAGTTATCATTTTAAAAATTCTTCAATGCCAAAAGCAAAAGCGCAAAAAGGTTGGCAATGGATCAGGGACTGGATCTATGGCGGGGGAAAGCGGCAAAAACCTTATGCTATGTAGAAATGTCTAATTCAAAACGCAAATGTAACATAATGCAATACCAAATACCTAAAACGTCTAATGCAAAAGACAAAATACAAGAAACCTCTAATACATAATACCTCATACGTCTAATTCAAAAGACAAAGTACAAGAAACCTCTAATACACAATACATTTAACTTCTTATGCATTATTGATTTTACATTGTGAAACAGCGTTAGCATTAGACGATCTCGATAAACTTACTTACATTTCTACATTGCAATATCTTTATTTGGGTCATTGGGTCAATGTCAAGGGCGTAGTATTTGGCTGTGTTTGGTTACTATCTTCCCGTTGAGCTACCGTTATCAAAGTTGGCAGATAATATCTTATGTCCTATTATGCATCCTGAATATTCATTGAAGCTTTATTCCTTCTTCTTTAGGGCCGTAGGAAGCAAATGAAAACTAGTGCTGTTTTTTTTACAGCCAATCAATCCTATAAAGGATACGGCATTGAACATCAAAACGCTTGACGCTGAAGGAACCTTTAAGGCATAGCCGTAAGAGACAGGGGGCAGGGGGGTCACCTCCCCCCCCCCCCTCCACCCCCAAATATTATGTTTTCGGGCAAAAAAATCCGAAAAATCGGGCAAAATATTATTAGAATTCGGGCAATAAGTTGATTTGCCCCCCACCCCCTCGTTGAGTCGTGGGCTCCTACGGCTATGCTTTAAGGGATTCTGACAATTTTGAAAGTTGTTGATTTCCTCGCGTCTCAGGCTTTTTGAAGAAGGTTACTTTACCCAAAGAAATTTTCAAAATTTTAGGCTCGGAGCCTTGCATCCGATGTCTTTCCGAACAAAATTCCTGTAAGAACCAACCCGCTCTGCCCCTTTGAAGAAGGACATTTTTTATGATACCTTTCCGAACAGAATTGTCGTTAAAAGAATACCTACCGCTTGAATAAGACTTTGGGCATATAGCATATACAGCAAGAAAATTTTGAAAATAAAATTTTATTTCCTTGCATATTAGGCCTTTCCGAATAGCAGGAGATTTTGACGGATTGCACCCTCAGAATATTAAAAAATATATAATTTGATTCCTTGCTGTAGTAGGTTTTATTGGGGGATTATAGCCCAAGAAAAATTCCCTTACATCCCAGACCTTTAAAACTGCATGCGGTTTGGAGAGTTGGCACCCTATAAGGAAACTTTGAAAATTAAAGTTAATTTTCTTTCATTCGACGCTCGGCTAACTGTCCTATTATCTTTTGACGAGTTTAGGAAGACATCGAAGAAAAGATTCAAAAAGTAGGTGGGTGTTCTAAACGAGAATTCTGTTCAGAAACCCCCTAAACGCAAGGAAATCAATCCTGATTTTCAAAATTTTCTGAATGGGAGAATCCCTTAAATGTTCCTTCAGCGCCAAGCGTTTTAATGTTCGAAGCCGTATCCTTTACAGTATTAGATGTCTGTGAAAGGAAAAAAAAGCAGCCATTTGCTTCCTACGGCCCTGAAGATCATCTGAAATTTTCAATAATTATTCAGGATACATAATATAACATATTTGCCAACTTTGATAACAGTAGCTCAACGGGAAGACAGTAACCAAACACAGCCAAATACTACAGCCTTGACATTGACCCAATGACCCAAATAAAGATATTGCAATGTAGAAATGTAAGTAAGTTTATCGGGATATGTCGTCTAATGCTAACGATGTTTCACATTGTAAAATCAATAATGCATAAGAAGTTAAATGTATTGTGTATTAGAGGTTTCTTGTACTTTGTCTTTTGAATTAGACGTATGAGGTATTATGTATTAGAGGTTTCTTGTTTTTTGTCTTTTGCATTAGACGTTTTAGGTATTTGGTATTAAATTATGTTACATTTGCATTTTGAATTAGACATTTCTACATAGCATTAGGTTTTTGCCGCTTTCCCCCCGCCATATGGATCCAAAGAAGAGGTCACATGGTACTTATCAGTGATTTACAGGTAACAGACCAGGCCAGCTTCAGAAATTTCTTAAAGCATGGATGTAACTTCATTTCACCAATTATTAGAAAAGGTGGAGCCATTAATTGTCAAGGAAGATACTGTAATCAGACCTGCAATATCTCCAGGGCAACGTCTTGCCCATGTTCCTTCAGCAACGTTCGACATAGGGGAGGGGATCATGAAGCCCAAATATGCCACAAAATTTAGCTTATTTCATGGCTCAAAGTATTTTACTGCATTTAGCAATTCTTTGATGTACTAGGTCAGGAGTCAACTGAAATTCCATAAGACTTTGCTCAGATAACAATAGTTAAAGCTACAAGCTGTAGCAAAAGATTATTTATAGGTTAAAAGCAATTACTATTTGTTCTGCTTTTTCTGGAAGCAAAAGCTTTCTTAGACCTTCTGCCTATAAGCCTTTGATAGTTTTTATAAATTTTGCCCATTGGGTTTTGCTTTTTCTTACCTAGACCAGCATTTGGATTGCTCTTGACAGTCAAGGCTGGCTAGTTTCAATGCTTGTTGGTTTCACTGTGAGTGTTGATTATCGATGTTGAACGTCCAAGGTGATTATCACTGACTTTTATAGTGTTATTGGTGTCAGCCATATTTCTTCAACAAATATGGTGATTGCTTGCAAATATGGCAGACTAATAGTATATAGCTTGATTAATTTTTACAAAAAATAAGTATTTCTAGCATAATTACAACATGACAGCTCTAATAAAATTTATTGGATTGAGAATTTGAATTCATGTTCATTTGATTAGTAGTAGTATCCATTTAGACGATTCTTCAACCCGGTTTCCCCCTGTCAGTGATGCAGGTCGGAGGGGTTGACATGGAAAAGTGTCTAGTCGTTCGGATGGGACAATAAACCGAGGCCCCGTGTGCTATTGGCTGTGCACGTTAAAGATCCCTCGACAGTTGGAAATCGAAAATAAGAGCAGGCTAATTTCCCTCATTGCACACTGCATGGCGTTTGCCCGTCCTCAATTAGCCCATATAGGTGCAGAAAGTAGGACGTAAAACTCCATTCATTTCATTTCATTTAGACGGTTCACTTGACCCATGTATTTTCGGCAAAAAAATTTCTAAATTTAAAAACAAACTTACTGTTGCTAATGGACCTTCATCAATATTGCAATTCAACCAAGGGTTCCAGTTTGGCTGTGGTGGTGACCATGAAACAACACCAGCACCACCACGCTTACGATTAGGTTCAAATTCATCCAATGACAAAGGACATAATAATGACAATCCTTTTCCATTTTCTGCATCAGTAATATCATAACCCTCCTTGAAAATGACACAAAATGATAAGAAAGTTGGCCAGACTAAATATTAATATGGCCACAGGCAGCTTTACTTTGTTTAAATAAAAAAATATAACAGAACAGCACAACCATGAGATTCAGCATTTATAACTTTTACTAATTTTGTCACATTCAAAGTGGAGCATTTTCTATCATGACCATTCTGACTGATCAGACTTCATTTCCAAAACCAGGAGGAGTAAACAAAATCTATTGATCATATTATTAGTAACACTTTATATCTGTTATGTATAAAGGACTGTGTCCACATTAACATTTTTATTCGGGTAATACACGTCAGATAAAAATTGAACGTAAGTTTTCAAGAACAAGTGTAATAATTCATAGTAAACATTTTTCGATTTTGCTGATTTTCAACAGGGTTCATCCTAGAGTGCTAATAAACATTATCAGTAAGTTTCCTCAAAATCTGTTACGAATTGTGACCTGTATAGTGTTTACGAGCCAAAAATCGAATGTGTTTTCAAGAACAAGGTCAATAATCCATAGTAAATATTTTTCGATTTTGCAGATTTTCAATAGGGTTCATCCTAGAGTGCTAATAAACATTACCCAGTAAGTTTCGTCAAAATCTGTTACAAATTGTGACCTGTATAGTGTTTACGAGCCAAAAATCGAATGTGTTTTCAAGAACACGGACAATAATTCATAGTAAATATTTTACGATTTTGCTGATTTTCAATAGGGTTCATCCTAGAGTGCTAATAAACATTACCCAGTAAGTTTCGTCAAAATCCGTCAAGAATTGTGACCTGTAGAGTGTTTACGAGCAATTGTCAAAATACGTCAAGAATTGTGACCTGTAGAGTCTTTACGAGCAATCCGTCGGACATAAAAACTAGGCCACAAAAACTTTTCCACACTTTGCGCTTGCAGCATTCAATGGCGTTCGACAGATATTATTTCTCGGGCAAATAACTGTGATGGCCGCGCATACATGGCCTGTAAGGTGTAGGGGGATAATGATGGTATGATTAAACTACAAAATCATCCATCTTTCCAAATATATCAAAGTTTTGAGAATTCAAGTTAAATAAATAAACACGTTTAAAACTCCCGCACCCATGGAGGTGTGGAAAATCGCAAGTTTTTGGGGCCTCATTCAAAAGTATATTCAAAGAAAATTTGCTTTTTTTTTGGTAATTTTTTTGTAATTCATTCTTGGGTTAAAACAAACACTCACATCAAATCAAAAACCATTAAAATAATTCCTTCAACTGAGTACTTAATTATAACTAAAATTTGAACCTGTTCTCAAGTACAAAGGCAATAACTCGTAACAAAAAAAAAATTCAGATAATTCAAAATCAAATTCAAAAATAGCGATGCCCCATCGTAATACGCCCACTTTTGTAATGGCAGCCAAGTCGTCCGGGCGGTCGACAAGAACTATCAGTAAATGAAACATGTCGAAAACCGTGCCATCAAGAATGTTTACAAAATTGAACAATTTATGAGTGTTTACAACAACAAGTTAACAAAGGCAATAACCCATGAAATATTTTTCAATTCTTCTAATTTTCAATAGGGTTCATCCTTGGGTGATTATGAACAATCATACCAAGTTTCGTCAAAATCCATCAAGACAAGCTATCTATCGTATCCACAACTTTGTTCCGGGCTGAAAAATTAAGGTGTTTTAAAGAACAAGGGCAATAACTCATCAAATATTTTTTGATTAGTATGAATTTCGACAAGTTTCATTAATATCAATAAATCAAGAAACATGGGCCCAGTTCCTAGCCTTGTGTTTAAGATCAATTTTGTGCTTAAAACCCTAAGTCGACTTGAGTTTATGCAAGAATTAGTAGGAAAATCTCAAGTCAAATATCAGACTTAGTCTTACTTAAATGCTAGGAACGGGACCCAGCTCTCTATCGTGTACACAACTTTGTTAAGAGCTAAAAAATTAACATGTTTTAGAGAACAAGGGCAATAACTCAAATATTTTTTATGTTTTTGATTTTCAATAGGGTTTATCCCATGGTCAATACAAACACCCATACCAAGTTTCATGAAAATCCATCAAGAAACCAGCTCTGAGAATGACATTTTCTCTTTTTACAAGAGTAAAACCACAGGTTAAAGTTTCCTGGAAAAAACAAATATGTCACTAAACGACAAAATATGCATAAAACAAGGGCATCCAACG
The DNA here is from genome assembly GCA_029955415.1 of Lottia scabra. Classification (NCBI taxonomy): domain Eukaryota; kingdom Metazoa; phylum Mollusca; class Gastropoda; family Lottiidae; genus Lottia; species Lottia scabra. The sequence goes on along the minus strand of JARJEI010000014.1, from coordinate 8,723,015 downwards.
ATTAGGTTCCATCCTAAAATGATTAGGAGCAGTCACATAGTTGATGATGTGTCTGATTTTCAATAAGTTGTATCCCAAGGTCAATACATACACTCACACCAAGTTTCATCAAAATCCACCAAGAAACATGCTCTCTATTGTTTCCACAAAACATTTACAAAAACAAGGGCAATAACCAATTAAATATATTAAGATTTGTCTGATTTTCAATATGTTTCATCCTGACAACAAGTTTCATTAAAATCAATCAAGAAGCCAGCTCTCTATCGTGTCCACAACTTTGAGAGTGTAACGGCTGAAAAATTAACGTGTTTTAAAGAACAAGGGCAAAAACTCATAAAATATTTTTGATATTCAATAGGGTTTATCCTAATGTCAATACAAACACTCATACCAAGTTTCAACAAAATCCATCAAGAAACCAGCTCTCAATGGTGTCCACAACATATTTTCAAAAGCAAGGGCAATAACCCAGGAAATATTTTTCGATTTGTCTGATTTTCAATAGGGTTCATCCTTGGGTGATTACAAACACTCACAGCAAGTTTCATAAAAATCCATCAAGATACCAGCTCTCTAACGATTCCACAACTTTGAGAGTGTAACGGTTGAAAAATTAACATGTTTTAAAGAACAAGGGCAATAACTCTTAAAATATTTTTTCGATGTTTCTGATATTCAATAGGGTTTATCCTAATGTCAATTCAAACACTCATACCAAGTTTCATCAAAATCCATCAAGAAACCAGCTCTCTATGGTGTCCACAAGATATTTTCAAAAGCAAGGGCAATAACCCATGAAACATTTTTCGATTCGTCTGATTTTCAATAGGGTTCATCCTTGGGTGATAACAAACACTCACAGCAAGTTTCATCAAAATCCATCAAGAAACCAGCTCTCTATCGTGTCCACAACAATTGTGGACAGACAGGTGGACAGACGGACAGACAGACGGACAGACAGACAGGGGCGACTACAATATACGCCCACATTAATGTGTGGGTGTATAAAAACAAGGGCAATAACTCTTGGATGATATTAAAAAAAGTTATTAAAAGAATTGGTTACGAAAAACAAGAATCCATTCATTTGTGACATCACTCATTAATTAGTAGATTCTAAACAGAAAACAGGAGGCTCATTGTGTTCATTTAGGTAAAAACATCATGGTGGAACCATATCGTTTTGCGCTGGACCCTGTCATTAATGTTACTATAAATAGAATTTTCATGGTTGAATTCACACTCTATTCTGTTCTATGAGGCTATGATTTACTCAGTAGGTAAGGTCATATGGTACAACGACAGATATGGACAAGTTCACTAGTAATTGTATACAGAAAGAATGAAGTTGCAAAATTTTTTTTTATCTTTACCGTTACTACGTACATTTGATGTACGATAGAGGCTATTTGAAAGCGATCAATATTGCAAAAGAATTGGTCATATCCGGAATATATGGGAAATTCAACAGCCCTGTATAGAGCCTAACAAAACTTAAATGTTGAAAACAGGTGAAATATCAACTTGACATTTTGCTATACCTATCACAAAACAGGGGCATGTATCGCAATACAATTTTCAGTCGCAATCAAAACCCTGTTAATTTCTAAAGAGGAATAGTCTCCATCATGGCAGGCAAATTTGAAAACATCAACCATCACAACCATGAAATAATAACTAAAATTAATATTTTCATCGTGTGATAATAAACTAATTCAATAGGTTTCATTAAAATCTATCTAGAATTGTGACTATTTACAACATAAAAATCAACATGTTGTGAAGAACAAGGGCAGTAATTCATATATAAAATATTCAATTCTTTTGATTTTCAATAGAACAAATTGAATAAATTTTAAAGAACAATGGCAATAATTCAATATTTTTCAATTTACATGTAATTAATTTTTAATAAGGTTCATCCATGGGTGACAAATTAACAATTTCAGCAAGTTTCATCAAAATCCATAAAGATTTGTGCAGTGTTAACGAGCTAAAAATCAAACGTGTTTCAATGAAGGGCAATAATTCATATTAAATATTTTTCGATTCTTTGGATTTTAAATAGGGTTAATCCTTGGGTGATAATAAACAATATCAGTAAGTTTCGTAAAAATCCGCAAAGAATTGTGACTTATAGAGTTACGAGCTAAAAAACGAACGCGTTTTAAAGAACAAGGGCAAGAGAGTTAACGGCCAATTGTGGACGGCAGTGGCGTGGTGGCTCCAAATTGGCTGGGGGGGCACAAACCCTTTTTGGCGCTCCAAGGAAAACTGCACTTTTCCTGCAACTCATGGCCCCCACCCACATCACTCTATCTACCCTCTAAGGTATTCTGTTCAGGTATGGATCACCATGCATGAATGCACTGATGCACAAAAAAACCAAAACAAACTCATATCGAACGAAAATGATTCATGTTCGTGTTACACTTGCCACTTAGTCCATTAAATAAGTAATTTTGACAGTTATTTGAGAACTATGACCGAAAATGTCAATCAATTGATCATGTTCAATTGACAAACACATCTTTCGCTCAAATGTCATCAACAGCAGACCTTCTAGTCGTGTTTGCACCATGGAGGATCGGATTCGTGATTTAACTTGTTTTAAGGCAGAAAATGTACGTTCAGCTGTTGAAGAGCTGACGGGAATGGCAACTGCGGTAGCATAAACTTTGCTCAAGACTGGGTAGGCATCGAGTAAATGGTACTGTGGGTGACAAAGAAGCTGTAGGGCATCAGAAAATGACGGCATTTTAGTAAATTCTGCAACCTTGTAAGTATCTGCTACGTCTGTGTCTTCAGGATCTTCATCTGTTTCGGAAAGTTCTACTTCATCTACATCGGAAACTTGGCTTTCAGCTGTTAAATTATAGTTGAATTTTTGAAACGATCTGTGTCTTCAGGATCTTCATCTGTTTCGGAAAGTTCTACTTCATCTACATCGGAAACTTGGCTTTCAGCTGTTAAATTATAGTTGAATTTTTGAAACGATCCTGCAAAACTCAAAAGCTCTGCTGCACAGCGTGCCAAATCAATGTCATAATTACTACAAAAAGCTTTCAACTTTGGTTCTAGATGTTCTGTTGTGTTGTACGTGTCAAGGAGTTTTCCGAAGTTGCTTGGAGAAAAGAGACTGTACGATTGGAGTAATTTCTTGTTCTTGGCAAAACGATTTTTCATCGAATTCAAGACAGTGTCTAAGACAACGTAAAACGTAGTACGTGTCCAGTGCTCTTCTGGGGTGTTGGCTGGTTCGTCTTGCGCTTCTTCCCCATCCATCCTTCGACGACGCTGGACTCTGTTTTGTTTCCATTGTACACCTTCAGTTTGAAATGTCCTCTCAACAAGTTGCACAATATATTCAGGATGCACACGTAAGTTCTCAAGTTGCGCAATTGTATTGTCTACCATCGCAAGGGCTTCACCAAAATCTGCGCTAGTGGACTGCAGATATCGGCTCAGGGGACCTGTAAAGGCGAAAATCTCCTTGAAGAGCATGGCAGTAGCGAGAAACTGTTTCGTTTCGATCAAATTTAGTATACCTGATGCCTTCGTTCTTTGATCGGTTTCAAAAGAATTATTTCCAGAAACGGTTTCTAACGTCATCACAATACAATCATATCTATTAAGGAACACCGCCAAGGACATCTCTCTGGAACTCCATCTAACAGTGTTGACGCGTTTCATTGATCGATACTTTATATTGCAATCTTCTTGGGCTTTTTTGAAAACATCTTCTATTTTCTGAGACTTGTTAAACAGTGAATATAACACTTCAAGACGGTCAAATAGAGTAGCAGCATCAAGTGCAACGCTTGCAGAGTCGGATAGTACTAAGTTGAGATTGTGTGCATAACAATGAACGTAAACAACTTTCTCGCTTATTATTGCTTGAAGACCATTATAGCATCCACTCATGTTAGCCGCCCCGTCATATGTTTGAGCGACAAGCTTCTCAAATGAAATACCATGCGACTGCAATGCAGCTTTAATGGCATTATACAATTCTTCGGCTTTAGTTCCACTGGCTTTTAATGCAATTCACAAGTGGTTGCCTAGCAATATACGCCCACTTACACTACATAAATTGTCAATATATCAAATAATGTTACTATCTTAATTTTTGTTGGATGGTGTTCAGATTTGAATTCATCCAATATCTTGTTAAACTAATAAAACTCAGTAATACTAAACATTTGTCGAATCGATCCAGAATTCAAACTAGTCCAAGATTTTATGGATATTATCCTACACACAAAAGTTTATTGAATTCCTACCACAACTTTAGTCTCTATCATGTTCACAAGTCATTTTTAACATATTTAAGGTGTAAAACTCCGTGAATTTTTGTCGAATCGAACCCAAATTCGAACTTGTTCAAGATCTTATGAATATAATCCTACATACAAAAATTTTATTGAAATCCAACCAAAACTGTGGTCTCTATCGCGTTCACAAGCTATTTTTAACATATTTTGGGCGTCAAACTCCGTGAATTTTTGTCAAATCAAACCCAAATTCGAACTTGTCCGAGATCTTATGAATATAATCCTACATACAAAATTTTATTCAAATCCAACCAAAACTGTGGACTCTATTGCATTCACAAACCATTTTTAACATATTTTGGGTGTAAAACTCCATGAATTTTTGTCGAATCGAACCCAAATTCAAACTTGTCCGAGATCTTTTGAATATAATCCTACACATAAAATTGCATTCAAATTCAAGCAAAACTGTGGTCTCTATTGCGTTCACAAGCCATTTTTAACATATTTTGGGTGTAAAACTCCGTGTATTTTTGTCGAATCGAACCCAAATTCGAACTTGTCCGAGATCTTATGAATATAATACTACATACAAAATTTTATTCAAATCCAACCAAAACTGTGATCTCTATCGCGTTCACAAGCCATTTTTAACATATTTTGGGTGTAAAACTCCGTGAATTTTAGTCGAATCAAACCCAAATTCGAACTTGTCCGAGATCTTATGAATATAATCCTACATACAAAATTTTATTCAAATCCAACCAAAACTGTGGTCTCTATTGCGTTCACAAGCCAATTGTGGACAGACGGACCGACGGACGGACAGGGGCAACGGCAATATACGACCACATTTCAATGTGGGCGTATAAACGTATAAAAATGTGTTCTGAGCAAGTACCATCACTGTGTACAATGCGAACGCATATGCTTAGTTGCTCGTGCCGACTCACATCTGGAGTCGTATCCGCCATTAAAGCCCATGCTATGCATTTTTCAATCGAGGAGCTGATTTTCTTCTTGATGGCTGTGCCTATGATATCTATCATCTTATTCTGGCTGTCGTTACTAAGAAATGTAACTTTGGATCCTCTACCCCGAACCTTCGTCCTTTCATTGATCTGCTCGTTCCTGTTGACTTTTGACCTTCTCCAAGTGATTTCTAGAACATTCGTCATATTCTGCGAGGAGCTTTAGTAGTTCAAGGAAATTACCACAGTTCTGAGTGTCATTGACCAGTGATTCTCGATGTCCTCTAAGGGCAAGGCCTTGACGTCCAAGAAACATAATGACATCCAGTATTCGGTTCATCACACTTCTATTTGCGGTAACAGCTGCCTTCCTGAGCTTACTTTCAGCAGCAAATTGCTTGTCTAGAGACTCACTTATGGATTTATTCTGCAGAAATAATGCCGCCGCAACTTTTGAATTAACGTGATTCTCCGAGCTTTCATGTTTCTTGATGTATTCAAACTGCTTCTTCCAGTTGCAAAATCCATTAACAGTGAATGCATTTCCCTGTAAGTGGCGTTGATTTTCTCCACGTAAGGCAGCATCTGAAAACAGTATGCACGGGAGACAAAAAAGAGCATCTTTGCTTGCAGAGTAGGAAATCCATTGACGGCGAGTTTGTGGATCGTGAAAAAATGCTTGTTGGGTGCACGATCTTTGTTTCTTTCCAAATTGCCTTTTCTTTGAACTTAATGTTATTTGTTCAGGCTGACATGGCTTGAGCTTGAGCAGCATTTCTTTGTCATCCTTTGTGAGTTTCAGGCTAGTGATTAAGTATGGGTCAATTGTTTGTTTTTCTTTATCTATCAAAGCATACGATGCAGTACTGGATTTATTTTGAGTTTCCATGACTACTTTTTGTTGTCTTATTTCTGTTTCTTTTTCATCCGATGAGCTCTCATCATACTCCGAGTCGTTATCACCCGTGTTATAGCTCTCCATTACTTCCTGCAAATCATTCTTTTCGCACCCTTTGCTGGTCTTAACTTTGAAATCATAGGAATCAGAGTCACTTTCCATCCTTGACTGACTTAGTTTGCTTCCAGAATGGTCTAGCTGGTCAGTATCATTTTGGCAAGTGGTCTGATCTGGACTGATCCCAGATTTCCCTGCTGGACTTTTGTCTTGTAGCTGCTGATCATCAATAGATGGTGTAAGAGCTTCATCTTCGCTCAGCTCTAAGTTTTTTAAGTCACTTTTAGTTGTACTTGGTTTCAAAAAATACTTACTCATAGACAGACTCAGCGTTTCATCCTCTTTTCATCTGGCCTTTGATGCTTTTTTAAATTCGGCTCCCGATTTTTTTTCTCGTTTTCGGTCATCAGAAGCCATTACGAAATTTGTAAAATGTAAACAGGCAACTTTCAAACTAACTAATTTTTTACTTCCATACACTGTTTGCGATGGCACGTGGAATTTTTTTTACTCAAACCGGAAGCCTCTCCCAAGACTCAGACAACAGTTAAGTTATAGGAGAAGGTAGCTGGTAGGAAAGGGCTGCGGCGGCAAGACAAATTTCCAGTCAGTAATACCGATAAAAGTTCATGGAAGTTGTTAACTGTAACAACTTGTTACGGTAATAGTAATAAGTACAGTAGTAATAAAGAACAGTAGGTAATGAAGTGCAGACAATAGTAAAGTACAAACAGTAGTAGTATAGTAATAAAGTAGTAACTAAAGTAGTATTCTGAAAACTCATAAGCAAAAGATCTATCATTTACTTTTTTACGCATTTTTTCAGAGGGCTTTTGGCGCCCCCTTGCAACGTCGGCGCCCCCTGGTTTCCATTCGCTGGGGGGGCACGTGCCCCCCAGGCCCCCCCGGCCACCACGCCACTGGTGGACGGACCGACCAATGGACATGGGTGACAGCAATATACGCTCCACATTTCATGTGAGCGTATAAAAAACAAGAAAAGAAGTCATGAAAACAGTGTTCCCGATATACTGCAGGTTTCTGACCATGATGACTGATGTTAGAACAAGGGTGCCGCTAAAAATGGCCACCATTTTCTTTATTTGTTCATCTATAACTAAATTTTTAAGCAATGTTGAAGAGTAGAAATGGTGACAATACCCATGTTTTGTGATACCTGGGATTCAATATGTTACTTGTCACTAATTCCGTTTGGCTGCCATCATTAATTTCAACATAACTTGCCAGGCAAGGTAATATACGCCCACTGGCTTTGACTTTAAACAAATATATTTGACAGTTACAAGAAAAGTGATTAAGAACATTCACATCAAATTTCTTCAAAATCTGTATTGTGCCTCCTATAGTGTTTATGAGCTAAAAATTGAACGTATGTTTTCAAGAACAAGTGTAATAATTCATAGTAAACATTTTTCGATTTTGCTGATTTTCAACAGGGTTCATCCTAGAGTGCTAATAAACATTATCAGTAAGTTTCCTCAAAATCTGTTACGAATTGTGACCTGTATAGTGTTTACGAGCCAAAAATCGAATGTGTTTTCAAGAACAAGGTCAATAATTCATAGTAAATATTTTTCGATTTTGCTGATTTTCAATAAGGTTCATCCTAGAGTGCTAATAAACATTACCCAGTAAGTTTCGTCAAAATCCGTTACGAATTGTGACCGGTATAGTGTTTACGAGCCAAAAATCGAATGTGTTTTCAAGAACAAGGTCAATAATTCATAGTAAATATTTTTTCGATTTTGCTGATTTTCAATAGGGTTCATCCTAGAGTGCTAATAAACATTACCCAGTAAGTTTCGTCAAAATCCGTCAAGAATTGTGACCTGTAGAGTGTTTACAAGCAATTGTCAAAATACGTCAAGAATTGTGACCTGTAGAGTCTTTACGAGCAATCCGTCGGACATAAAAACTAGGCCACAAAAACTTTTCCACACCTGGCGCGTGCAGCATTCAATGGCGTTCGACAGATATTATTTCTCGGGCAAATAACTGTGATGGCCGCGCATACATGGCCTGTAAGGTGTAGGGGGATAACGATGGTATGATTAAACTACAAAATCATCCATCTTTCCAAATATATCAAAGTTTTGTGAATTCAAGTTAAATAAATAAACACGTTTAAAACTCCCGCATCCATGGAGGTGTGGAAAATCGCAAGTTTTTGGGGCCTCATTCAAGAGTATATTCAAAGAAAATTTGCTTTTTTTGGGGTAATTTTTTTATAATTCATTCTTGGGTTAAAGCAAATCACTCACATCAAATCAAAAACCATTAAAATAATTCCTTCAACTGAGTACTTATAACTAAAATTTGAACCTGTTCTCAAGTACAAAGGCAATAACTCGTAACAAAAAAAAAAATTCAGATTATTCAAAATCAAATTCAAAAACAAGGGCAATAACTCTTGGATGATATTAAACAACTTTAGCAAGTTTTGTATAAATCTGTAAAGAACTGTAACTTGTACAGTGATTTGTGATGATATTAATTTTCAAAAGGGTTCATCCTTGGATGACAATCAACAACTTCAGCAAGTTTCGATAAAATCTGTCAAGGATTGTGACTTGCATGTAGAGTGTTAACGTGCTAAAAATCGAACGCGTTTTGAAGAACAAGTGCAATAACTCATATTAAATATTTTTAGATTTTAACGATTTTCAATAAGGTTCATCCTTGGGTGATAATAAACAACTTCAGCAAGTTTCGTCAAAATCCGCCAAGAATTGTGATTTGTAGAGTGTTTACGAGCTAAAAATCGAATGCGTTTTGAAGAACAAGGGCAATAACTCATATTAAATATTTTCCAATTTTAACGATTTTCAAGTGGGTTCATCTTTTGGTGATAATAAACAACTTTAGCAAGTTTCATAATAATCTGTAAAGAACTGTGACTTGTAGAGTGTTTACGAGCTAAAAATCGAACGTGTTTTGAAGAACAAGGACAATAACTCAAATATTTTTTGATTTTCACGATTTTCAATAGGGTTCATCCTTGGGTGATAATAAACACCTTCAGCAAGTTTTGTCAAAATTCGTAAAGAACTGTGACTTGTAGAGTGTTTAAGAGCAACTGTGGACGGACAGACCGACGGAAGTGGGTGACGACAATATACTTCCCCCATTTCATGTGTTCAATAAAGTAAAAGACACACAAACCATTTCACAAAGTTTTTTACTGGTCCATTTTAGTTGATCCAAATAATGTGGATACTCTATAGCATAACATATGGGTAAACATTCATAAAAATAATTATTATTATACATTATTATTGTGTGTCCCTGAGGAAGGGGGAATTTGCGCCTTTGAAACATGTTGAACTTTAGGACTACTTAGTTTTTCCCCATTTCATGTGGGCGTATAAAAATGGCCTCTATTTTAATTATGGTTTGGCCACTATGAGTATAAGTAATTTAAAAGAGTAGAAATGGTGGCGATACTCATGATTTATTATACGTAGGATTCTATACTTTACTTTTTTTGTGCCGCCATCTTTAATTTCAAAATGGCCGTCATTTGTTTGCCTATATCTCAACATATGATATATGCAGAAGAAAACCAGGGCTTGCCAGGCAAGGTAACATATGCCCACTGGCAGCTGTCGGAAATGATAATATTCTAATTAACCATAAGGCGAGACCAACTTAATCTCTTGTTTTACGGATCCGCCGACTTGAATTTTCTAGAAATCACAAAAAAAAAAAAAAAAATCGGCTCCGATGAAGAAAAAAACGACCTCCATCCCCGATGAAAAAAAATCTGAGGTTTCAGAATGACGCTTGCTCTGTTATATTTATCCTTATACTGCAAAATTTGACAGCTACATTCCCAAGTGTAATTCATATTTTCTAAAGCTGTACAATCCTGTTTTAACTTGCACAGAATGAATGACGATCATTTCAGCGATGAAAATTCGCAAAATTATTAGCCGACATGGTAAGGCATATACTAAGTATCAGTGGGCCTGTAAAAGCAGATATGAACTGAATGTTTACAGGCTACATTAAAAAATAAACCGATTTTATGAAACGAAGTTACAGATACATTGAATTTATACTTCTAGTCTCGCATTACAATCTACCAATAATTAAAAAACTTGCATAACAGTATCTACGGACGTCATATTGATGATTGAATGTTATCATAACAATACGAAAGCTTCAAAAGGCTTCAAAATTTCGTTTTTTGGTACAAATAGGCTACTGTAAATTTCCAATATAAAAGTGAAAGTAGAAATACCCGGATGTTGTTATAAACATGTGTCACGTGTTATGGTGTGCTTAAAACGCCAATTGTCGTGTGAAAATGGATCAAATTATCATCTTAATTAGGGGATTAATTCAGAAGACAATGATAATCTTGTTACATGATGAGATTAACACGTGTTATGGGTCATCAAAATTAAACAATGATTGATTATTTATTAATTTATGGTAAAGAATTGGGACATTGAAAAACGGTAGGTCCTGTCCTTGGAAAAAATGAAAAATCGGTGTATATTTTTTTCCTCTCGCCGGCCGGTAGATCGGTAGACGATATGTAAAAGGGGTAGTCAGATAAAACCTGCCGTTGAGTGGTAATAAAAGCGGTAGAAACCCGACATCATCGGTACATTACACATGCATGATGACCAGTAGGCCTACCAGTACCATAAAATATGATTGTTTACCTCCCTCAAAAGATCACAACAATATTAGTTATTAGTAAAAGACCATATTACTATGATGTTTAATGACATTCTTAGTCTATTGACAAAAATAAATGTTGGTTGGATTCTCAGCCCATAATGTTAATGGTCTTGGGAAGAAATTTGTTTGGATAGTACGGTACTTTATATGGTATATTACTTCACAGCATCAAAAGTTTAAAGATCATGGTTTATTGCAGCCCTGTATTCTAGAAAATCTTAGAAGATATACTATAGGACATCCTAGCGCTAACACTGATTCAAGGACATCGTAGTCCTAGAGCTAAGATCTTTAGAGAATACTGGACCTTAAAGGAATCAAACAGAGAACCTCGCCATGAGCAAAGGGTTTCGACGACAGCAGGAAAAAGATGAACTGTTGAACCATGTAGCAGATTAATAATTTTATTTGTTGGATTTTTTTTTTTTTTTCTCCTACCCTTCAGGCAATTTTGGTCTTTTTTTTTTTTCTTTTTTTTTCCCTCCTGCCTTTACGGGCAATTCCACGGTAACGGAATTACAATCAGAGCTACTTGACTCTATTTGAATTGACACAGTATATTGAAGAAATTCACTAGAGATAAACAAAATAGCTTCTGTGGGACCAAGGATGATTATATAATTAATGTATGCAATAATGACCTAGTTACATGTATTGAAGTTGCAACAATTATGTAATACGTGACGGTAACGGAATTACATAAAAAATGTCAGAGTTTTTCAACACCTAACAATAGTATTAAACTCTGTGAATTATGTGGAGTTATAATTTTAATTTAGAAGTTAAAGATTCTGTATTTCTGAGAAGCTCATTTAAAATACAAGTTTTTTGTTTTTTTTAAATAATTCTACACAAAAATTTTACTTTTATCCGGTAACGGAATTACATCAGCTTGTAACGGAATTACGCTTGTGAAATTTTCAATATAAAATTTTAGGAAGTTTGGTTATTATGATGTAACACTTTCTTTTCACTAAACTATTCAATTCACAACAATGAAATAGATGTTTTCTGTCAAAGAAAAAAAATTGACCCATTGCAATAATTTTCATGCACTGACTCTAGTAATGGGCACTGGTAGGGGGTCATGTATGGTCAAATATATTAGTGGACGATATATTTGTGTTGTTTTGTGGTGTGAACAGGGTTCAGATGAATTGATAATTTGCTCATGTGCATTGGTAAGATTTTCAACTTGCAATAGTTGATTTTATGTGCAGTAACGGAATTACATCCTACGGTAACGGAATTACTGTTTGTCATGTGTCATTGATGATCTTACCGATAGGTTCAAAGTTTGGTCTGTAGCTTAAGAACATCAAACAATTATTTAAGTTTAATAATCATAAAAATTAATTCAAACCAATATAAATAATCCTAATAAATAGGCTAATAGAATTTCATGAAATCATGATTCCTATGTCTGAAGCAATATTTCTTATAACTTCAACCCACTTGTTTGGGGAATTTGGCAGATTACTGAGGACTCTTTACCTAATGATTGCGGACTTTTAAATGCAAATTTGACGACATAATTAGTTTTCAGCTGTTTGTTGTGAACATTTCTTTAAATTTTCAGATTTTCTGTGTTTTTTTCACAGCCTCCGCATTGTTTTGCCTATGTAAATCGATCTCAGTCTGGCTCATTTTCATTTCTCTTATTCAATTTTCTTAACCTATCCTTCTCTAACATCGTCTGATATGGCAAGGCTAATCTAGGCAAAAAAAAAAAAGATGCATAAGTCAAATCAACTCATGTGAGTCCGAAATGAAAGTCACATGACAGAAAATGGACTCAGACCACAAAAAACACCCATGGTTACAACTAATTTTTACATGAGTCAAATTGAAATCATATTTAGATATGATATGAATCAAGTTAAAACTAAAAGAATTAAATTACTTCATTAGAAGATGTGTAAAAGTTATCATTATAATCATGTAATTCCGTTACCGAGTGATTTTGTAATTCCGTTACCAACAATTCTGAAAAACGAGGATCTGAACATCAAAATGTTACATTTTCATCTATTCACAGTTTCATAGAGGCAGAGAATTGAAGAGAGTTTTAGTATTTGTTCATAATTAAAACTGTGAAATGAAAATTCAGCTATGATAGTAACGGAATTACACTAAAATATGAGTTGATATATTGAGACCTGTAAAAAGTTCAACAATAAATCTTTTAAGAAAAATGTTGGTAATTTAAAAAAAACTGTTCAAAGTAGCATGATTTTACTTTATTCATGCTAAAAATTAATCACATGTAGCTAAATTTCTATAATGGACCAAATTTAATCATAAAAGTTTATTTTAGAGACCCTAACCAAAATAATTAATTTTTCTTTAAGTTCAAAATGGCACAAATTTTTTGGAATGATTTTCTAAAATTGACTTATTTATAAGCCCAGAAACTACAAAATAGATCCCAAAATGTCATTTTCTTTTTTTTTCTTTTTTGATTCTCTGCTGTGGAATTGCCCTTACACTTTTTTCCAGAAAAAATCTGTAAAACAAGAAATAAAATTGATCTGGCCTAATACAAACTTTATTATATTAAAAGAATAAAAAGTCAAGCGAATAAATAAAAAACTGTTCATCCTGCTCACAAACTATTTTTTACACATTTAGACAAAGTCAAGGGAAATGACTCAAAAAAAGTTCATAAAAAATGCATCAAGTTAGAACATGTCTGAGATCTTATCAATTCCAATGATCACACCAAGGTTTAATAAAATTGGATGAAAACTAGCTTCTATTGTGTTACCGAACGATTTTGGATGCATTTTATCACAGTCAAGGGCAATAACTCGAAGCATGTTTATCAAAACTACATCAAATTCAAACTTGACCGAAATCTTATCATTGTTAGGGATCATAATAAGTTTCATAAAAATCAGATGAAAACTGTAGTCTCTAGAGTGCTCACAAACTAAATTTGACATGTTTTTACCAAGTCAAGGGCAATAACTCAAAAACAATTCATCGAAAATATGTCAAATTCTAACTTGACCGAGATCTTATTATTGTTAATTATCATACCAAGTTTCATTTAAATCAGATGAAAACTGTAGTCTCTAGAGGGCTCGCAAACTAAATTTGAGGCGTTTTTACAAAGTCAAGGGCAATAACTAAAAAAACGTTAATAAAAAATATGTCAAATTCGAATTTGACCGAGATCTTATCATTGTTACGAATCATACCAAGTCACATTAAAATCAGATGAAAACTGTAGTCTCTATAGTGCTCACAAGAAATGTTGACGGACGGACAGAGGGCGAAGACAATATACGACCACATATTTATGTGGGCGTATAAAAAATGGTTGAAAACAGAATGTATGATAATGCCCAGGATTCCATACATTATTTTAAACTGATTTCGCCACATCAGAATGGCCGCCATATCATGTACATGTTTGTATCCTAGCATATGTGAAGAATATAGGGGCCTAAAATATGAGGTAAGGTCCTTGTAATCAATAAGTTCATCATTTTGGCAATACATTGTTAGCAGCTAATTATTGTTTTATATGTGGATGGATATACAGACATGATTCTGCCATTGAAAAAAAAAACTGAAAAGTAGTAAATAAAATAATATATGAATATTTAACATAAGCCATGAAGAACCTGAATCATCCTGTTTTCTATATATATTTGTTCTGGTCTAGGTTAAAACTCTCATTTAAAAAATAATAATGAATCTGCTTTCCGCTCAAGCCATTCCCATTTCCACACATTTTTCAACCCTTTATCTAACAATTTTGTGTCAAAATCGCGTTCAACAACATTGAAAGCCATGCTGTTGAATGCGAAAGTCAATCGTATATACGGCGGCCATTGTCTCTATGGTATATACAGCCGACATAATTATGATTGAGCGAAAGTGATATTTAAAATCGCTTTGTAATCCGATCCTTTGTAATCCTTTTATTTTATTTTGATATTCTATTTACCAATGTCGTAGTGATAAATGGGTTATAAGTGAACTACAGGTTGGGAAAAATTACTAGAATTACACAGAATGAAGATGCTTTTATGGCACTGCATTTTTCATGATTGCCTCTGGACTAAATCAGCAACAATCTGAACTTTTTAGGTGCTTATTGCACTCACAGCGGTCAACAAGAGTCATTACATGTATCAGCTGATTAGCAGTATGCATTTTCACAATTCAACCATGATCAAGAAGAGAATTGTCAAACATTTTAGTGGAACCCATTTGTTTGAAAGACCATCAATTTCATGAGCCTTGTGTCATTTGATATGGAGGTTCCAGAAACAGCAATGAAAGACAAATTTGTATTTAACATGAAAATCATTTCAAATGACAAGAACAGAAAATGCACCACAGTCACAAGGAGTGATAGGAGTTATTTAAATCCAAAAATCTTGAGGCTCAAATATTACCCTGCACTTGGTGCACTAAATTCTGACATCTGAGATCTAATCTAATAGCTAAAGTTATAAAGTCACGCATCCAAAATCATTTTTGTGGATAGAAGAAACATCGAATGGGACAATATTACCCACAAAATATTGTGAACCTCCTGCAAAACGGGCAGTTGTTGGACTTGTCACAGCGAATGTACTAGTCATTGTCTTCGGAATAACTTGAGCTGTGTTCTTCAGTACATCCAAAATGGGTAGACCCAAGATGGAACTGGAGCTTGAATAGCTTTTTATGGGAAAAGCTGGATATACTGGACAAGTTATCAGAATCAAATTACATGTAGTTTCAAGTAAGGAGTAGAATTCTAGGTACCAGGTATCACAAAAAATCTGTATTGCCACCATTTCTACACTTCTACATTGTTCATACGTTGAGATACAGGCCAATATTTAATGAATATGGCAGCCATTTTCAAATTAAAGATGGTGGTCCGAATCAAACAGGTCATAAGTGAACCAAAAAATCCTAGGTATCATAAAACAGGAGTATTGCTACCATTTCTACTCTTTTACTTTCTTCAAAAGGAGATATATATGCCTAAATATAATGAAAACTGCAGCCATTTTGAAATTAAAGATGGCGGCCAAAACAAACAAGTCACAAGTAAGGAATATAATCTGAGGCAGGGCTGTTGATTTGCCTGTATATTCCGGACATGACCGATTCTTTTGCCATTATGTCCGCTTACAAATGACCTCTATCGGACATCAAGTGTATGTAACGGTAAAAAAAAAAATCCCCCAAAAATTCCAACTTCATTTGTATACAATTACTATAGTCAATGAGGCACCATACTCAATAATAGTTGTGAAGACAATAAACTATTAATCCCATTAATTACCTGTTAATTAAGTGTTTAATTATTCTGAATGACCCACGCATAAAACAATAACAAAGAAGTCCCACTTGAGTGAATTTGTCAATTGTGCCTTCTTCTTGTCTGACATTGTGAAACTAGTCCATGTAGCTATACAGTATGGAACTATAGCAGTACATAGCACTGAACACACCCAGCCCACTGAGTTATTTATAGAGAGTGAATTCAACCATGGACATTCTATTTATAGTAACATTAATGGAAGGTTTTCAGATTTATTTATTCCTTGTAAAAAACGAATTTTGCTTTGAACTGAGGACTTTGTGCCATTCTTTGTTAATGTGATTAAAATATATTCTGGAAACTTTGCATAAAAGCTGCTTGTTATTAAAGATGTATAAATTTAGCAGAAAAGACACAAAATATGGGTAAGAATTCCAGGACCAAATCCAAGTTGTTAAATAATTTTCATTGACGGGGACAATGACCCAGATTAATTTCAAAGGTAAAACAAAAAAAAATCAGTATTTGGATAGTATTTTATTCTGAATTAGATGTAAAAAAAAACTATGAAAATATGCAAGATATGTTGAAACTGGAAGTAGGCCTAAGATATATAGCGTGCTCGGACATTTCACACCCAGATAATTCCCACCCGGACAATTCCCGCCCGGCCAATTCCTATCAGGACATTTCGCACCAGGATGATTTGCATCAGGACAACTTCCACCCGAGAGATTTCACACCCGGGCACTTCACACCCAGGACGATTACCATCCAGGAAAACTGCCACCCGGAAATTTCACACCCGGGCATTTCGCACCCATTTTTGCTCCCATTATAAAATTAAAAACGGAATGCATGTATTGATAGAAGAAGAAATAAGTTATGATTGTAGATAAATTCTTGCCAAAAAGTCCCAAACGGCAGCCGGCCATACTTTGAGGCTGATTATGGCCCATTTTAATACTTTTCTGTTAAAATCCCATTGTATACATTTAGTGTAAGAAATATTGGAGCGTAGTCACCTAGCGACACTTATACCCTGGGCCCAGTTCCAGTAAAATTCTTAAGTACAAAATTATGCCGAACTTCCATAGATACCATAGTCTACCATGGCATGATTGTATACTTGCGAATTTTATTGGAATGGACCCCTTATAGATTGTTGTTTGTGTAGGAGACAGGAATGCGATTCTTATGGATAGAAATTGTCATGGGTGCGAATTGCCCGGGTGTAAAATTTCCGGGTGGCAGTTTTCCTGGATGGTAATTGTCCTGGGTGTAAAGTGCCCGGGTGTGAAATGTCTCGGGTGGAAGTTGTCCTGGTGCAAATCATCCTGATGCGAAATGTCCTGATATGAATTGGCCGGGCGGGAATTATCCGGGTGGGAATCATCTGGGTG
Organism: Lottia scabra; assembly: GCA_029955415.1. NCBI lineage: Eukaryota > Metazoa > Mollusca > Gastropoda > Lottiidae > Lottia > Lottia scabra. The sequence continues at coordinate 8,705,421 of JARJEI010000014.1, read as the reverse complement.
TGAAACGCCCTACTACCGATATATAGATAGGCCTAAATTTAGATTTTTATTCTCTTTGAAAACTGTCAAATTCTTTGTTGAATATTGTGGTCTGTATTCACACTCAATATATCGTTAAAAATGTCCGATTGGCAAAAAAATAAATCAACAGCCCTGATCTGAAGTATGAAATAACATGAGTATTGTGACCATTTCTACACCATCGAAAAAATTGGTACGGTACTTAACTTTTTTGGAATCAGCACCCTAAAATTGACCAAATTAGCCAATAAAATCCACTTTGGCACTCAAATCCAGCTGGATAACATAGTGGACTATACTATTTCTTGGGTGTTTTCACGCCACTTAATATGCTTATGTGGACACAGACCTTAATACGTATAGGATAATGGCCAAGTGGCGTACAATAACTTCACGAATGTCCGTAGCAAGGCCGTAAGGTCCGTCGCGAAGGACATTAGTGAAGTTATTGTACGTAAGGAGGCAATTAACCTACTTAAAATACAGTCGAGCACATGCACTGATTAGATTCAGTCACGTGTTCTTCTTAACTAATTACACGGATTAAGTCTGGGTTGTAATGCGGAAGTTTTAATCAAGATATTTAGTAGCCAATGAAATTGTTCCTTTTGAACATGTGACGTCTTCTATACGCGCGTCATTTGAATTTTTATCGTGCTAGGGGAACGTTATTGGTGCAATGGATCATCTAGAATGGATTTACCTTAATGGATTTAAGTCGATATAGTGTATATTTCTTAATTGTAATATGCCATCATGGACTGTCAAAAAAGGGATAAACAAGAAACTATAATCTTGGATGTTAATTTTCAAAATTTTATGAGTCGTGTGTGTATGGATTATTATGATTCTAAGGGTGATAATGGAAGTTTTGAGAACTAAATGGACCTTTAGACATTGGAATTAAAATCACAGTTCAAACAGGACCGACGAAAATATTATCAAAGTGATGAAAACAGTTGAATTTTAAAGGGTAACGTTCGGCATTTTCAAGGGACGATGTAATAACTATTCAAAAGCACTTCAACTCCATGGAAATCGCAAAATCGCTTCAAATATGCATAAAACTAAATATTTGTCATTCAATTTCTGATCAGGTGTTTTCGATATATAATGCTAAATCTGACTATGATACGAGTCGTATTTTTTCCTTTTAAAAAACCGAAAATTATTGATGCACAAAGATTGGAAGAGCTGTGCACTGATAAGCTGAGCTAAAATATAAACAATACTCTCTTTAAAATCATATAAGGCATTTATGTACAAATTTTATCTTTGGCTGAAATTGTGTCATGTTAATTAATAAAGTTCACTTCAGTGAGTAGTTAATCCGGTATCTCTTTGTTGTCCCGCTTCAATGAACAGTCCAATAATTCGGCCATTTTGGTTTACTTATTGGTACTCTGGGCACTTTGCCAGTACCAATAAGTTGGATATTAGAACTCGAAGAACAAAAGATTACGTCACAACTGTATTTCAATACAGATTAACACAATAAAATAAAGAAGTATGAAAATAAGGGAGTGTTGTGATCTTACCTTATGGGTTGGCTGAAGATTCCATTTTACCAAAACATCATCTATATGTGCTTCCAATTCCCCACTTAGAGCTACTTCTACTGAAGGTATCTAGAAAAACAATGCGAGACAAATATAGACTAGAGCTGAGGACAGCACTGTGCGTGGCACCGACCTTAATGCCTGGGCTTCTGTCTTTTTGGGACTTATAGCTTTTCAAAATCCCCCCTTTCCCCATATTCGAACTGTGTAAACGTCAATACTTTCCTCTATTATATTGATTTGAAACACTGTCTTTTATTTCAATGGATTGGCACAGGCAGTAGCCAGTTTAAATGCTGTCAGATTAGGTGCTGCAGGATAGTTTCCCGCTCTAAGTAAGAAACATTCTGATTCCACGTCCAGTGTTTTCGAGAGGCAACACGTTGTTTGCTTTCATCCCCTCAGCCTAACACTAATAACCAAAACTGTTGTGTATATTGCAGATATAGTCTCTGACACCCAGACTGTAATTTTCTACGACAAAGCTAAACGTAGACAAATAAGGACAGGATGATAGAAGCTACTTATAGACAACGAAGCTCCAGTTTTTAAAGTTGTTATTAAAGCAAACAAGAAGGCAATATCAATTATGCACTTTCCCTTTCACTTTCAGTATATTCCTTACTATGCACAATCTGTGACTATGATACTATTTATAGACACAATCATGCCTTCATTGTTTCTGTGCCGAATATCGGGCCCTGAGATATTTGAATCAACAAAGGTATGACAATTTATTGGATTCTCATTGTTTTCCAAGCCTATAAAGTTAAATTTTATTTATTATTAGAAAATATAATTGGGAATTGATCAAATACAGTGAAAAATAAAAGCATGTTATTAATTTAAGTTGACAGACGTGACCTGATAAGTTATATATAGTAACATAATAATCACTGATTAAAGAAACCAAGTACTGACGATCCAAACCGCAAAACGAAACTTGAAATCCAAAAGGACATTTTGACGAAACATAGGTAACAGCTTAAGACTGACTCGATCATCATGGTGTGTGGAAATAGTAGATATCATAGATGATATCATAGATGACAACCGAGACTACATGACAAATGGCTGTTGCTTTATACCCCCTACCAAGTCAACGTTTTTTCAGTTACGGCTGTTCTGTTGATAAATCTTACTCTTGTCAAACAAAAATGTCCGCTAAAAACACGGTAGACAAATTCACTCAACTCAAAATTCAAGGACTTTTCAAGAGAAAGTGTTTTTTTAAATCAAGCTTTTTAAAGGCAACCGATGCAATTCAAGGGTTTTTCAAGGCTGTGCGAACCCAGCCAAGGTCAAAAGTTCATGTCAATAGTTTTTATTATCAATGTTGTTTAACCCCTTTTAACAACTGTCAATCATTTTAACACCCACAATTTAATTCATTTTATAGATTTTTAATTCTACTTATGCCTATTTTCACAAAATGAAGTGAAGTTTGTATTAAACTACCTTTGGCACATATTGTTGAAAATAGAAAATTGAGTACATCCTGAATAAACAAACCATATCTATCTCTATGAGATAATTACATTAAGTGAGGTCAGAACTCGGGGTTAGTGTAAGTATTAGAATTAGTGTTAGAGTTACTGCTAATCCAGTCACCATAACACTGGCATCAGTGTAACACTTACAAAACACCAGCTTAACACCAGAATTACTCTTTTGATATACACTAGTGTGACTCTAGTGTCTCTAGTGTCAGATCTAAACCCACATGACTGTGTCATTTGCTAAGTGCATCTGTCAAATACAAAAAATTCTGGCTTGGTTCTTCGCTTGAAGCAGCCTGTCTTTAAAAATTATCCTGTCTAGCAGCCACTGGGTGAGGTCAAATCTCGTGTTAGTGTTCCGTGTTAGTGTTAACACCAACACGTAACAAGACATTTGAACTCATTCTGTGTGTTAATATTGTATGTCTGGTGTTAACACGCGAATCTAATATTACATTTTCATTAACACCAACCACGATGGGAGAGCTCTATTTTTACTACTTCCCTCAAGAGGTGTCAGAAAAGTTACCACAGGGATAACTGGCTTGTGGTATCTAAGAAGCTAAGAGTTCTTAGCGGTTTAGCTATTTGAGCCTTTTATGTCGCCACCTCCTATCATTGCAAAGCAGAATTCGCCAAGCGTTGGATTGTTCACCCACCAACAGGGAACGTGAGCTGGGTTTAGACCGTCGTGAGACAGGTTAGTTTTACCCTACTGGTAGGGAATTCTTTACGAACGAGCGGGAAGGACTATCTTGTAAGGGTGGAATGTTGGTTCGACGTTATGACAAACGTGACGATTTTGATTTTCCTATTGTTAATTTTCCATTTATGTGCAGTAACATACCTCAATCACCAATGTGTTCCACAACTCATCCATTTAGGAAATTTTATGGTCATTTAAAGGATCTTCTGGGCAAATATAACAAAACTGTTTCTAGCATCTTGACTGATTTGTTTTGTCAATTGATCTGATTGTATCCCAAGATGTAGACCTATATAGTTGTGGCGGACTCTTTTGAGATTGAGTTGTCTCTCGACTAAGAGATTAATCCGCAACAAGACGGACATAACTCTCTTATTTTTTTTTCTCTTTAATTTGAGTGCTAAGCGAGTTTTAAACATACCTACTTTTACGAAACCATTGTCAATGTTTTGCACCTAAAATAGTTATTATGTAAAGCAACGTTTAGATATACCAAACTTTTTCAGACTGGACGTTGTTTTTGTATCTAACTCATAGGACTACTGAGAAAATTGATGTAAGCCTATATATATCTATATCTAAACCGTAGCTTTATTGTTTTGGTACATACATTATTAAAATTAAGGGAGTTTCTTGTGGGCGTTCCCTTGGTAGAACGACAGGTAAATCTGGTAGAAAGTACATTTAAAATATCTCTATACTAATGGGCTTGATATGAAAACTATGAGCTTTTTCTATATCGTAACCGTAAATTGGTGTTTTGATATAGTAATAGCAATAATACAACCTAGGCTACGAACGATCCAAACCGCAAAACAACACATATTTGTTAACTTGCTGGGCATCCATATTAATAATACTCAGCCGAAAACACATCTTATTCACGTTTATTAACCCAGATATGACGTTCAATCGGTTCTAAAGTTGTATCGGGAAACCTTTCCAAATTTTAGCCTCTATTTTGCTCAACAATAGCTTGAGCAGCCGGTATAAAAATCATTAAATGAATTTAAATAACTGCTAACACCAACACTAAACTTGAACTCATGCTCGTGTTAATGCCCTAGAGATTAGTGTTAGCGTTTTCTAAATACATTTTTAGGCTTATATTAGAATGGAATCGATAAGAATTTGAGTACCGAATGTCAAACTGTAATATATAACCGATTGCCAAATGAATTTGCATAATTATGTCATTTTCACCCTCTAATAATGTGTTAAAGTATTCCATGAAATCTCATTTTCGATATTAACACTAACACGAAGGAGAAATCATGTTAATACTATGCTTAACACCATGTTGATAATTTTTTCATCAGGGCTAACACGAAACACCAGTATGAGGTCAAGTCTTGCGAACTAACACCAAAATAAACCACGCTAAAAAATAATAAATACAGTCAAATAAAGCTTTAATATTCTAGATCAAATCATCAAATATATTTTAGAAACTTTTACAAAGAAAAAAATCCATACAGATCAGCTCTGTGTAATATTTAACATCCAAGAAATCATACCGATAGTAGGCTCGTGTTACACGCTCTGTGTTAATATCGAACTACGGTGTTAGTGTCCAAATTCGGTACTAACACCAGAGTTAACACTTACACGGAACACTAACACAGGATTTGACCTCACCCACTGTCTGGTAAACGGGCAAGAAAAACATATTAGAAAACATAATACTACACTAATCTAATCTTGAGCTCTGACCTCTGTTTCCTGTAAACCCCTAGGGGTTAGTGTTAAAGGTATATGAAAACGTATGCTAAGCCAGTGTTTAACACTAGTGTTAAATTGTTCCAAAAAGGCCTAAAAGTGTAGTGTTATCTCAGTGTCACCCAACACTTTTCATCGAGGTCAGAACTCGGGGTTAGTGTTACACTAGTGTTACACTTACGTACTAATCTAACACTTACCCCGAGTTCTGACCTCACTCATTGTAAGTTATAACCCTCAGTCGAAAAAAAACCCACATATTTAAATGGATTATTGTCATATATCGTTAAAAAGATAATTAAATCAGCATTACAAAATTGAAAAAATTAATTATCTGTTTAAATTAGAGAAGGTGATGATACAGTCGTCCAAAGTTGTCAAAATTTATTTGAATGTCTATAAAACCAGAAGTTGATATTTTTCAACTAATATATGAACACCTACGGCCTTTTGATTTTTCAACAAATTCAAACCAAAATAAAACTAGATCCATAGGCTTTGTATGGTTCTGAGCAATGCGTAACAGTTTTGAAATTATTTAAAGACTGTTTTTAAAAGGGTCTGTATTGGTATTATTTCTAAACAAAGAAAGCTACCACTACTAGCGAAACCTTTGATGTTACTTGTAAAGTCAAAAATCGCAAATTTCAATTGCTTATAAAACCGGAAGTACACATCGGACAACAAACATACAAACATGAATACATCATTGGATAAATCTCAACGAGGGCAACAACTCTTGTTCAGGTACCAAGGTCAGCAAAGGTCAAGGTCAAAAGATATTAGCCTAGAAAGTTTTAGTTATTGCATAAAAAAAATTAAAACGCAAATAAAAAAAAATTGAAATCAAAGTGAAAAATCGGCGTCTTTACTTTGTTTAGCAATCGACTGAAATTTCCAAAAATACTAAAATTACGGATTCCGCTCATAAGCCTGAGGTCCCATTTTTAATTTTATAAAAGTTACTTATATCAAAATGTCGGATGATCTGTTACTTCTGGGCCGGATTTTTTTATTTCAAATTGTTGCTATAACAAATTGTAACACATTGCAAAAAATAAATTTCAAATATCTTCAAAATTCCGGAAGTTGAAATTTGAAATTTACAAGCTAATTACGTCAAAACCAGAAGTGATATGAAATTTTGAAAACAGAGTTTTGTTTGCAATCAAAATATCATTCTATCTGTGAATTTTCATATCGATTGAAATAAAATTTGAAAAAAACATGCACAGTTACAATGGAAATTTGCACAAAATTTTCAAATTTTAAATCGTGCAATTTTAATTAATGGCTATATTGTCATACATCATTGGAAAGAGAAAATTCCGCATAATATGATTGTTAAATCATTTTTGAAGTATATACACTAGGTCACGTGACAGGGCTGTTTTAAGTCAAAAATCACAAATTTCAATTGCCTATAAAACTGGAAGAATACATCGGATCACAAACATGAATACATCATTGGACAGATTTCATCAAGGACAATAACTTTTGTTCAGGTACCAAGGTCACCAAAGGTCAAGGTCAAAAGATATTAGCCTTGAAAGATTTAGTAATTGCATAAAAAATTAAAACGGAAATAAAAAAAAAATTGAAATCAAAATTCAAAAATCGGCATCTAGACTTCTTTAGCAATCGACTGTAGTTTCCAAAAATACTGAAGTTACGGATTCTGCCCATAACCCTGAGGCCCCATTTTTAATTTTATAAAATATACTCATATTAAAATGGCAGATGATCTGTTGCTTCCGGGTCGGATTTTTTTATTTCAAATTGTTGTTATAACAAATTGTAACACATTGCAAAAAACAAATTTCAAATATCTTTACAATTCCGGAAGTTGAAATTTTAAATTTGCAAGCTAATTACGTCATAACCAGAAGTGGTATCAAAATTTTGAAAACTGTATTTTGTTTGGAATCAAAATGTCTATCCACCTGCTTATTTGGAGATCGTTCGAAATAAAATTGAAGAAGTTGAAAAAAAACGCAAAAATTATAATTAAGAAAATAGGCAACTAAAAGTCAAAGTTTGAGAAGTTTAAAATCCTTATTTAGTAGCTAACATTTATAGAAATCAATTCAAAACAGTTTGATAAAAATCGGATCAAAAATAGAGCTGTGAGATTCCAAAAACAAAAATTATGTTTTTTGTTCTACCTCATTTCCGGTTTGTCAAAATGGCACCAATTTATATTTAATAGTTCATGGTCAACAATTCATCGTAGATAATTGAAAAAATCTGTATGTGGCATGTTGCCTTCTTACTAAAATAGCGAGTGTAAAATTCGAAAAAAAAAAAAAAAATAGCCGTTTGCAAAACAATGCAGTGCGTTAAAAACACTTTAAATTCGAAATTCAAAATTCTGTGCCTACAAGTTTTAGATAAAGTGTTGATAGACACCAAAATAAAAAAAATCGGATAAAAAATGGAGGATTAATTAATTTTTTGCTAAAATGTGTCAGTCTGAGACAACAGCTTATGCATCACTTCCGGTTTGGATTTTTTCTGTTAAGTGCGTTCCAATTATTCCTGAAGTACAATATATATGGTTTTTGCCAACATCTGAAATTTACACTGGGTCGCCAGGCGTGATTTTGAAAAAACGGAAGTTTTCACGCCAAAAACGGAAGTGATAAAACAATATTGATTATTTGTTTTATTTGTCGGTTTATGTCCTGTGAATTTTATATCAATCGGATAATTAGAGTTAGAATTTTGAGTTTTTTTTGAAAATTTTGGTTTAAAATCTTTTTGACGAAAATATTTAACAACTGAATTAGATGCATCAGATACCTCTTTTAACAATAATAATAATACTAACTAGAGCTGTGAACAGCACTGAGCGTGGCCCGTGATACTTTGCCTGATAGCTGTTAGACTTTTTGAACTTCAAACCCCTAAAGTCTGGTGTTCACTCCCTCATTTTTAGTAAAAAGTTTTGTGAAAGGGTAGATTCAATATTATATCAATATAACTTATAGTATAATTTCTTCATGGTAGCTATAATATACAGGTATGTGTGAAATGTGAACATTATGTGACGGAATTCCTTTACTGATATAAATATGATCTATAAGTGTTTCACCTTCATTAGTGTAATGCTGAACAAGTTGTTGAAAACCAAATTTTTGAAAACAATTAAGTATAGACAAATGACCCTTCAAGATATTTTGATTGAAATCTCCCATAATAACATACACCAGATTCTTGTAATTCAACTAGTGATCTTTGTAACATTGGGAGAAATACTTCTAATCGATAAGCAGGTGGTCTATAGGTAACAATTACGTTAATATTCTTATCCAGAATATTCAAAGTAATGTGTTCTATTTTTAAAACTCCCAAATTTAAGACATTTTTTTTCTTCTTTATAATAAGGGAGCCGCGATGGCTCAGTGAGTTAGACGCTTGCTCGCTAACCTGAAGGTCCAGGGTTCAATCCCGGCATGGGTCGAGATGACACCTTCGGATTTTTCAACCCGGTTTCCCCCTGTCAGTGATGCAGGTCAGAGGGGCTGACATGGAAAAGCGTCCAGTCGTTTGGATGGGACAATAAACCGAGGCCCCGTGTGCTATTGGCTGTGCACGTTAAAAATCCCTCGACAGTTGGAAATCGAAAATAAGAGCAGGCTAATGCCGCTGTCCTGGCAAAATTTCACACTGCATGGCGTTTGCCCGTCCTCAATTAGCCCATATAGGTGCAGAAAAGTAGGACGTAAAACTCCATTCATTTCATTTTTCATTTCTTCTTTATAATAAATTCCTTCTCTTCCATGCCCCTTTCCTTTTAAAAATTTGAAATCTTTAGTGTCATCATAGCTGCTGCTTCGAGGTTGGTGGTAAAGAAGGAAACGATTTATTAGTTTTGTTGGAGTAATTGAATTATTAAGCCATGTTTCTGTTAAACAAATGATATCACCTAGCATTTTCCTGTGTTTCTGTAGATCTTGTATATGAATAGATAAACCCTGAACATTGTGTAAAATTATATTAGTATCAGTCGATACGGTCCTATTTTCGGGTTGTAAAAAAGTATCCATTGCTCCTAATGCCTATTCAAATTTTTCATCACAATATATGTTTTTTTTGTGTAAAATCCTGTAATGTTTTAGCTCTGCTTAACGCAACATAGGCTTGACTAGCTTGAAATATTTTATGATGAGATATAACACTTCTATCGAGACTAAGACATTGTACTTTGTTAATAGTGACTGCATAGACGATACATTACAAATACATTCAACAATTACGTACAAATAAAACGGGACCTCGGTACTTTCACAAATATATCCACATAGGCCTAAACAGGGATATTATATTAAACTATTACTTAAAAACGGTAGCCAGTTGATGTATGTTGGGCAATTATGTGTCGTGGGTAAGAATTTATCTTTGACCTATAATAAGCTTAGCAGACGATAAAAACAGGTTATAGTCAATTGGGCCCCTATCCAAAATGGCCCCTCGATTGGTCAAAATGGTCCCTGATAAATGGTCAAAATGGTCCTTCCAAAAAGTCAAGATAGTGGACCACGGCCAAATACGCCTAACGAAAAAGTCTTAAATTTAATCAGGATAAAACTAAACTTTCTCAAACCTTTCGATTTAGGTCCAATAACATCCTTTTTAAGTTTCAACAAAATTGGTTGAAAACTTAGATAGTAATAGCATATTCAAGACTTTGGGGCAAGGGCAATAACTCTGCTACTAACGGTCGAAAAAAGCTAAAATTCAAACTTGATCTTTGTTTTCTGAATATATATATACAAATTGAATTTCATTAGATCCCATCAAAAATTCTAGTTTTTCGAGCGTTTACAAGCAATTGATGTTGATAGAAGCACTTACTGTATAGAGGTTAAAGGACGAAAACTCCTCAAAACTGATGAAAGAGGCCTAAATCTTGAAAAAGCTTTAATTTTAATCAGGAGAAAATTAAACTTTCTCAAACCTTTCGATTTAGATCCAATAACATCCATTTTAAGTTTCATCAAAATCGGTTGAAAACTAAGAGAGTAATAGCATATTTAAGATTTGGGGCAAGGGCAATAACTCTGCTTGTTACGCTCGAAAATAGCTCAAATTCGAACTTGATATTTGTTTTATGAATATATATACACGAATCAAATTTCATTTGATTCCGTCAAAAACTCTAGTTTTTAGAGCGTTTACAAGCAAATGTTGATGGACAGACCGACAGATTTGGGGCAAGGACAATAACTCTGCTTCTAACGATCGAAAATAGCTCAAATTCGAACTTGATCTTCGTTTTATGAATATGTATACACATATCAAATTTCATTTGATTCCGTCAAAAACTCTAGTTTTTAGAGCGTTTACGAGCAAATGTTGACGGACGGACCGACGGACCGACGGACGGACGGACGGACGGACAGGGGTGCCGACAATATACTTCCTCATAGAGAGATGAGGGCGTATAAAAATGGTCTCAAAATAATATTTATATTTATGATGTTACAAATTAAAATATAAAGAATATAAAAAATATATTTTTTGTATAATCTTTTGAGAACTGGAACTGGAACTTTGATTATCATCATATAAGCTACAATTTATTAATGCAGACGCGTTGCCAGTTAAATAATTTATTGCTGTCTGCTAGATAGTCCATCACTGCAGATTATGTACTCTGACTAATTTGTTTATGACATATAATAAGCTTAGCAGACGACAAAAACAAAATTGGAATTGGGTGTTACAGAAGATACTCTCCTATAGAAGCACTGCGGTCAAGGTCACAAGAAGAGAGCATACATTTCAATTATCAATTCAAATAATAATGATTAGAATAAAAATATAGTTCAATTTACATTACATAGTTTAAACATAATGTCACATAAAATTATCACAACTTAAATTACATACAAAAAAGACTTAAGTAATACAAAGCATGCTTAAGGTTAATCAATTAATTGGTGTGTAGAATGAGTTCAGTCAATAGTACAGAAAAAATTCAAACAGGTTAATGTATCAAACATTCACTGCTCTAAATAATTGTATGTTAAATTAATGTGAGTGAAAATTTTGCAAAAAAAGATGAATAAAAATTTAAGTGTGTTAAAAGATTACATAAACAGATTAATTATTTTCACTCACATTAATTTAACATACAATTATTTATGACATGAAATACTTAACACCTGCATGTCAAAAGTTCATGTGGGTAGTTTTATTACCATATTATATAACCTGTTACAAATTAACAAAACATCAAGCGCTACATAATATATTTTTTGTATAATCCATTTTGTCCTAAAAAAAGGGTCATTTTGACCAAAGAATTGGTTGAAATCAAAGAATAAATACAGAGTCCATTTTGACCAAAATAGGGGCCATGGTGACCAGTCCATTTTGACTAAAATAGGGGCCATGGTGAATGGCCATTTTTACCAAATTTAACTGTTATGGCCATTTTGACTAGGGGCCATTTTGTATAGGGGATATACCCCCTTCCCCAACATTCGAACTGTGTAAACGTCAATATTTTTCTTTAAGGCTGAGTTGAAATACTGTCTTTTGTTTCAATGGATTGGAGCAGTCAGTAGCCAGTTAAATTGATGTATGTTAGTCAATTAAGTGCCGTGGGTAAGAATCACCGGTCCATTTTGACCAAAATAGGGGCCATGGTGAATTGCCATTTTTACCAAATTTAACTGTTATGGCCATTTTGACTAGGGGCTATTTTGTATAGGGGATATACCCCCTTCCCCAACATTTTCCTTTAATGCTGAGTTGAAATACTGTCTTTTGTTTCAATGGATTGGAGCAGTCAGTAGCCAGTTGAATTGATGTATGTAGGCAATTAAGTGCTGTGGGTAAGAATCACCCTCAAAATAAGAAAAAATCTGATATTATATCAAATATAGCAAACACTTGAAAAAACATGTTAATTTTTATAAAGTTAAAACAATGTGTAATGAGATTAATTTATTTTTGACCTATAATAATCTTAGCAGACGATAAAAAACAGTTTGAACACTTACTTTTTATTGCAACAGATTAGCGCAGACGCGTAAACAGTTTAAATTGCTGTCTGCTAAAGTCCAGCCCTAGAGTTAAAAGATTATGTAGTCTGACTAATTTGTTTATGACCTTTAATAGCCTTAGCAAACGACAAAAAGAAAATTAGTGTGTATCTTGTAGAAAGAGTTCTGTCAATGGTAGAGAAAAAATTCGAACAGGTTAATGTATCAAAAATTCACTGCTCTAAATGATTGTATGTAAAATTAATATAAGTGAAAATTTTGCAAAAAAAATGAATAAATTTTTTATACTTTTTAGAGTGTTAAAAGATTACATAATCAGATTAATCTATTTATGACCTAAAATACTTCACACCTCCATGTGAAAAGTTCATGCCAGATAGTTTTATTACTATATTATATAACCTGCTATAACCCTGTCAATCATTTTAATCCTCTCTAGTTCTTTTTTTCTCAGAAAAGGGGTATTCTATGCCTATTTTCACTTTAATGGATTTTGTATTAAACTGCTCATGTCATATGTCGTTGAAAAGAGAAAATTTAGTACATACTGACTATACACACCATATTGCTATTAGATAATTGCATTGTAAGTTAGAACTCTCAGTCAAAAAAAAAACGCAATATTTTGAAAACATATTTTAATGGGTTATTGTCATGTATCGTTTAAAAGATCATCAAATCGGCATTACAAAATTGAAAAATTTAATTCTCTGCGTTGATTAGAGAATGCGATATAGATGTCCAAATGTCAATTTTCGAATGTCCATAAAACCAGAAGTTAATATTTTTCAATTAATATCAGCATACCTATGAATAGCTGAGGTCAAGAACATCCTTCATTGGAATTTTCAAGGTCATCAAAGATCAAAGTCACATAATATGGCCTTTTGAATTTTCAAAAAATTCAAACGAACATAAAAAAATTTAAAATTCGAAATTCAAAATTCAGTTCCAACAAACTGTAGACAAGGTTACAAGGTTTTGATAGACACCAAAATCATAACAATCGGATAACAAATAGAGGACTTATTGATTTTTTGCTGAAATGTGTCAGTCTGTGACGGCAGCTTATGCATCACTTCCGGTTCGGATTTTTTATGCTAAGTGCATTCTAATTATGACTGACAGACAATATATATAGTTTTTGTCAATATCTGAAAATTATACCGGAAGTGAGGCTGCTAGGCGTGATTTTGAAAAAACGGAAGTTCTCACGTCAAAACCGGAAGTGATAGAACAATTTTGATTGATTAATCTTATTTCTATGGACATTCTGTACATGTCCTATGAATTTCCGGTCAATCGGATAATTAGCGGCTGAGTTAGAAATTTTGAGCTTTTTTGACAATTTTGGTTTCAATTCTTTTTTACAAAAATATTTAAAAATTGAAATTTTTATACGCCCTCATCTCTCTATGAGGATGTGTATTGTCGGCACCCCTGTCCGTCCGTCTGTCGGTCCGTCGGTCAACATTTGCCCGATTAAATTTTTGTTTCGTTAGGCGTATATGGCAGTGGTCCACTATCTTTGTAACCGCACTTGATACTTCTTATTTTAATGAATATATTGAAGAAAATTTCAGCCAAATCGGTTCATAAATAAACCTTACAGACTAGGTGCAAAATAATTGCATATTATGATATACTTACTCATGTATGATTGATATAATTCCTCATGTGAAAAGTTCTTAAGCTGTTACCTATGTTTCGTCTAAATGTCCTTTTAGATTTCGAGTTTTGTTTTGCGGTTCGGATTGTCAGTACTTGGTTTCTTTTTTCTTTATGTTTCTTTATTGTTTCTTTATGCAATAGCCCACTTCAGGTTTAGCAAAAACTGAGTTTTAGATATTCATTTTTGATACCAGGTCATTTAATAATGTTTGGTGGATAAAATTTTGCTACACCATTTTCGATTTTCTCCAGAAAGTTTCCCCAAAAAAAACCAAAAAAAAAACCAATATGAAAACAAAGCGTGTCAAATCGAAAGATTTGCCACGCAAAAAGATAAGTACATAAGAATATTATGATGTACATGGATATATGAAGGATTATAAAACGAATAAAGAAACGTGATAACGGTACTGAGCAGTGCGCAATTTAAACATCCTTGAACGGTTGCATTTTAGTCCTGCATATAAATTAGGTCATGTGACAGAGCTGTTTATAGTTAAAAATCTCAATTTTCAATCGGCTATTAAACCGGAAGTAAACATCGGAAAACACAAAGTAAAACATCATTTGATAGATTTTATCGAGGGCAATAGCTTTGGTTCAGATCAAAAGGTCATCAAACGTCAAGGTCACGAGTTTTGAGCTTTGAAAGTGTTTGCTATTGCTGAACTTCTTTAACCGGAAATAGACAAACCTTTTAATCGAAATTAGGAAATCGGCTGTCACCATTTTGTTAGTAATATATTGAAGATGCCATAGACATCAACATTATTTAAATCGGATGATATCCTGATCACTTATATCGATTTAAAGAAAAGTTGGTCATTTCAAGATGGTGGTCTACTAGATACTTCCGGGTCCAATTTTATCCTTTTTTTTTTCTATGAATGTTATGTCATTTTATATCTTCAAAAGAATGTGTCGACTCTCTTTAAAAATCCACAATTTAGGAACCACGTGTTTTTTCGCGCCAAAAAAGCCACGCAGTTACTTTAGAACAATAAACAAAATTTCCAAATTAAAAAAAAGCAAAATGATTAAAATATCTACTATTATATATCAAGAGGAGATAAAGCATAATAAGAAAAGACGATTTTTTGTGACGTACGTGAATTAGGTTCAAACTGACAATTTTCATTTGGCTATAAAACAAGAAGTAAATATTGGACAACAAAAATGAATTCACCATTGGATAGATCTCATTTCGGGCAATAACTTTTGTTCGGATCATAAGGTCAACAAATGGCAAGGTCACAAGTTATCAGCTTTAAAAGTGTTACAATAATTGCTGAATATCTTATACCGGAAATAGACAAACACCATAATCGAAATTAGCAATTCAGCTGCCCTCATTTTGTTGGCAATAGATTGAAAATGCCATAAACATCAAAATTATATAAATCGGGTGTCGATTTAAAAAAAAAACATGTTCATTTCAAGATGGTGGCCAACGTGTTACTTCCAGTAACGATTTTGTCATATATTTTTCTTTGTTAGTCATGTTCTTTCATATCTTAAGAAGAAATTGTTACCTATCTTATGAAATCCGTAATTCAGATAACAAGTGTTTTTTTTCCACCAAAAAAACACGCAGAGTTACTATAGAACAAAGAACAAAATTTTAAATAGCAATTTTGATCAAAATATGTAGTGTTATATATCACTGGAAAGAGGAGATAAAGCGTAATAAGAAAAGAAGATATTTTGTGACGTGACGTCACGTGACAGAGCTGTTCAAAGTTCAAACTAACAATTTTTAAATGGCTATAAAACTGGAAGTAAATATTGGACAACAAAAATGAATACACCGTTGGGTAGATCTCATCATGGGCAAAAACTTTCGTTCAGGTCATAAGGTCACCCAAATCCAAGGTAACATGGTAATGAGCTTTTAAAATTTTGGCCATTTCTGAATATCTTTTACCGGAAATAGGCAAACATCATAATCGAAATTAGCAAATTGGCTGTCACCATTTTGTTGGCCATAGATTGAAAATGCCCTAGACATCAATATTATACAAATCGGATGATACCCTGTTCACTTCTCTCGATTTAAAGAAAACATGTTCATTTCAAGATGGTGGCCAGCGTGTTACTTCCAGTTACGATTTTATCATATTTGTTTCTTTGTTAGTCATGTTCTTCCATATCTTAAGAAGAAATTGTTACCTATCTTATGAAATCCGTAATTCAGATAACACATGTGTTTTTTCCCGCCAAAAAAACACGCAGAGTTACTATAGAACAAAGAACAAAATTCGAAAAAGCAATTTTGATCGAAATATCTAGTGTTATACATTTTTGGAAACAGGAGATAAAGCGTGATAATAATAAAAGATAATTTGTGACGTACATGAATTAGGTCACGTGACAGAGCTGTTTAAAGTCAAAACTCGGCATATTCAAATGGCTATAAAACCGGAAGTAGACATCGGACAGCAAAAATGTATACATCAGTTGATAGATCTCATCAAGGGTAATGACTTTTGTTCAGGTCACAAGGTCACTCAAGGTCAAGGTCACAAGATATGAGCCTTAAAAGTTTTGACTATTACTTAAAATTTTAAACCGGAAATAAAAAAAATTCTGAATCGAAATTAAAAAATCGGCTTTCCATGTTTTGTTAGCAATCGATTGTAGATTCCATAGACATCGTTTTTATTCAAATCGAATGATTCCCTGATTCTGAATATCGATTTAAAGAAAAATCAGTCATTTCAAGATGGCGACTGAAATATCTAGGTCAGATTTTTTCATTCCATATTTAGACAATGGTTATTTCTAGATTTTTGAAAAATCTTAATTATTCCGGAAGTTGAAATTTCAACTTTACAAGCGAATGACGTCAAAACCGGAAGTGATATAAAAATTTTGAAAATACCATTTAGTTAGAAATCAAAATGTTTATACACATACTCATATCAAATCTGTAAAGAATTGTGACTTGTAGAGTGTTAACGAGCAATTGTGGACGGATGGACCGACGGACATGGGTGACGGCAATATACGCTCCACATTTCATGTGTAAATTCTAAATAAAAGTGACAGTTGAACAAAACCAATCATGAAGATGATTAATGGTGATCTCAGTTGTAAAAAACTATGATGCTTTGACAGGATGAAGATATGAGGCTTTAAAAAATTAAACTTCTGTCAACATAAAACCATTTATTTCTCCAACGTTTCATGTGTATATAAACACACTTCCTCAGGGAACCAATATAGTTTTTTACAACTGAGATCACCATTAATATTGGTTCCCTGAGGAAGTGTGTTTATATACACATGAAACGTTGTAGAAATAAATGGTTTTATGTTGACAGAAGTTTAATTTTCTAAATCCACATTTCATGTGGGCGTATAAGAATCAATATTAAAATCACCCATTAGATAAAATGGTGCTGTTGCATATTTCATTGAGATGTCATACAAAATTTGTTAAAACTTTGCATACCACTCAACAGTAGAACTAGGTGGTGGATATATTAAGGATAAAATAAAAGATTTAGAAAATTCGGGCGAGACTATAAGCCATATACATTCGACTTCATTTGTTTCGAATTCAACAAACCTTTCATATTTAATTTAACAATTGCGCCTCCTAAAATAAAATGTTTACAAACAATTGTTGATGAATCGACAGTCATGAGCGAAGGAAATCAATGCTTACACATTTCAAACATTAACATTTTAAAAAACTTCATTTACGTTGTTCCTAATTATCCCCAAATCCAGTAAATAAAGAATGCAATCAAACCTTTTAAGATAGCTTGCGAGGCAAGGTAACATACGCCCACTTCAGCAAATTTGAATATTTGAAAAAGTTGATTGCACCATGGCACTTCTTCGAGCTGATATTTAGATGAATCAATTCGAATGAAAACTCTAGCCTCTATCGAGGGCAATAACTCATAAACCGACAACGACCGACGACTCATCCCAAGTTTCATTCGAATCAGATAAATACTCTGGCTTCTATCGCGTACACAAGTTAATTTTAACGTTTTTTCACTAAGTCAAGGGCAATAACTCATAAACCGACGACTAGAATTGCGCCATTTTCGAACTCATCTGAGATATTATCAAGATGAATACACATACCAAGTTTCATTCAAATCGGATAAAAACTCTGACTTCTATCGCGTACACAAGTTAATTTTAACGTTTTTTCGCTTAGTCAAGGGCAATAACTCATAAACCGACGACTAGAATTGCGCCATTTTCGAACTCATCCTAGATCTTATCATAAGGAATCCAGATACCAAGTTTCATTCAAATCAGATAAAAACTCTGGCTTCTATCGCGTACACAAGTTAATTTTAACGTTTTTTCACTAAGTCAAGGGCAATAACTCATAAACCGTAGACTAGAATTGGGCCATTTTCGAATTCATCCGAGATATTATCAAGATGAATACACATACCAAGTTTCACTCAAATCGGATAAAAACTCTGGCTTCTATCGCGTACACAAGTTAATTTTAACGTTTTTTCACTAAGTCAAGGGCAATAACTCATAAACCGATGACTAGAATTGCGCCATTTTCGAACTCATCCGAGATATTATCAAGATGAATACACATACCAAGTTTCATTCGAATCGGATGAAAACTCTGGTGTCTATCGCGTACACAAGAAATTGTTGACGGACGGACGGACGGACGGACCGACGGACGGACGGACCGACGGACCGACGGACGGACGGACAGGGGTGACGGCAATATACGTCCACATTTTCATGTGGGCGTATAAAAATGTCCTAACCAGGGATTGCCAGGCAAGGTAACATATGCCCACTGGCAGCTGTCTGAAATGACCATATTTTACTTAACGATAATACAAATTTTATTATATTAAAAAAATAAAAAGTCAAGGGCAATAAGTCAGATTCAAATTTGACCAAGATCTTATCAATCTAAAGGAGTATACAAAGTTTCATCAAAATCAGATGAAAAATGTTATCTTTAGAGTGCTCACAAAACAAATTTGACCCGTTTTTACAGTCAAGGGCAATAACTCAAAAGCCGTCAATAATATGTCAAATTCAACCTTGACTGAAATCTTGAATCAATCTTAGGGATCATACCAAGTTTTATTAAAATCAGATGAAAACTGTAGTCTCTACAGTGCTCACAAAGTAAATATCACGCGTTTTTACCACAACAAGGGCAATAACTCAAAAACCGTTCACCGAATATACGTCAAATTTGAACTTGGCTGAGATCTTATCAATCTAAAGGAGCACACAAAAGTTCATCAAAATCAGATGAAAACTGTAGTCTCTATAGTGCTCACAAGAAATGTTGACGGAGAGACCGACAGACAGGGTCGACAACAATATACGACCACATATTCATGTGCTGATTCCAAAGAGAAAAAGCAGGCAGCAATAACCAATCACAGAAGATTTTCTGATGGGATCACAAATACCACTAGTAGTACAGCATTTTGTAATTTAGTTCTTCCCCTGAAGAAGTCAAAACTTTTTTGACGAAACGTTGGGTATTAAAGGATTTTATTATTTAATTCACATATTCATGTGGGCGTATAAAAATAACTAATCTTGTAAAAGCTTTATACCCTTTACCTGCTCTGATTCCTTTTTTTTCTTCTGTCCTGTGAATGCCTCAATGACTTTCATATGATATAACTGCCTGACTAAAGACAGAGCACAGGATTTTGATGCAACTTGTTTGTTGGAACCATGCTCTTTTGAATGGATATCTACAAGAATACACATGAATTAATAACCAATAAATTTGTAGAAAAATGTTCCTTAATCATAAACACCCCCAAAATACCCTCCATTCCATCAATTCAAAAAAGACATCAAATTTCATTTAAAAACAGAATGAGTTTGATTTTATTACACTAACAAAATAAATACAAATGAGATGGGATCGCTTTGTCACAAAAAACAAATCCCTCATTTCTTTGCAGGGCTGTTGATTTATTTTTTTGCCAATCGGACATTTTTAACGATATATTGAGTGTGAATACAGACCACAATATTCAACAAAGAATTTGACAGTTTTCAAAGAGAATAAAAATCTAAATTTAGGCCTATCTATATATCTTAGGCCTTAAGTTTCAACATATCTTGCATATTTGCAAAGTTTATTTTACATCTAATTCAGAGTAAAATACTATCCAAATACTAAATATTTTTTGTTTTACCTTTGAAATTAATCTGGGTCATTGTCCCCGTCAATGAAAATTATTTAACAACTTGGATTTGGTCCTGGAATTCTTACCCATATTTTGTGTCTTTCCTGCTAAATTTATACATCTTTAATAACAAGCAGCTTTTATGCAAAGTTTCCAGAATATTTTAATCACATTGACAAAGAATGGCACATCATGAATAAGTCCTCAGTTCAAAGCAAAATTCGTTTTTTACAAGGAATAAATAAATCTGAAAACCTTCCATTAATGTTACTATAAATAGAATGTCCATGGTTGAATTCACTCTCCATAAATAACTCGGTGGGCTGGGTGTGTTCAGTGCTATGTACTGCTATAGTTACATACTCTATAGCTACATGGACTAGTTTTGTTTTCTATCAAAATGTACTCATCAAATTAATCAGTGAATTTGGTTTTAAAGGTTTAATTACAAACAGGGAGAACTTATTGTTAATTACGCAATTTGACCTAGTTTTGGCTCAATATTTCTAGCTGAAACCTTTAAAATACACAAGAGGGACATTTCTCTACAATTAGGCGTTTATTTTACTCAAATCCGTTCAGTAGTTTGCTATCAGTGTCCAAAAAACATAGCACACTTAAAAACTTTACGTAAGCTGGTTTGTAAACACCTGCTGTCGACCCGCTCAACGGCAGGTTTTATCTGACTACTGCTGTCCACGTGATCAGTGGAAGTAGAATGAGGCCAGGCTTGTACTCTACTGGAGTCAAAGGCACTTGTTTTATATCCATGGAATTTTCCACTACAATATATAGGGTTAAAAGACCTGTCATTGATAGAAAACTAGTGCCTGTGTTCTTGCTATATTCATAGAAGACATTCCGATTCGGATTTTCAACCCTTTATCATTTGAAGATATTAATACAACACTTGTCTTTTTTAACGGAATCAAATTTAAGAAATTAATCATTTCTATAACTACATTTGTAATTATTTAACATACATGTATAAATATATGTGTATAAATATATCACATCCTTAAACATTTACCGTTTTCTATTTACTATAACGAGATTTATACGCCCGAGACGTTGTCAACATAGACTCAATGTCACGGGGGAAAAAAATACAAAATTATCGTTAATTTCAAAATGATTTATAAAATTATAAAGAGCAAAAATGAAGCCTGTAGTTTTGCAAATGACTTTTTTTTTTTTTTGTCTACTTCTGGTCACGCTAATTCGGTATGAAGGGAACATATCACACAATATCTAAGATTATCACCTGCTAAATCTAACTGCACCGTGTTACGCGAATGTAAAATGGCGCTTTTTTTTTTAACTGGAAATGACGTATCACAGAAAAACCCATTTTTGTTTTTTTACCATTTTCACCACTGTTTTTCAACCGATTTTGATCGGACTTTCTTTGTTACATTCTCTAATCGATTGTCCACAAGATAGGCGTTTAAAAACATCCACTTTGAAAACTTTGTCGCTGACTTTTGGAGCACCTTTTTTGACCATTTTTTCAACTTTTTCAATTTTATTTTCATCGACCTGAAAACTCGCATATGCATAGACCTTTTGATTGCAAACAATTAGCAATTTTCAATTTTTCGATATCACTTCCGGTTTTGACGTCATTCGCTCTCAAAGTTGAAATTTCAACTTCCGGAATTTTGAAGATATTCGAAAAATTCTTTTTGGAATACGTTTGTTATGTAGACTCAAAATTATACAAATCATAAAATTTGACCCGGATGTAACAGATCAGGCGCCATCTTGAAATGGTATATTTTCATAAAACGCAAAATGGGGCCTCAGGGTATTATGGAATTTGCATAATTTTTATGTCTATGTAATCAACAGTCGACTGCAACCAAAACATGGGAAGCCGATTTTTGAATTTCAATTCTGAATTTTTCTGATTTCCGGTAAAAATAAATCGGTAATTGTCAAAACTTTCAAGGCCCATATTTTGTGACCTTGACCTTTTGTGACTTTGTGACCTGTACAAAAGTTATTGCCCTTGATTAGATGTATCCAATGACATATATTTTTCAGATGCCCAATGGTTACTTCCAATTTTATAGCCGTTTGAAAATTGTAACTTTTAACTTTAAACATCCCTACCATGTGACCTAATTTACATATGTCTTATTTTCTTTCACCGTCGTACTATGCTATGTCTGCTCTTTCCAATGATATACAACACAATATATTTGAATCAAAATTCCGCCTTTTAAAGTTTGAAAAATTTGTGTCAATTTCCATTGAAACTGTGCGTGTTTTTTTCAATTTTTATTTCGATCGTTCTGAAAACTTACAGGTAGATAGACATTTTGGTGGCAAACAAAAATATGTTTTCAAATATTTTGATATCACTTCCGGTTTTGAAGTTATTGGCTCTCAAAGTCGAAATTTCAACTTCCGGAATTTTGATGATATTCGAAAAATTCTTTTGACAGAACTCAGGACAGTAGCTAGATTCTATAAATTTTTTGTTTATGTAAACTTCTACTTGAATAAACGTCTTATAAGATTAGGTGACTAAAAACAATAAGATCCCGTTAATTTGTGACACCACTGATTAATTTGATGAGTAGATTTAGAATAGAAAACAAGACCCATTGAGATCAAAGAAAGATCAAAGAATATTGTGAACATCTGTTGTCCACGTGATCAGTGGAAGTAGAATTAGGCCAGGCTTGTACTCTACTGGAGTCAAAGGCACTTGTTTTATATCCATGGAATTTTCCACTACAATATATAGGGTTAAAAGACCTGTTATTGATAGAAACGAGTGCATGTATTCTTGTCATATTTATAGAAGACATTCCGATTAGATTAGAACTTTTACTAGAATGTAAAGTGACTTCAATTATTTTATAGTCATGTCAAATGTATTGGCTTTCTGAAAAAAATCATTGACTGAGATTAAACTTTATTTTAAATCCTCTTTGAGTTGAAATATTTGAATGATAGGAGGAAATAAAAAAAGACATTTTTAAAAAAAAAAAAATTATTTCTATTTTCAACTTTTTGGCATCGGCGGGCCCGTAATCCAAAGAAAAAAAAAAGCATAGCCTTAATTGGTTAATATTTAGCGCCAATATAATATCATTCTTACTTCTGAATCTGATGGCATTCTAAAAGAAAAGAAAACAAAAAAATGATAAGACAACTGTAGACGATTACATTCGGCTAGCAAGCGGTCGAATGAATTTAAGAAACCATGGCAAAAAAGGTTTACAAATGGAGTAGTTATTCTAAAAGATGATGATAAACAAACTAAAGTTTTTAGAAGTTATTTGAATCTTATAATTTAAAGAGAAAACCACCAAACAATGAAGGAATTATGTATCCTTATGATAACAAAGGTGAGTATACTTTTGACCAAAATTACGAATTTGATGATTTTGACTATTTTACTATTCAAGAAGAGAATGAAGAGTTACTTTTTCCACAAGGATTATTGTTTTAAATGAAGTTGAACAACAATTTCTTCGTTTCCAAATTCAATAAACCTATTTTTACCATCTTTGATTTCCAGATTTATATCTTTAATCATGAACGAATTAAGTGGTAACTATGTTGTTTGAAATAGTTTCTCTATAATTCTATATCCAATCGAAACAGTGAATGTTGGAACACAGTAAATAATCTGACGTTTGTGTTTATTGAAAAATCCACTGTTTATTAAATTACAGTGAATATTAATGACGTCAATATCATTCTCAATATTAGCTTTATGTAATGCTAAAGTGGATTGCGTGTATATTTGTTTATCAAATCCTAATAAAGTATTCAATGAATTTTCTACTTTGAAAACAACTTGACAGTTATTTCTCAATATCAATATTTTGTTCAGAGTTACCTTCGAATTCAATATTGTTTTTACCATTTACGCTTCCTCCATATTCAGATAGATATTCGTAAAAAAAACTTTTATATCTGTCGGGTTAAAAGATGGATTCGTTTCTTTTATATATGTATCTTTTATTTTTATCTCATCGTTGTCTTCATAATATTTCATCTTCAGCTGCTTTATTTGTGTTGACAGCTTCAGCTATTTTTGCTGCGCCACCAGCAACGGCAGCACCCAAACCCGCGAAGATCAAGGGTAAGAAAGGTAAAAATCCACCTTCCTTTGCATTCTTGTCAATTCTTTTTAAATCTATATCATCCCGTACTTTACAGTGTTTATATTTATCAATAAGTTTTTGAGATATTTTAATCTTTTTACCATTGTAAGTATTGTAGTTGGGGTTTCTGTTTCGATAGCTTCTATTATTCTTTTTATTTAAATTTCTGGTTTAAATGATTATTCCAGTGCTACATCTAACTGACAATGGCCGCCAGTTTTACCAAAATATAGAATGTGACCCCATGTGGTTACATTGAGTGTTATCTCATTAGCTTGTCAGTCACAATTAGTTCCATAAATTCTTCAGGCTATCAAGATCTAGGTCAAATGTCTTGTTATCTGGTATCAAGTGTGTAAGCTTTTGGGTTTTATGGTACTGATGTTTAAAGCTTTAAATAGCTTTATCACAGAAGGCAGTCTTGGTACTTTCTTCTCTATGTTTCTACTGGTTTTAATATTTTCTATTGAAAAAAACAATATGAATTCAACGTTTTCTTTTAAATGATTCATAGACATAATTCAATATATACAAAATTCAAATAATAGTGAAAGAAAACAAATACATGAAAAATAAAATTAAAAATCAAGTCAGATTTTTCTGACCAAGAAAGTGATTTTTTTTTATATAAAATAAGTTATATGAGAAGAAGAATTAGAACAATTCACCAACTTTCCAAATTTCACAACAATTTTGAATTGATTCCTGCATATGGACCCCAGTTGTGAGGCACTGAATTAAAAAATGAATTACCAAATGAACAAATATACATTCATAATAAAAACCCAGCCAAATTGATAGTGATAACCAAACTTGTACTACAAAAAAATATCAATTATATACATATCAAAATAATATCTAAGATCAATTCCAAAAACAAGGTGTAGCAACCACTTTTGTAATAATGACAACTTTTGTAATAGCTCACTACTTTTGTAATAAAAGTCAACCGCTTTTGTAATACTTACCAGTTTTGTAATAACATGCGCCCATTTTTGTAATAAAATGAGGTCACCACTTTTGTAATAAGCTCGCCAGTTTTGTAATAATATCAAGGGTCACCACTTTTGTAGTAAAGCTTCCCCACTTTTGTAACAACTAAGTTTATTACAATATAGCTTGGCAGGTAAAGTAATATACGCCAACTGGCGGCTTTGATATTAAACAAAAAAAGAATAAAACCTTCAGTTATAAGCTTACACCGCTAATTTAGGGAGCTGATAAAGAAACGGCCAAAGGAAACGTGAAACGACCTGGAACTGAGCAGGATAACTACCAGGAAACGATCTCAAACTATTTTGAAATGCCGAAACGTTTAGTATGGGGGGTTGGGGGCGTTGCCAATTTTTTTTAAGGAAAATAAATCGAGTGTCGAAATGAAAATGAAATGTAGTTTTACGTCCTACTCTTCTGCACCTAATTGGGGTAATGAGGATGGTCAAACGCCATACAATGTGCAATAAGAGAAATTTTCCAGGTCAGCGGCCTTTCAACTACTGTAGAGTGATCATTAACACAGTCAGTAGCACACTGGGCCCAGGTTTATTGTCCCATCCGAACGACTGGACTCTTGTTTTATGTCAGCCTCTCCGACCTGCATCATTGACAGGGGGATATCGGGTTGAAAAACCCGAATGTGTTATCTAGACCCATGCCGGAATAGAACCCTGGACCTTCTTGTTAGCAAGCAAACGTCTATCTTACTGAGCCATCGCGGACCAAACCATTCTAAAGGGATATGGTAGCATCCTCCCTCTTAGAAAAACATACAGTTCATGCAATTTGAATATGTGAAAGTGATACCAGACCGATCCCTTGCTTTCTTCAACTATGAAGTAAACCTCGCCTTTCGAGCAAGATGTGCCTCAATTAAGTTGTGCCAAAAAATAGTGTGCCTAATTGAATATGCGCCTAAATCACATTGTGCTAAATATAGGTGTACTTAAATGAATATGTGCCTAAATCTTCCTAAACGAGTGTGCCGAATAGGAGTGTGACTGATGTGACTGAAGCAATGTGCCTAAATAATACATGCGTAAACTGCCATCACCCTTGTCCGTCCGTCGGTCCGTCTGTCGGTCCGTCCGTCAGTCACCAATTTCTTATGTACGCGATAGAAGTCAGAGTTTTTATCCGATTCGAATGAATCTTGGTATGTGTATTCATCTTGATAATATCTCGGATGAGTTCGAAAATGGCCTAATTCCATGAGTTATTGCCCTTGACTTGGTGAAAAAACATTAAAATTAACTTGTGTACGTGATAGAAGCTAGAGTTTTTATCCGATTTGAATGAAACTTGGTATGTATATTCATCTTGATAATATCTGGGATGAGTTAGAGAATGGTGCGATTCCCGTCGTCGGTTTATGAGTTATTGTCCTTGACTTAGTGTAAAAACGTTAAAATTAACCTGTGTACTCGATAGAAGCTAGAGTTTTTATCCGATTTGAATGAATCTTGGATAAAATCTCGAATGAGTTCGAAATGGCGCATTTCCAGTTGTTGGTTTTTTATTTATTTCCCTTGACTTAGTGAAAAAACGTTAAAATTGACTTGTGTACGTGATAGAAACCAGAGTCGAATTTGAATGAAACTTGGTACATGTATTCATCTTGATAATATCTTAGATGAGTTTGAAAATCATGCGTTTCTAGTTATAGGTTTATGAGATATTGACCTTGACTTTGTGAGACAAACGTTAAAATTAACTTGTGTACATGATAGAGTTTTCATTCGAATTGATTCATCTAAATATCAGCTCAAATAAGTGTGATGGTTCAATCAACTTGTTCAAATATTCAAATTTGCTGAAATGGGCGTATGTTACCTTGCCTGGCAAGCTATCTTTATTGTTTAAAACAATTTCAAGTTCAAAGTCAGCTGGACATTTTCTATTGCATACGGTTGTTTGATCCTAGTGCTTACGTACAAAGCCAATCGGTAATTAAACATTCGAAACGAAACTAATAAAATACGAACGAAAGTTAGATCGAATTATGACTATTTCTACTTGTGTTTTCTAGTAGTAGAATTAGTGTGTCCTAAATTTTAGATCCCCAAATCTTGTCCAATTTAGATGCTGGCATAAAGTCTGACCACTTTTGTAATAACTACTATCGGTTACCTGCTTTTGTAATAAACTTGGCTGTTACAAAAGCGGGGAAGCATTACTACAAAACTGGTGACCCTTGATAGTATTACAAAAGGTGTCGAGCTTATTACAAAAGTGGTGCCCTACTTTTATTAGAAAAATGGGCGCATGTTATTACAAAACTGGTAAGTATTACAAAAGCGGTTGATTTTTATTACAAAAGTAGTGAGCTATTACAAAAGCGGTCGTTATTACAAAAGTGGTTGCTACACAAGGACTTAAAAACTAAGCTATATACTTCGGAGGGGTTATAGTCAATTGGACCCTAAACCTAAATGGTCCCAAATTTTGGTCAAAATGGTCTTAAAAAAATTGTCAAAATGGTCTTTAGAAAAAAGTCAAAATGGTCTTTTGAAAAAGTCAAAATGGTCTCAATGAAAAAAAATTCTCATTATAAGCTTACATATTTTATTATTTCATTTCCCAATTGATAAGACAAGATAGACAAATTAAGTAGAAAGTCAGCACTAATAGTTAATAGTCAGTTTTCATTCAAACTTTAAACACTATTTACACTTGGCACTACAAGGGAGGCACAAATATTCAGTATTGAAATAATTGTGAAATGTACGTGCCATAAGCAGGCGATTGTGGTATGTTACTGCACATGAATAGAAAATTAACAATAGGAAAATCAAAGTCGTCACGTTTGTCATACAATCTGACACAAAGATCATGGTTGTTTTCAATTTCGAGAAGCAAATACAAATCACATAATAATCACATGTATTCATTATTACTCTACCAAAAAACACTAGGTAGAGACTAAGTAATCTAATAGTAAGCATTTGAAAAACAGGTATGTGAACACATAGCATGACATTATTCTTTGAAAAACCTAAAACTTGTAAAAGTAATCAAATACAAATTGCATAATGAAGTACAATTAAATGTAAAGAAACATTATTGACGTCTTTACTTTATCTTTTAAGAATAACATACATAAATTTTATTGCTTTGTTCTTATGTCAAGAAGGACAACAGATGACTATGAGAAGTTTATATTCCTAATCTTTTAATTAATTTCAATTAAAAGCCTTTTTTTATTAGCTCAATTAATTGAGCACTTTGTTTTTCAATTTTATCAATTTAAACACTTAATTAAAACCTTGATTGATCTCTTTTGTTTTAGGTGTTACAGAAAATTTAAGACATATTGCAAATATTGATGTCCTACCATTCCTATAATGTATATTTTTCATTTTGGCATATTCATGTTCTTATTTATATTTCCTCTTTTATTTCATAGGTTGGCATCACAATGTAAGCTACAATTATCTATAGCCTTACCTTGGTGTAGAGGTTTTTGGACCATTTTTCCTTCTTCGACCTTTCTGTGGCGTATCATCATGTTTCCGTTTTTGTTGAGATGTGGAGGCAATCTCTTTCTTCAACACGGCCATCTTCTTTAATAATTCTTCTGCCGGTATTCTCATCAAGTCATTTGCATCCTTTACTTGTGAATCTGGACCCAAGCAGAACTGAACTTTGCCATTGACATTTTTCTTTAAACAACTGCTATCCAAAAAATTCGGCATTTTCGCATTGTGACAACCTGCTGTGAGAAAATACTCTAACAAACAATTAGCATGTTTGGACAATGCTTCTATGGCGGAATCTGGTGGCATCCACCTCTGAGGATCCTTCAAGACCGGTTTTCCATCTCGCCTTGGTACTGACACAGATATTTGTTGGACCTCCTCATATGATAATTTGTCGTATGGCAGATACTTTGGACAATATAATTTCTTGATTATGTCTTTATAAACAACTTTGTCTATGATTACTTTCTTTCTTTTATCAACTTGAGTTATATTCAAAAAGTTGTCCTTAATCGTTTGTTCTGTGAAAATGACTTCAATCAAGCGAGTATGAGATATGCCATAAAACTTTGGAAAGAAGTCATTACCACCAAGACAAAGTGCGACTGCTATCTTTACACCTATGTTGTTGTCGGAAGTATTTTCTTCAAGGTATTCTATTAGTCCGGTTATGTTGTATATATCAAATATACCAGTTGGTTTTTGGAGAAGCACAATGACTGGATTTATAAACTTTCGATTGGTGTTTCTTTTCCAATCCAGACTTAAAGAAAAAAGGTGCAAAACAACAGCATCTATATCACCTGATGTCACAACACTGACAGGCATCACCTGGAGACAGTTCACTGGCATATTCATAAAGCCAATCTATTTGTGCCATTTCAGCTTCACCCTTTGATTGTTTCACAATTTTGAGTTCATCTTTTGATATAAACCCATTAACAGAACTAAAATGACATCTTATAGGTATTGCAAATGTGTTGCACTTCGATATATTCAGCTCAATCAATCAATATCAATTTGGATGTCTGCATTAACCTCGACCTCTTCAATATGACTGGCTAAATATGGGCTTATGAGTTGTTTCCCACAATGGGTTTGTGTAAGAGATGTTTTATCAAACACATTTGGTGTAAGTATCTCATCAGAAGTCTTGAGATGATTTATCGTAAATTTTTTGGACGCTACTCTTTGTAGTCTGGTTTCTGCTTTGAAGTCATCAGGTGTGAAGGAATACTTTTCTTCACACAAAGCCATACGTTTGAGTAATGTGAACTGCTTCAGTGTGTTGGAAATAACAGATTTCTCAGCAAATTTCACGTACTGATAAACAGTCATTGAGGGCGACTTAAACTTTACTCCAGCAAATTCAACACAGGCAACCCGAACAAGACTTGATATTTCTGAATCGACACATCTTTGATCATACTTCACAAGTTTTACAAAGTCAACATCAACATATTTATAAAATACAAAAGAGAATCCTTTTTGTTCAACTATCTAAAAGATATGGGATCATATCAATGGAACAGTTTTATATCATATGATTCCTAAACCCAAAATTTATAGAGTAACTGTTTCCCTCTTAATTTGACATCATGTTCTCATCATGCCTTAAAGAGATAATACTTTCTAGATAATAATGAGATGATTTATATGGTGTTAAGATCATTGTTGACATATTGTTTACACAAGTCCATTCCTGGCAGTTAAATGCGTTGAACCTTGAAAGAGGTGTTAGATTTTATATATGCTGTTTTTTTCAGTAAGATGTAGGACTGTATTCTATACGAATCAATCGTCTGTCGGATATTTTTATTATATGTTTTGCTTCTTCCAATAACAAACAATAACCAATTACATCTCTTTTTTTTCTATATGAATATTCATATTAATTCCTGTTTTGAAAAGATCTTCTTGATGAGCTGATAGATCAAAATAGAAGATTGGGTGATTAATTACAAAATCTACATATTCAAACTGAGGTGGATTTCCAAATAATTCACACATATTTTTGTAGTTTTTATACAATTCATTGTAATCCTTTGCGGAAGGATTAACTGTTAATGGTTGGTTTGGATAATTATCGTTGTTCAATCTTACTTGAACTTTACGGATTATAGGATCTTGAGTTTGGTTCATTGCTACTCTAAATATATTATTGTTATTTGTCTTAGAGTCTGGTAAGTTCTTGAAACCGACCATTAAATATCGGGATGCTTTAGTGGTGTTAGTGATTGGCCATGTTGTGGATTCTCCAGTTAAAGTCATGCTGCCTACTGTGTTGCGACGAAGAAATGCTATTTTAATATCTTTAGTCATTGTGTTAAATGTTCTTGTTTCGACTTCAATTGATTGTGTTATTACCAGTATGTAAAGTTGGAGATTTGTTATTTCTAATTTTGCATCTGAATTATTTTCTCCAAAGAATATCTTATCATTGTTAATTTCTCTTTGTAAATAAATTTTATATGGTAAACCTATAGACACTATATAACTTCTAATTTATGTAATTACCCCAACGATTATTCTCAACAACATTATTGTACTGATTTGTTTGTCGAATCCATGGTTAACTGCTCATCCTACTCTTTCTATTGTATAAGTATTCCTAACAATAACTCTCATTCTAGTTTCATCTGCATCATTTGCAACAGTCCTTGCTGGTTCTTTTAAAACGTTTCCATCACCAACGTCAGGTATCTATACGGAAACGGAATCATAGTTTTTTGGGGAAAAAACGGTTTTTAACATTGTGTCAAATTCTCCATCTTTTATTTTGAAATCGCATCTGAAATAGGCATCAGACAGAAGTATCCAATTCGACAGTGAATTGATCTCGAAAGTGTTCCTCCCACCATCATTTAATTGTGATTTAGATATAATTCAAATATAGGATCCAACCTGTAATATTTTTCTGCCATTTTTAAGGGAAACAATTTGAATATTATGTTTCACAGTTTATTAACATAACTAATTTTCCAAGAGAGTGGTACATAAGAAAACAACTGAAGGGGTTTTGATATAAAACAAATTATGAAAGGGAAATAATTCAATGATAATTTATTACTCTGGAGTTAACAAGCGATTCTAATAGGATCGGTCGTGAACTTAAGTGTGAAAGGTCACCAGCGATCCTAATAGGATCGGTCGTGACCTTTAGTGTGAAAGGTCAACAGCGATTCTATCAGTAAACGGTCACAAGAGCTAGTTTATATTCAACATGATAACTTTCTTATAATTGGATATTGGTTAGACAAATTGTTTTGGATAAACACATCACATTTATTTCCAAAAAGCTTGTTCTCTTTTAATAATCGTTCTAGAAATTGGCATAGCCGAATTTTGAACATTTTTTATAACTTTCACATAATTTTGCCAATCGTCTTAATTTTGCTTTTACAAAAGCATCGAAATTTCCTAGGTTTAGCCAAAACAATTTGTCTAACCAATGGAAGATGTTTCTCCAGGGTATTTTGCCCATTGAAATCCAGGAAGATTTTTTTTGGAATGCCAGAACCGAAATATGTTTTAAGACTTTGAGCAATTATCATTGATATTTTTATCCAATAATTTTAAAACCATTTCCCTGTTTTACTTGTTGCTCTATTCTCCTGTTTCGTAATTCTCTTATTTTCTGTAATTCTTTTATTTCATCAGACTTTTTAGCAACATCACGTATTTTAATCCCTGCCTTTGCGACAGATCCAACAGCTTTAACTCCCGAAGAAATGAGGGATTTCTTTTTGTGACAAAGCGAGCTACTTTTGGTATAAACAATATTAGTGCTGAGAAGATCCCGTCTCCTTCGTATTTATTTTGTTAGTGTAATAAAATCAAACTCATTCTGTTTTTAAATGAAATTTGATGTATTTTTTTAATTGATGGAATGGAGGGTATTTTAAGGGTGTTTATGATTAAGGAACATTTTTCTTTAAAAATGTTTCTTAATCATAAACACTTAGACTACTTTACTGTGTTAGATCCAGGTTCTGAGACTAAAATTTTATTGGTCGATCAGTTAGTGAACATAACCCTTTAACAAAAGCGCTCTACTTTAAATGATATTCAGGTTTAATTTGAATGTGCAAGTAGATTCCTCAGAATAGAATGATCAATCTCAGTGAAACAAAATATCGTGATATATACACATATTGCGATGTAATATGCTATAATATCATAAGCTTACATTTTGACCAATATCACCCAGTTCTAATTTCTAGCCTCCAATGGAAATACCTAGCAAGTCACATTTTGGAAAAAAAAATGAGTTTTTCGAGAGAAAAAAGTCCACCATAACCCCCATTCTGGACAACAGAGAAATTCTACCTATCTGAGATATTACTCTGACCTATTGTCCAACCATGTTTTAAATACTTTACGCGTAGACATTTTTCTCTCGGAAATCAGAAGTGAGACAAAACAACTTCATGTAAACAAACCAAAATGGATTCCACACCACTCAAACCAATTTATACAAACACATATGAAGAGAATGTATTTTATTGATCCCTACTAAGAGAATAAAAATAAAAATTTAAACAGACTAATGTTAATGAGGTCGAAACAACTCATAATGGTGTGAAATGTCTTTAATTGTCTTTCCAGTTTCTAGTCCCGTAACTCAAATACGCCTCCACTATCAAATTAGTTATATAAACTGCAACTTCTTCAGTAAATACACACTGTTAAAATTGGGAATATTTTTAGCATTTAAGAACTTATTGATATCCTATAGATGTTGTAATATTAAATACGATGCATAATTTATCGTTCAACCAATGAATGTAGTATCAGCAGGCAGCAGGATCCATAAAAGGTTTTGTAAAGGGGAAGAACTATAATTGCTGCAAAAGGCTGCATGAATTGTTAGCTGTTTCTCTTGAGATCCTTTTACTTGAGTGTTAAATAACGGAACACAATTTTTATGGTATACTACTCCTTAGTTTTATTATAATACCCCTAAATGTCACTTAAGGATTATTTACTTGAGTGGTTTTTGCAAAAGCAAAACAATGCCAATTAAATGATGAAGAATCTCAGCAATGAACTTCATAGAAGAGTCAAAGAACATCAACACATAGAAATACTGGAAAGAAACCAATGATATGCTGTCTTCATACAAAGTTTTCTATGAAGAGACTCTAACTGGAAAGAATGGGATGACAGCATAATTTTGGTGTGCCTATATAAATGCTATTCATTGGTATCATGGATACAGTCGAAGTGTCAAAATGGGACATTTAGATGCATAAATACACAGATACCTTACTGCAAATGTCTAACTATTTCTTTGCCTTGAACCATCCAAATTATGCTCGCTGGACTGTTAAGTATCACAACAACTTAGTGCTACTTAAGGATTTGCATCCAGAAATATATGAGGAGTTCAGAAATGGTCAATTTTCTGTCAAAAGAACAAAAAAATCCATTGTCTAGTAGTCCTGTGGACCTTACATTGGAACAAACAATAAATAACGATGCTGCCAGTCAAAGACCAGGCATAATACATTTCTGAAAGTGGGGGGGTGGGGTGGCCTTGGTTGAAAATTTTCAAAATCCACCTCTCGCCCTCTCCCCCACCACATAAACTCCTTGGATTTCGGCCACTCGATTTTCAGATTTCGGAAATTATGAAAAAAATTATAAAAATGACAAAAACATTTTGATGAAAAAGGAAAAAAAAAAAGATACTGGACCACGGCCATATGTATACGCCTAACGAAAAAGCCTTAAATTTAATCAGGATAAAACTAAACTTTTTCAAACCTTTCGATTTAGGTCCAATAACATCCATATTAAGTTTCAACAAAATTGGTTGAAAACTAAGATAGTAATAGCATATTCAAGACTTTGGGGCAAGGGCAATAACTCTGCTACGAACGGTCGAAAATAGCTCAAATTCGAACCTGGTTTTCTGAATATGTATAAACATACCAAATTTCATTTGATTCCATCAAAAATTCTAGTTTTTAGAGCGTTTACAAGCAATTATTGATGTTGATAGAAGCACTTACTGTCTAGAGGTTAAAGGGTTATAACTCTTCAAAACTGATGAAAGAGGCCTAAATCTTGAAAAAGCTTTAATTTTAATCAGGAGTAAACAAAACTTTCGAAAGAAAGAAAGACAATAAAACGCTTGAAGCCATCATTGCCTTGATCAAAGAAACTATGAATCCTTTTCAACGATGTATAGATCCAAGAAACCTCTACAATATTGGTACTGGTAAACCAGCTCCTGAACAGGTGGGGAAATTTTTACTTAATGTAAAAGTTGCAGGTGAAACTGAAAAAAAAAGGTCATGGATGAATGCTGAAGTGATCCAAATAGATTTCTGGAAAAGATCACTTGTATGGTCTGTGATGTATTTGGTTATCATGTTTTAGTTCAAATGCTCCTTTCTCTGTGATTATTGTTTTGGTTTTTAGCCATCATGCTTTGAAAAAAGTAATATTAACCCCCATAATTTGATTAGTAAAATAGATTTTTTGAAGAATCAAAATCGACCACATGAAAATCATTGTATGAAGTCCTTATTATCAACTCAAAACCCTAAAATACTGCCAGAATGCACAAAATTGATGCCATTTTCCATTTGTTTCTCTAGGGCGAGGACCTTATGTTTGGGCTTGTGGTTGCGGTGCTTCGCAACGTACTTGGGCTCTACAACCTATGCTGGTTGGTCCCTCCCCCCCAAATTTTTGACAAATCCACGCCCTATCAATGTTCATTTTTACCCATTTTGGGGGCAGCTGACCCCCTCTTCCCACCACCTGATATTATCAGTTTTTATGTCTTCATAATGTATAGTATACTAGCTATCCTCAAATTTTTTTTTTTACCCATACCCATTGGTGGTAGCTGACTCCCTCTTCCCACAACCTGATATTATCAGTTTTTATGTTTTCATGATGCAAAGTATACCATCTGTCTATCCTCAAAATTTCAGGAGTGTACTCCAAATTTTAATTTTTTTTTACCAATTAGGGCTAAAGAGGGGCATATTTTGGGGGCAGCTGACTCCCTCTTCCCACCACTTGATATTGTCAGTTTTTGTTTTTCCATTATACATTTGACTCAAACAATGTTCACCATAATTATAAACAATGTAGGTCATGGTCAGTTTTTTTTTTTCACCCCTTGTAGAGAAAAGGGGCCAAATTTTGGGGGGTAGCTGACTCGTCATTCCACTTGAATTTTTTGTCAGTTTTTCTCCCTTTATGATTCTGACTGGTTGAGCTTCATGTCACAGAAATTTTGAATATGTAGCTTTTGGGGTAAAAATATTTTACCCCTATTGCATAAAATTGGCTGATTTTGGGGGCCAGCTGACCCCCTTTTTCCACCCAGATATTTTGTCAGTTTTTGTGTTTTTTATCTTCTCTTGACATGTTTCTTTTACTGTATTAATTTGGCATTAGGGTAAAATTAACCATTGTTCGATGTATTTTGGGGGCCAGCTGACCCCCACTGTCACAAGCCCAACCAAATATTTTGTCAGTTCATGTTGTTTTGAGTTTTGAATATATGTGTAGTGATTTAACCAAAATCTTAATTATGTATCTCTGCATGTCGAAAAAAACTTCTTTTAGGGGTTTTTTGACATACCCTAGGGGCCACACCCACCCGATCTGTACCAGATGACATTAATTTTTTCAATATTTGTCAAAGTCCTCATTCATTGAAACCATCAAACCGTCTGGGTCTTGAGGGGTAAAAGCACCCGTAGCTAGCTATTGGTCTATAAACGTGGATTCAAAAATGTTGAATTTATTTAACCCTTTCTTAATATCCAATTTTTATATAAAAAATATAAAATTGTAATTATGATGTCCATAATTGTGACTTGCTATGTTTTACCTTGGAATGAATCGCAGTGAGTAGATTTAGAAAGTCACATTTAATCAGGCAATCGAGAATATTTCGGGACATCTATGAAATATATTTCAGATCTATTAATAAATAATGTTTTCCATGCACAAAATATCAAATGGCAACCTTTATGTAGGGGTTGCAAACTTAAACCCATTTTTCTCAAAAGTATTAAAATGTTAGTTACTAGGTATTTCCATTAGACGCTAGATTTGTTTGGAGTTGAACCATTTATCATCATGAAATGAATTGGAATGTATTTTGAAGTACAGAGCCAATTTAAAAATAAAAACAATATTGTTCGTTTTAAATTTGAAATAGGTAAAACGTTTTACTTACTCTGTCTTAACTTCTTCACATAGAAACTCATTTCAGCTAAAAAACTTCTGGAAATCCAAATTGAGTTTATTGTTTAAGAATAGTTAAAAGGAATTAATTAGTAAACAAGTGGTTGCCTAGCAATATACGCCCACCTTCCATATAAATAAAATATAACCTGTCAAAAATATAGTTTATATCTTTTGATCACAAAATTAAATAAAATTCTGAATTAAACTTTCAATCTTGAAAAATTATGACTAAGTCAAAATCCAATCAATGTAAAATCGTCAAATTAAAACTTCTCTAAGTTCTCAGGAATATAAATGATTACGTAAAATTTAAATGAAATCAGATGAAAACAGTAGTCCTTGTTGCATTCACAAGCCAATTTTGGCGTGTTTTGACTAAGTCAAGGGCAATAACTCAAAAAACGTATCCAAACTCAAATGTTCAAACCAAATTTCATTCAAATCAGGTGAAAAACTGTAGTCTCTATCATGTTCACAAGCCAAGGGCAATAACTCAAAAACCTATCAACAAAAAATCATCAAATTCAAACTTGTTCGAGATCTCCAGAATACATATGTTCACACCTAATTTCATTCAAATCAGGTGAAAACTATAGTCTCTGTCGTGTTCACAAACCATTTTTGACACATTCTGACTAAGTCAAGGGCAATAACTCAAAATCTGTTCAATGAAAAATCATCAAATTCGAACTTGTCCAAGATCTTATGAATATAATCCTACATGCAAAATTTTATTCAAATCCAACCAAAACTGTGGACTCGATCACGTTCACAAGCCATTTTTAACGTATTTTGGGTGTAAAACTCAGTGAATTTTTGTTGAATCGAACCCAAATTCGAACTTGTTCGAGATCTTTTGAATATAATCCTATACATAAAATTGTATTCAAATTCAAGCAAAACTGTGGTCTCTATTGCGTTCACAAGCCAATTGTGGACAGACGGACCGAAGAACGGACGGACGGACAGGGCAACATGAGCAATATACAACCACATTTCAATGTGGGCGTATAAAAATATAAAAACAAAAGAATTACAAGTAATCGTGTTTTAGACAGTTACAAATTGCTTCACAATTATTTTTACCCAGCGTAATAAAGAGGATTAATTGTTGCAGCTAGTGCTGGCACGATATATCGTTATATCGCGATACAACATGCCGTGATACGTGTATCGTATCGCAAGGTTGTGTATCTATACTTGACAATATCTCTCATTTCATAAAAATAGCGATGGCCATCATAATACGCCCACTTTTATAACGGCAGCCAATTCTTCCGGGGGGTTGACAAGAGTGGAGAGTAAATGAAAGATTCTGAGAATGACATTTTCTCTTTTTACAAGAGTAAAACAATGGGTTAAAGTTTCCTGGATAAAACAAATATGTCACTGAAATATGCATAAAACAAGGGCAACCAACGTTTAGGTTCCATCTTAAAATGATTAAGAACAGTCACATTTTTGTTGATGTTTCTGATTTTCAATAAGGTGTATCCCAAGGTCAATACAAACGCTCAAACCAGGTTTCATCAAAATCCTTCAAGAAACAAGCTCTCTATTGTTTCCACAACACATTTACAAAGATAGTGGACCACGGCCATATACGCCTAACGTAAAAGCCTTAAATTTAATCATGAGTAAACTTAACTTTCTCAAACCTTTCGATTTAGGTCCAATAACATCCATTTTAAGTTTCAACAAAATCGGTTGAAAACTAAGATCAAGACTTTGGGGCAAGGGCAATTACTCTGCTACTAACGGTCGAAAATAGCTCAAATTCGAACTTGGTCTTCGTCTTCTGAATATGTAGATACATACCAAATTTCATTTGATTCCATCAAAAATTCTAGTTTTTAGAGCGTTTACAAGCAATTGATGTTGATAGAAGCACTTACTGTATAGAGGTTAAAGGGCGAAAACTCCTCAAAACTGATGAAAGAGGCCTAAATCTTGAAAAAGCTTTAATTTTAACAGGGAGTAATCTAAACTTTCTCAAACCTTTCGATTTAGGTCCAATAACATATATTTTAAGTTTCATCAAAATCGGTTGAAAACTAAGAGAGTAATAGCATATTCAAGATTTGGGGCAAGGGCAATAACTCTGCTTCTTAACGATCGAAAATAGCTCAAATTCGAACTTGATCTTTGTTTTTTGAATATGTATACACATATCAAATTTCATTTGATTCAGTCAAAAACTCTAGTTTTAAGAGCGTTTACAAGCAAATGTTGACGGACGGACCGACGGACGGACAAGGGTGCCGACAATATCCTCATAGAGAGATGAGGGCGTATAAAAACAAGGGCAATAACCAATGAAATATATTAAGATTTGTCTGATATTCAATAGGGTTCATCCTCACAACAAGTTTCATTAAAATCAATCAAGAAGCCAGCTCTCTCTCCTGTAAACAATATGGAGAGTGTAACAGGCTGAAAATTTAACGTGTTTTAAAGAACAAGGGCAATAACTCCATGTTTTTGATGTTTCTGATTTTCAATAGGGTTTGTCCTAAAGTCAATACAAATACTCATACCAAGTTCCATCAAAATCCATCCTGAAATCAGCTCTCTATCGTGTCCACAACATATTTTCAAAAGCAAGGGCAATAACCCATGAAATATTTTTCGATTAGTCTCATTTTCAATAGAGTTCATCCTTGGGTGATTACAAACACTCACAGCAAGTTTCATCAAAATCCATCAAAGAAACCAGCAATCTATCGTGTTCAAAGAGTTTAACAGGCTGAAAAAATTAACGTGTTCAAGAACAAGGGCAATAACCTATTAAATATATCAAGATTTGTCTGGTTTTCAATAGGGTTCATCCTCACAACAAGTTTCATTACAATCAATCGAGAAACCAGCTCTCTATAGTGTCAACAACTTTGAAACTGTATCGGGCTGAAAAATAAACGTGTTTTAAAGAACAAGGGCAATAACTCATAAAATATTTTTTCGATGTTTCTGATTTTCAATAGGGTTTATCCTAAGGTCTGGGCAGTACATCTCCATGCCATCCATTGCGAGGTATTATGCAAAATTTTTATTTTAGACGAACCACTGGACCACTATCAAAGATTTTATACTACCGCCCTGTCCTGTTCCCGCCGGTAATTTTCCATTGATTTACTGACAAGTCACAAGATGTCCATCAAACCACCAATTAATGGGCTACATATCGCACCTTCGCTTCGACTTTTCTGTCAACATTGAACCTCAAACCCCTCCAGATATTTCTGGTTTTTCGATAGATTTACTTCACAACATATACAAAATATCTATCTTGATCAAACTCGTGCCCCGAAAAGGTAAAACTACATAAAATGATGGCAAATTAGGTATTAAGCGATGAAAATTAATCAAAAAGCGCCATTTTTTTTATTCCGACTCCAAAGGTCATGACGCATTGGTCATGTGACAATTATCGTAAATATTGAAATATTAACGAGCCATTTACGATTTGTTTCAGGCAACGCTAATCTCGTAAAGTTATGATTATCATAAGTTGCTCGTATCTTTTCCTAGTTACGAGAATCTTAGACATAAGATATCATAAAATTACGAACTTTCTGACAACAGGCCCCAGCTCTCTATTGTATTGTATATTAAATGATGACACCAAATTTCATTATAATGTGGATGTATAAAAAAAGTCTGAATTGAAATCCAAAACCACACCCACACTGTTTTAGGCAATCAACTGAGATTAATATAGACACCAAAATTATCAAAATATATTTAACAAAATTTGTCATTCCAAGATGGTGTCTGACGATATATGTAAGCTTATGTATGTATACAACAAATGTGTTGCCAGATCATCCATCTGGAGATTTTCTTGTTTAAATTTCTTTTCTTTTTTCTTCAATTCTATTTTTTGTGCACATACAATCTCAAACTAATATCATTAATTAAGAAATACACCAATTATACACATTAAAGCTTGATCTGATTCTTACCTTAAAAAGCCTGGATGTTTAGAGATTTCTTTTTACCATTAACCACTTGCAATGAACAAACAACCTGTTCACAGTATCAATAAATACTATTAATTAATACTATTAATTATCATATTCCATATCAAATTTTGTGATGACACAAAACAAGACATGTTTTAATCTTAAAGGATTTATGCCAAGTTAACTAATATCACATTTTTTGCTGAAAAAAATAATATTTAAGTCAAATTATGAAAGTAAAAAGAAAGAAATATGGTTAGTTAGTTTATGAATATTTTCTGTTAGGATCTTATGAAACTCACGGAAATGATGTAAAAATAGACACAGATTCTGTCAAAGTTCAAACTTAACTTTATTGTTAATATTTTCAAAAAAATTTTTATTTGGTAACATGTTTGAGAAACTAAGTTTGAGGATGAAGTCAAATATACAACAATCCGCCATTTTCTCTGTCGGATGTTACTAATGCGATGAATGATACTGTTGAAGTCAAATCGAAATTGGCTTTATTTATAAAAAAGTGTATTTATAGCTGGTGTGAAAACTTAGTAAATAATTGTGTTGGATGAAATTGATGGCAATATCGGAATGTGTTCATTCTATAGGTGTAAGAATTCGTGAAAAGACTAGACATGACCTAAATGACAATTTTTTTAGTTTCACATGAGCCCTATACCTTAAAGACTGTGTTAATAAATCCACCAGAATTTAGCCATTTTATTTGCATTGTTGTCATCATGATTGGAATACTTGCTATCAGACCTAACTTGGGTCCTTGTCCCAAAAATCCAGACATTCATTTCAGAAATTGAGCTATTTTTTCATCCCAAACTGAAACAGCTTATCGCTATCATTTTATCAACAGGGCTTCAATTTTTTTTTTATATTGTCTATGCTGTCACTAGGTCACCTGAGGTAGATCTATTTAAAAATTGATTTATTCATTTATTTTATCTTGGCATAAATCCTTTAAATTGTTAGTTTGACAACTTTATGATATGCAATTTATTTTTCCTTTATGGCTCTAATAGAAAAATTGAAAACATTTCAGTTTCCAATCAAATTACAGATCAAAATGGTTTATTTACAATGATAACCATATGTTTTGATATCTAAACATTGAAGTCATCATTTCTTTCAAACAGGTTATTTGTTCATTAGAGAGGTCTACCATCTTTTCAGAGAAAAATTTCATTTATCAAGATATTCTATTGCCCAAAATAATTTCATTTTCAAAAAATTGAAATTGACAACTGTTTTCACTGGTTTTGTGAAGGTGTTATAACTTGGCATTGATGGCTGCATAGGAAGTAGTAGTGTGTTTTATATTCCCCAGTCATTGCACTCCCGTTCAGTGTACTGTGTACCATAATCGATAACAGATGCACTGTTGATTGAGTTTATCAGCTCCTTGATTATTGAGTATTTGCTACAGTAATCAACAACTGGTTGCCTAGCAACCACTTCCTTGATAAATTTTTAGTATATCAAGATCATTCTCCAATTTGTGTCAAATCGTATCAAAAATATAACCTGCAAAAAATATAGTTAATATCTTTTGATCACAAAATTATATAAAATTCTGAATTAAACTTTCAATCTCGAAGCTTTAGGACTAAGTAAAAATCTGTTCATCGTAAAATTGTCAAATTTAAACTTCTCTAAGTTCTCATGA
The DNA here is from genome assembly GCA_029955415.1 of Lottia scabra. Taxonomy (NCBI): domain Eukaryota; kingdom Metazoa; phylum Mollusca; class Gastropoda; family Lottiidae; genus Lottia; species Lottia scabra. The sequence goes on along the minus strand of JARJEI010000014.1, from coordinate 8,662,601 downwards.
ATATAAATGATAACATCAAATTTCTATGAAATCAGATGAAAACTGTAGTCTATATTGCGTTCACAAGCCAAATTCAAACTTGTCCAAGATCTCATGAATACAAATGTTCACACCAAATTTCATTCAGATCAGGTGAAAACTGTAGTCTCTATTGCGTTCACAAGCAATTTCGACGCATTTTGACTAAGTCGAGGAAAACAACTAAAAAAACGTTCATAAAAAAATCGTCAAATTCAAACTTGATATCATGAAACATGGTTCCCGTGGATATTTCGTTTCATTTTCAAGGAGGTTTTTGGATAAATTTCAAGTATTTTCAAGGATTTGGCAATCTGATTTTTTGACAATTCATTGAAATAAATCCATTATGAAATTAAAAATAAATTCATGATTATAACGTATATAAATACGATCCTTTCAGGAACTTTTCTACATCAACAAAGATTTTTTGAAAATGGCGACATAATTCAAAACAGATTTATCTCCCTTCAAAGAAATTCAAACCACTCTAATTTCTTTGATGATAGGCCCAGCTTGGATTACACTGCATAACAGGAATTTATTTGTTAGGATCTAACAGTTTTCCTCCGGATTTATTGATGCAGATGAATAATGCATAGGAATGGTCCATATACTACTGCTATATAAACAGATGCAGTGTTAAGTGTCAAATTGGGTCAGTCCACCTTAAACAAAGGGATGTTATTTCACGCATAACGTCGATTGAGAATGAAATCACGTTTTATCAAATAAAACTAAAATTATAATGTAATTTTAAAAAAATCAAGGATTTTCAAGAGTATTTTTGGAAAAATGGGAAATTCAAGGGTATTTCAAGCCTTCCAGGAATTTCAAGGACCACGGGAACCATGTGAAAAAAGATAGTGGACCACAGCCATATACACTCAACATAAAAATTGGTTGAAAACTAAGATAGTAATAGCATATTCAATACTATGGGGCAAGGGCAATAACTCTGCTTCTAATGATAAAAAATAGCTCAAATTCAAACTTGATCTTCGTTTTATGAATATGTATACACATACCAAATTCCATTTGATACCATCAAATCCCGCCCTCCTCTCTGCTTTTTATTTACAAACTTCGCCTATAATTTCATTAATTAAATTGGTGATGCCTAATCTAAAAATAAAAGCTGTAAATTGCCAAAATTGTTTGGTCACTTTTTGTGTTTGGAAAGAATATCAGAAATCTTACCTGTTGTGATCAGGGCCTACTACACTATACTTATAATCTGTTTGTATTTTATTCATCTGTAAAAACTGATGCAAACGACTTTTAGCATTCTCCAATGTCCAGTTGCCATGGAGATCAGCATTTAAATCCACATCTTCTGACTGAAATATGTACTTTCATTAGCTGTTACCAGGATTGTTAGTGCTAGAATTTCATTATGAATAAATTTAACCCCAATAGGTCTATCTAAGCTATGGATTTTAGAACTGTTTTATATTATCTAGATTTTTATACTACAAAATACAACATTGTATATGTGGCTCAATTTTAAATAATTTCAATATAACAGAATCAAGATTTTTTAAAAATGAAATGAAACAAACAAATATTCCTTTTTTAGCTATGTTGAAAAACAGTGAAAATTGGGAAAACTGAACCCCCTGAACATCAGTTTCCCTTGTTCCCATGCTACATCGACAAAAAAATGAAGACCAAAATACAATACAATATAAAAATACTACACTGGCCAACCCTGAAAATCGTGTAACATTTGATTCTCGTGCATTGAATTATCAATACAGTGCATGCGCAATCTAATATTGTCGTACCTGTATGTCGTAACCCGCCCTGCACCAGCACTGTTAACTGTACAGTTCTAGTTTTTTTTTATTTTTATGTCCAACACTTCAGGCGAGTGCCAATGAAGAAGCAAGGCATGCTTTTGGATTTTGTCTTGTATATTGTATATTTATGCCATATCCTTTTCCTGTTCTATAGCTCCTTATTCAGTATTTATTTCTATTTTGTACTTTTTCAGTGTATAATTGCATATCATTATTTGTTTTCATTTTTGTCGCTCTTGGTTTTGCAAAGGTTTCCAAGCTATGATATTTTAAACATTCGTTATGTCTTGTTTCAATCTCAAAGTTATTAAAAAGAAAATACAGGGTACAAATTACTTTTTTTTTATTTGCATAGCAGTTTTTTGCTCTCATGGTCAATATTGCATTGCAGTTTTAAATTTTGTGGAGCAATTTCTTCTGTGAGCGTTGATTTTGTATAGCACATTTTTAAAACTCTATTTGACCTTAAAACTCTTGCTATATAGAAGCTACGTATGTTTAATAAAAGACATGAATAGTATTCTGGAACAGTGTTTAACAAAGAACTAGCACCAATATTTGATTATCACAACATTCATTTGAATTTTTATCATTACAGCCTTCGAGTTGCGCTCCAAACTGTATTGTTTCCATTAATTTTTTAATTTTTTTTTATTTTTATTTTTATTTTTTTTTTTTGTAATTGTTGTCAGAGTACCCAACAAAAATAGCGATGGCCATCGTAATACGCCCACTTTTCTAATGGCAGCCAATTTGTCCGGGAGGTTGACGAGAGTTGTCAGTAAATGAAAGATTCTGAGAGTGATATTTTCATTTTAAGGGTGTTAATTGGGCTATTTCACGTTATGAAAAAATGGATTAAGTATATGAAATAATGATTTCTTGAGACTTGTTGTGCATTTGTTGATGATTTGGGGTCCTTCTCGATAGTTTAAGGTTGATTTCATGTCAATCAGATTTTTTTTAATGAGTTGACAGCCCTTTCAAACATGTCATAAAAATTGGACATTTCAAACCTTTGATACAAGTTTAAAAAAATGTGAATAGATCAATCTACATCAAACTTGGCATAAATGTAGACAATTACATTGCCGAGAAACGTACAGAGCGATTTTCCCAAAAAAAATATTATTTTGGTGGTTACCATGGAAATGCGAAAATTGTACGAAAATTTACACGTAGGTACGGCAAACATTTTCCAGGGGCCAAACTGATTAGAATTTTCGAAAAAACTCTCTGTACGTTTCATTCTTATTGAATAAGCTTTCAATCAAGACCAAGATCGTAATTTTCCAATAAAAAATGGCTGAGAAATCTTGTACCAACCGGGACACATTTTGCTCCTTTTTCCCAATTTTTTAGCAAAAACTAACGAAATACCTAATTTCTTTTCGGTTTTTTTCATTCTATATAGTTTACAAATAAAGTAATAATAATTATCTACAATCTGAGCCCAAAAATAATAAGTAATTCGCAAAAATTCCATCTCGTGTTTTTTTTCTCGAACGCTAGCCCAATCAATACCCTTAAAGGAGTTTTGTTACATTTTTTTTTCTTTATTTTTATGAACTTAAAAATGTTAAGTTTCATTATGATAGGCTAAGTCACTGAAATATGAACAAAACAAGTAGTAGGCTGTAAATCCCAAGTCCCGTGACCATTGTTTGCCCTAGAGAATTTTATGATGGTTTCTGATAGAGGGGTTCCTAATGAAGATTTTTGGAGGTTGCAACCTCTCAAAGCTTTGGGCTAAGGTCAGGAGAGCCACAAATCCAAAATGGCGGCCAGAAATAGGTCAGAATTTAGGAATCGGTTTATCATTCTCAACCATAGCCTTAAAATATATGATTTCATATGTTTTCGGGACCAGTGAATCCATTTCGGACAGTTCCGAACCGACAGCGCCACCTATAGGCGAGATTTGGCGCCAAAATACCAAAATTTGAGACCAAGGCATTTGCAACAACCATGACCTTGTGATATGTCTTTTTATATGTTTTGTGGTTCGCTAGGTTCATTCGCGACACTCGCAGAACGATATCGCTGACTATTAGCCCGATCCGGCACCAAATATTGCAATTGATGGTCCGAATCAAGGACCGAAATATATGTCATCACCTCATATATCCTTCTTGTATTGAGGACCATGAGGCCCAAAATTGTAGGCATTAACAGATGATTGTGGCGACCTGAAAACAGGTAAAAGTCACCACCGCTTTTCGAATCGAGCTCCACATGAAAACGAAATCCCATGTTTCACGATAGTCTGTCTAGTTTCACTTTCGGTTTCGTGCTTGGTGTGAACTTTGGATGGATTTCATAGCAATTTATCATGTCTAAAGCTTTATTGACGCCAAATCAAGGATCGAAAACGACCAGTTGCGAATTTCTGTGAACTTTGTGATAAGGTTTCTTGATGGATTTTGATGAAACTTGGTGTGAGTGTTTGTCATAACCTTGGAATTAACCCTATTGAAAATCAGAAACATCGATAAATATTTTATGAGTTATTGCCCTTGTTCCTTAAAACGTGTTAATTTTATAGCCCGTAACACTCTCAAAGTTGTGAACACAATAGAGAGCTGGTTTCTTAATGGATTTTGATAAAACTTGCTGTGAGTGTTTATAATCATCCAAGGAAGAAGCCTATTGAAAATTAGAAAAATCGAAAAATATTTAATGGGTTATTGCCCTTGTTTTTTTAAAATACTTTGTGAACACGATAGAGAGCTGGTTTCTTGATGGATTTTGATGAAACTTGGTGTGAGTGTTTGTCATAACCTTGGAATTAACCCTATTGAAAATCAGAAACATCGATAAATATTTTATGAGTTATTGCCCTTGTTCTTTAAAATGTGTTAATTTTATAGCCCGTAACACTTTTTGGTTTCTTGATGGATTTTGATGAAACTTGGTTTGAGTGTTTATAATCACCCAAGGATGAACCCTATTGAAAATTAGAAGAATTGAAAAATATTTCATGGGTTATTGCCCTTGTTAACTTGTAGTTGTAAACACTCAAAAATCGTTTTCGACATATGTTTCATTTACTGATACTTCTTGTCGACCTCCCGGACGACTTGGCTGCCATTACAAAAGTGGGCGTATTACGATGGGGCATCGCTATTTTTTTAATTGTATTGGTTCACTGAGGAAGTGTGTTTATATACACATGAAACGTTGGAGAAATAAATGGTTTTATGTTGACAGAAGTTTAATTTTTTAAAGCCTCATATCTTCATCATGTCAAAGCATCATAGTTTTTTACAACTGAGATCACCATTAATCATCTTCATGATTGGTTTTGTTCAACTGTCAGTTTTATTTGGAATTTACACATTAATGTGTGGGCGTATAAAAACTATTACTTTCAATTTTGCCATGTTTTTTAATGCAATTCTGCAATTGCCATGTTAATGCAATTAATGGAATTATTGAAACTAGACCTGTTCGACACAGATCATCAGCTTCCGAGTAGTTTTCGTTTGATATATTTATTTTGCGTAAAAGATAAGCATGATTTCAGGATGGAATACAGATTATTTCCCTTTTTTGACAAAGCCAGTCTTTGTCAAATTTGAAATTCTCTGAATACAGTCATTATATTTTTCAGAATATAACAAAATATTTGCTTCAGAAACATGACATTTAATTTTTCGTGACACAGGTAATAGGAGCCATGGTGAATGGCCATTTTTAACCAAATTTAACTTTTATGGCCATTTTGACTAGGGGCCATTTTGGATAGGGGCCCAATTGACTATAACCCGTTTAGCTAAACATTGCTCTTTTTGTTAACTTTTTGTAAAATGTCATTATCAATGATTGTCATTCATTAAACTCTTTGTTTTTGGACAAACTAGTAAAATAATCCAATACACAAACCAATATCCAATTAAAATTAAGATAGCAATTCTGTTTTGAACTCTTTTGTTTTTGATTGACAGCTGGTGTGCTATATTAAGTTTATGGTCCCATAGTTAACACCTGCTATTATCACATTGTTGACCAATTACATAATCCTTATAACTCCCTGTGGAATTATAATCCTCTAATTAGTGTATCTTATTTAAGATTTTTTGCTGATTTTTGTTTATAAATTATGATTTATACATTATATAAAAGCTGTGAATTTGTACATTATAAATCTGTTTTAAAAATTTCTCTAAGTAGTCTATAACTCTTTCAGGGGATCTTATTATATTAAAAAGACCCATTTTCAAAACTGAATATTTCATGAAATAAAAGTCACAAATTATTATTGAAAAGCTTGTGGCGAGCACATTGCATTGACAACAAAATGATTGATGTGAAAACCCAAGTTCTAGTGTTATAATTATCCAAACATGTGAGATTTTGGAAAATTGTTCATTTTCAAAACCCCCATAAAATCAAAAGTAATTAACCAAAATTATAAATGTTGGTATCAAATGAAAGTGTGGCCAAAGAAGAATCGTTTTGTCCAAAAATATAGGTTGCAGATGGTCAAGGTCAAAAGTTATAAGCCTAGATATTCAAGGCCTATCACAAAAAACTTTGAATTAAGGTTTTGAAAAGACAAATTCAAAATTCCAAAGATAGTGGTCCAATAACATCCATTTTAAGTTTCAACAAAATTGGTTGAAAACTAAGATAGCTATAACATATTCAAGACTTGGGGCAAGGGCAGTAACCCTGCTACTAACGATCGCAAAAAAGCTCAAATTCAAACTTAATCTTTGTTTTCTGAATATGTATATACATACTGAATTTCATTTGATTCCATCAAAAATTCTAGTTCTTAGAGCGTTTACAAGCAATTGATGTTGATAGAAGCACTTACTGTATAGAGGTTAGAGGGCGAAAACTCCTCAAAACTGATGAAAGAGGCCTAAATCTTGAAAAAGATGTAATTTTAATCAGGAATAAACTTAACTTTCTCAAACCTTACGATTTAGGTCCAATAACATCCATTTTAAGTTTCATCAAAATCGGTTGAAAACTAAGAGAGTAATAGCATATTTGAGGCAAGGGCAATAACTCTGTTTGTAATGATCGAAAATAGCTCAAATTTGAACTTGATCTTCGTTTTATGAATATGTACACACATATCAAATTTCATTTGATTCCGTCAAAAACTCTAGTTTTAAGAGCGTTTACGAGCAAATGTTGATGGACGGATCGACAGATTTGAGGCAAGGGCAATAACTCTGATTCTAACGATCGAAAATAGCTCAAATTCGAACCTGATCTTTGTTTTATGAATATGTACACACATATCAAATTTCATTTGGTTCCGTCAAAAACTCTCGTTTTTAGAGCGTTTACGAGCAAATGTTGATGGACGGACGGACAGGAGTGCCGACAATATATACGTCCTCATAGAGAGATGAGGGCGTATAAAAAAAAAAGGCGACTAGAGGACCTATATAATTTTCAAAATTGTATTTTGAATCAAGTTTGAAAAAAATCGGATTGAAAATGGGGGAGGAGTAGTATTTCGCTTTTTTTTAAGATGGCGGCTAAACGGTTAGGAATTTGCATATACGGCAAGTGTACAAAATTTTTGTGCAAATCGAATAAAAAGTAAAGAAATTTAAATTTTGGCCGAAATTCGGTACAAAAAGTTATAGATAAAATTTTCAAATTTCAGAAAGCGCAGTCTGCTCAAAAGTTCTTTTAAGATTGCACCCAAAAAAATTCACGAAAATCAAACAAATAATAATCAATCTATGGCCGATTTAAAAAATTAAGGAGTTTTCCGCTACACCACTTCCGGTCGGAATCTGATGTCTGGAAATATATTTAAAAGGCAATGCAGCGGTTTTGATTTTTTTTTACCCAATGCCAAAAATGTTCTAAGTATTACAGTTTTTGCTGTGAGTAAGACAACGATTACAAAAACTAAAAAAAAAACTAGATCCATAGGCTTTGCATGGTTCTGAGCAGTGCGTAACAGTTTAGGAATTACTTAAACTGTTTTTAAAAGGGTCTGTATTGGTATTATTTCTAGACAAAGAAAGCTACCACAACTAGCGAAACCTTGTATGTTACTTGTAAAGTAAAAAATCGCAAATTTGATTTGCATACAAAACCGGAAGTATACATCGGACTTCAAATATGAATACATAGTCGGATAGATCTCATGGAGGGCAAAAACTTTAGTTCAGGTCACAATGTCACCAAAGAAGGTCAAGGTCACGAGATATGAGCCCTGAAAGTTTTGGTAATTACTGAAATAAATAAAACGGAAGTGCAAGAAAGGCAAAACGGAAGACCAAAAATCGATTGACAATGCTTTGAATGCAATCGACTGTAGTTTCGAAAAATATCAAAGTTACGAATTCCGCTAATAACCCTGAGGCCCCATTTTGAGTTTTCCAAAAGTTAGTCATATCAATACGGCGGCCGTTTTGTAACTTACGGGTTAAATTTTTTTATTTCAAATTGTTGATATACCATAATGTAAAATATTGCAAAAAACAAATTTCAAGTATATTCAAAATTCCGGAAGTTGAAATTTCAAATTTACAAGCTAATTACGTCAAAACCGGAAGTGGTATCAATTTTACGAAAACAGATTTTGGATTGCAATCGAAATATCTTTCCATCTGAAAATTTTCAGATCGATTGAAATAAAATTTGAAAAAAACACGCACAGTTACAATGGAAATTTGCACAAAATTTTAATTTAAGTGTATATTGTCGTATATCATTGGAAAGAGCAAATTACGCATAATATGATTGTTAATTCATTTTTGACGTATTTACGCTAGGTCACGTGACAGGACTGTTTAAAGTCAAAAATCACAAATTTCAATTGCCTATAAAACCGGAAGTATACATTAGATCACAAACATGAATACATCATTGGATAGATTTCATCAAGGGCAATAACTTTTGTTCAGGTACCAAGGTCACCAACGGTCAAGGTCAAAAGATATGAGCCTTGAAAGTTTTAGTAATTGCATAAAAAATCAAAAAAAAAAAAAAAAAAAAAAATTGAAATCAAAATTCAAAAATCGGCGGCTAGACTTTTTAGTTTTTTAGCAATCTATTGTAGTTTTCAAAAATACTAAAGTTACGGATGCTGCTCATAACCCTGAGGCCCCATTTTTAATTTTACAAAAGTTACTCATATCAAAATGGCCCATTATCTGTTACTTCCGGGTCAGATTTTTTTATTTCAAATTGTTGTTATAACAAATTATAACACAATGAAAAAATCAAATTTGAAATATCTTCAAATTTCCGGAAGTTGAAAATTTAAATTTACAAGCTAATTACGTAAAAACCGGAAGTGGTATCAAAATTTTGAAAACTGCATTTTGTTTAGAATTAAAATGTCTATACACCTGCAAATTTGCAGATCGAACGAAATAAAATTATAGAAGTTGAAAAAAACGCAAAAATTTAAATTAAAAAAATAGTCAACTAAAAGTCAAAATTGGAGAAGTTTAAAACCTTTATTTAGTAGCGTACAGTTATAGAAAATAGTTCAAAACAGTTTTTTTAAAAATCGGATCAAAAATAGAGACGTGAGATTCAAAAAACCAAAATTGTGTTTTTTGTTCTACCTCATTTCCGGTTTGTCAAAATGGCACCAATTTATATTTAATAGTTCATGGTCAACAATTTATCGTAGGGAATTGAACAAATCTGTATGTGGCATGTTGCCTTCTTACTAAAAAAGCGAGTGTAAAATTCGAAAAAAATAAAAAAATAGCCGTTTGCAAAACAATGCAGTGCGTTCGATTATCGAACGCACTGCAAATAAAATAAAAATATCAAAAAAGTTAATGGAAACAATACAGTTTTGAGCGCAACTCGAAAGCTGTAGAAATATACTCCAATTAAACAAGATTATTATTTTACAAGGTGTTAAAAGAATTATGTAAGAATAAAGAAACCAAGTACTGACGATCCGAACCGCAAAACGAAACTCGAAATCCAAAAAGACATTTTGACGAAACATAGGTAACAGCTTAAGAACTTTTCATATGAGGAATTATATCAATAATACATGAGTAAGTATATCATAATGAAAAGTGGTATCAGGTGTCTAGAAGAGTAAGCATACCCTGCCTGGCGCCACACCCGTCCTAGCTGTTAAACATCCACAAAACTACAAAACAAAAACGTGAAAAAGCGTCGGATGAAACAAACATGACTCGACGACAAATTTACACAAACTCAATCCGTACGCTATCAATCAACGAGGAACCATATTATCAGAAGGGCAAGCAAATACTGCCTAGAACACCACCAGTAATAGCTGCTTAATATTTAAGATAGAGGGAGGCAAAACAAGAGTAGTGTCTAGTAAAATTATAAAAATAAGGTGACAACTCGACAGTTTCGTGAGGATAAATTAAAAATAATCGTTTAGCAAAAGCATTTGCAGTCATAACACAAACAGATGATTTGTATTGATAAATCAATTTTTGATGGCGGTCTTAAAATTTCCTAAGAGAGCTTTAGTTAGAGTCGGTTTTAGTTCACATCTTTGTAGTAGACTAACACACTACAACTTAAAGACAGAAGCATAAAATCGCGTCAAATAAAATTAGTGACCAGACGACAAATGTTAAAAGTTAAAGGGACGTAACTGATGAAAATATACAATTTCTACAATTAAGGGACGTAACTGATCATAATAATTGCAATGTTATGATAATAAAAGGGGGGTGGCTGAGTACGTCCGAATAAAGGAGAACAATTCAATGACGAAAAGTGTTACCGGTGAGAAGAAGGGTCAACAAATATTATATAGAACAACACCGGTAATAGTTGTTTAATATTGAAGATAAAATAGGTAGGCAAAACAATTAGTAGTGTCATGTAAAATTAGAACAAAAGGTGAGTAATTTCGTGAAGACAGGTTTAAAAAAAATGAATCGTTAAGCAAAAACATCTGTAATTATAGCAGAAACAGATATTTTATATTTATCAATTAGTTCATGATGGCGGCCGTAAAATTTCTTAAGAGAGATTTTGAGTCGATTTGGTAAATATCCTTGTAGTAGTAGCTTAGATGTTAGAAGCTTCGATCTAGCTAAGAAATCATCGTAGAAAGAACATGCTCTAGAGTATCGAAGTTAGTAAGTCACTTGCTTCTCATAAACTTGAAGGTAATAAATTTGGGATTGAACGCAAAATAAGAACTGTCATTAGAGTTTCTTAACCAATCAGATTGGCTGTGGGCGTGGTCATTGAAGATCTTCAGGGTTTGTCGTCATGCTGGATATTTAGACGGTTAGACGGTTCGTAATTTGTCTATCCAGAAGCTCTCACTTTGCAATCGCTTGGTTTTTGGTTTGATTGATGTGGAGACATATACTTTTTCTATGGGCATAACAAGAAGATCTTCTATGGAATGATTGGTCAATTGAAATGATTTGTAGAGTTGAGGTACTATTTTACGGAATACAATTACTATCTTTATTACAAGCACCTTTTCAACTAGGTTTCACAAGTCTTCGTCAGGCAATGATGAAGACATTCAGAAAAATACATATAAAATAGTTAACAATAATAACAATCTATATTAACATGTAGGTATAAAAACTTTGATAATACTGTTATACTGTTTTTCTGTCTTTGATAAGGTAAAAAAAATCCAGTATCTCTGTTAGGGAGCCGCGGTGGCTCAGTGAGTTAGACGCTTGCTCGCTCACCTCCCGGCATGGGTCGAGATGATACCTTCGGATTTTTCAACCCGGTTTCCGGAGGAGACAATAAACCGAGGCCCCGTGTGCTATTGGCTGTGCACGTTAAAGATCCCTCGACAGTTGGAAATCGAAAATACGAGCAGGCTAATGCTGCTGTCCTAGCAAAATTTCCCTAATTGCACACTGCATTGCATTTGCCCGTCCTCAATTAGCCCATATAGATGCAGAAAAGTATTCCATTGTATTCTATTTTGACGGTTATTTGAAGCATGTTCCGCAATGGCTGATTGTTGCCTGCTTTTCGTATGGCTCTGGTCTGACTTTTGCTTGAAGTATAGTCTGCAATGTTTGGTTGGAGGTGAATGTTACATCAATTCCAGTTTTTACAAGCAGTCGGATCTTGTAACTGGAGGAGCCATTAAATGGTAGATTAATTTTCATAATTTTTATACCCTGCATGTTTATATAGATTGTTGTTAGTGTTAACCATTTAGTTTATATATGTAACCCTTTGGATATCTGTATCATTGCCTGATGAAGACTAGTGAAACCTAGTTAAAACATTGCTTGTAATAAAGGTAGTAATGGCATTCCATAAAATAGTGCCTTATTTATAACATCATTTCTATGTTCATAAACCATTCGGACCATTTATGTCAAACAACATATTAAGTTCATTTATTCCTTAACACATGCATTAACAAATTATTTACTCCGTGAATACATTAGACTGGTCTAAAATGGGAATACCTGTCAGGAAAATTAAATGTCATGTTTATGAAGCAAATATTTTGTTATATTCTGAAAAATATAATGACTGTATTCAGAGATTTTCAAATTTGTCAAAAAATGGTTTCGCCAAAAAAGGGAAATAATCTGTATTCAATCCTCAAATCATGCTTATCTTTTACGCAAAATAAATATATCAAACGAAAACTACTCTGAAGCTAACAGATCTGTGTCGAACAGGTCTAGTTTTTATTGATATTTGTAACGTTTTCTCAATTTCATAAATTTGCGTTTTGTTTTATGTTATGTACCGACCCTCGCAAGTAAGCTGGATATATCGAACTTGTTGTTTACGATGTTGACAATTTCTGTTATAAACTTTGATAGATATGCTAAGATTTCATACGCTTAGGCTGGCCACAATGTAAGGAGTTGTTTTAATTGTATTATAAGTTTAATGAATAACTTAAATAAGTTTTTTGTACATTTTATTGAAATATTATAAGAGAACTTCATTTGTTTACCGAGGTCACGTGGCATAGCTAGGCCTACACTTTTTCATAATTCTGACTTGTTTCTTACCCCGAATGAATAGTTAACTGGCCTATACTTAACCCTTTATTGTAATGTTCCTGACCTGTTTAGCACATTTTGATAAATTTGTGATGTTTTTCTAAAAAAACCATTTCGGCGATGTTTTCATGTGGTTTTTTGCATTAGACAAACGTTGTCTACATTGATTTTTTTGAATTTTTTGCAGCCTGTCACCAATTGGTTTGCTTGGATACACTTCTGAATAAACTGGTTTAAACTACACGCAGTTGTATCTTTACATGCCAGGCGTGACAAATAGCATCATTAAATAACCTTAATTGTGGGACTCTGCAAAGTCCCAGTTTGTTTTCAGAACGTGTATTCTTTTTTTTTTACCCCCAATACTGGTACCTATCAAAGAAAAATTGACATGGGCGTGGCACATCTGGGTTAAATTTTCATTTTGTTTACATTTTGTGGTCTGGAAAAAATCATATAAAATACAATTTTCTCTTTACCTTAGCTCAATTATATCAAAATCTCAGATGATTCACCTTTTTAGTTAAAAAAAAGGAACGGGTTTTAGAAATTTCAAGTCACCACAATACATTTGACGTGGGCGTGGCACATCTGGGTAAAATTTTGTTTTTGTTGAAATTTTGTTTATCAAAAATAAATATAATTTACATTTTTTTTTCAAAAAATTATGCATTACCAGAGTACTATTTAGATATATCAACCACCAATATCAAACCCCAGTAATGCTGACTTATCCCCTTTAAAGTAATAAAAGTAAATACCTCAGCGACTCTTCTTTCATCAGCTAATCTATCTAAATATTCTTGTGGTGGACCACGTTCATAACGTGGATATTCCCTCATTGGATCTTGCTGAGTTACAATAGGAACACCTTTAAAAGAAATGAAAGTTTATATCTGTCAAGAATCATGCCATCTAGAGTGTTTACAGGCTAAAAATTGACCCCGTTTTCAAGAACAAGAGCAATAATTCATAGTAAATATTTTTCGATTTTGTTGATTGTCTATACGGTTTGTCTTTAGGTGATATGAACCCCAAGTTTCCTCAAAATCTGTCAAGAATTTTGCCTTATAGAGTGTTTACAAGCTGAAAATTAAACATGTTTTCCAAACAAGGGTTTATCCTTTTGTGATTACAATCACACCAAGTTTCTTCAAAATCTGTCAAAAATTTCGGTCTGTGGACAGATGGACTGACGGACATGGGTGACATGAATTAAGTAGGGTTTGCATCATTCCCTGATATATCTCATTCCCGGGAATGGGAATGAAATAAATTCTATTCCCGCAATTCCATTTCAACACCAAGATGCACGTTGTTAAACGGATAGGTTTTTTCAGGTGATATCCCTCAGACTCTTAACAAATAATATTGAACCTTAAAATCGCTGGGAAATCGAGTTTCTGGGTGTCAAATTGTCCAAATTTTCTTAAAGGGATTGTAAAGAGGTTTTCTAGCCTTTTTGTGTGTATGAAAGACACTTCTAACATATATTTGGTGCAGTCAAAATTCTCATTGGGTGCCTGTGGTTCCTGTTATTCCAGAAAGAAAGATAGTGGACCACGGCCATATACGCCTAACGAAAAAGTCGAAAAAGGAAAAAATTATCAAGAGAAAACTAAACTTTCTCAAACCTTTCGATTTAGGTCCAATAACATCCATTTTAAGTTTCATCAAAATCGGTTGAAAACTAAGAGAGTAATAGCATATTTAAGATTTAAGGCAAGGGCAATAACCCTGCTTGTAACGATCGAAAATAGCTCAAATTCGAACTTGTTCTTCGCTTTCTAAATATATATACACATATCAGATTTCATTTGATTCCATCAAAAACTCTAGTTTTTAGAGCGTTTACTAGCAAATGTTTATGGACGGACTGACGGATTTGGGGCAAGGGCAATAACTCTGCTTCTAAAGATTGAAAATAGCTCAAATTCAAACTTGATCTTCGTTTTATGAATATGTATGCACATATCAAATTTCATTTGATTCCGTCAAAAACTCTAGTTTTAAGAGCGTTTACAAGCAAATGTTGATGGACAGACTGACGGATTTGGGGCAAGGGCAATAACTCTGCTTCTAACGATCGAAAATAGCTCAAATTCGAACTTGATCTTCGTTTTATGAATATGTATACACATATCAAATTTCGTTTGATTCCGTCAAATACTCTAGTTTTTAGAGCGTTTACGAGCAAATGTTGACGGACGGACCGACGGACGGACGGACCGACGGACCGACGGACGGACAGGGGTGACTACAAATATACGTCCTCATAGAGAGATGAGGGCGTATAAAAACAGGAAGTGACGTTAGTGTCTTGAAATAAGTGAGACTGGATGATACAACATGTATTTATAATGCCCTGTACCTGATCATCCAGTCCGATTTTTTCCAAGATTGTGACGTCACTTCCTGTTTTTCTTTCTGGAATAACAGGAACCACGGGCACCCAATGAATATTTCGTATGTACGAAATAGATGTTGGAAGTGTCCTTCGTCCACATAAAAAGGCTAGAAAACCTCTTTACAATCCCTTTAACGACATACCAAAAACCGACCCTATACAATTAATTTTTAAACTGAAATTTGTCGTGAAATGTCAGGAAATTGCGTTTCCAGGCGTCTAATTCTCAAAATTTTCTTATGTTGGTTCCGCAGTCCCTTTAATTTATCAGGAAATCTCAGTAATTTGAGTTTTAGGAAATCAAATTCTCTAAATGAGAATGACCCAGAAATTAAGAAAATTGTTTTTGTATAGGCTTCCTCTTGACCTCTATCTATATAGATAGAGCACCACTATTGGGTAATAATTCGCAAATTTTTCAAGGAAAGGATGGGGGTTCCTAAGCTGCCCCTCCTCCCGAAAGTAGTTGACTGGTAATATGGTATATACCCCACAATCGATTTGTGGCGCTTTTTGCTCACTAATTTGACCAAAGTGACGCTTCAGGGAATTATCTTGAGAAAGCCTGGATTACCATATTGATTGACCTGTTACCGTTTTGACTATTAAATTGTGCGACCGATTTGGTTTGTTATTGTTTTGATTGACCTGTTACCGTTTGACTATTCAATTTTGTTAATGTTTGGCTATTAAATTCGGTTACCGTTTTGGTTAGTTACCGCTTTGACTGACATCCGGGTACTCGAAAAACGCGGGTTTGCCATCTACCCACATAAAATTGACGATCATTTGAAAATTATTGCCGTTTTTTAAAAAGCCGGGTTAAAAGATTGCGAGATTGAAAAAGCCAGGTTTTACAAAAAGATCGGCATTTAAAAGGCTAGTGAAGACGGTGAATGCTGCTAGTGTAGACGAAACTTATATGTATATTTCGAAGAAAAAGGCAAATAACTCATATCAAATATTTTTTTGATTTTCGATAGGGTTTATCGAGTGATAGTAAACTATATCATTAAAATCTATCAAGAATTGTGCCTTCTAGAGTGTCAACGAGCTAAATATCAAACACGTTTTAAAGAACAAGAGCCATAATTCATCTTAGTATATTTTCAGATTTTTATTGATTTTAAATGGGTTCATCCTTGAGTGATAATAAACAATTTCAGTAAGTTTCGTCAAAATTCGTAAAGAATTGTGACTTGTCGAGTGTTAATAAGCTAAAAATTGAACGCGTTTTAAAGAACAAGGACAAAAATTCATATTAAATATTTTACGATTCTTTAGATTTTATAAAAGGTTCATCATGGGTGATAATAAACAATTTCAGTAAGTTTTGTCAAAATCCATAAAGAATTGTGACTTGTTGAGTGTTAACAAACTAAAAATCGAACGCGTTTTAAAGAACAAGGGCAATAATTCATATCAAATATTTTATGATTCTTTTGATTTTAAATAGGGTTCGTCCTTGGGTGATAATAAACAATTTCAATAAGTTTCCTCAAAATCCATAAAGAATTGTGACTTGTAGAGTGTTAAGGGCAATAATTCATATCAAATATTATTTGATTCTTTTGATTATAAATAGGGTTCGTGCTTGTATGATAATAAACAATTTCAATAAATAATTGTGGCTTGTAGAGAGTTAACAAACAATTGTGGACGAACGGACATGGGTGACGGCAATATATATAAGCTCCATATTTCATGCGAGTCCAACACAAAATAAAACGAGAACCACACGTGGGACTTTGCAATAAAGGGAATTAAAAAAAAAACTCGAGTCTGAACGAAAATCCCACGTGCAAAAGAAGTTGAAAATTTTGCAAATTTGTGTTTTTGGATGGTTGTGAAACCGGAATTAATCACTAGACCTGACAAATGAACGTACCAGCTAGAACCCTATGTCAATGACCTTCAACCTACTGAAGGTCAAGCTCGCTTTTTAGGTCAAAGTCACGAGATACAAGTCTTTGAAACTGATAAATTTGAAAATGCAGTACAGTAATAACACCGGAACATTTTGTATTTTAGTCCTCCCTGAGGAAGCTCTATTTTATTAGAGCGAAACGTTGGAATTTAAATGGTTTAATATGACAGTGCTTTTTTATTTTGTATTGGACTCACTTTGTATCCTGTCATTAGAATCCAGTTTATTTGTTTAAACTGTGATCACCATTATCTTCTTTATGACTGGTTTGGATGTTAAACTATTATTATTAGTTTGTTTGTCCACATTTCATGTGGGCGTATAATAAAAAGTAAGTGTTCAAACTGTTTTTATCATCTGCTAAGCTTATTATAGGTCAATGATAAATTAGTCTCATTACACATTGTTTTAAAGTTTTTGCTAAATTTGACATAACATTAGATTTTTTCTTACTTGGAGGGTGATTCTTACCCACAGCACTTAATTGCCCAACAGACATCAATTCGACTGGCCACTGCTCCAATCCATTGAAACAAAAGACAGTGTTTTAACTCAGCATTAAAGGAAGTATTGATGCTTACACAGTTCGAATGTTGGGAAGGGGGTATTTGGTAAAAGTCCCAAAAAAGCACTGGTCACTGCCACGCTCGATGCTGTTCACAGCTTCTAGTATAAGTTCTTATTCAAAAGATATATATATACTGTCGTCAGGGGTGGATTAAGGCTCGGGCGCTTGGATGGGGGAAATTTTGTTGATGTGCTTTCCTCCAGGTAACAGGATTTTCCACTGTCAATCATGAAATAAACTTTAAACTCTGAAGCAATTATTGAAAACAAGTTGGTGGACGTGCCTGTAGGACGTAGGTTGCAAGTATTATTCGTCGGCGTGGACGCAACAACAAAGTAAATTTCTTCATATTCTGAATCATTCGAAGGTTTGTCGACGTCCAACATTTTGTTTAAAAGACGTTAGAATCTCAGCTGATCTAGTTATTTTAAGACGACTATGACTCGACAGTCGACACCAAGTCTATGAAAGCTTTAAGCTTAGCGTTGCGCGTAAACCGACGAAAGCTGCGAGCTGAGATGGGAGACACGAATGAAATTTTGCTCAGCTGGGAGCTCTCGTGTGCGCTAGCCTCAAGGCAACCGTCTTCTGGTAACGAAATAAGCTATTTATAGCACGTGCCACCCTTCCGCCAATCAAAACAACGTGTATATTTTTAAATTTTGAATTACGTCATAGTTAGGACTGCTGTGTCGCTTTACTTTCTGTTTCGTCTTCCCACAATTCATATCAATGCAAAGACCTGCGAACTTGAAGGTAGTTTTTGATTGGCGGAAATTTTCGTCACCAGAAGATGCTCGCCTTATATAAGTGGTTAGATTACATGGAATCAACACTCAAAAAATAACGGAAATGAAATGTAATCTAATTTTAATAAGATTGACTTAAGCGCAGATGTATTTTATTGGTTTGAAAATATGTCAACTTTTTGTTTGGTATCTAGATGTAAACCAGGAAATATGTGTTCATTTTGACGATGACTTTTTGAATGCACATTTGCCCAGAGTCAGAAAATTTTACTTTTTGAACAAATGCTTGTTGGTCTGGTTGATAATGGGGTAAATCCAGTACTAACCCACGAGGTGGCGCCGATACACAACTTGGTCCAGAGCCGGTCTTGACATCAGAAAGCGTGCAAGTCGAACAGTGGTCTGCAACCTTGTTATCGAAATTTTTTAACATTCTTAAACTGAAAATGGCATTAAAACCCCTTATCAACTCAGTGAGCATATCAGAATTTAAAACAGAACTGAGGTCATATGGGGCGAAGGTTTCTGGTAGAAAACAGGACTTATGTGATCGGTAAGTTTTGCCTATCTGTGGGTGTTTTGTCATCGTTCACATTTTCAATCACAGACGACAGCTGGATGGCCGACTCTTATCTGGCTAGTAGGCCTAATAATAATCATATAAGAGTACCCATGGTTGTATTGGATATACTTATTAAAGGGTAGCATATTGCTTATTAGAAATTACTTTGAAAAAGACTGTGTCGTTCGTCAAATTTCGTTACCATTGATTGATCTAAAAATAGCCTGAATGTTTATTTACGGATTCACAAGGGAACCTTTCGTGTGCTCTCCACAACAGTAATATTTGATGATGTTGTTGGCTAAAAAATAATTATATGGATTCATTATTAATCTAATGGAAGTGTGCATATAAAGTGCCACCGGCACTAGCCTACCTCTCTCCTCTCCCTCTTGGCTCTGCTGCTGATTGGAAATGGTGAAAGGTAGGCTACTTGCTTATTTTTAGTTAGCAACTTAGTTCAAACTCAAACTTATTTAAATATTTTTGACATATTTCATTTGTTTACTTTTTTTACATCTGTTCTACCAGGTTGCAGTTTTACAGAGAAAACAAAGTTGCTGTGCCACTCGAGCCAGAATATAACAGTGAAACACATTCTGATTGAGTGCAAGCATCTCAAACCTTTGAGATCCCAGCACTACAGTGCTGGATCACTTTTTCATTTGTCTGCACAACCTTCTCTTTATGAGAAGGTTGTTGCTTTTTTAAAAGATGCAAATCTTTATTTTAAATTTTAAATGCTTCATCATTGTTTTATGATATATTTTTTGGTTTTAATACCACTTTGTGGTGTAATACTGTGATATGGTTTTTAATTTTGTTCATTCTGTGATAATTTTTTTGTTTATCTATTTTATGTTTGTTTTACTGTTTTAGTTTTGTTTTGACATGTTTATTTTTATCGTGTTCTGGAGCGATTTAGCCCATTGGGTGCTGATGCTCCTTAATACATTTAATTTTGAGCCAGAATATAGGATGAAACTCCCTGATAACAGCCAATATAAAGATGAACACACTGAAATGATTAGTGGGTTTCCGAAAGTGAACTTTTGTCATCAAACCATTAGATACTGGTAAAATAGTAGATTTTTACAAACAAAGGTAAGGAAACAAATGTTTTGATCACATCATTTTCACACCCTTACATGACAAATTGATTGTTGTGTTCTGATCTTGACACACACTCTTAGCTTCCATTTCGTTCCGTTCTTATCTTGGCTTATGTAACAAAGTTCAATTTCCTGTGGTTTTGTGTTTTCATTTGACAAATCATACTAAGGTATGTCTCCAGTTTAATTTAAACAAAATGTTTTACATAATATCAAGGTTCAATTGCATAATTTAGGCTAATTGTCAAAATAATCTGTATCCTTTTCCATTCTTTCTGTCATCCCAAAATCCTCTATTCATATTTATCAATAAACATCCCTATTGAAGTTATCTCTGTGCTTGTAGCTGACTTAAATTTTAAATGTGTGGTGTCTTACATTTTGGAATATTTTCAGTAACAATGAACAACATGTTTTTATAGATTCTGTTTTAATACAGTGGAACCGCGTTTATCCGTCCACCGGTACTCCGGAAACCCCGATATCCGCTCGCTTTTTGTTGGGAACGGAATATTTACTAAACCTAACCAGTCATGAAGAAGATAATGGTGATCACAGTTTAAACAAATAAACTGGATTCTAATGACAGGATACAAATAAAGAAACCAAGTACTGACAATCTGAACCGCAAAACAAAACTCGAAATCCAAAAGGACATTTTGACGAAACATAGGTAACAGCTTAAGAACTTTTCACATGAGGAATTATATCAATCATACATGAGTAAGTATATCATAATGAAAAGTGGTATCAGGTGTCTAGAAGAGTAAGCATACCCTGCCTGGCGCCACACCCGTCCTAGCTGTAAACATGCACAAAACTACAAAACAAAAACGTGAAAGATAGTGGACCACGGCCATATACGCCTAACGAAAAAGTCTTAAATTTAATCAGGATAAAACTAAACTTTCTCAAACCTTTTGATTTAAGTCCAATAACATCCATTTTAAGTTTCAACAAAATTGGTTGAAAACTTATAATAGCATATTCAAGACTTTGGGGCAAGGGCAATAACTCTGCTACTAACGGTCGAAAAAAGCTCAAATTCGAACTTGATCTTTGTTTTCTGAATATGTATATACATAAAGAATTTCATTTGATTCCATCAAAAATTTTAGTTTTTAAAGCGTTTACAAGCAATTGATGTTGATAGAAGCACGTCTTACTGTATAGAGGTTAAAGGGCGAAAACTCCTCAAAACTGATGAAAGAGGCCTAAATCTTGAAAAATTTTAATCAGGAGTAAACTAAACTTTCTCAAACCTTTCGATTAAGGTCCAATAACATCCATTTTAAGTTGAAAACTAAGAGAGTAATAGCATATTTAAGATTTAGGGCAAGGGCAATAACTCTGCTTGTAACGATCGAAAATAGCTCAAATTCAAACTCGATCTTCGTTTTATGAATATATATACACATATTAAATTTCATTTGATTCCTTCAAAAACTCTAGTTTTTAGAGCGTTTACAAGCATATGTTGATGGACGAACCGACAGATTTGGGGCAAGGGCAATAACTCTGCTTCTAACAATTGAAAATAGCTCAAATTCAAACTTGATCTTTGTTTTATGAATATGTATACACGTATCAAATTTCATTTGATTCCGTCAAAAACTCTAGTTTTTAGAGCGTTTACGAGCAAATGTTGACGGACCGACGGACAGGGGTGCCGACAATATACGTCCTCATAGAGAGATGAGGGCTTATAAAAAGCGTTGGATGAAAAAAACATGACTCGCTGACAAATTTACACAAACTTAATCCGTACGCTATCGATCAACGAGGAAGCATTCAACGACGAAAAGTGACACCAAATTATCAGAACGGCAAGCAAATACACCAGTTATAGCTGCTTAATACTTCAGATGGAGGGAAGCAAAACAAGAGTACTGTCTAGTAAAATTATAAAAATAAGGTGACAACTCGACAGTTTCATGAGGATAAGTTAAAAAGAATCGTTTAGCAAAAGCATTTGCAATCATAACACAAACAGCTGATTTGTATTTATAAATTTTTTATAAAACAAAGTGAGTCCAATACAAAATAAAAAAACACTGTCATATTAAACCATTTAAATTCCAACCTTTCGTTCTAAAAAAAATAGAGTTTCCACAGGGAGGACTAAAATACAACCATTTTTGTATTTTAGTCCTCCCTGAGGAAGCTCTATTTTATTAGAGCAAAACGTTGGAATTTAAATGGTTTAATATGACAGTGTTTTTTGGGGTTTTTTTGTATTGGGACTCACATATTCATGTTGGCGTATAAAAACAAATTGTTTGCAAAACATTTGTTCAAATATCAAACGCGTTTGATTTTCAAACAAATGTTTTAGAAATGATAGCTTGCCAGACAAGGTAATATAAGCCCACTAGCGGCTTTGTTTGAAAAAAAATTTCAATTTTCAATAGGGTTCATCCTAGGGTGATAATAAACAATTTCAGCAAATTTCATCAAAATCGTAAAGAATTGTGCTTTGTAGAGTG
Source organism: Lottia scabra (assembly GCA_029955415.1). Lineage (NCBI taxonomy): Eukaryota > Metazoa > Mollusca > Gastropoda > Lottiidae > Lottia > Lottia scabra. The sequence goes on along the minus strand of JARJEI010000014.1, from coordinate 8,640,018 downwards.
TTAACGAGCAATTGTGGACGGACCGACGGACATGGGTGACGACAATATACGCTGCTGCACATTTCATGTGGGCGTACAAAAAAAAATGTTTAATGCCATCGAATACAAGACTTTTGTCACAAAACATTTTGCTGACAAAAGTCTGTTGTGTGCAGCAACCTCTTGTAGCTTTGATTGGAATAAAAAATATTGTATATCATTTTATGTAGCCGTTTAAAAAGGTAAACACACTAAGTAATCTCATGATGGTTTAACAGAACAACATTCAACAGTTGCATTGTAATAAAGAATCTTACCCAATCCTAAACCAACATGTGGAGCCTGTCTTCCACATGGTAATGATGCTGGTTCTCCCTCGGATTTAACCATAGCAGGTGCCTGAAAAAAAGCACAATAAAAATTGCAAGCTTGATAAACATAGCTTGACAAGCAAGGTAATATATGCCCACTGGCAAATATATTTGACAGTTACAGGAAGAAACTAGAACCGTGATGACGGTACAGAGCAGTGCGCATCCTACTACACATATTTGAAACGTTGCATTTTCTATGGTGAGAGTGAGCAAATGAATTAAACAGTCTTATAACTTAATTATATTCATTTGGTAGTAAAGAGTCGAATAGCTTTGAACGGGTCAAAGGTTAAGTAATGTATACAACGTACAAAAAAGCGATTTTTAAAAGTATTTTAATTAATTTTGAAAATAGATTTAGATTGGATTTTCTTCTTTTGGACTTGTAAATTCATATATTGCATTAAGATATTTTCAGTGCCATTATTTCATACTAAAAAAACACACACAGTTACTAAAGAAGAAAGTTAAAATTTTATAAGGAGCAATTTTGATTCAAATGTATTGCTTGAGAAAATTAGGTCACATCATAGTACTCTAAACATAGGGAATGCCAGCTGATCACGTGACCGTTGTATGTTCTGCAGCGCATACGCGAAAAAGCATCGATAGTGTTTATTTCCGGTCGACTGTCAAATGGGAATGGTGAGTGGATGTTGGCGGTTTATCAGATTCCAAATAAGCATGAATGGAAACATTACCAAGCCACAAAATACACAGGATTAACCTCGTTAAGGGAGTTTTTCTTGAAGAGTAAGTAAATATTAAGTGTAGACCTTCAATCTGACGACATTCATTGAATTCTAAATCGCAATTTTGAGAAAATAAAAGTGACATTGACAAGACACTCTTCTCTGACCGCATTTTATTTTTGATTCAGATCTGAATCTCTCAAGTTACAAAAATATTTGAAATACGATTTTGTGTATTTGTAAGCCCTGTCTTAAAATGCTTTTGGGTTTGTGTAAATTTAGGTTTTGAACATATTGCATTTGAACTATTGAAGCAAACACTCTTTCCTCCTGTATCTAAGCCTTTTTAGACCTAGGGCCTACCTACTCCAACCATAGAAATAGAGGTAGGGAATGCCAAGAAGGACAAACAAATAGTTTATGCTTGGCACGCATGCGCTGAATTTGAGGGTTATCTCATAACTTCCGGTTTCTGCAAAATGGCACCTAATTGCCTAAAAGACATCAATTTAACTGGCTACCGACTGCATCTAAACTCAGCGTTAAATGTATTGATGTTTACACAGTACGAATGTGAGAGAAAGGCTAAGATAGTGTTTTATTTGGAAGATGGACTAGTTTGAGATTTGACATGTTTAAAATTTGAAACAATTTCTTAAACATTTTTCGACCATATTGCGTATTATTTGCTGGCCTATTGTTTGCTGGCCAAGTGTCTGCTACCTTTAGCCCGGTAAAACTCACTGCATGGTAGGTCTAAATTTAAGCCATGGCATAACAGGTTTTCATGCTTAAATTTAATAATTACATTATTTCTACAGTAACATAGGCCTATAACATTTAGAAATATATATACTTATCATTACATATCATATCATAAAATTACAGTTGTAAAAATCTTGTTAAATTAGATTTTCTGTGATAATTTTCAAATTAACTTCTTTTGTTATTGTTTACCATAACTATTTTTACGCTGCACCAGAAGTTAAAAAAAAGCCTTCAAGTAGAAATTCGGTCAACCATAAATTTAAACGGAAGTTCAATATTTATTTGTCCTTCTTGGCATTCCCTGCCTATAGTTCTATGCTCCAACTCTGCATCAGTGCATGGCCACAATGAATTTTGAATTGCATTTTGCCTATTATTAGTTTAGGAATGGAAATGTTAAGCTCAAAATAATTCTGAGAGTCTAGGATTGTCTTTGGATTGATGAAAATGTCAACCATTCAAAGCAAAATTAATTGGAAACATGAGTCTACCAAGGTGGAATTTTGCAAAATGTGGGTAAAATGTGTGAGGTGTGCTAACTTCAAATGATAAATATCCAAACGTAATAAATTGAGTAGTTAGAGTAGTATTAACCTGCTCATCTCACCAAAATATTCCCATAACAGCTGCAGAAAATAGCCCTACGACATTTGCTTTCTTTAAATAATTCATTGGGAGCCTCGGTGGCTGAAGGTCCAGGGTTCAATCCCAGCATGGATCGAGATGATACCTTCAGATTTTTCAACCCGGTTCCCCCTGTCAGTGATGCAGGTCGGAGGGGCTGACATGGAAAAGTCGTTTGGATGGGACAATAAACCGGGACCCCGTGTGATATTGGCTGTGCACGTTTTAGATCCCTCGACAGTTGGAAATCGAAAATAAGAGCAGACTAATGCCGCTGTCCTGGCAAAATTTCTCTCATTGCACACTGCATGGTGTTTGCCCGTCCTCAATTAGCCCATATAGGTGCAGAAAGTAGGACGTAAAACTCCATTCATTTCATTTTTTTTTAAATAATTCATTGTGAAAAGTTTGGAGATGATCAAACTGCAACTTTCTCAGGTACCGTAATACAACATAAATGACATATTGAATATGAACGATTGCTTTTTGAATTATGCTTCATTCTTTTTATCTTAGAATTTTATCTTTTGCAGGAAGAATTTGCCAAAGTGTATTCTAGTACACAAGCGCTGCTAAGTAGAAGGTAGTTGGCCTTAATTGATTTTAAGAGTATTTGTTGGAAGAGGGAAAGATGTTATTAGTAAGTAAATTTTTTTGTTTGAATAAAGTGAAAAAGCTGCAATTTGACTATCCTGTCATTTTTGTTTAAAAGTATAAGCTTATAGACCTGGCCTGTTCCCCAATCCTTTTATTGAAATATATATCTTGAATATATTTATGAATAAAATTATTGCTATTTTAAAGATGTTATTGAGTATGGTCAAACGTTACACATAGTTATGTACTAATGTGCTGCCTAGTGCCTGTTGCATATTGTTTGTCATCTCCATGTACATCAGAATTGTGGAGTTTAAATGTTTCAAATATTTATCAGTAATAGGCCTATCATGTTTTGTTTCCCTTTCAGAGTTGGTTTCATTGTATCAGTCACTCCTTTTTTTATCTTTCAGAGGTGACTTAATATACATAGTGGGAAGAAAGTGATGAGATAAGTTTACTTTTAAAGCCAAAAACGTTTTTGAACAAAAATAAAGCTACAGTTGAGAAGAAAGCAGGATGACAATGTGAATTACAAACACTTACAATGTTCTTAAAGAATTGCCAAACACAGACTATGTACAATGTACTTTATGTTTTTTCAATGTTTTATGTTATTTTATGAAAAAAACTCCAGAGGGGCTTAAAATAAGAAAATTACAACTTTTTACAAAATATCAACAAGACTTTTGTCATTTACTCAGGACTTTTAATACATGAAAAAGAGCATTTCATTACTGACATAAATGTTCAATTCATACTCATTTTAATATTTATGCAAATTTAGCCAAATTTACATGCACATTAAAAAGTATCTCCCAATGTAAACATGGAATTTCTGTTGTTATCCAGCTATATGTCATTGAATGCCCTCTGTTCTTCTGTTGTTGACCAGTATTTATTGACCATGTGGTTTGTCCCAAGAACCTCAGATGTCTGTAAATTCTAGTTGCACTACAATGGAAAATAAAATGAACATTTACATCCCTACATAACAACATCATAAAGAAGATTATGCCAAGAGCTCTATATTTTTAAATCCGAACTGACGAGTGTTCTTATACGTATGCAAATAGGTTCATTGCCTTTGTTTGAGAATTTAAGTACTTTGTGATAAAATGTCTTTGCATTGATAAAAATAAATGTATACATGAGCATACATTGTCTTCAATCTTGGATTTACAAGAACGACTTTCAACCAATATTTGTGTCTTTTTTGGTTGACATTTCTAAGACAAGAAATGTTTTTTTGCATCTCACTTTTCTGCACCTATTAGGCTAATGAAGATAGGCAAACAACTTGTAATGTGCAATGAGGGAAATTTTGCCAGGACAGAAAAAATTGTGGAGGGATCTTTAACATGCACAGCCTGCTGCACACAGGGCCACAATTTATTGTCCCATGCAACCAGAAGCTTTTTTTGATGTCAGCCTTGATGTCTGCATCGCTGACAGGGGGTCAACAGGGTTAAAAAATATGAAGGTGACTTCGTGACACCCTGGACATTACTGAACAAGCATCTAAATCGCTGAGCCACCCAACCCTGCTCAAGATAAATGTATGAAAAGTAACATTTCCTGTTCACGTAAAAGGCCATTTTTCGACAGTTCTATTCAGATTAATATTACATTTCTCATAAAAATAATGGAAAAAATCACTTTTTATTCTGCTTAGAGAATAGAAGCAGGCTACAGTTTACTCGGCACCTGACCATAATGAATCAATAATGGCTCCAAATTTTTTCAAAAAGGGCCCTAACAGATGATAAAAAAATCTTGAAAACAATCCTAAGTGTTTTTTGGAATTTTTTCACTGATATTTTCTGTTTTGATATCCTGTGTTTATAAAAGCCTTGTAATAGATGCTGCTACTTCAGATAAAATTGTAAGAAGGGCATTGGAAATTTTTGAGTTCATAGGAATAAGACAACATTAATTTACTTAACTTTTTTTCTTGCACACTTACCTGATACAAGTGGAAAGCATACTTCATACATCATAACAGGGATTTAATTACCTTAAAAAAAAGTCAAATAAATCTCATTTAATGTAAGGAATAAAAAAAAACCCAAAGGAAAGTACACATTAACAAGGGCTTCAAGGTCCTTCTACATTTTAGTGAGACCTACCCTACACATTGAATTGAATTATTTTCTGAAATGTCACAAATTTTCAACTTATGATTGTCAAATGCATATCTCCTGTCTAAGAATACCTTTATCTCCATGAAAATATTGCATGAGAACAAAAAATCACCCTTCCTCCTATAGGCTTAGTCCTAAAATTTTGTGAGAAAATGACCTCTCAGATCATATTTCATTCACTTTCAGACTGCAAATTTCGTCCAGTAAAATGGCGTTTCCAATGATTTTTTTCCACCTCAAAGACAGTCTATGATGCTCACGACTATTTTGATGTCAAAATTTCAATTCATACAAAATAATAGGCAGAATGTCAATTCAGAATAGTATGGCAAAAGTAAAAAAGAGATGAGTCAGAATAGGCTACACGTACTTGTGACTGACAATAAAATGTGCAAAACTTACGATAAAACGGGTAAAATTTAATCGGTTGACATCACATTTGTAAAAAAATTGTCATATTTAAAGATCTAAACTAAAAGAAAACCATACTTACAATTACATTAAACAGTTTATCTAAATCAGAAAGTGAAGACTCGTAGGCTTCTGCCATCTTGACAGTAGACCGGAAGTAAATACTATCGACGCTTTTTCGCGCATGCGCTGCAGAACATATTTCAATGACACAGTGCGGTCACGTGATCAGCTGGCATTCCCTATGTTACAGTTTTATGGTCACATGACAGAAATCAAGTTAAACAGTGCAATTTTCAAATTGTTATTAATCCGGAAGCTAAAATAGTACAACAAATATAAAGCTATCACTGGATAGATCTCATCAAAGGCAATAACTTTGTGCAGGTTACAAGATATGAGCCTTAAACGTTTTGACTATTACTGAAAATTTTGAACCGGAAATAAAAATAATACCGAATCAAAATATCTGCTTCTCGTGTTTTGTAAACACTCGATTATATAAGATTTTATAGATATCATATTTATTCCAATTGGACAATACCCTGTTATTCAATTTCGGTTTGAAAATAAAAATGGACAATCCAAGATGGCGACTTATCTAAAACATCCAGATCAGATTTGATCAATTCAGATATTTTGTATGACCATTGAAAATAAATTGTATAAATAATTCCGGAAGTTGGAATTTCAAGTTTAAAAGTGAATGGCGTCAAAACCGGAAGATATATAGAGGTTATCCTATGGCTACGAGTGGATATGGTTTTTATGCCATGAGTGTTTGTGATATTTTCACTAACCATATCCACGAGTTTGCCATTGGATAACCTATTTATCCGATCCCTGTTTTTCGTTATATGTAAAACGGTTTTTACTCATACTGTACTTTACATGTTATTAAACATCACTGACAGTTAAAAGTAATCTTGACAAAAAGCTAATTTCGACGCGAAAAAGCCTAGGAAAGTTTTTTTTCGTGTTTTTGTTACGTTCGCATTTAATTATTCTTTCGAAGTTAACAGAGGCAAACCTGTCCGATGCCATTTTGACTGTTAGTAAGGAGTGAAAGACATGCATTAAAGCTTGGCCACGCCCATTGAATACCACCCATTGAATACCATATTTATTCAATGGGATGTCATTTTTATCTGACATAAAAAATAAAAAAAATTTTTTTTATCTAAAATGCATCACAGACACAGAATATCAGACACAGAATATGACAAAAAAATTCATTGGAAACAAATTTTAAATTTTTATTTATCATATCGGTTATAGGATAAAACAAAATATTATCCATTTGTTTTCATTTCGATCGAAATAACTTTAAAAACACACACAGTTATAATGGAACTTGGCTAAAATTTTCAAATTCTAAAACGCGGAATTATGATTCAAATACATTGTGTCATATATCATTGGAAAGAGTAGATCAAGCATAGTAATACCGAAATATAATTTATGACGTATGTAAATTAGGTCACGTGACAGAGCTGTTTAAAGTTAAAAATTGCAATTTTCAGAAGGCCATAAAACCGGAAGTAAACATTGGGCATCTAAAATGATTACATCATTGGATAGATCTCGTCAAGGGCAACAACTTTTGTTCAGGTCACAAGGTCACTCAAGGTCAAGGTCACAAGATATAAGCCTTACAAAATTTGACTATAATTGAAAATTGTTTACCGGAAATAAAAAAAAATCTGAATCGAAATTCAAATATCGGCTTCTCACGATTTGTTAGCAATCAACTGTAGATTCCATACACATCATTTTTATTCAAATTGGATGATTCCCTGATTCTGAATTTCGATTTAAAGTAAAACTAGAACCACACGTGGCACAGAGTGGGACTTTGCAAATGTGCAAATTTGATAATTGGAATTAAAAAAAAACTCGAACCTGGACGAAAATCTCACGTGCAAAAGAAGTCGAAAACTTTAAAAAATTGTGTTTTGTTAAACCAGAGGTAATCACCAGACCTGACATATGATGCACCAGATAGAACCCTATGTCAATGACCTTCAACCTACTGAAAGTCAAGCTCGCTTAAGGTCAAAGTCATGAGATACAAGTCTTTGAAACTTATAAACTTTGAAAATGCATACAGTAATACCACCGGAAGTTGAAGCTAGACATCAAATATGAATATATATATATAATCAGCCAATGTCAATGACCTTTGATCCTAGAAAGGTAAAGGTCAACAAAGGTCAAGGTCAAAAATGGATTTTTTTTTTTTTTTAACCTTGTTCCCTTTTTTGAACTACAAAGCCGAAATCAATGAGCCTTTAACATAAGCTAAATAAAGGAATGCTGTAACTGTATGCAAGGTCATTTTTTGAAAAAAAAAAGTAATTTTTACCATTGGTTTGATAAACAAAATTTTGGCGAAAACAAAATTTTACCCGGATGTGCCACGCCCACGTTAGATTTTTTTATGTGACTTAATTTATATTAATAATATCTAAATATGATTAAATTTTCAAGCCTTTACATCTATTGGTTAACGAGATATACAATCATAAATTCAAAAGATAGCTTGCCAGGCAAGGTAATATACGCCCACTGGCAGCTTTGCTTGAAAAAGAACATTTGGCAGAAAACAGCAACCATGAAATATTCAACCTGTAGTCATAGGCCTACATTTCGTTCAGAACTTAAATTAAGTGTCTTCCAAACATTGATCTTCAATCTCGATTTCATCAAGGGTTCAGCATTCATCAAGTTTAGTCAAAATCCTTCTCTGTTTATGAGCTAAAAACTAAAACCTATTTTGAACAAGAAGGGAATATGTCATATCAAATATTTTTTGATTTTCGATAGGGTTTATCGTGTGATAATAAACAATTTCAGTAAGTTTCGTTGAAATCCGTAAAGAATTGTGACTTGTAGAGTGTTAACAAGCTAAAAATCAAATGCATTTTAAAGAACAAATGCAAAAATTCATATTAAATATTTTTTGATTCTTTTGATTTTCAATAGGGTTCATCCTTGGGTGATAATAAACAATTTCAGGAAGTTTCATCAAAATCCTTAAAGAATTGTGACTTGTACAGTGTTAACAAATTAAAAATCGAACACGTTTTAAAGAACAAGGACAATAATTCATGTTAAATATTTTTGGATTCTTTTGATTTTCAATAGGGTTAATCTTTGGGTGATAATAAACAATTTCAGTAAGTTTCATCAAAATCCGTAAAGAATTGTGACTTGTATAGTGTTAACAAGCTAAAAATCGAAAGCGTTTTAAAGAACAAGGGCAATAATTCATGTAAAAAAAATTTTGATTCTTTTGATTTTCAATAGGGTTCATCCTTAGGTGATAATAAACAATTTCAGGAAGTTTCGTCAAAATCCGTAAAGAATTGTGACTTGTAGAGTGTTAACAAGCTAAAAATCGAACGCGTTTTAAAGGACAAGGGCAATAATTCATATTAAATATTTTTCGATTCTTTTGATTTTCAATAGGGTTCATCCTTGGGTGATAATAAACAATTTCAGTAAGTTTCGTCAAGATCCGTAAAGAACTGTGACTTGTAGAGTGTTAACAAGCTAAAAATCGAACGCGTTTTAAAGAACAAGGGCAATAATTCATAATAAATATTTTTCGATTCTTTTGATTTTCAATAGGGTTCATCCTTGGGTGATAATAAACAATTTCAGTAAGTTTCGTCAAAATCCGTAAAGAATTGTGACTTGTAGAGTGTTAACAAGCTAAAAATCGAACGCGTTTTAAAGAACAAGAGCAATAATTCATATTAAATATTTTTCGATTCTTTCGATTTTCAATAGGGTTCATCCTTGGGTGATAATAAACAATTTCAGCAAGTTTCGTCAAAATCCGTAAAGAATTGTGACTTGTAGAGTGTTAACGAGCAATTGTGGACAGACGGACAGACCGACGGACATGGGTGACGGCAATATACGCTCCACATTTCATGTGGGCGTATAAAAAGGTCAAAATCTATAATCGGAAATTTTGAAATTAATAAACCTCGTTCCCTTTTTTGACTGCCGAAACCTCTGAGATTTTGATATAATTGGGCTAAAGTTATGAGGTAGGTGTGTGCAGAAGCTTTTTTTTTTTAAAAATGTAGTCTATATGGATTTTTTCCAGACAACAAAATGTAAACAAAATTAAAATTTAACCTGAATGTGCCACGCCCATGTCAAAGTTTTTGTGATGGATACATCTATATCAGGTATGTTCACTTAAGTTCCAATTTTAAAGCCTCTAAACTTAATAGATCATAAACTATGCATATATTAAAGTAAAAAAATTCGAAAAATCGGGTAAAGGTTTCCTAAATTGCCAAATATAAAATTACAATCAACTGTGATATATCGTTCGAAAGAGCTCGTAAAGCACATTCAGAATCTGAAAACAGTAACTCTTTAAGTGAATTCGGTCACATGCCAGAGCAGTCCAAAGTTGTCAATTTTGCTGTTTTCGGACAGCTATAAAACCGGAGGTTGATATCGGAGGTCAAATATTAAAGTATCATCTGGTAGCCAAGGTCGATGACTTTTGACCTACGTACGGTCAGGGTTATCAAAGGTCAAGGTCACGAGATATGAGCCTTCAAAAATTGAAAAAATTCAACTGGAAATTGCAAAAAATAGCGATGCCCCATCGTAATACGCCCACTTTTGTAATGGCAGCCAAGTCGTCCGGGAGGTCGACAAGAGCTATCAGTAAATGAAACATCTGTCGAAAACCGTGCCATCAAGAATGTTTACAAAATTGAACGATTTTTTAGTGTTTACAACTACAAGTTAACAAGGGCAATAACCCATGAAATATTTTTCAATTCTTCTAATTTTCTATAGGGTTCATCCTTGGGTGATTATGAAAAATCATACCAAGTTTCATCAAAATCCATCAAGAAACAAGCTCTCTATCGTATCCACAACTTTGTTCAGGGCTGAAAAATAAACGTTTTTTAAAGAACAAGGGCAATAACTCATGAATTTCAATAGAGTTTAACCTTGAGTGATTATGAACATTCACAACAAGTTTCATTAATATCAATAAATCAAGAAACCAGCTCTCTATCGTGTCCACAACTTTGTTAAGAGCTAAAAAATTAACGTGTTAACAAGGGCAATAACTCAAATATTTTTTATGTTTTGGATTTTCAATAGGGTTTATCCCAGGGTCAATACAAACGCCCATACCAAGTTTCATCAAAATCCATGAATAAACCAGCTCTGTGTCCACAAGATATTTTCAAAAGCAAGGGCAATAACCCAGGAAATATTTTTCGATTCGTCTGATTTTCAATAGGGTTCATCCTTGGATGATGACAAACACTCACAGCAAGTTTCATAAAAATCCACCTAGAAACCAGCTCTCTAACGTGTCCACAACTTTGAGAGTGTAACAGCTGAAAAATTAATGTGTTTTAAAGAACAAGGGCAATAACTCATAAAATATTTTTTTGATGTTTCTGATATTCAATAGGGTTTATCCTATTGTCAATACAAACACTCATACCAAGTTTCCTCAAAATCCATCAAGAAACCAGCTCTCTATGGTGTCCACAAGATATTTCAAAAGCAAGGGCAATAACCCAGGAAATATTTTTCGATTCGTCTGATTTTCAATAGGGTTCATCCTTGGATGATTACAAACACTCACAGCAAGCTTCATAAAAATCCACCAAGAAACCAGCTCTCTAACGTGTCCACAACTTTGAGAGTGTAACGGCTAAAAAATTAACGTGTTTTTAAGAACAAGGGCAATAACTCATCAAATATTTTTTCGATGTTTCTGATATTCAATAGGGTTTATCCTAATGTCAATACAAACACTCATACTAAATTTCATCAAGAAACTCTCTATGGTGTCCACAAGATATTTTCAAAAGCAAGGGCAATAACCCATGAAATATTTTTCGATTTGTCTGATTTTCAATAGGGTTCATCCTTGGGTTATAACAAACACTCACAGCAAGTTTCATCAAAATCCATCAAGAAACCAGCTCTCTATCTAGACGGACAGACAGACGGACAGACAGGGGCGACTACAATATACGCCCACATTAATGTGTGAATTAAATAATAAAATTGACATCAAATACCATCCTTTAATACCACATTAATGTGTGGGCGTATAAAAAGCTAATTCGAAATTCAAAAATTCACTTCCGTTGTTTTTCTCCAATTTTTATGTTCTTTCATTTGACACCAAAATTTTGAAATTCGGTTCAACCAAATTGGCTGAATGAAAATCGAAATGTTTATTGAAAATCAAAATGGCGGCCAAAGTTTCGCTTGCGGGTGAAATTTTATTATAAAATCGGCCATAGAATTACTTTGGCTACCCATCAGCATAATTTCGTTGAAATATTTAAATTTCACCGGAAGTTATTCAACCGGAACTTTAAATCGATTTTCCATTCAAACCGGAAGTGAAGTAAAAATTTCGACTATGTCACTTGATTAACATTTCTGATAAAACTTTTTTATTAAAATAGCAGATCAATCTGACAAAAATTGAAAAAATGTAAAAAAAAATCGAAATTCGATGAAAAAATGTATGATACAAAATTTCGATATTTGAATTTTTTCAACTCATATCACATCTGAATTTAGTCACCGATTCTAAAAATGAAAACCCGAGCAAAATCGGCCCAAAAATGGGGCTGTTGATTTATTTTTTTTATCAATCGGACATTTTTCAACGTCACGTGAAATCTCAATTTGACAACAGTTTCCAATAAATATTTTTCAAGTAGAATATCATTTATATATTGACATGGGAGTTGCAATAGGCCAAATATGTCCATTAAAAGTGCCAGTTTGCCACCATTTCGAGTCATTTATAATATTGACAATATCAGATTAGCAAAATTAATTTTGTAAAAAAATATTTCATCACCTTCAAGTTCCGTGCTCGCCATTTTTGCTTGGTCAACATTTTTCACCCCTGCCTTTATAAAACCCTTTAATGCTTTTCCTGGTGATTACCATCACTGACTATGAATTATCATATCTCCTACATATTTTCCATAAGTTTCCTGTCACATTGTCACATATTGAAACCTCTTTAATAGATCCCCAATTCCATAAATACATCGTATTTTAATGTAAACAAGCAAAGTTTTAAGACTGCCATTGATTGATAGATAGAGAGATAATTTATGAATGTAACTTCAAGGGAGGTAACTGGTGAACACAAAATACAACTTTCTACGTAGTGGGTAGCCTATACTTGATGTCCGATTGACCCTTGACCCAGGCGGACATTTGAATGGGTCAGACGGACATGTCCGGAATATAGAGCCAAATCAACAGCTTCCAGGGTCAAAAAACCTGTTTTTGCTCAGGTTGCAATGTGCAATTTGCACTTTTGCAAAAATGTTCTAATTTATATTTAAAAAGTACCTCAACCTGATGGAAGGTCAGAAGATATTTAAAAAATGTTGCAGCTAGCATAGTTTAGGCTGTGTGCCCTGTGTAAAATGCACAAAAATGACGTTTCGAAAACAAACTGGGAAATCAGTCAGTTCAAGATGGCGGCCGATATGAAACAGCTGGGTCAGATTTTATCATTTCATATTTTGTCAAAGATGATTACTACCACATTGCAAAAACATTTTTTAGAATATCTTCATTATTCCGGAAGTTGAAATTTCAACTTTACAAGCGAATGATGTCAAAACCAGAAGTGATATAAAATTTTTGAAAAGAACATTTTGTTTGTCATAAAAATGTCTATGCATATGTACGTTTTCATATTGATCAAAATAAAATTGCAAAAATTGCAAAAGTTGAAAAAATTGTTAAAAAAGTGCTTCAAAAAGTCAGCGACAAAGTTTTAAAAGTGTATGTTTTTAAACCCCCAATTTGAAGACAATCGATTAATAAAATAAACAAAAGAAATTCCATCAAAATCGGTTGAAAATCAGAGATGAAAATGGTAAAAACATTAAATTGAGCTTATTTGCCATACGTCATTTCCTGTTGGACGAAAATGCATCATTTTATATTCACCTAATACCGTGCAGTTAGGCATAGTAAAAAATTATATGAGATAATGTGTGGCATGCTCCCTTCATCCCCAATTAGCGTGACCAGAAGTAAACAAAAAAAAATCATACACTATGAAAACAAAGCAGTGCACTGCAAAAATTCAACCTTCAATCATACACCTCTTTTGAACTTTTTGTGATAATACTGAACCATATTATCAAAATCCATCATATATTATGTATTCTAGAGTATTCAAATATTTAATGCAATTTCAAGATAAAGAAAAAAATTCACAGTAAATATTTTTTGATATTGCTGAATTTTCAATAGGGATCATCCTTGGGTAGTAATAAACATTATCAACTGTGACCTGAGGTGGTTTAAAGGATTTGTGCATTGTTTGCTTTGATGCCCCAAAACAAACTCCTAAATATGACAAATATCTCCTATCAGATAAACAAACAAACAAAATTTTTTTTGATCGGTAAATAAATGAAAAAATTAAAAATTATCGGTAGCGTTGTTTTTATGCATATTTTCGAAGATGTCAGGGATAAGTTTTTTCCGATTTCCAAGTGATCCGGATTTTTAGGAAACGATGGATTCAAAAGATAAAGAGAGAAAATAAAGAGTTGACTGAAGTCGAAGTTCACGCCATTTTTATTTATTTTTTGTTATGTATGGATCGCTCGATGTTGACTTGCGTTTTAATTACGCTGGTTACGACAAACGTGTTTGTTATTAATCTATCGGTCATTTACAGTCCCTCTTCGAATATATTTTAAGTTGTTAATTTTCATGTCAATCAAAAAATGTGTGTTTAGTCAAGATAAAATATTGCGACAGCGGTAGAAACTGCACGCAACTCGCCCATGTTAACTTGAATTAGTCCCAAAAAATACCATTTTCTTATTCTCATCATGACTCTTATTCTACTCCAACCGACGATATATTAAACACTTGTCCAAAGGCCCCTAGTTTTCTCGATTTACCGTTTTCTCTACTCTAGCCTATTATTAACTTAGCTTAGAGACTAGGCCTAAGCCCGAGAAAAATAGAGTAATATAATAAAAATAAAGTTTCGTCTTCGCACGTATATAGCGGCACATTTGTCGGTCCTAACGTAATATAATTTTAAGTGAATTTGGATTGGCCTTGGCTATCATCATTGTTTGCAAATGATAATAGTCAAATTGTAATTTACTAACGAATGTGAGAACTGAGAAGTAGCCAAGAAGGTGCAGTAGAACGAAGTCAACATAAAATGGCGTTTGTTGTGTAGGCCTACTGAAAAGTAATACTGACGCCGTGCAGTTGCCATCGGATCTTCAGACCCTTTCTCTCGTTAACATAATAGTATTAACGGGCAAATTATTATTATTATTATTTATTATTCTGACCAACTGTCAGCGTAAATTCAAAGTTATTCCCATTCATGTTTCAGGCCTATTTTAGATCGAGCGAGGAATCGGTCATCGGTGACATTATCATCACTTTGACCTACTTACCCGTCATTATTTCCTAACCGATGTCTGTTTGCAATGTTGTCCTCGTCATCCGAACAGCTGCTATTAGGGCCTATCGGCCTCTGAAGAATTGTCGCTAAAATCCAAGCATTTATTTTCGGAAATTTGGCTTTTAATCCGGTCAAACTGATAGGGTTCCACACTACCATTTGCCATTGAATCAGCTGGGCTTCAGTCAACACTGGGACGTCACGTGACATGTATCTAATTAAAAGTCGGCCGGCTTGTACAGCTTGGCATTAAATCTTATATTTTTAAGGTATTGCAATGCAAAAAAAAAAAAAAAAATTCTGTCTACCCTCCCCTAAAAATTACTAATCAAGTATTACAACATAAATTTATTCATTTGTTTAAAACAATGCATAAATCCTTTAAGAGCCAAAAATCAAACACGTTTTCAAGAACAAGGGCAATAGTTCATAGTAAATATTTTTTTAATTTTGTTGATTTTCAATAGGGATCATCCTTATCATTAAAGGGGAATATTATATATAGTATGTATATGTATATATAGCCTTCAGATTGCCCAAAAATCGCACAATCCCTTAAATAGTATTACTAAACGCAAGTCATATTGACTTTCAAATGATTATAATTATGGATACATCGTGATTTGAAATCTTAAATTTCAAGGGAGACTGGGAGAGTTTAGGACATTATTACGGATTTGATTATCTAACAAATTCCAGGTTCTGAACATGTTAATGAACATATCCCTTTAAGATTCGTCAAAATCTGTTAAAAATTGTGCCCTGAAGGATGTTTACGAGCCAAAAATCTAACGCGTTTTCAAGAACAAGGGCGCAAATTCATAATAAATATTTTTTGATTTTCAATAGGGTTCATCGTTGGGTGGTTAGTAAGTTTCGTCAAAATCCATGATCTGTAGAGTGTTTACGAGCCAAAAATCGAAAGCGTTTTCAAGAACAAGGGCAATAATTCATAATAAATGTTTTTCGATTCAGTTGATTTCCAATAGGGTTCATCCTATACCTTCTTCATCAAACTGAATTTGGTTTTAAAGGGTTAATTACAAACAGGGAGTACTTATTGTTAAGTAAGCAATTTGACTTAGTTTTGGTGAAAGCCCTTTAAATGGCTCGATATTTCTGGCTGAAACCTTTCCAATACACAAGAGGGACATTTCTCTACAAATTTAGCATGTTTTTAGCGTGTAAAAATTAACGGCTGGATTTTTTAAGTTAAAACTCTCAGATACATTAAATGGCACATAGTTACAGATTTTGGTGTAAAGTTTTCACAAATTTGAGCCAAAAAATTTTTTGACCTAAAAAAAATTCAGACTGTCCCTTTAAGCTGATATTTAGATGAATCGACAATTCGAATGAAAACTCTAGCCTTTATCGAGGGCAAATAACTCATAAACCGACGACTGGAATGGCACCATTTTTAAACTCATTCGAGATATTATGAAGATGAATACACATACCAAGTTCTTGCTTCTATCATGTACACAAGTTAATTGATATTTTTTTCACTAAGTCAAGGGCAATAACTAAAAAACCGAAGACTGGAATTGCGCCATTTTCGAACTCATAAGAGATATTATCAAGATGAATACACATACCAAAACTCTGGTTTCTATCGCATACACAAGAAATTGTTGACGGACTGATGGACTGACGGCAATATACGTCACATTTTCATTTATAAAAAATTCAAACTTGACTTTTGTTTCATGAATATATATGCACATACTGAATTTCATTTGATTCCTTAAAGCAGTTTTTTTAGAGTGTTTACGAGCAATTGATGTTTATAGAAACACTTACTGTATAGAGGTTAAAGGGTGATAACTCCTCAAAACTGATCAAATTTAGAGGCCTAAATCTTGAAAATGCCTTAAATCTAATCAGTAAACTTAACTTTCTCAAACCTTTCGATTTAGGTCCAATAACATCCATTTTAAGTTTCATCAAAATTGGTTGAAAACTAAGAGAGAAATAGCATATTAAAAATTTTGGGGCAAGGGCAATAAATCTGCTTCTAACGATAAAAATATCTCAAAATCGAACTTGACCTTCATTTTATGAATATGTATAAACATACCAAATTTGGTTCTTTTAAAAAATATAGTTTTTAGAGCCTATACAAGCAAATGCTGACGGACAGACCGACCAACGACAATATACGTCCACATAGTGAGATGTGGGCGTATAAAAATAAGATAAAAACTGAGGCCTCTATTGCGTTAACAAGCTTATTGCGGACTGATAGACAATAGACATGGTTGAGGACAATATATTTGTCCACATTATAATTAGGCTTATAAAGGAGAAGAGTTGGGGTTTGTGGGGCGTCAAATAGGGTTCGTTCACCAGGCTGCGCGCGTCTACTAAGAGTTATTCAATCATGGCGGACTGTCAGTGTAGAAACGAAAACCTACATCACGTTATTTTGCTGTGTGACCCACTGCAACAATTCTGGTAGCTATAAAGAACCCAAGGAAGAAAATTTGAAACTTAAACGAAAGATAGCTATCATAAAATCAGGCACCAGTACAAAGATGTTTTGGAAATCGACAGAGGAATCGTCTGCCACCAACATTTGTCATTTCTTCATCGCAGAAGACTTGGTGTAAACAAACATTGTTAGGTGGGATATGCCGACTTTATCAGTCATATGGTGCTATTTTTTTTACTCTTTTTCGATGTTTACGATTAAATAAACAAAGCACTTAACTTTATGGATAAAAAAAATTAAATTTGGAATCCTTTTTTGAGTCTAGATGACTTACTAACCCTTGGCAAAGTAGAATAGTCTAGCCCAGTGCTGTCACTAACTAGGCCTACTCTCTGACAACATTCAAAGTTCTAAATTAAATTTTTCTTTCATGTCAAATATTCAGAAATTTCTAAAAGTGCATGCAAGTCAATTCATAAAAGGCAAAAAATTATATAGATTTTAGAACTCAATGTGGTCAGAGACTAGGCATGGTATGACTAAAGTTATTTTCAATGGAAATGAGCAATCTAGCATAATAAATGAACTGTAGGTTCTTTCCTTTTCACATCGAAATAGACCATAAGTAGGATTAAACAAATATTGCAAGGTTTATTTTCATAATTTTATTAATATAAAAATACTGGTAGAATCTAGGCCTAACTAATGAGTGAAAAGAAAGGTAAGCTTACATGTTAGGCCTAGATCTAGAACGCCATCGGCATGGAGGATTACATTTAACTGATGACCACCCATTCTTCCCTTTGTGTTCAAAAAACAAGTATTTCCGGTCACCTTGGCAATCTTCAAAATTCTCTTAATTATAGATTTACTGTAGTCGAAAGTGCAAGTGCGAGGATCGGGAGAAAGTCAACTTTTCTGCCCAAGCCTCAATCTCGAAGCATTTCTTCGATATCAATGGCTAATTTACATATTGTTTATCAATCACCCCTAGTACACGCACGCCACCTAACGACTAATGACAAGGTGAACCCTATTAGAATGAAAATTGTAGCTCTTTGAAATTCAAAGAACCACTGACTGAGGGATACTTACGGAAGCATGAACAGGGAGTTCAGCTGGTGCCATCAAACCCTGTCTTACTAAATGTTGACAGTAATCTCTAGCAGCGTTTGCTTGTGCATCCTTTTTATTGGTTGAATTCCCTACAGCTACATAGTTAAACCCTTCAACTCTCACCTATAAAAGAAAAGCATATGCAAGTCATTTTTGGTAGGAGAATCTTTGAATTTGGCTTTCAATAATTAAGACAAGCACGAAAGATCCTAACCATAACCTTTGCTTGCTGTTGCCTAATCACCGGTACATTTGTGGACCACAGTAAATCGTACTAGCAAAACAAAACCATATCGAATCGTCCCACAAAAACGCAATTTGATTTGTTTCTTGACTGGTAACCAATGGAGGAGATATGTTAAAATTTACTGGTGTTGGTTAAAAATCGAGCCGCTGAATTTTGGATATGTTGTAGTTTTTCTATTTGGTATTCTGGAAGTTGAATGAAAGAGGGCATTGTGATAGTCCAATCTAGTTGAGATAAAGGCATGGATTAAGTTTTCTTTGACGGTTGAAGTTGGACATTTCTCAATTTTTTTATAAGCTTATTAATTTAAAAGGTAGAAAGCGGACGAACAAGTGGAGTTAATATAACCATCATTGATGTTACTGAAGAATTAATACTTATTATCAACTATACAAGAGTTACGTATTTTTATGAAGAGATTATGTCAATAGTAGAAACCTATCCTACAGAGTGTCCCAATCGGTCTCGCTAAAGCTACACCCCCAGATTAAGTTAGAGACCGGTAGGTGATATATGGTGGACATATGCCGGGTAACTCACATCAATTGATATGCTAGAGTTGAAAAACAAGATCCAGGAACCTCTTACAGACAACAGATAACAGATGAAATAATAAAGAAACCAAGTACTAATGATCCGAACAGATGAAACTGATGCTTAACAAATACAGCAGAAAGGAGATGCAAGTTGGACAAGTTTAGAGGAATGGTTTAAAGAGATCAGGAATAGAAATTTAGTAAGATAAATCAAATATTTCTATTTCTATGCTCTGAAGTTTACAATTTTGTGTGAGATAATAATAATTCATATAATTTTTATTTAAAGGGACTGTCTGAATTTTTTTTAAGTCAAAAATTTTTTTTGCTCAAATTTGTGAAAACTTTACACCAAAATCTGTAACTATAGCCGTGTTTACACTACCTTAAAAATTGGCTCGCTTGAAGTGAACCGGGCTCGACCCGGGCCAGGCCCGCCTGACAGGGACCGTTTACACAGCGCTGTTTTCACCGGGCCAGAATGGTGAGACATCAAGTACACACCGCCTGCGCATGCCACAAACAAAGTGATGATTTTGAAGTCGTAGTTAATATTTTGCCACATTCAAACCTCAAACGATTCTTTAAATGCTTTAATTTTTTTTTCGAGACACACAATAATAAAAGTTCATGTTTGCATGCCTACTTACCTATCAAGCTATTACAAACGAGGTAGTTTATTACGACAATGGTTTCTGCGAATGAAGTCACAGGGTCAATACTATCATCGCGCATGTGCATAACTCCCCAGGTAAGTGGGCTCGGCCCAGTGGCGCGTTTACACTGCACAAATATATTGCCGAGCCGGGCTCGGTCCGGGTCGAGCTCACCTCTACTTGCCGGGATCGGCCCACTTGAAATTAGAACCGGGCCGAGCTCGCTCAACTCGTTTACACTACCACTTTTTTTTGCCGAGCCGGGCTCGGTCCGGACTCGGCCTGGATAATTATTGGCTGTGTAAACGCGACTTATGTGCCCTTTAATGTATCTGAAAGTTTTAACTAAAAAAATCCATCCGTTAATTTTTAAACGCTAAAAACATGCTAAAATTTTTAAAAACCTTACGTGTGTTATGTTTTTTGGACGCTGAAAGGAAACTACTGAACGGATTTGAGTAAAATAAACGCCTAATTGTAGAGAAATGTCCCTCTTGTGTATTTTAAAGGTTTCAGACAGATATATTGAGCCATTTAAAGGGTAAACACCAAAACTAGGTCAAATTGCTTAATTAACAATAAGTACTCCCTGTTTGTAATTAACCCTTTAAAACCAAATTCAGTTTGATCAAGAAGAAATAGAGATACAATAAGGATATTTTAAAAATACTCTCAGGTAGCATTTGCGATTTTTTTGATATTGGAAACTTTTTTCAAAAAAGCAGAATGGCCCTTTAACCTATTAAAGGGGAACATTCAGCATTTTTGGGAGTCGTTTTGGGCCTTTGTTATATGTAAACAGTCTTCATAAGTACTCAAACTATCAGAAAATCGCAAAATACCTTCAAATATACCTCAAACTAAAAAAAATCACATTTATTTTTTTTTCCCGTGCTGTACGCGGCTGGTCTCCAGCCTGTGTGAAAATTGTGTGTCTTGTTGACCAAGTCTACAATTGAAAATACGGTATGCTTTTGTGGGCCTGCGCAGTAGTCTGGATGACCTGACCCGCGTTATTGCACCACAGGAAGGATAACTTATTTGGTTATCAAGACGTAACCGTTTTCCAATATGGCAGGACGCTCAATGTGTAGTGGGCCATTGGGACTTTCAAACACGGATAATTATGGATACACATGGATTTGAAATTTCAACGGTAAGCTCTGTAGACTATTTCTGATTAGCTGAGCTCAAGATTTTACGACTTTGCGACCGTCGGATGATTGTCCGAAGCAAATGCTGCATGTGCCTCTTTAACAATTGCTGAAATTATACAACAAAGGTTTAAATTTATAAAGATGGGTAGTTTTCACTCAAATGTTAGTAACACCAAACATGTAAAACATGAGCTAAATTTGGTAACACCCTTGAAAAATAGTTGTATTGACCTAAAAATACAGAATAATTTAGTATCTGGTCTAATTGACACAGGGGCATCAATATCTTGCATTTCCAAATCTCTCCTAAATAAAGTATTACCAAGTGTTATAGTATCATCATCTGATGTTATATCAATACTAACTGTAGGTAAAGATGTTATACATTGTGCAGGATCACAGTTGTAGAACTATTAATTGCTGGCGAAATAATAAAACACAAATTTTATATTTTTATTAATGTCCAACATGATTTTAGGTAATGACTTGTTAGAAGGAAATAAAGCATTAATTAATCTTGATGATAAAACGCTTGCTCTTCAAAAAGAATCAAGTAATAATCCATTTATATCAACTATTAATTATAAATGTATAAATGATAAAATGTATGTAAAAAAGAATATGTAGTCAAATTCAAATAGTTTGATAAGAAGTATTTATGATATAAGAAGATGCTAAATCTGAAATGACAGTTCCAGGAAAAGTCAATAAGTTACCAAATAATACATTAACTTTTGTACATCCTAATAGAGGTTTACAAAACAAATTTGATGTTTTAGGGGCTAAGAATTTAACAAATATTATTGATAATAAAGTATATGTAGAACTATTAAATTTGTCAGATAAACCAGTGTATATACAGCTTATAAAATAACTAATGAAGAAATTATTTCTTTGAATGAAAATGAAACTAAAAATAAGAAAGAAATTAATTCATTATCTAGTGCTAACTGTCATTCTCATAATAAATATGTGAACAAGGCATCAGAGATGAATTTCGACCTCCAGAATTCAGATCTCAGTGAAGAACAGAAACAAAAACTTTTAGACTTTCTTGGAAGATATCGAGATGTGTTTGCTACCAGCTTGGCTGAACTTGGCAAAGCAAAAGGCTTTGCTCACAGGATCGAAACAGGCCAAAGTCCTGAAGGCAAGAAGATCACAGAGGAACTCACAAATGAGATGTTGAAACACAATGTTATTGAAGAATCCTCAAGCAGCTGGGCATCACCAATCGTCTTGATTAAAAAACCAGATGGATCACACCTATTTGCAGTGGATTATCGGAAACTCCATAAAGTTACGACTCCTATGCAGGGGTGTCATTAGCAGCCGGCAAAAAACGCTGTCTATTGTGCTCAAAACCGCCGTCTACTTTTATCTACCCTCACAAAATTTTGGGGAAAAATGGGGACTATCCTGTACATGAAATGAATATTATATTGGTATTAAATAAAGATAAAGAACAAACAGTAGTCCTTTTTTTTTATTCACCAGTACATATCGATGATATTGACTGGTTTATATCGGTAATATGGCCTGCAAAATACTAACAATATGGACCTAGCATCGTAACGACCTCGACAAAATGGCGTCTCCCAAGAGGCCAAATTTTACCGTTAATTCTCCGAAAACCGGTTACAAAAAACCAAAATGGTCAATTCCCTCAGAAAATAGTCTCCTGAGTTTTGGCTTCAAGAAAACCAAGACGTGTGCAGGTGTGTATCTATATAATTATAAAATTTATCAGTGTAAATGCAACAGTCTAAGTCTGTTATTGTTATCAATGTTGGCCCTGCCATGCTTCGACTTTTGACATATCCGGGTACTTCACAAAGATTTGTTTATTCTTGATTTGAAGGTAATATAGGTGACAAATTAAACTACGTTGTCCAGGTGTTCATTGTATTTATAACAATATCTTACCCTTTGAAATAAAATAGACTATTCTTTAAGACGTCCCTGATGTGAAAAATTGTTATTGATATTGAAATAAACAATGTAATACGAATGATAATGACACGTTTGTCATGTGCGGTCTTTGATTGGTTGACCCAATTCCCACGGTATTACTACGACATTTACTATAAAGATAGTGGACCACGGCCATATACGCCTAACGAAAAATTTAATCGGGATAAAATTAAACTTTCTCAAACCTTTCGATTTAGGTCCAATAACATCCATTTTAACTTTCATCAAAATCGGTTGAAAACTAAGAGAGTAATAGCATATTCAAGATTTGGGGCAAGGGCAATAACTCTGCTTCTAACGATCGAAAATAGCTCAAATTCGAACTTGATCTTCGTTTTATGAATATGTATACACATATCAAATTTCATTTGATTATGTCAAAAATAGCGATGCCCCATCGTAATACGCCCACTTTTGTAATGGCAGCCAAGTCGTCCGGGAGGTCGACAAGAACTATCAGTAAATGAAACATCTGTCGAAAACCGTGCCATCAAGAATGTTTACAAAATTGAACGATTTTTGAGTGTTTACAACTACAAGTTAACAAGGGCAATAACCCATGAAATAGTTTTCAATTCGTCTGATTTTCAATAGGGTTCATCCTTGGGTGATTACAAACACTCACAGCAAGTTTCATAAAAATCCACCAAGAAACAAGCTCTCTATCATGTCCACAACTTTGAGAGAGTAACGGGCTGAAAAATTAACGTGTTTTAAAGAACAAGGGCAATAACTCATAAATATTTTTTCGAGGTTTCTGATATTCAATAGGGTTTATGCTAATGTCAATACAAACACTCATACCAAGTTTCATCAAAATCCATCAAGAAACCAACTCTCTATGGTGTCCACAACATATTTTCAAAAGCAAGGGCAATAACCCAGGAAATATTTGTCGATTCGTCTGATTTTCAATAGGGTTCATCCTTGGGTGATTACAAACACTCACAGCAAGTTTCATAAAAATCCATCAAGAAACAAGCTCTATAACGTGACCACAACTTTGTTAAAGGCTGAAAAATTAACGCGTTTTAAAGAACAAGGGCAATAACTCATCAAATATTATTTCGATGTTTCTGATTTTCAATAGGGTTTATCCTAATGTCAATACAAACACTCATACCAAGTTTCATCAAAATCCATCTTGAAACGAGCTCTCTATGGTGTCCACAAGATATTTTCAAAAGCAAGGGCAATAACCCATGAAATATTTTTCGATTCGTCTGATTTTCAATAGGGTTCATCCTTGGGTGATAACAAACACTCACAGCAAGTTTCATCAAAATCCATCAAGAAACCAGCTCTCTATCGTGTCCACAACAATTGTGGACAGACAGGCGGACAGACAGACGGACAGACGGACAGACGGCTAGACGGACAGACAGACAGACAGACAGGGGCGACTACAATATACGCCCACATTAATGTGTGGGCGTATAAAAACTCTAGTTTTTAGAGCGTTTACAAGCAAATGTTGACTGACAGACCGACAAATTTATGGCAATGGCAATAACTCTGTTTCTAACGATCGAAAATAGCTCAAATTCGAACTTGATCTTCGTTTTATGAATATGTATACACATATTAAATTTCATTTGATTCTGTCAAAAACTCTAGTTTTTAGAGCGTTTACGAGCAAATGTTGACGGACGGACGGGGGTGCCGACAATATACGTCCTCATAGAGAGATGAGGGCGTATAAAAATTACTATAACAATCATTCGATTTATTATTGAACAAAATAAACATTTATTAAACAATATATACAAAACATTGAAACTCTTATAACCTGCTGGATAATTTTCATGAATAAATATTTTGCAAACATTAACTTTTTTTCTTTTTTTTTAGGTAATGCACCTTCATCTAATAATGGCAATGACCCGGATTCAGTCCCAGAAAATGTTCTTGAGGTGCAGGATGACCCTACTAAGGATGTCCAAGATGACCCTGCTAAAGATGTTCAAGGTGACCCTGCTAAAGATGTCCAAGCACATGTTCCAAAAACAAGTGTTCTTTCTGAACCTTGTTATTTTAATAATAATGAAGGGCTAGCTTTACACAATGAGTGCAGTAACAAGATAAGACTAAATGGCCATCAACACATTTATTACCAATGTAAAAACAACAATTGTAATCAACTAAATTTTATAAATGATACAAAAAGTAAAGATAAATTTCACCATTATTGGCTTTTTAATAAGGATTTAAGCTTTGATAATCAAAGTGGAATATGGTAGCTTGCATTTGCAGAGAGCAATGACCCCCAATCTCCTTCTGGCATGTACTGTTTGCTGTGCAATAAGCATCGCACAGTGAACAGTCAAAATAAATCTGAGAAATTTTCAACCCAAGTTTCTGTTAGGTTAAAAAAATCTGCTGTTCAGTCTCACTCAGAGACTTCTCAGCATCAAAATGCTATACAATCTGAACTAAACCAAAGAGTTTCACATTTTCATAAGGAGTTCTCCAAGCACAAGGAAGTATGTGTTATTAAAAGCATTTTCTGCTGCATATTTTTTGATGATAGAAGGTATTGCAAATACCAAATTTTCAAGATTTCTTATTTTTTAGAGAAAATAGGGGGTGTTGATGACATAAAATACTTCAAGCACAGATCACAGTATCTATTCATGAAATTTTCCTAACGCTTGGAGAATCCCTTATGGAAACAATAATTGAAAATGTCCAAGATTCATCTGCATATGGGTTGTTAATAGATGATGTTACCGAAATTTCTGTTATGGAACAGATGATTGTCTTCATCCAATTTTACAACAGCAAATCGGGTAATATTGATGTTAACTTTCTTATGGTTGAGGATGTTTTAGCTGATCATAACAGTGCTAATTCAGAGGCTCTTTTCTCCATTATTTGCCAATCTTTTGAGAAATTTGATTTGTCACTAAAAAAACCTAAGGGATTAGCCTCAGATGGAGCTGCTGGTATGGTCGGTAAAAACAATGGCCTTGCCTCCAAATTAAGGGAAATATCAAATGAATTAATTAACATACACTGTATATGTATATATGCCACAAATTGTCCCTTGCTTGTTGCGATTCAAATGAATCAATAAAATCTATTGAAGACGTCCAAGACATCTTAAGGCAATTGTGGTACATGTTTGAAAAAAGTCCCAAAAAACTTTCAATATATCTTAAAATCCAACTCGAATGGAAAAAATTAAATTCACATTTGTCTGAAAATTGTAATAGCATTCTTGTAAAAAGGCTCCAAAAGGCTTGCAAAACAAGATGGTTGTCTTTTGGCAAATCTGTAGCAAGTGTACATTCGGATTTGGTGCCAATAATCCTCACACTTCGCTCTTTAGAGAAAGATGCAACTGCTTGTGGTTTGTTGAAAAAAATAACATCTTTACGCTTCTTAACAAGCTTGTATATTTTGAAGGATGTCTTGCCAACTTTAAATAATCTTAGTCAGCATTTTCAGTCCAATATCGTTGATTATTCTAGAATTCAACCCGCCATTCTTTATACACTTGATAAACTAAAAGAAATTGGCATTAACAAAGAGTGTGTTCAGAATCTGCAGCATGATTTAGAAGAAAATGGTCGGTTATTTTCAACTGGACTACCATTCAATACTAATGCCAAAGATTCTATGGAAAGTTTACTGGATAAATATATCACTGCTTTAGTCAATAACATAAATGATAGGTTCAAGTCAAGTTCTGAGGTTGATGCTTTTGCCATATTCAATCCTTTAACTCTTCCTGAACCAAATTCTTCTGTATTTTCAAATTATGGCAATTCTCAAATTGAAAAAATTGCTAATCATTATTTTCAATGTGATGCCCAAGAGACAAGAGACTGTAAAACAAAAGAGTTATTGGCAGAATTTCAAAAATTCAAATATGACATGGTTAAATTAAAAACAGAAATTCCTGATGAGGTTAAACAAGGCAGAGCAACATCAACCCCAACTATGGAAGACCAAACAGCCCATAATTAAGATGTCTTAATCCTTAATCCTTAGTTCTAAATGCTTAATTCCTATTCCTTAATTTGTAGGCTATTTTCAACATTTGAATCACAAAATCAACATTAAATTGTTCACCCAAAATCATCATTGTTTCATGAAATCGATAATTTGTCAAGTTATAAATTGTATAAGCATATTCTGCTTTTATAAAATATTAAATAATTATGATTTATTTTCACTTTACATTTCTTCAATATCAAATCATCATTAACAAATGTTCATATACAAATCTTGCGAAACATTTCATCAAATACATTTCTTGAATTTAAAAAAGCGACACCTGTCTTCATAATTGTGTGCATTGAAATTATGACGACAAGCGGCGCTGATGGTTGTTAGCTGGAGTCAAGCTAGCAGACAATAATCGCGTTTACACAGCCAAAATTTATCCAGGCCAAGTCCGGACCGAGCACGGCTCGGCAAAAAAAGAGGTAGTGTAAACGGGTTAACCGGGTTCTAATTTCAAGTGGGCCGAGCCCGGCAAGTAGTGGTGGGCTCGACCCGGCAAAATATTTGTGCCGTGTAAACGCGCCACAGGGCCGAGCCCACTTACCTGAGGAGTTATGCGCATGCGCGATGATGACCTTGACCCTATGACCTCATTGGCAGAACTCCTGTCATTTGAGTTTGTCTTCCCGAAAAAAATGTCTTCCCAACGAGGAGCAACTTGGTCCGACGAAGAGGCAGAAGCTCTTATAGCTCTTTGGGGTGAGGAGACAATCCAATCACAACTGGAAGGTGCCCGTCACAATCACAAAATTTATGAAACTATAGCGAAAAGTCTCCAGGAAAGGGGATTCAAGTTGGAAGGTAGAGATGGCAAGCAGTGTCTGGAAAAAATTAAAAAACTTAAAAAAAAGTATCGTGAAGTGTTAGATAATAACAACAGGTCTGGGCGTTCCAGGAAGCCGTGGAAATTCTTTGTTCAAATGAACGAAATATTAGGAACAAGACAAACTTCCAGGCCGTCTCTTCTGCTTCAATCGGCCAAGTCCAAGAAGAAGAATCGTCAGAATGTACAAGCAGAATCATCATCATCATCATCATTACCATCGGGCAGGTCCTTTCACTTACCAACCCCAGATGATGACAGTAGTGAATCACTTCCTGATTTAGACGTTGTCCCAACAGGTTTGACCCCTATGTTATATTCAGCAATAAGCCTTTTTTTAGTAAACCTTTAATTACCCTATTTCCCATCCACTTAAACTACTTAAAGCATCCAGTAAAATGGTGGTGAGAGTCCTTTTTTATTTTATTGGGCTGTTCTTATAAGTTATAGTTACAAAATCAACTAGAGCCAAATGTGGGACTTTGCAAATGTGCAAATTGTTATGGGAAATTTAGAAAACATCGGCCCTGAACGTGCCAAAGAAGTCGACAACTTTTGAATTTTTTTTTTTTTTGAAAGGATGTGAAACCGGAAGTAGTCACCAGACGTAACATTTGAACGTACCAGCTGAAAACCTTTATCAATAACCTTCAACATACTGAAGGTCAAGGTCATTCAAGGTCAAATTCCCGAGAAACAAGTCTTCAAAATTTGGAAATGCATACAGTAATAACACCGGAAGTTGACGCTAGATTTCAAATATGAAATTATAAATGAACAGCCAAAGTCAATGACCTTTGATCAAACGTCAAAGTCAACAAAGGTCAAGGTCAATTGGTTTTTTTTTTAACCTTTTTCCCTTTTTTGAACTCCAAAGTCGAAATCAATGACCCTTTAACATAAGCTGAATAAACCAATGCTGTAACTGTATGCAAGGCCATTTTTGAAAAAAATTTAAACTTTACCTTTTTTTTTTGATAAACAAAATTTTGACAAAAACAAAATTTTAACCCAGATGTGCCACGCCCATGTCAGATTTTTTTATGTGATTTTATTTATATTAATAATATCTTACTATGGCTAAATTATCAAGCTTTTGCATCTATTGGTTAACGACATATACAATCATAAATGTCAAAAATGTCACGCCCATGTCAGATTTTTTTATGTGATTTTATTTATATTAATAATATCTTACTATGGCTAAATTATCAAGCTTTTGCATCTATTGGTTAACGACATATACAATCATAAATGTCAAAAAAGGTCAAAATCTATAATCGGAAATTTTGAAATTAAAAAACCTTGTTTCCTTTTTTTAACTATACAGCCGAAATAGCTGAGATTTTGATATAATTGGGCTAAACTAATGATGTTGGTGTGTGCAAAAGCATTTTTAAAGATGGATTTTTTCCAGACAACAAAATGTTAAGAAAATTAAAATTTAACCCGGATGTGCCACGCCCATGTCAATATTTTTGATGGATACATTTATATGGGGTATGGTCAATTATGTTGCAATTTTAAAGCCTCTAAACTTAATAGATCATAAACTATGCATATATTAAAGTCAAATAAATCAAAAAATCGGGTAAAGGTTTCCCGAATTGCAAAATATAAAAAAATTCAAATTTAACATTACAATCAACTGTGATATATCGTTCGAAAGGGCTCGTAAAGCACATTCAGAATCTGAAAAAAATAACTCTCTAAGTGAATTAGGTCACATGCTAGAGCAGTCCAAAGTTGTGAATTTTGCTGTTTTCGGACAGTTATAAAACCGGAAGTTGATATTGGAGGTCAAATATTAAGGTATCATCTGGTTGCCAAGGTCGTTGACCTTTGACCTACTTCAGGTCAAGGTCATCAAAGGTCAAGGTCATGAGACATTATCCTTCAAATATTGAAAAAATTCAATCGCAAATTGCAAAAAAGCAAAATCGAAATTCAAAAATCGGCTTCCTGAGAATTCCCACAATTTTTATGTTCTTTCATTTGACACCAAAATCATTCAATTCGGCCCAGCCGTTATTTCGAAATAGCAAATGTGATGTTTCAAGAAAATCAAAATGGCCGCCAAAGTTCTACTTACGGGTTGAATTTTATTTTAAAATCGGCTGTAGAATTACTTTGGCGACCGCTTAACAAAATTTCGTTGAAATTCATAAATATAACCGGAAGTTATTCAACCGGAAGTGAAAATCGATTTTCCACTTTAACCGGAAGTGACGCAAAAATTCAGATTAATCCGAAAAAAACTGAAAAAAAATGAAAAATAGTCCAATATCATAGAAAATCGACCAAAAAATGTATGCTACGAATTTTCGAAATTTGAAATTTTTTAACTCCTATAACATTGGAATTTAGTCACAGATTCCAAAAATGAAAACCCGAGCAAAATCGGCCCAAAAATGTGGCTTCCAGAGTCAAAAATAGCGATGGCCATCGTAATACGCCCACTTTTCTAATGGCAGCCAATTTGTCCGGGAGGTTGACGAGAGTTGTCAGTAAATAATAGATTCTGAGTGACATTTTCATTTTAAATTAGTTTTGTTACAGTTTTTTTTCTTTATGTTTATGAACTTAAAAATGTTAAGTTTCTTTATGATAGGCTAAGTCACTGAAATATGAACAAAACAAGGGCAATAACTCATGTAATAAAGAGTTTTTGATTTTACTGATTTTCAATATGCTTCATACTAAATTGATTACGAACACTCACACCAAGTTGCATCAAAATGCATCAAACCACCAGCTCCCTATATTGTGTCCACAACTTTGAGAATGTAACTTGCTAAAAAATTAATGCGTTTTAAAAAACAAGGGCAATAACTCATAAAATATTTATCGATGTTTCTGATTTTCAATAGGGTTAATCCCAAGGTCATGACAAACACTCACACCAAGTTTCATCAAGATAGCTTGCCAGGCAAGGTAATATACGCCCACTGGCAGCTTTGTTTGAAAAAGAATATTTGGCAGAAAATAGCAACCATCAAATATTCAACCTGTAGTCATAGGCCTACATTTCATTCAGAACTTAAATTAAGTGTGGTCCAAATATTTTTTTTCTCGATTTCATCAAGGGCTAAGCATTCATCAAGTTTAGTCAAAATCTGTCTCTGTTTATGAGCTAAAAACTAAAACCTATTTTGAACAAGAAGGGCAATAAGTCATATCTAATATTTTTATCATGTGATAATAAACTATTTCAATAGGTTTCATTAAAATCTAATTGAAAAAGAATTGTGCCTTCTAGAGTATTTACAAACTAAAAATCAATGCGTTTTAAAGAACAAGGGCAATAATTTATATTAAATATTTTTGTATTCTTTTGATTTTCAACAGGGTTCATCCTTGGGTGATAATATACAATTTCAGTAAGTTTCGTCAAATTCCGTAAAGATTTGTGACTTGCATAGTGTTAACAAGCTAAAAATCCAACGTGTTTTACAGAACAAGGGCAATAATTCATATTAAATATTTTGCGATTCTTTTGATTTTCAATAGGGTTCATCCTTCGGTGATAATAAACAATTTCAGCAAGTTTCGTCAAAATACGTAAAGAATTGTGACCTGTAGAGTGTTAACAAGCTCAAAATCGAACGCGTTTGAAAGAACAAGGGCAATAATTCATATCAAATATGTTGCGATTCTTTTGATTTTCAATAGGGTTTATCCTTGGGTGATAATAAACAATTTCAGCAAGTTTCGTCAAAATCCATAAAGAATTGTGACCTGTAGAGTGTTAACAAGCTCAAAATCGAACGCGTTTTAAAGAACAAGGGCAATAATTCATATTAAATATTTTGCGATTCTTTTGATTTTCAATAGGGTTCATCCTTGGGTGATAATAAACAATTTCAGCAAGTTTCGTCAAAATCCGTAAAGAATTGTGACCTGTAGAGTGTTAACAAGCTCAAAATCGAACGCGTTTTAAAGAACAAGGGCAATAATTCATAGTAAATATTTTGCGATTCTTTTGATTTTTAATAGGGTTCATCCTTGGGTGATAATAAACAATTTCAGCAAGTTTCATCAAAATCCGTAAGGAATTGTGACCTGTAGAGTGTTAACAAGCTCAAAATCCAACGCGTTTTAAAGAACAAGGGCAATAATTCATATTAAATATTTTGCGATTCTTTTGATTTTCAATAGGGTTTATCCTTGGGTGATAATAAACAATTTCAGCAAGTTTCGTCAAAATCCGTAAAGAATTGTGACCTGTAGAGTGTTAACAAGCAATTGTGGACGGACGGACCGACGGACGGACGGACCGACGGACGGACGGACGGACCGACGGACATGGGTGACGGCAATATACGCTCTACATTTCATGTGGGCGTATAAAAATCCATCAAGAAACCAGCTCTCTATCATGTTCACAAAGTATTTTAAAAAACAAGGGCAATAACCCATCAAATATTTTTCGATTTGTCTGATTTTCAATAGGCTTCTTTCTTGGACAATTATAAACACTCCCGCCAAGTTTTATCAAAATCCATCAAGAAACCAGCTCTCTATAGTGTTCACAACTTTGAGAGTGTTACGGGCTATAAAATTAACACATTTTAAAGAACAAGGGCAATAACTCATAAAATATTTATCAATGTTTCTGATTTTCAATAGGGTTAATCCCAAGGTCATGACAAAAACTCACACCAAGTTTCATCAAAATCCATCAAGAAACCAGCTCTCTATCGTGTTCACAAAGTATTTTCAAAAACAAGGGCAATAACCCATCAAATAGTTTTCGATTTGTCTGATTTTCAATAGGCTTCTTCCTTGGATGATTATAAACACTCACAAGAAGTTTTATCAAAATCCATCAAGAAACCAGCTCTCTATTGTGTTCACAACTTTGAGAGTGTTATGGGCTATAAAATAAACACGTTTTAAGGAACAAGGGCAATAACTCATAAAATATTTATCGATGTTTCTGATTTTCAATAGGGTTAATCCCAAGGTCATGACAAACACTCACACCAAGTTTCATCAAAATCCATCAAGAAACCAGCTCTCTATCGTGTTCACAAAGTATTTTCAAAAACAAGGGCAATAACCCATCGAATATTTTTCGATTTTTCTGATTTTCAATAGGCTTCTTCCTTGGATGATTATAAACACTCACAGCAAGTTTTATCAAAATCCATCGAGAAACCAGCTCTCTATCGTGTTCACAACAATTGTGACAAACAGACAGACAGACAGACAGACAGGGGCGACTACAATATACGCCCACATTTATGCGTGGGCGTATAAAAAACCCGTTTTTGCTCAGTTTGCAATGTGCAATTTGCAAAAATGTTCCAATTTATATTTAAAAAGTAGGTCGCCACGATGCGACATCAGAATATATTTCAGAAATATTGCAACTAGCACAGTTTAGGCTGTGTGCCCTGTGTAAAAAACGCCAAAAAAACAAATTTAGAAAATAATTATTTTAGTTAGAGAAATCATTCTTCTCAAATCCCTGGGTCTATTGTTTGAGTGCAATTGAGACAGAGGTCTACCCCATAGCCTCGATTAACTAAGACTTGCTTCCTGGGTAAACAACAAGAACGTTTTAGACAGGGATTTTGGCTGGATTAAGTTTTATCACATCTTTATTAACCATTTTATCTATCTGAACAGCCAGTCTGGGCGTATAGAAGGCCTTCACGGCATCGTGTCAGTTGGTGAGACAACAATCATTGCATGCAGTGAATGTTTGGGATTGGGGATATCAAGTGAAATACAGTTTCAATTTTTGGAAAGATAACTTTTTTTTATAGCTGATGAAACAGAAATTGCTGCTAGTCCAGCCAGTCAAGAGGGTGGAGAAGATGAATATCATTCAGATGAAAGCAGTTCGATTTTCAGATCTGTCACACAGTCAGATACAAGAAAGAGAAGCCAGTGTTAATCGTACATACAATATAACCAACAAACACACTAATTTAAAGTTCATTACTTTAATATCTCATCGGCATCTTGCCATTACAACACGTGTTTATAATTGAGCAACTTGCTCGTTCGCCCACTGGAATTCAACTGCCTGAAACCCGTGCAGATTTCGTTACTCGCGTTGGTTCCACTTCTGGTGGACAGGTAACTCCTGTAAACAAGTAAACATTACAATACAAACATGTTATCAATCTCCCACTCTATACAAACAAAAGTAAATAAAATACATGCATTCACAAATCAACCAGACCATTTTGAAATACATGTACTCTCATTAATGAATAAGGGGAACTACCCTTTTTGGTTAAACAGTCTGCTAACTGTTTTTTAGTTTCAACCCATTTAATGTCACTAATTTGTGCACTTTGTATAAGTTCTTTTATACCAGTCATTTCTAATCGTAAACGTTTTTCCAAAATATATTTATTTGATT
Source organism: Lottia scabra (assembly GCA_029955415.1). NCBI lineage: Eukaryota > Metazoa > Mollusca > Gastropoda > Lottiidae > Lottia > Lottia scabra. The sequence goes on along the minus strand of JARJEI010000014.1, from coordinate 8,605,600 downwards.
TAAGTGCTTCAAATAAAGACTTATTATCTGTAACACACGAAAGTTTTATCAAAGATGTATAACCGATTAGATTTTAACCCAACTATTGAGCTATATGGTTTTGTGTGGTTACACTTCTTCCTTGGGAAGGTTACGTCAACTTCAGGATTATTAAAGCACTGCTGCTCTTTAAATAACACAATTTATACTGGACTTAACAATACTATTTATTAACTCACTTTGCCAATACTGAGGATGTTACCTACAGTATGGTGTCTGTGTCTAAAACTATCTTTTTCTAATTACATTCTGGTTTACATATATATACATTTACATTACTATAGAAACAAACAATAAATACATATAAAAGATTAACAGATTATAATAGATTAACAATTAATTAAGGATATAATCCAATATTACAATAAGAAACTATTGGATGGTGATAAATGCCTCTCCTTTCAAAAATATTGCGTCCTCGCAATTAACGTGAAAATAATTTGTTTTTTAATAATATAAAAAAATAGAATCTGATTAGGTTTCACTCCCTACTTTAGATCAAATATTTGAATTAGAATACTTGTGATATTATTTAGAAATTCATACAATTCTTATTTCCAAGTGCGTCCACTTATCATCTTTAAGTTGTCTTCAATCCCTGGAAGAAACGACTTGATTTCTGGTGCTGAATTCTGTCCTATTGTTAGTATACTTAAGTGCATGGTCATTTTCAATTGTTCAAGTGTCATCATTTTAAGTGTTTGTGTAGTTTCTTCTAAATCATTAAGGCGACAAGTATTATTACTTGTAACTATTTCATTATGTTCGATATAATTATCAAGGATATCCTTTTGTTCTAAGCAGTTAAGTCTAAAATTAATGTTTTCTAATAATTCTTCTGTTTCCTGTGATCTTGGACATTCTGGTATATTCTGATCCATTTTCTTCTCTGGAACAATTTTGGAAGCAGACTCTGAGGTTGAGGAATTCTCACCTTCTGGAACAACATCTTCTGTACTCAAATCCACACAAAAGGAATTTGCTGTTGTTGAATTAACACGCCTTTCTTTGCACCATTCTTCAAATAGGATGTTTTTCGAATTCTTCTTCTCTTTATAAAGCTGGCTACGAAGATTATCCCTTTGCTGTCTACTGGGTGACTTTCTCTTGGGTTTTGAGGGTTCATTGTTATAGCTCCAGGATAAGTGAATGGAAAATTCTCCATTCCTTTTTTCTACTCTCCAATGTTGAGCCTTTGTTGTTATTTCCATCATGCTCAATATCTCATTCAGCTTATTTGGAATTATTATCTGTTCCATACTGTGTCTTCTTCTAAAACTTCCAAGCTAAATTTTCTTCCTACTTTTGTTGAAACGGGGGTGTAGCTTTAAAAGCAGGATTACTCACTAAGCTGCAAGAGGTAGCACAGGATCTATCCGCGTTCTCCACCATCTATAACCGATTAGATTTTAACCCAACTATTGAGCTATATGGTTTTGTGTGGTTACACTTCTTCCTTGGGAAGGTTACGTCAACTTCAGGATTATTAAAGCACTGCTGCTCTTTAAATAACACAATTTATACTGGACTTAACAATACTATTTATTAACTCACTTTGCCAATACTGAGGATGTTACCTACAGTATGGTGTCTGTGTCTAAAACTATCTTTTTCTAATTACATTCTGGTTTACATATATATACATTTACATTACTATAGAAACAAACAATAAATACATATAAAAGATTAACAGATTATAATAGATTAACAATTAATTAAGGATATAATCCAATATTACAATAAGAAACTATTGGATGGTGATAGATGGATCAGATACACCAAATGTTAATTCAGCAAAAAGAGTAGCTAGAAATAATCCAGAATCAATGGCATCTGCCATAGCAAGAGTTTCACCACATAAAGTACTTCTCACTACACGTCTAGTTCACTTAGAGTTCCAGTATATTGGTGATATTCTTCCACTTTCTCCTCTCAGAAAAATTATGTATCCTCCCTGAGTACCTCCATCAATTAGGTTACCAAATGATGAATCACTAAATACCAGTAATGACAGTTTACCTGTACCTAAATTCTGAAACTTCAAGGTAATATTGTTACTTTTAATTTTACTTATCATCTTATTCACTTCAATTAAATGTGTCACTTTAGCATCTTTAATAACTGATGCAATACAACAAATATCAAATATAAGATCAGGTCGACTTTGATGAGCTAACCACAAAATTTGACCCACTTTAGAACGTAAAATTGAAGTTTCTTTTTCAGACAAATCTGATTGTTTATGTTGAATTCTGTCTTTATCAATGTCAATTGGAACAAGATTTTTAGCATAGTCATTCTGGTTAAGATAAATCGCATCATCTTCACAAAACAAATTAATACCAAGGTAACGAAAAGCTGTATTTTCTTCTTTGCCAACTTGAAAGTACTGTCGAATTTTACAGCATTTTCAAAATTTAAAACACCTCCCCAAAGAAAGTCATCCACGTGACAAGCTTAAACACCAAAAAGTTTTTCATCCTTGTCAGTCCAATAAAACACTGCTGGGTCGACTTTGGAGATTTTTGCACCAATACTCAACATAACTGATTTAACTGTTTTGTACCAACTAAGAGATGCATCGTTTAACCAATAAACACATTTTTGGAGTAACCAAAGTTTACCAACAGATTTAGCTTCAATAGGAGGTTTCACAAAGTGATCACGTTCAATTTTATAACTTTGCAAGAAAGCCGTTTTGATGTCCATAGAATATGGTTTCCATTTGTTTTGAGCCATAACACTTAAAATTAATCGCAAAGATTCATTTGCACAAGTAGGAGAATCAGATTGAATTTTTTTATCAAACTCCTCGAAGCCTCTAGCGACTAACCTAGATTTAGGTTTTATACCATCAGATGTCTTTTTAAGTGTATTTATCCAACGTGTAGATATACTTTTCTGGCCTTCATCTGTAACTTCCAAGTATACATTATTTCTTTTCCAGCTTTCTAACTCTAACTGTTTACTGTTATCAAATGAAACATCTTCCATCACTAATACATTTTCTGTGTCATCAAATATTTTATTCTTTGTAGCTAAATATTCATCGTCACATATATTAACGTTTTCCGTGTCTGATGAATTTTCTACAGTACGGTTTTCTGTTACTGTATCTTCTATAACTAAACCATTAACAGTCCCAAGATCAACTGACTGACGAATACCAAGCATATCCTGTGGAGATAAAAGTTCAACATTAAACCAATTTTTATTTTTACCAGTTGATTTGCCAGCTCTACCTAAAATAGTCGCTGTCACAGTTTCATTAGTTTTATTATTTATATACTGTCCTATTTTAATATTCTTAATAGAAATATTACCACTTAAGTCACTTGTGTCTGGAATATTAACACTCGTGTTTGGAATATTATCACTTGTGTCTGGAATATTATCTAAGTGCACATTCGGAATGTCTATATTGACATCAGAATCTGAATCATAAGCTTGATTATCACTATTAACAGTTATTGAGTTGTCTTCAGTTAACTTAGTTTCAGGTTGAAGTAGATCACAGTTTGCATGAGCAGCCTACACTTATGAACCCGAATTACAATGCCGCCATGATTTATGAACACAATCACACCGTCTTGTCCAATAACTTTACCAGGTCCCTTCCATTGCTTAGAATCAGGTCTCAAATAAAATACCTTATCACCCTGTGTAAAGTGTTCACCTGTTGGTCGTTATTGTGTTGATGCGTGGGTAGAACAACGATATAAGTTAGATTGACCATACTTTATTCCATTCTTATCAACATACTGTTAGATGTCATCTTATACATTTCATCACTGCGCATGCGTGACCTTTATACACTTAACCTGACCTCACATGACCTACATACAAACACCACATATTTTCCCCTTTTGAAAAAACTAAAACTTAAAGTAAATATTGACTGCTTGTAAAATTATAGAAATCAATGAACATTAATTATTTTCCCACTATGCATAAAAACATCAATAAACATTTCAGATTCGAGCATATACAAATCTATCAATATAATATCAATATAATATTGGAATGAATAGCTGTATGAATGTAATACTAAATATTAAGCTATTTTGACATTGAGCAATTCTCGAAAGTAATAATTATACCTAGGATAAGTAAGATTTAAATAACTTTTAGAATGTTTTAAACCACGAAAGCATAAACAATATTTTAAACATTTGAATACCATAATAATGTAAGAAAGCTTATTTCGAATAAACATATCGAAACCTGGAATGGATTAACATAAATGGATGATATACACAATATCTCATAATCTTTTAAATAGCTAGGAATAACTCTTGTTCTACTAGATTGTCTTAAATTATCATCAAGATTTTTCTTTGTATTGTTCTCATCAGGATTGCAAGAATATCGTTCCTTATTATTTCCTGTATCAGTATCAGGCATATTCTCTGTACTACATGTATATAACACTAAATCATCTGAATGCCATTTCTTACCATCACTTAAAGTTATAACATTACCTTCTATATTAACAATACATTTTGGTTCAGAATAATGAGAACTCATCTTATGACTCTTTGGAATATTAGTAAGCTTAATTCTAACTAAATCACTTACATTGAAATTATGATTTACAACTCTATATTTCTTATCGTATCTATCTTTCATACTACTTTGTTTTGTATGAACATAATTAGAATATTTATCATTCTTAACTACATAATCTGAATCATTGAATGGTTTTAACATACTTAATCTAGTACCGTACGCATCTCTCTCCCTGTCATCAAATAAAATGGAGATTCACCAGTTGTAGAATGCTTTGTACTACGAATAATTCTTAACACTGTTCTGAGAGATTTTACCCATGTAAATTTTTATTTCAAATTTGCTTGTAATAAAGATTTAATAGTACCATTTAACCTCTCTATAGCACCATTACTTTCAGGATGATAGTTAGGTTACATGTAAAATATTTAAACTATCTAAATAATTAGTGAATTCTTTACTAACAAATTGAGGTCCATTATCAGAAGTTATAGATTCAGGTATTCCCCATGTACTAAAAAGAATTTCTAGAAAATTAATAACATTACATGAATTAATATTATCAGTCATACATGATTCTGGCCATTTACTATAATAATCAATAACATTAATAAGATATTTCGAACCTTGAGGTGCAGTTTCGAAAGGTCCTTGAATATCGATTGCAATATCACACCAAGGATATTTTGACATTTTGTGCGGACTTAAAGGAGCATGTGAACTTTTTGCAGACTTATCACTATTTGCACAAATAAAACATTGTTTAACAAAATTTTCAGCATCGCTATCAATTCCTATCCAATATGCTACTGTTCTTAAATTTTGTTTCGTTTTAACTATTCCAGTGTCCTTCATGTGAGAGTTCTAATACATCATTTACCAAAGATTTCGGAATAACCGTTCTATTTCCTCGTCCTAAACAATTATCATTGAACGTAAACAATTCATCTTTAAGATGGTAGAATGATAACACATCACCATGAAGAAATTTTTTAGCTGGCCAATTGTTTTTATTCACATATCCCACAACTTTACTTATTACACTATCTTCACGTGATTGTTCTGATAAAACATTGTGTGAAATTTTGATAGATTGCACAGTAAGAGATTGACACAAATAATTTTCATCTATTGAAATATCACAAATTGTTTCACTGTCATGTTCTATTTTACGTAATCTCGATAATCCATCAGCTATTACATTAGTACATCCTTTCTTATAGATCACTTCAAAATCATAGCTGCCCATCTTGCGATTCTAGCTGGTTTGTGTCCTGAACTGTCTTTTGAACTCTGTAGTAACGTAACTAAAGCTATATGATCAGTAATTAGTTTAAAATGTCTTCCTTGAAGATAACGATCCCATTTACGAACAGCATATGTACAAGCCAACGCTTCTTTTTCGCCGATACTATACTTGCGTTCACAGTCTGTAAGTATTTTGGATGCAAAAGCCACTGGTCGGATATCACCATTTTCCTGTTTCTGAGAAAGTTCAGCGCCTAGTGCATAATCAGAAGCATCGCAAGTAACAAATGTTGGAAGATCAGTTCGATAAAATGCTAGAACAGGTGGTGAAGTTAATGATTTCTTTAACTTTTCTAAACTTTCATCTTGTTCTTTGGCCCATGTCCACTGTACATTTGTTCTGACTAGTTTTCGAATTGGTTCAGTTATTTGTGAAAAATTAGGAATGAATTTAGAATAATGATATTTTCAGTTAGCATTTTAACACCATTGGGAGAAATACTAAAACCTAACCAATTCACTTCTTGAACTTTAAAGAAACATTTTGATGAGCTTAGAGTAAGACCATGTTTACTAAGTCTTGTAATAACTTCACGGATTCTTTTATCATGGACTTCTTCCGTTTCAGCTACAATTAAAATATCGTCAAGTAAATTATAAACTCCTTGACATCCTGCTAAAACTTGATCCATCATTTTCTGAAAACCACCAGGAATATCAGCTAATACAACGATATGACATTATTAGATAAATGTTGTTACAGCGATATCATATAAGTCATAGCCTTGTGACAACATGTATTTATAATGCCCTGTACCTGATCATCCAGTCTGACTTATTTCAAGACACAGACGTCACTTCCCAATGAGAATTTTGAATGCACAAAATAGATGTTTAAAGTGTCTTTCATACACACAAAAAGGCTAGAAAACCTCTTTCGAATCCCTTTAAGGTCAATGTCACCAAACCTAGTCCAGGAGGACATTTAGGGATTACCGAGGACCACATTCACCCATTTTACCTTTCTGATAGTGTGATACACCCAAGCTAATTAAAATTAGATCATAATTATGTTTCTTTATTTTGTGTGTGATATTTTTGTTCTCCATTGTGATCTAACAATATTTATACCAAGGCCATGTACACCAATTTCAGCTTGTCAGACACAGTGTATGTCTAAATTTAAACACACATTCTGCATGACAAGCTGTGATTGGTAAACATGTCCTTGGTATTAATCTTGTTAGATCACAATGGAGAACAAAAAATATCAAACAAAATAAAGAAGTAATATTTGTGATCTATTTTAATTAGATTGATAATACACCCTCAATGTCCAGAATATGTAAAGTTTTTCTTTTCTGTTAATTGACAATGAGGTGGAACACAGCTCATTTAAAATGGGGCACACTGCTCATAAATTCTTAAAATCATGTTGTGACATCATCAAACAATGTTTTGTTGCAGTGCCAGCTTCTAACCTCAGGTTCATTTGACCTCCAACTTGCTTTCAGTGGTTACGATTTACTTTATAGATAATATTGTTTTTTTATTAATATGGTTAGGAATTTTCCTTTATTTGTACATATTTTCTTATCTGATATTAAAAAAAGGAATTTATAATAAATAGCACATTTTGAAATTTTTTTTTAAAGGGATTTGAAAGAGGTTTTTTAGCTTTTTTGTGTGTATCAGGAACACAATTCCCATGGTGCCTGTTATTCCAGAAAAACGTAACCAGATATGACGTCAACTGTGAGAGATTGAGTAACTAGGTTGATCGCGTACAAGGCAGTATACCTTGTTATATCTTATATCATGTGGTATAATGCCTCTCACAGTTGACGTCCTATCCGGTTAGGATTTCTTGAATAACAGGAACTACAGGCAACAGGCAGAAAATTTGAATGTCGCAAATAGAACTTGGAAATGTCCCTGATACACACAAGAAGGCTAGAAAACCTCTTTCCAATCCCTTTAATTTTTGGTTTTACCAGCTCTGGCTAGTCTAATGATATGCTGAAAAATATCTGCAGAAAGCGTCACGAACAGCCTCTGCATATGCAACATCAGCATTGTCATCAGCATTGTCATGCTCAGACTCATGATCTCTGTTTGCATTGACCATTATAGCTTGACGAGGCAAATCCCATTCCTCAAGGAACACATCACCTTCTCTTTCACAAATATTGTGCAGGATACAACAGGCAGATACAACTGCAGGAACAGAGTGCACATTGAAGTCCATTTTTTTTAACAGACGCCTCCAACGGCCTTTGAGACGTCCAAAAGCATTCTCCACAACCATTCGGTTTCTGCTCAATATATAATTGAAGCGATGTTGTTCCCTGGTTGTCCGTGCAGTTTCAGCATAGGGTCTCATAAGCCACGGGAGAAGTGGGTATGCAGGATCTCCCAAAATAACAGCAGGAACATTTGTTCCTTCAATAGTACGTTTTTCATTTGGGAAAAGCTGTTGATTTTGTCCAAGTCTATAAAGCTCAGAATTTGCAAGAACACGGGCATCGTGAACTTTGCCGGGCCAGCCTATGCATGTGTCCCTGAAGAGGTAGCTCGAGTCCACTGTGGCTTGCAATATAATGCTATAAAATCCCTTCCGATTATAGTAATCAGTGTGGTTCTCTTTAGGGGCAATAATAGGTACGGTATATGGCTTCCATCTACAGCCCCAATACAATTTGGAAAGCCCCATTTATTTTCAAATTCATACATAACACTATACACTTCATCTCCATCAGGGAGGGTGACAAAACGTTCTTCCAAATGTTCATGGATAGCTTCACAAACTTCTTTGACAACCATGCACACTGATGACCTTGATACACCAAAGAGATGTGCAATTGTCCGGTATTCAACATTTGTTGCTAGCGTCCAAAGTAGCAAGCCAACTCTTAATTCAACAGAAATGCAACGCCTCATTTTTGTATCACTTTTGCCTATATAAGGTGCCAACCAACCACATAGCTTGTTAAAAGTCTCCTTGGTCATTCTGAAATGAAACAAATAATTTTCAGTAAAACCTGTTGGTATGTTATATTGTCAGAAGCCGAAAATGCATATAAAAACCTTGTTCTTCTCAGTAGCAATTTTTAGAGGTCAGATTTGTTATTTGAAAATATTTGAAACCTTAATTTTCATTAAGTGAAAATCAGAAAATTTTGAAACACTAATCATGAGCATTGCTGTCAAGCATTTTTATTAATAAATTTAAGCCTATGTTGGTGTCTTTTCATATAGACATGGGATGGCTAATTGGCTATTCCATCAACTCGTCTATTTCACTGTCTCCTATCCATGTGATTTAAAGGGCCATTCTGCTTTTTTGAAAAAAGTTTCAATTCTCAAAAAAATCGCAAATGCTACCTGAGAGTATTTTTAAAGTATGCTTATTGTATCTCTATACCTTTTTGATCAAACTGAATTTGGTTTTAAAGGGTTAATTACAAACAGGGAGTACTTATTGTTAATTAAGCAATTTGACCTAGTTTTGGTGTTTGCCCTTTAAATGGCTCAATATTTCTAGCTGAAACCTTGTAAATACACAAAAGGGACATTTCTCTACAATTAGGCGTTTATTTTACTCAAATCCGTTCAGTAGTTTCCTATCAGCGTCCAAAAAACATAACACACTTAAAAACCTTACGTAAGGTTTTTAAAAATGTTAGCATGTTTTTAGCGTTTAAAAATTAACGGCTGGATTTTTTTAGTTAAAACTTTCAGATACATTAAAGGGGACATAGTTACAGATTTTGGTGTAAAGTTTTCACAAATTTGAGCAAAAAAAATGTTTGACCTAAAAAAAATTCAGACTGTCCCTTTAAACCCAGTTGACGATTGTTTAAATGGAAAAATGGGCTACTTGCCTGAAATTGTGCAACCAGTCAATAGGCTCAAACGTTTCATTGACAATGTAGGTCCACCAATGGCTGCTCCTTTCTCTTTCCCACAGAGATGTGGAATAAAGGAAAGGGTGGATTGTGAAATAGTGATGATTGTTTAGTAGAATGATTACCATTGGCAGTAATCAAAACACATTTTGAAGGATTTACAGGATAAATTCAACTGGAGCTTTAGCACCATTATTCGTTTGTTCTACAATTCCTCCTTTTGAATTTAATCGCTGTCTTAATAATCAAACCTCAAGCTTGAGGGGCGATTTAGTGCCAAGTAGTGTGAGTGTTGTTTGCCTTAAAACAAATTAAATCAGGAAGCTTATTCTTCAAAATGACCCCCTTCCCACTTATCAGATCAGTGCTTAGGCAGCATTCATGCAAACATTTTAATTGCACACAGTGTACTTGTAGGCCTAATAATATAGTCCTAGTACTAGGGTAGTTATGTAGTGTACCTTTCTCGCACGACAGATGCATGTAAAGTGGTAATAAAATACATCGTCTGCAATAGCTTACACAGCCGATATGCCCGAACACATGAGCCATTATTTCTGTGTGTCTCAAAAACAAAATTGCAATCTTCTAACTGAAGATCGTTTGCGCTTCGAACGTGACAATTTTAATAAAGATTTCAAAACAATCGCTTTGTTTATGTCTGGCGCCATTTTGAATGTCAGGGTTTTTTTCGCCTCGAGTGACTGGAGAGCTGGTTTGTACTAAATATCTCACCATTCTGGCCCGGTTAAAACAGCGCTGTGTAAACGCTACAGGTCAGGCGGGCCTGGCCCGGGTCGAGCCCGGCTCGCTTCAAGTGAGCCAATTTTTAAGGTAGTGTAAACACGGCTATTATGTATCAGCCACAAACGAAAAGACAGGACACTAGAAAATCCGACGAAATTGGTCAGTCAAGTATAGGCAGCTGGCTGAATTTTGGATTTTACTTTTTGATACACCATCGCGATAAGGCCAACAGCTATCTCTACGTAGGGAATTTACAGGCATTTTCTTAATGTACATAATATAATATGTTATGTAACACATGGTGTCTACTATATAAATTTTCAAGAATAAATTAGATTACATTGTTTTAATAATGAATAGTAAACGTTTCCATGATTTAACTCTCTTATTAAATTTAAATAACGTTACCCGTATCCTACCAAGTGCCTCTTGGGAGAAAACGTCCAATCAACAGGTACCACACCTCCCCTCCCTGAAACTTCAGTGAATTTGTATGCATTACAGTGATGTCCTCTGTAGAGTTATAACTACCTTTATTGTTGCCGAGGACGCCAATTGGAAGCCTGGAAATACGATTTTCTGCCATAATTTAAAGCGATACCAACCCTTAAAATTAACACAAAATTTAAGGTCTCAAACTTGGCCTTTATATATATATATGTATAAGAATATACTCGTCATATTCATCAACGGTTACAGGTTATTATTGAAAAACGCTTAAAATGATTTGTAAGCTTTTTTATAATGATTATTAGGTTATACAGGTTATTTATTGTATGTTTATGACACCAGATAAATTCCCCAATGAAGATAATTTCTTATGGACCAAGTTTGAGAATTTATATTTTTTGTTCATTTAAAGAGGTTGTATTCCTTTAAGGGTCAGGATTATTATCTTAAAACAAAGACTGTCCCCCTTGGGCCTGACGAAGAAGGCAAAGGTTTGTTAGACCCCAGACAATGGCACTTTTAGGCTAGACTAAATATGAATATCATGGGCTTCATATTATCTACATTCGTCATTCTACTAGGTGTAGTATTATATCAGACCAAATATCCAAATTAATGAATACCTTTCATTTTAATCTAAATACCCCCAAACTATAGCTTATTGATATTATTGTTAAAGATTGATACTTATCAACCATTAGGTAACATTCTCTTTAGGAATGTCGCCACATCACTTATCATTTTATATTGTATATTGTTATGTAATGTCTTTACTATATATTGAAAGTAGTTGTATTGTAAATTAAGTTTGGATATACCGACTCTCTCTGTGTATACGTTTAGATCTGGACATCCAATTTTAACTGAATGTCTTCATGTTTGTTGAATAAACTTCTGATCCAGAGTTACTGGTTATATCGTTAGTGTTAGTATACTATTAACAAGAGCTACATCACCCCCAGAAAACAGCACTACGATAGTATCTCGGGATGTCTGTTATTCAAACATACCCCCACCCCTCATTTGTAGTATGTTGGTGCTTTGGGAAGTTGTTAGATAAAGAAGGAATTCCACTTTGTTTTCTAGTTAACGTTAGAATTGTAGTATTTTTTGAAAATTTAAGTTTATGGACAACATTTCCTGAAGGAAATCCCTGTAAATTTCCATGAATCGACGTCTTTGATTGGCATAATCTTGAGTGTGTATCTACGTAATCTAAAGATAGCTTGCCAGGCAAGGTAATATACGCCCACTGGCAGCTTTGTTTGAAAAAGAACATTTGGCAGAAAACAGCAACCATCAAATATTCAACCTGTTGTCATAGGCCTACATTTCGTTCAGAACTTAAATAAGTGTCGTCCAAACATTTTTTTTATCGATTTCATCAAGGGTTAAGCATTCATCAAGTTTAGTCAAAATCCTTCTCTGTTTATGAGCTAAAACTAAAACCTTTTTTGAACAAGAAGGGCAATAAGTCATATCAAATATTTTTTGATTTTTGATAGGGTTTATCGTGTGATAATAAACTATTTCAATAGGTTTCATTAAAATCTAATCGAAAAAGAATTGTGCCTTCTAGAGTATTTACAACCTAAAAATCAACGCGTTTTAAAGAACAAGGGCAATAATTCATATTAAATATTTTTTGATTCTTTTGATTTTCAATAGGGCTCATCCTTGGGTGATAATAAACAATTTCAGCAAGTTTCATTAAAATCCATAAAGAATTGTGACTTGTAGAGTGTTAACGAGCAATTGTGGACGGACCGCCGGGCCCATGGACATGGGTGACGGCAATATACGCTCCACATTTCATGTGAGCGTATAAAAATGTTCGTTAGATTTCGTGTCAGCTTACTTGACCGACCAATTTCGTCAGATTTTCTATTGCTCTGATCTTTTCGTTTGTGGCTGATACATAATGTCTGCTAGCTTGACTCCAGCTAACAACCATCAGCGCCGCTTGTCGTCATAATTTCAATGCACACAATTATGAAGACAGGTGTCGCTTTTTTAAATTCAAGAAATGTATTTGATGAAATGTTTCGAGAGATTTGTTGGGCGAGATTTGTATATATATGAACATTTGTTTCTGAAGTTTTGATATTGAAGAAATGTAAAGTGAAACTTGAGTTTAAATTTATAATAAATGTAGGATATAAATAAAATTATTTAATATTTGATAAAAGCAGAATATGCTTATACAAATTATAACTTGACAAATTATCGATTTCATGAACAAATGATGATTTTGGTGAACAAATGTCGATTTTTGTGAAAATAGCCTACAAATTAAGGAATAGGAATTAAGCATTGATAACTAAGGATTAAGGATTAAGACATCTTAATTATGGGCTGTTTGGTCTTCCATACCCAACAACTTGGCTTTTACTTAGAATTCTTTTATTAAAATCTAGTCTAGGTATAATTTTTCCACAACTGGTCACTATAGCTGAGGCTATTCTAGTTATCCCTTTCAGCAATGCTTGGCCAGAAAGAGGAGCCAGTCGCTTAAAATTAATTAAAAACAGGTTACGAAGCAGTCTTAAAAATGATATGTTAAATGCTCTTTTACATGTAGCTTTTAACAGTCCTAGTTTGCATTCAAGTCAATTTAATGACTTTAATACACGATCTGTATCTAATTGGCTTTCTAAGAAACCTAGGAGAAAAGTTCCAAAACCTAGTGGTCCTGTTTTGGCTTCTTCTTAAGTCAAAATTTGTTAATGTCTGAAAGTGAAGTTGTAATTGTCTCCTGTCAAACTGATGACATTTCTATTGACAACTACTTTACTGCTCTAGATCTACCAGCCGATAGTGATTCTGAATATTCAGATTTAGACTAAATTGTTCTTGTGATAATAACTGTTATCATCACATTAAGTTCTTGTTGTTTTGGAACTATGCTGTTCTGTTTTCAGATCCCCAGCCAAAACTGCACATGCCACGCATAATCTGACATGATTTCCCACGATAAATATGTGCTCATTAGTGGATGAATATAAATTCACTCATTTTCACATAACCGGAAATGACGTATGAAAACAAAAGTGTTTTAAGATTTTTGCCATTATAACCTCTTCTTTTCAACCGCTTTTGATGAGATCTTTTTTGTTTATTTCATTAATCGATTTTCTTTCAGATAAAAGTTTCAAAATATGCTTTTTAAGAATTTTTTTTAACTTTTGGAGCACTTTTTTAGACAATTTTTTTTAACTTTTGCAATTTTATTTTGAGCAATCTGAAAACTTACATGTTCATAGACATTTTGATTGCGAACAAAATGGTATTTTCAAAAATTTTATATCACTTCCGGTTTTGACGTCATTCGCTTGCAAAGTTGAAATTTTAACTTCCGGAATAATGAAAATATTCAAAAAATCTTTTTGTAATGTGATAGGAATAACAAAATTCTTTAAAAAAAAATTCTGTCAAGTGACCAAATTTACATATTATTTATATGACACTATGTATTGTCTACTGGTATTCCCGCATCCCTTACAGTAAACCCTGCCTGTATACTGGTAGCCGTGCGCCCCTTTTATTTGGTCTGACTGCTTGTAGTTCTACACCCTTATATTTAGTCTGTCTGCTGGTATTTCTGAATTCATTTTATCTGCCTTTATACACCCACATGAAAATATGGATGTATATTGCCGTCACCCCTGTCTGTCCGTTGATCAACAATTTCTTGTACACGCGATAGAGACTAGAGTTTTTGTCCGATTTGAATGAAGCTTGGTATATGTATTTATCTTGATAATATATCGGAGTTCCAGAAGCTAAAGTTTTCATAGTTAATCTTTCTGTCTACTTCTTGTAGTTCTACATTTATTTTAATATCCCTGCAAACATATCTTGCAGTGCACTTTCTACTGACACACAAAAGAAATTGAATGAGTAATTTGACAAGTGCGCTTTTATCTGTAAAACTCTTATCATTGGTTGAAAATGTGACATTTCATCCATGTATAGGGTGGGTTGCGCACTGCTCGTTAAAGTCTTCACGGTTCTAGTTTGTTTGTTTTTTTTTCGAAATTTACACAGGGCACACAGCCTTATCTACAATAGCTGCAATATTTCTGAAATATATTCTGACATCGCATCATGGCGACCTCCTTTTTAAATATAAATTGGAACATTTTTGCAAAAGTGCAAATTGCAAAATCAGCAAAAACAGGTTTTTGGACTCTAGAAGCTATAATTATGGGCCGATTTTGCTCGGGTTTTCATTTTTGGAATCTGTGACTAAATTACGATCTAATAGTTCTTAACAAAATTCAAATTTCCAAAAATTCGTAGCATACATTTTTTGGCCAATTTTCGAAATTTTTGGACAACTTTTCAGTTTTTTTTCGGATTAATCTGAAATTTTAATACAAGATGCATGTCACTAATGTAAACTTTTCACTTCCGGTTGAATAACTTTCGGTGATATTTATGAATTTCAACAACATTTTGTTGAGCGGTAGCCAAAGTAATTCTACAGCCGATTTTAAAATAAAATTTAACCCGGAAGTAAAACTTTGGCCGCCATTTTGATTTTCTTGAAACATTACAAAATCACATAGAATGATTTTGGTGTCAATTGAAAGAA
This sequence comes from Lottia scabra, assembly GCA_029955415.1. NCBI lineage: Eukaryota > Metazoa > Mollusca > Gastropoda > Lottiidae > Lottia > Lottia scabra. The sequence continues at coordinate 8,590,102 of JARJEI010000014.1, read as the reverse complement.
CATAAAAATTGTGGGAATTCTCAGGAAGCCGATTTTTGAATTTTGATTTTGCTTTTTTGCAATTTGCGATTGAATTTTTCACTATTTGCAGGCTGATATCTCGTGACCTTGACCTTTGCTGACCTTGACCTTTAGTATGTCAAAGGCCATTGACCTAGGCTATCAGCTGATACCTAGATATTTGACTTCCGATATCAACTTCCGGTTTTATTGCTGTCAGAAAATAGCCAATGTACTGCTTCTACAGGTGACCTAATTAACCTAGCGAGTTCATTTTTGCATATTCTGAATGGGCTTTATCAGCTCTTTCGAACGGTATATCACAATGTATGGTAATGCAAAATTATTTTTTTCTTCAATTTTGCAATTTTGAAAACCTTTACCTGATTTTTTGAATTTGTTGACTTTAATATATGCATTGTTTATGATCTATTAAGTTTAGAGGCTTGAAAATTGGAACATAAGTGAACATACTCCATATAAATGTATACATCAAAAAAACAATTGACATGGGCGTGGTACATCCGGGTTAAATTTTAATTTTCTTAACATTTTGTTGTCTGGAAAAAATCCAGTATAGACTAAATTTTTTTGATAAATCCTTTTGCACACACCAACCTCATTACTTTAACTCAATTATGTAAAAATCTCAGCTATTTAAGCTGTATTGTTGTTTGAACATATTTTATTGATCATACAAATGGATGGAATACAAGTTACATAAACTTAGAAAAAATCCTCTCCATACTTCAAAAAAGGGAACAAGGTTTATTAATTTCAAAAATTTCGGATTATAGATTTTGACCTCTTTTGACATTTTTGATTGTTTATCTCGTTATCAAATAGATGCAAAGACTTGATAATTTAGCCATAGTCAGATATTATTAATATAAATAAAGTCACATACAAAATTTTGATGTGGGCGTGGCACATCAATGTAAAATTTTGTTTTTGTCAAAATTTTGTTTATCCCAAAAAAGGGTAAAGTTTAAATTTTTTTCAAAAGATGACCTTGCATACATTTACAGCATTGCTTTATTCAGCTTATGTTAAGGAGGTTCCACCGAATAACCAATTTAAATTAGAAGTTTCTGATTTTTTGCATGGTGGTAGCTAAACATATCAGTATTGAGAAAATGCAAAAATTAGCATAGGTCACCGACTTATTTTTTGAGATAGAGGGCGTTATTTGTGTAGGGGTGGGGCACAATAGTTGACCTACTTTTGACTCTCAATTCACACTGTTTTTACGCTTCTACAATTTTGATTTTTGCACAAAATCAACATAAAATGATCCCAGATGGTTCAATAATACTTTAATATCAGCAATATGCTAAAATACTAATTTACAGATAAAAAAATGTTCTAATGCCAGTTAGTCAATAAGCCACCAGAGGCACTAAAACACCTATAACTTGCTTATCGAAAATTAAAATCTATTATTTTTCTGACCATTTTGTACTCTATTATATAAGAATTCATGTAAGCCAATAAAAAAAGGGGGTCACCGAACTCATTCTCTGAATAAATGGATCTGAAGATGGGTAAGGTCCAGTAAAATAATGGGCGAAAGGGAGATAACTTTACTCTTCAGAACATTACTTTTTATTCATGATAAATTCACAAAGTTTTTCAATGACTAGTTTTCTATTTGTAACTTTCACTTTACCATGAACTTTTTCACCCAATAATGTGGACAGGCCTAATTCACCATTACGTTCAAAAGCTAAACATAAATGGTTAAATTTTAAACCAGATGCTGCACACTTTTCGGCCAAGTTTTTGGATATTATCTTTCTGCTGATCACTGCATTATATGATGACAAATTACTTCTCTTATGTTTGAGGTATTCAAAGTGATCTAATGACCATTGGAATGTAAAACTAAAATCATATAATAGTGAATTATTAACCAAATCTGCTAATATTTGACAATCTCTGTCTGTAGTTTCTCGCGACACACATGCGCAACGGGATGCGCACGAACAATTCGGTGGAACGTCCTTAAGGGCTCGTTGATTTCGGCTTTGTAGTTCAAAAAAAGCGAACAAGGTTAAAAAAAATATATTTTTTTTCGTTTTTGATCTTGTTGACCTTGACCTTTTTAGGATCAAACGTCATTGACTTAGGCTGTTTATTTATACTTTCATATTTGATGTCTAGCGTCAACTTCCGGTGTTATTACTGTATGCATTTCCAAATTTTATAGACTTGTTTCTCGTGAATTTGACCTTGAGTGACCTTGAGTGACCTTGACCTTCAGTAGGTTGAAGGTTATTGATAAAGGTTTTCAGCTGGTATGATCAAATGTTAGGTCTGGTGACTACTTCCGGTTTCACAACATTAAAAAAAAATTTTTTTTTTAAAAGTTGTTGACTTCTTTGGCAGTTCGTATTTACGTTCAGGGCTGATTTTTTTCAGCATTCACTCAGCAATTTGCACATTTGCAAAGTCCCACTCTGTGTCACATTTGGCTCTAGTTGCAGGGCGGACTTTGTACGCCCTGCTTTGTTTTCGTATTGATTTTTTTTTTTTTTTTTTTTTCGTCCCCGGGCCCGGCCTATTTCTCGGAAATGGTAAAATGTATGAAAAAACAGATTTCATGACGTTTTCTAACTCGTGGCTAATCAACTGTTAAATGTAAAACGAAATTGATCTGCGCAACATGAAGCGACATGAGCAACAAACATAATATGGACTATGGAAAACGTATTTATCAACCGATTTTTCTCAAATTACCTTCATCGTATTCCTTGTAACAATGGACAAATAATGGAACTTGAAAAAATTCGATTATATGAAAATTGTTTGTCACTTTTTCATGCCGTAATTAATCGAAGTATGATTTTTTATTTGATTTTTAACGGATCATTATGAAATTTATATGATGTACACCTACTGCAAGTGCAAATAATTCTTCACACTCAAAATTTTTGCATCACTTCAGGTTTCAATGATATCACTTCCGGTTATATCGCTTCTGGTAAAACTGGGTTTTGAAGAAAATAAGGCATGAATAATGTTGGTCCAACTATTACAAACTGTTTTGACCCAAAAAATATTTACCGGAAGTTATAATTTGGCCGCCATATTGGTTTGAGTCATTTTGCAAAAATTCCTATTCTGAATCTATTTATTATCTGAGTTTCACAATTTTGATGTCAAACGAAGCCTTAAACGTTTGTCTACAATTGACGGGAAGCCGAATTTCGATTTACGATTTTGCCTTTTTTGTATAACGGAATGTTTTTTTCCAAAGTTTAGAGGCTTGTATCACATGACCTTGGATGACCTTCATATTGCACATAATGATACCTTGTGACCTTGATCTTCTGATGACCTTTTGACCTTTGGGGTCAGACCACTTCAACCTATTTTATAGGGCTCTAAACATGGCTTTTTTAGCATATTGCCAGTAGCGCAGTGCAAAACCTAACTGGAATAACAGCCTAATGTTTGCTGATTTTTAATTTACTCTTTAAAGGGTTTCAAATAATATCAGATTTGGCGATGTCAAAATTCAATTTAACAAAATGTTGTGTTTTTGTTGAAACTTTAAAGGCGTCTATCTAAAAAACGTGACCTTAGATCAAGTTGATATTTACAGACGTGCTTTCTGTTTTAGAGGTGTGACTCAAAGGTGATTTTGCATCTTTAAATCGTTTTCACGAGGGCGCTAATTTATATATAGCAATAATTTTTGCAGATCCGTAATGCTGAGATCCTGAGGTTTCCAAAAAATATGCAACACTTCTATGTTACTTGCATATTTCCACATCCTATACTTTAACATAGGACAATAATGGGTATGTCGATTAATTGACTGTTTATAAAATGTCACAACTGATAAATTTCTTAAGTTAAAGAGGCTCTACCTCGATTATTGTTAAATATGTATTATATCCAGTTTAACATTAAAGGGTGGTCTGGGATGGACTAAACTAGGTCATGCTGTAGATTTAGCTTACTGAAGCACCCTGTAGCCACGCCTACTGCTTAATTGACCCACTTCCTTATTTATCAATTGATTTTGAAAATAGAAAACATGTGTTGTGCGCATGCGCGATGCTAACTTTTTTGTTTGTTCACCGATTTTTACGAAATTTGGTATGTGCATGTATAATCAGATTTAGAATGTGGGGGAAATGTTAAATTTGAGTAATGCACATGCGTGATTTCAACTTTTTTCAAAACTGACATGTGTGTGTATAATAATAAAAATCCGTACAAGCAAAACAATTCCGTTAATCAAAAATCTCGTCCAGAGCAGGGGGTTCAAAAGTTTTTGAAGTAGGGGGCTGTTTCAGAAAAGTAGGAGGCTGGTTATTTATAACGCGCTTTATTCCTCTAATGTCTACATAATAGCTTTCAACATAAATGCACTTTTAGACATTAGTTGCTGATTTTTTGGAGCACTTCTTTTAACCGTTTTTTTTAACTTTTGCAATTTTATTTCGATCAATTTGAAAACTTACAGGTGTATACACATTTTGATTTCTAACTAAGCGGTATTTTCAAAATTTTTATATCACTTCCGGTTTTGACATCATTAGCTTGTAAAGTTGAAATTTCAACTTCCGGAATAATTAAGATATTCGAAAAAATCTTTTTGCAATGTGTTAGAAATAACCATTGACAAAATATGTAATGACAAAATCTGACCCAGATATTTCATATTAGCCGCCATCTTGAAATGAGTAATTGCAGTGCGTTCTAGCGAACGCACTGCTTTGTTTTCATAATGACTGTTTTTGCAGGGCGTACTTTACAAGTACGCCCTGCTTTGTTTTGCAAATGGTTATTCTTTTTTTTTTTTTTTTTTTTTTTTTTCGATTTTTTGACAGAGCACAGGGACGAAACGGCACATAGTACGGTAATTTTCGTACCATGTCGTATTTGTAATACGCGCTCATTAGATTTTAAATGTATTACGGAACAGTTATGCAAATTTGATTATGCATAAATTATGCATCCATGAAATATTTCGGACAGTACTGGGAGTCGTATTTACACTTCGATTTGCATAGAGTTTCTCGTATTGTATTGTACATATTTAACGACATAGTATCGCTTTATAAAAAATGTCAATTTGCAAAAATATTTGCAACTTTTTGTAGCAAAACTATTTTAGCTCAATACTAAAATGTTTGCTTATAATGCGATCGATCTGAAATTTTATATATACATTACTATTATGGAGATAAACCTAAAGCCGTTTTCAGAAATTTTGCAACTTTTTTCGTTTTTGCAAAAAATGCTCATAAAGTTCGATTTTCAACTTTTTACCTTTTACAGATATGCTGAAATAAATATATGCATGTCACTAGACATATCATTTGACATAGATTTAGTGAAAAAAATTGTACCGGAAACGTCAAATCTTCCGCCATCTTGGATCATACCAATATTGCTTAAATTGGTTATAAGTTTTTTATTTATTATCCGATTTCTATGATTTCGGTAATAATTGAAACCTTAGTCGTTTGGCTACATTTGCTAGACATCCGAATTTTGAAATTTTACTTTGACTTTTTTGAATTTTTAATTGAATTTTTTAATTGCAGTGCGTTCTAGCGAACGCACTGCTTTGTTTTCATAATGACTTTTTTTTTTTTTTTTTTTTTTTGTCTACTTCTGGTCACGCTAATTCGGTATGAAGGGAAATTTCAACTTCCGGAATAATTAAGATATTCAAAAAAATCTTTTTGAGATGTGCTAGAAATAACCATTGACTAAATATGAAATGAAAAAATTTGACCCAGATATTTCATATCAGTCGCCATCTTGAAATGACTGATTTTTCTTTAAATCGAAATTCAGAATCGGGGAATCATTCGATTTGAATAAAAATGATGTCTATGGAATCTACAGTCGATTGCTAACAAAACATGGGAAGCCGATTTTTGAATTTCGATTCAGAATTTTTTTTATTTCCGGTTTAGAATTTTCGGAAATAGTCAAAACTTTTTAGGCTCATATCTTGTGACCTTGACCTTAAGTGACCTTGAGACTTAAACAAAAGTTGTTACCCTTGACGAGATTTATCCAATGGCATGAGCATTTTAGATGCCCAATGTTTACTTCCGGTTTTATGGCCGTCAGAAAATTGCATTTTTTAACTTTAAACAGCTCTGTCACGTGACCTAATTTACATACGTCATAAATTTTGTTTCGGTGTTACTATGCTTTATCTACTCTATCCAATGATATATGACACAATGTATTTGAATCATAATTCCGCGTTCTAGAATTTGAAAATATTCTGCCAAATTCCATTGTAACTGTTCGTGTTTCGTTTGTCTGTCTGCTGGTATTACCGCGTCCCTTTTAGTTAACCTGCTTGTATTCTGATAGCTGTGCGCCCCTTTTATTTGGTATGACTGCTTGTAGTTCTGCACCTCTTTTACTTAGTCTGTCTGCTGGTATTTCTGATTCCATTTTATCTGCCTTTATATACAGCCACATGAAAATATGGACGTATATTGCCGTCACCCCAGTCCATCCGTCGGTCCGTTCGTCCTTCAACAATTTCTTTTACACGCAATAGCCACTAGAGTTTTTATCCGATTTGAATGAAGCTTGGTATATGCATTTATCGTGATAATATCTCGGATGAGTTTGAAAATGGCGCGATTCCAGTCGTCGGTTTAAGAGTTACTGCCCTTGACTTAGTGAAAAAAAAACACGTAAGAATTAACTTGTGTACGCGATAGAAGTTTAAGTTTTCATCCGAATTGAATGAAACTTGGTATGTATAATTATCGTGATACTATCTCGGATCCTTTCATAATTGGAGCTATTCCAGTCGTCGGTTTATGAGTTATTGCCTTTGACTCAGTGAAAACGTTAAAATTAACTTGTGTATGAGATAAAAGCTAGAGTTTTTATTCGATTTGAATGACCTAATTTACATACGACACAAATTATTTTTGATTCGTATTATGCTATATCTACGCTTTCCAGTGATATATGACACTATGTATTTGAATCATAATTCCGCGTTTAAAAATTTGAAAATATTCTGCCAAATTCCATTGTAACTGTTCGTGTTTCGTTTGTCTGTCTGCTGGTATTCCCGCGTTCCTTTTAGTTAACCTGCTTGTATTCTGATAGCTGTGCGCCCCTTTTATTTGAGATAAAAGTTAAGAGTTTTTATTCGATTTGAATGACCTAATTTACATACGACACAAATTATTTTTGATTCGTATTATGCTATATCTACGCTTTCCAATGATATATGACACTATGTATTTGAATCATAATTCCGCGTTTTAAAATTTGAAAATATTCTGCCAAATTCCATTGTAACTGTTCGTGTTTCGTTTGTCTGTCTGCTGGTATTACCGCGTCCCTTTTAGTTAACCTGCTTGTATTCTGATAGCTGTGCGCCCCTTTTATTTGGTATGACTGCTTGTAGGTCTACACCTCTGTTTGTTTGCTGGTATTTCTGAATCCATTTTATCTGCCTTTTTATACTCCCACATTAAAATATGGATGTATATTGTTCGTCGGTCCGTCCGTCAACAATTTCTTGACACGCGATAGAGAATAGAGTTTTTATCCGATTTGAATGAAGCTCTTGTATATGTATTTATCTTGATAATATCACGGATGAGTTCGAAACTGGCGCTATTACAGTAGTCGGTTTAAAAGTTATTGCCCTTGACTTAGTGAAAACATTAAAATTGGTTTGTGTATATGATAAAAGATAGAGTTTTTATTCGATTTGAATGAAGCTTGGTATGTGTATTTATCTTGATAAATTCCATTGTTACTGTGAGTGCTTTTTTTCAAAATTCTTTAAAAAAAATTATGTCAAGTGACCTAATTTACATATTATTTATATGACACTATGTATTTGAATCATAATTCCGCGTTTTAGAATTTGAAAATATTCTGTCAAAATTCCACTGTAACTGTTCGTGTTTCGTTTGTCTGTCTGCTGGTATTACCGCGTTCCTTTTGGTTAACCTGCTTGTATTCTGATAGCTGTGCGCCCCTTTTATTTGAGATAAAAGTTAAGAGTTTTTATTCGATTTGAATGACCTAATTTACATACGACACAAATTATTTTTGATTCGTATTATGCTATATCTACGCTTTCCAATGATATATGACACTATGTATTTGAATCATAATTCCGCGTTTAAAAATTTGAAAATATTCTGCCAAATTCCATTGTAACTGTTCGTGTTTCGTTTGTCTGTCTGCTGGTATTCCCGCGTCCCTTTTAGTTAACCTGCTTGTATTCTGATAGCTGTGTGCCCCTTTTATTTCGTATGACTGCTTGTAGGTCTGCACCTCTTTTTGTTTGCTGGTATTTCTGAATCCATTTTATCTGCCTTTTTTTACGCCCACATTAAAATATGGATGTATATTGTTTGTCGGTCCGTCCGTCAACAATTTCTTGACACACGATAGACACTAGAGTTTTTATCCGATTTGAATGAAGCTCTGGTACATGTATTTATCTTGATAATATCACGGATGAGTTCGAAACTGGCACTAGTCCAGTAGTCGGTTATTGCCCTTGACTTAGTGAAAACTTTAAAATTAGTTTGTGTAATATGATAAAAGAGTTTTTATTCGATTTGAATGAAGCTTGGTATGAGTATTTATCTTGATAAATTCCATTGTTACTGTCAGTGCTTTTTTTCAAAATTCTTTAAAAACAAATAATGTCAAGTGACCTAATTTACATATTATTTATATGACACTATGTATTTGAATCATAATTCCGCGTTTTAGAATTTGAAAGTAATATGCCGAATTCCATTGTAACTGTACGTGTTTCGTTTGTCTGTCTGCTGGTATTCCCGCGTCCCTTTAAGTTAACCATGCCTGTATACTGGTAGCCTTGCGCCCCTTTTATTTGCTCTGACTGCTTGTAGTTCTGCACCCTTTTAATTAGTCTGTCTGCTGGTATTTCTGAATTCAGAAGCTAAAGTTTTCATAGTTAATCTTTCTGTCTACTTCTTGTAGTTTTACATCCATTTTATTATCCCTGCAAACATAATCTTGCAGTGCACTTTCTACTGACACACAAAAGAGAGTGAGTAATTTGACAAGTACGCTTTTATATTATTATGTAAAACTCTTATCATTGGTTGAAAATGTGACATTTCATCCATGTATCGGGTGGGTTGCGCACTGCTCGGTACCGTCTTCACGGTTCTAGTATTTTTTTTCTTTTGCTCAATTTTTGAAGTAATTTTTCACGTGACCTTGACCTCCCATGACCTTGCATTTCTCATGACTCCAAGTTCTTGACAATATCTATCCAGTGGTACTTTCATTTTTTTGTTTTTGACCGTAACTTTGTTTTAAATGGCTCTAACAGCTACCCTTTTTGTGCAAATATCATAATTTTTGCAGATTCGTAATCTATGCATCAAGACGCATCCAATGATGTATAATATGCATACCTTTCAAGCATATTATTCAAGTAGCATTAAATACCAATGTGCCATGTAACTGAATAGAGGTATTTCGGTTAATTAGTGTCAGTGACCCTGTCAACACAGATAGAAATCAAAGTTTAAGGTGTTAATTTAAAGCTATGTTCACACTATTTTCTGAGAACTATTTCTTGTGTCCAGTTATAACATATAAGAACACTCTATGTTGAATTGAACAGCGTTATGCTGTAATTTATGCATACGGAACCACATTTAAAGGTACATTTCCACTTAATTTACCAACTTTTTTATTTCTTATCCAAATTTTCTGAAACTTGGTACGTATATGCACGATCGGTTTGCAAATTCGGGGGAAATGTTAGATTTAGGTTCTGCGCATGCGCATTATCTACTTTCTTGATTCTGATCGAAATTTCTTCAAAATTGGCACATATGTGTATAATCAGATTCGAAATATCACGGATATATTGAACTTGTGTTGTGCGCATGCGCATCGCAAACTTTCTTATTTCTTATCCGGATTTCTTCAAAATTGACAAACATGTGTATAATTATATCCGTTATATCATGAATATATTGAATTTGTATAGTGCGCATGCGCATTGCCAACTTCCTTATTTCTTATTCGATTTTCTTCAAAATTGACATGTATGTGTATAATTAGATCCGATATGTCATGAATATATTGAATTTGAGTTGTGCGAATGCGCATCGCCAACTTTCTTATTTCTTACCCGAATTCCTTCAAAATATGTTTGTGTCGCATGCACAAGAAATATTGCCGCACCGGTCGTACCGTTGTGTCGTAACAAGCCCTGCATCAGTACTGTTAACTGAACAGTTCTAGTTTTTGTCTACTTCTGGTCACGCTAATTTGGTATGAAGGGAGCATGTCACACATTATCTCACGTTTTCCTACGATAACTAACTGCTCGGTGTTGCGTGAATGTAAAATGACGGTTTTTTGTCTAACCGGAAATGACATATGACGGAAAAATCCATATTATGTTTTTTACCATTTTTACCTCTGTTTTTCAACCGATTTTGATGGAACCTTTTTTGTTTATTTCTTTAATCGTTTGTCTATAAGGTAAGACTTTAAAAATATGCATTTTGAGAACTTTGTTGCTGACTTTTTGAAGCACTTTTTTGACCATTTGTTCAACTTTTGCAATTTTATTTGTATCAATATGAAAACTTACAGGTACATAGATATTTTGATGGCGAACAAAATGACATTATCAAAAAAAAAATATCACTTCCGGTTTTGACGTCATTCGCTTGCAAAGTTGAAATTTTGACTTCCGGAATAATGAAAATATTCAAAAAAATCTTTTTGCAATGTGCTAGAAATAATCATTGAAAACATATGAAATGATAAAATTTGACCCAGATATTTCATATCAGCCGCCATCTTGAAATGAGTAATTTTTCTTTAAATCGAAATTCAGAAACAGGGAATCATCCGATTTGAATAAAAATTATGTCTATGGAATCTTTAGTCGATTGCTAACAAAACATGGCGAGCCGATTTTTAAATTTCGATTCAGAATTTTTTTTATTTCCAGTTTAGAATTTTTGGAAATAGTCAAAACTTTTAAGGCTCATATCTTATGACCTTGACCTTGAGTGACCTTGTGACCTGAACAAAAGTTGTTGCCCTTGACGAGATCTATCCAATGGCATAATCATTTTAGATGCTCAATGTTTACTTCCGGTTTAATGGCCGTCAGAAAATTGCAATTCGTAACTTTAAACAGCTCTGTCACGTGACCTAATTCATGTACGTCACAAATTATCTTCAATTATTATCACGCTTTATCTCCTGTTTCCAAAAATGTATAACACTAGATATTTTGATCAAAATTGATTTTTGGAATTTTGTTCTTTGTTCTATAGTAACTCTGCGTGTTATTTTGGCGGGAATTACGGATTTCATAAGATAGGTAACAATTTCTTCTTAAGATATGGAAGAACATGACTAACAAAGAAAAAAATATGAAAAAATCGTAACCGGAAGTAACACGCTGGCCACCATCTTGAAATGAACATGTTTTCTTTAAATCGAGAGAAGTGAACAGGGTATTATCTGATTTGTATAATATTGATGTCTATGGCATTTTCAATCTATGGCCAACAAAATGATGACAGCCAATTTGCTAATTTCGATTATGATGTTTGCCTTTTTCCGGTAAAAAATATTCAGAAATGGCCAAAATTTTCAAAGCTCATTACACGTTACCTTGGATTGGGTGACCTTATGACCTGAACAAAAGTTATTGCCCATGATGAGATCTACCCAACGGTGTATTCATTTTTGTTGTCCAATATTTACTTCCGGTTTTATAGCCATTTAAAAATTGCTAGTTTGAACTTTGAACAGCTCTGTCACGTGACGTCACGTCACAAAATATCTTCTTTTCTTATTACGCTTTATCTCCTCTTTCCAGTGATATATAACACTAGATATTTTGATCAAAATTGCCATTTGGAATTTTGTTCTTTGTTCTATAGAAACTCTGCGTGGTTTTTTGGCGGGAAAAATACACGTGTTATCTGAATTACGGATTTCATAAGATAGGTAACAATTTCTTCTTAAGATATGGAAGAACATGACTAACAAAGCAAAAAATATGACAAAATCGTAACCGGAAGTAACACGTTGGACACCATCTTGAAATGAACATGTTTTCTTTAAACCGACATCCGATTTATATAATTTTGATGTTTATGGCATTTTCAATCTATTGCCAACAAAATGAGGGCAGCTGAATTGCTAATTTCGATTATGGTGTTTGTCGATTTCCGGTATAAGATATTCAGCAATTATTGTAACACTTTTAAAGCTCATAACTTGTGACCTTGCCATTTGTTGACCTTATGATCCGAACAAAAGTTATTGCCCGAAATGAGATCTATCCAATGGTGAATTCATTTTTGTTCTCCAATATTTACTTCTTGTTTTATAGCCATTTGAAAAATGTCAGTTTGAACCCAATTAACGTACGTCACAAAAAAATCGTCTTTTCTTATTAAAGTGGCACGGGCTTCATTTTCGCGGGTCGATTTGGATAAGTCTCAGAAACGGGGATTTTTTTAGCTCAGCAATTTAGTACTGGTTATTACAACTTACCATTAAAATTTGAGCCTTCAAATCCATGTGCATCCATAATTATTAGCATTTGAAAGTTATAATGCCCTACTACACATTAGCGATACTATGCAATATATAGAAAAGTTATCTATAGAAATAGAAAGAGAAATGTCTAATTTAAGGTATATTTGAAGGAAATACGCAATTTTCGTGCATTTCTAGTGCTTCTGAAGGATACTTAAATATATTCAAGACCCAAATCAACCAATAAAAATGAAGACTGGTCCCCTTTAAGCTTTATCTCCTCTTGATATATTATAGTAGATATTTTAATCATTTTGCTTTTTTTTTTAATTTGGAAATTTTGTTCATTGTTCTAAAGTAACTGCGTGGCTTTTTTGGTGCGAAAAAACACGTGGTTCCTAAATTGTGGATTTTTAAAGAGAGTCGACACATTCTTTTGAAGATATAAAATGACATAACATTCATAGAAAAAAAAGGATAAAATTGGACCCGGAAGTAACTAGTAGACCACCATCTTGAAATGACCAACTTTTCTTTAAATCGATATAAGTGATCAGGATATCATCCGATTTACATAATGTTTGATGTCTATGGCATCTTCAATATATTACTAAAGATAGTGGACCACGGCCATATACGCCTAACGAAAAAGTCTTAATTTTAATCAGGAGTAAACTAAACTTTCTCAAACCTTTCGATTTAGGTCCAATAACATCCATTTTAAGTTTCATCAAAATCAGTTGAAAACTAAGAGAGTAATAGCATATTTAAGATTTGGGGCAAGGGCAATAACTCTGCTTGTAACGATCGAAAATAGCTCAAATTCGAACTTGATCTTCGTTTTATGAATATGTATACACATATCAAATTTCATTTGATTCCGTCAAAAACTCTAGTTTTTAGAGCGTTTACAAGCAAATGTTGATGGAAGGACCAACGGATTTGGGGCAAGGGCAATAACTCTGCTTCTAACGATCGAAAATAGCTCAAATTCGAACTAGATCTTCGTTTTATGAATATGTATACACATATCAAATTTCATTTGATTCCGTCAAAAACTCTAGTTTTTAGAGCGTTTACAAGCAAATGTTGATGGTCGGACTGACGGATTTGGGGCAAGGGCAATAACTCTGCTTCTAACGATCGAAAATAGCTCAAATTCGAACTTGATCTTCGTTTTATGAATATGTATACACATATCAAATTTTATTTGATTCCGTCAAAAACTCCAGTTTTTAGAGCGTTTACGAGCAAATGTTGACGGACGGACGGACCGACGGACGGACAGGGGTGCCGACAATATACCTCCTCATAGAGAGATGAGGGCGTATAACAAAATGGTGACAGCCGATTTCCTTATTTCGATTAAAAGTTTTGTCTATTTCCGGTTAAAGAAATTCAGCAATAGCAAACACTTTCAAAGCTCAAAACTCGTGACCTTGACGTTTGATGACCTTTTGATCTGAACCAAAGCTATTGCCCTCGATAAAATCTATCAAATGATGTTTTACTTTGTGTTTTCCGATGTTTACTTCCGGTTTAATAGCCGATTGAAAATTGAGAATTTTAACTATAAACAGCTCTGTCACATGACCTAATTTATATGTAGGACTAAAATGCAACCGTTCAAGGATGTTTAAATTGCGCACTGCTCAGTACCGTTATCGCGGTTCTAGTTTTTTTTTGTATTGGACATACTTACGTGTGGGTGTATAAAAAGGCAAAATGGAAAATCGAAATTCGGCTTCCCATCAATTATAGACAAACGTTTAAGGCTTCGTTTGACATCAAAATTGTGAAACTCAGATAATAAATAGATTCAAAATAGGAATTTTTGCAAAATGACCCAAACACAACAGTCTGTAATAATTGCACTAACATTATTGATGCCTTATTTTCTTCATAAAATAGTTTTACCGGAAGTGATGCAAAAATTTTGAGTGTGAAGAATAATTCCCATTTGCCATTGTGCCAGCAAAAATTGAATTTTGTAATTTAACGTGGAGACAGGGCTCGAAATGTCGCCTGTCTACCTGTAGATATTCCACTCGACAGGTGAAAAAAAAAAGTTGCCTGTCGCCGGCGACAAGTAAAAAAAATCAATAAATAACATCAAAGTATGTGTTTTCGCCGTTATCCCATATATTATATTTAGAACGGACGAAAATCTTAATCGAAATCAAAATGCGCATTGATAATCATATATTTTCCTTTCGATTTCTCTGCGAATTGTTTAGGTCGGAAGTAGATCATTTGAATCAATGAATTACGTCCCGTCGAAATAATCTCACTTGAAAGGTCACTCAAAAAGGAATACTTGATTAAAAAAATTGGGTTCATCCCCCATATATTTTAACTCTTAACCGCTGGTCCAAACCTTGATCTACCAATGGCCATTTCATTGAAGCTTGGGCTATTATTATTATTTTTAAAACTCGGAGAATCATGGGTGAATTAGTTGATATTATTTGTACTCGTCGTGAAATAAAACCAACTTGTTTGATCATCATTTTCAACATCTGGTATTGCAGGGTACGTTCGATGCACAGTGCTTTACCTGTGTCGTGTTTTATCATTGGAATTATAAGAGGTGTTTGGAACAAAGAATCGAACGCACCCATCTCGCAGATTCCCGATTTATTTATTTGTAAACAATAGCAATTTTTCTCCCGGTTCGCGATTTTTTTACCTTTTTTATTTGAGATGACATTACGGACAGTGACATCACAAGAAAGCCTATGCGTATTGCAAGTATTGCCAGTGTTGAATAAAAGTAAGGTAAAAAAGGACAGGCAAACACTTTGAGTGACAGGTGAAAAAAAATGTGAAATGTAAATGTAAAATTTTTTAAACATTTCCAGCCCTGCGTGGAGAACCATGGCAAATAAATTGTTAAAACAGATGGGCTGACAAAAGCTACTGAAATATTTGATGGGTAGAAAAATATTACATACCTCACACTTAAATCTTTGTTTATGCTTAGGGCCAACTGAATTAAATTCATATTCTGGTACACATTTTTTTTTACCACACCAAGCATACAGTATTGACTTTATATCTGTCATTTTCCCTAAAAATAAAGACTTTCTGATTAGATCTTGCACAGGATGAAATTTCCAATCAAATATTTCTTGTTTTTCAATATTTCAAGTTATTCTCCAATGCTTATATAGCCAGTTCTGATAAAAATCGAACGTGTTTTAATACGATTCTTTTGTTTTTAAATAGGGTTCATCCTTGGGTGATAATAAACAATTTCAGTAAGTTTCGTCAAAATCCATAAAGAATTGTGACTTGTAGAGCATTAACAAGCTTAAAATCGAATGCATTTTAAAGAACAAGGGCAATAATTCATATTAAATATTTTACAATTCCTTTGATTTTATATAGGGTTCATCCCTGGGTAATAACAAACAATTAGGGCTCAACACTAACGCTTGCCCGACTGGAAATGGCAAGTAAAAGTCATTGTCGGGCAAGTAAAATGTACTCAGCACTTGCCCGATGTGGCAAGTAAAAATTTCTCCCGGCCTTCATCTTCGAAATCACACAATACGTGCTCATAAAATAGCTCTCAGACCTGTACTAACGGCAGGATATTGTGGAAGTTGCTAAACAGCTTTAAAAGCACCATTCCAAATACCGAAGACGGTAACTTGAGTTTATTTTTTTAAGAAAAATGGCCAAGTGTCCAATATCAATAACATTGTTTCTGGAAATTTTTGTAATTTGTATCAGGTTATGTCTATAAAACATTTAATAAAATATATGTAAAACACAAGACAAACAAATTAAAATGTAATCACCACAATAGAGATCTCCAAAGTGCCCTTGTCACTAAATGTAATTAACATGACCTTGTGTTGGGTGATTGATAGTGACTACGTGTGATTTGTACAGAATTTGAGCGAGAAAAATTACGAAAGCCAGTGTTGTGGCACTGCATACAAAATGGCAAACTTATTTTCTTTGACTTTTTTTTGACGAGGAACACAAAGTAAAAGAGCAGTTACTAAGTGTAAGATTAGAGACAACATGGAAGATGGAAATATTTTAAATACCGTACATGAAAACCTGTGGCAAGTAACTTTTTTTTCCGGCAAGTAGATTTTGGATGTTACTTGCCCGACATGACAAGTAGCTTAAATATAGCTTGCCAGGCAAGGTAACATACGCCCACTGATAGCTTTGATTGTAAGTGTGAGTGTTTCTTTGTTGCCCATTCACATTTAGTTGAGAGAAAGAACTGTGAATATAAACTGAATTAACACTTATTAACACATTGTCAAGACAGTTAGACACGATATGTCCGTGAAAAATTATCCGATCATCACAAAAATCAATAGGGATCATCTTCATACTGACATTGACCCATAAAATCAAAATCAAAATAATCTGTAAAGAATTGAAGCCTGTAGAGTGTGCACGAGATGCACAATATAGCTAATAGAGTGAAACGTCAAGTTGGACACGATATTTCAGTGAAAAATTATCTGATCATCACGAAAATCAATAGGGATCATCTACATTATGACATTGACCCATAAAATCAAAATAAAAAAAATCTGTAAAGAATTGAAGCCTGTACAGTGAGCACGAGATGCACGATATAGCTAATAAAGTGAAACGTCAAGTCGGACATGATATTTTGGTGAAAAATTATCCGATCATCACGAAAATCAATAGGGATCATCTTCATAATGACATTGACCCATAAAATCAAAATCAAAAGAATCGGTAAAGAATTGAAGCCTGAAGAGTGAGCACGAGATGCTCAATATAGCTAATAGAGTAAAACGTCAAGTCGGACACGATATTTCTGTGAAAAATTATCAGATCATCACGAAAATCAATAGGGATCATCTTCATAATGACATTAACCCATAAAATCAAAATCAAAAGAATCGGTAAAGAATTGAAGCCTGTAGAGTGAGCACGAGATGCTCAATATAGCTAATACAGTGAAGTCGGACACAATATTTCCGTGAAAAATTATCCGATCATCCCAAAAATCAATAGGGATCATCTTCATAATGACATTGACCCACAATATCAAAATCAAAAGAATCTATAAAGAATTGTAGCCTGTAGAGTGAGCACGAGATGCACAGTATAGCTAATACAGTGAAGCGTCAAGTCGGACACGATATTTCCGTGAAAAATTATCCGATCATCACGAAAATCAATAGGGATCATCTTCATAATGACATTGACCCACAATATCAAAATCAAAAGAATCTATAAAGAATTGTAGCCTGAAGAGTGAGCACGAACTAAATGTGAACCGACGGACCGACAGGGTGATTACAATATACGCCCATCTTTCGAGTGAGTCCAATATAAAATAAAAAAACACTGTCATATTAAACCATTTAAAATCCAACGTTTCGCTCTAATAAAATAGAGCTTCCTCAGGGAGGACTAAAATACAAAACTAGAACCGTGATAACGGTACTGAGCAGTGCGCAATTTAAACATCCTTGAACGGTTGCATTTTAGTCCTGCATATAAATTAGGTCATGTGACAGCTGTTTATAGTTGAAAATCTCAATTTTCAATCGGCTATTAAACCGGAAGTAAACATCGGAAAACACAAAGTACAACATCATTTGATAGATTTTATCGAGGGCAATAGCTTTGGTTCAGATCAAAGGGTCATCAAACGTCAAGGTCACGAGTTTTGAGCTTTGAAAGTGTTGCTATTGCTGAATTTCTTTAACCGGAAATAGACAAAACTTTTAATCGAAATTAGGAAATCGGCTGTCACAATTTTGTTAGTAATATATTAGAGATGCCATCAACATTATGTAAATCGGATGATATCCTGATCACTTATATCGATTTAAAGAAAAGTTGGTCATTTCAAGATGGTGGCCTACTAGTTACTTCCGGGTCCAATTTTATTCTTTTTTTTTTCTATGAATGTTATGTCATTTTATATCTTCAAAAGAATGGGTCGACTCTCTTAAAAATCCACAATTTAGGAACCACGTGTTTGTTCGCGCTAAAAAAGCCACGCAGTTACTTTAAAACAATGAACAAAATTTCCAAATTAAAAAAAAAGCAAAATGATTAAAATATCTATTATATATCAAGCGGAGATAAAGCATAATAAGAAAAGGCAATTTTTTGTGACGTACGTGAATTGAAAACTGACAATTTTCATTTGGCTATAAAACAAGAAGTAAATATTGGACAACAAAAATGAATTCACCATTGGATAGATCTCATTTCCGGCAATAACTTTTGTTCGGATCATAAGGTCAACAAATGGCAAGGTCACAAGTTATGAGCTTTAAAAGTGTTACAATAATTGCTGAATATCTTATACCGGAAATAGACAAACACCATAATCGAAATTAGCAATTCAGCTGCCCTCATTTTGTTGGCAATAGATTGAAAATGCCATAAACATCAAAATCATATAAATCGATTTAAAGAAGATAGCTTGCCAGGCAAGGTAATATACGCCCACTGGCAGCTTTGTTTGAAAAAGTAAATTTGGCAGAAAACCGCAACCATCACAATCATGAAATATTCAACCTGTAGTCATAAACATACATTTCAATCAGACCTCATTCATCAAGTTTAGCCTTGTATGAACATATTTGGAAGAAGAAGGACAATAATTCATATCAAATATTATTCGGTTCTTTTGATTTTATATAGGGTTCATCCTTGGGTGATAATAAACAATTTCAGCAAGTTTTGTCAAAATCTGTAAAGAATTGTGACTTGTAGAGAGTTAACAAGCTAAAAATCGAACGCGTTTTAAAGAGCAAGGGCAATAATTCATATTAAATATTTACTGATTCTTGCGATTTTAAATAGGGTTCATCCTTGGGTGATAATAAACAATTTCAGCAAGTTTCGTCAAAATCCGTAAAGAATTGTGACTTGTAGAGTGTTAACAAGCTAAAAATCGAACGCGTTTTAAAGAACAAGGGCAATAATTCATATTAAATATTTACCGATTCTTGCGATTTTGAATAGGGTTCATCCTTGGGTGATAATAAACAATTTCAGCACGTTTCGTCAAAATCCGTAAAGAATTGTGACTTGTAGAGTGTTAACGAGCTAAAAATCGAACGCGTTTTAAAGAACAAGGGCAATAATTCATATTAAATATTTTCCGATTCTTTTGATTTTAAATAGGGTTCATCCTTGGGTGATAATAAACAATTTCAGCAAGTTTCGTCAAAATCCGTAAAGAATTGTGACTTGTAGAGTGTTAACGAGCTAAAAATCGAACGCGTTTTAAAGAACAAGGGCAATAATTCATATTAAATATTTTTCGATTCTTTTGATTTTAAATAGGGTTCATCCTTGGGTGATAATAAACAATTTCAGCAAGTTTCGTCAAAATCGGTAAAGAATTGTGACTTGTAGAGTGTTAACAAGCTAAAAATCGAACGCGTTTTAAAGAACAAGGACAATAATTCATATTAAATATTTTCCGATTCTTTTGATTTTAAATAGGGTTCATCCTTGGCTGATAATAAACAATTTCAGCAAATTTCGTCAAAATCGTTAAAGAATTGTGACTTGTAGAGTGTTAACAAGCTAAAAATCGAACGCGTTTTAAAGAACAAGGGCAATAATTCATATTAAATATTTTCCGATTCTTTTGATTTTAAATAGGGTTCATCCTTGGGTGATAATAAACAATTTCAGCAAGTTTCGTCAAAATCCGTAAAGAATTGTGACTTGTAGAGTGTTAACGAGCTAAAAATCGAACGCGTTTTAAAGAACAAGGGCAATAATTCATATTAAATATTTTTCGATTCTTTTGATTTTAAATAGGGTTCATCCTTGGGTGATAATAAACAATTTCAGCAAGTTTCGTCAAAATCGGTAAAGAATTGTGACTTGTAGAGTGTTAACAAGCTAAAAATCGAACGCGTTTTAAAGAACAAGGACAATAATTCATATTAAATATTTTCCGATTCTTTTGATTTTAAATAGGGTTCATCCTTGGGTGATAATAAACAATTTCAGCAAATTTCGTCAAAATCGTTAAAGAATTGTGACTTGTAGAGTGTTAACAAGCTAAAAATCGAACGCGTTTTAAAGAACAAGGGCAATAATTCATATTAAATATTTTCCGATTCTTTTGATTTTAAATAGGGTTCATCCTTGGGTGATAATAAACAATTTCAGCAAGTTTCGTCAAAATCCGTAAAGAATTGTGACTTGTAGAGTGTTAACAAGCGATTGTGGACGGACCGACGGACGGACCGACGGACAGACCGACGGACGGACGGACGGACCGACGGACATGGGTGACGGCAATATACGCTCCACATTTCATGTGGGCGTATAAAAACAGGTTCATTTCAAGATGATGGCCAACGTGTTACTTCCGGTTACGATTTTGTCATATTGTTTTCTTTGTTAGTCATGTTCTTTCATATCTTAAGAAGAAATTGTTACCTATCTTATGAAATCCATAATTCAGATAACACGTGTGTTTTTTCCCGCCAAAAAACCACGCAGAGTTACTATAGAACAAAGAACAAAATTCCAAATAGCAATTTTGATCAAAATATCTAGTGTTATATATCACTGGAAAGAGGAGATAAAGATTAATATGAAAAGAGAAGATATTTTGTGACGTGACGTCACGTGACAGAGCTGTTCAAAGTTCAAACTAACAATTTTTAAATGGCTAAAAAAACGGAAGTAAATATTGGACAACAAAAATGAATACACCGTTGGGTAGATCTCATCATGGGCAATAATCTTTGTTCAGGTCATAAGGTCACCCAAATCCAAGTTAACGTGTAATGAGCTTTGAAAATTTTGGCCATTTCTGAATATCTTTTACCGGAAATAGGCAAACATCATAAGCGAAATTAGCAAATTGGCTGTCATCATTTTGTTGGCCATAGATTGAAAATGCCCTAGACATCAATATTATACAAATCGGATGATACCCTGTTCACTTCTCTCGATTTAAAGAAAACATGTTCATTTCATGATGGTGGCCAGCGTGTTACTTCCGGTTACGATTTTATCATATTTTTTTCTTTGTTAGTCATGTTCTTCCATATCTTAAGAAGAAATTGTTACCTATCTTATGAAATCCGTAATTCAGATAACACGTGTTTTTTCCCGCCGAAAAAAAAACCCGCAGAGTTACTATAGAACAAAGAACAAAATTCGAAAAAGCAATTTTGATCAAAATATCTAGTGTTATACATATATAAAAACTCTAATCGCTATTGCGTGTATAAGAAATTGTTAAAGGACGAACGGACCGACGGATGGACAGGGGTGACGGCAATATACGTCCATATTTTCATGTGGCTGCATAGGCGTACGAGCTGGGGGTGCAGGGGGGGGGGGGCAATTGCCCCCCCCCCCCCCCAGTGATTTTCATGAAGGAAATTAAAAAAAATAAAATCGTTCGGAAATGATGTGATCAAGCAGATGACGAGAAGTTTTTGGAATTAGGGGTTGGCAGGGGCGGACTGGGCCGCATGGCCACATGGCTAAAGCCATGCGGGCCGGTGTGCAGAGGGCCGGTTTGTGAAAAATGAAAAAAAAAAAAAACTAGAACTGTACAGTTAACAGTACTGGTGCAGGGCGGGTTACGACATACAGTTACGACGGTGCGGCAATATTCGATTGCGCATGCACTGTACTGATAATTCAATGCTCCAGATCAACAGGGTAATGCAATTGATACTATGATTATAGACATACATATCAAGTTTAAATTCTGATAAGAAATAAGTAAGTTGGCGATGCGCATGCGCACTACATAAATTTGATATTTCCATATTTAGAATCTTATTATACACATGCATGCCAATTTAAAATAAATTCGGTTCAGAAATAAGAAAGTTAGCAATGCGCATGCGCAAAACACAAATTCAATATCTCCATTATATTTCGAATCGGAATATACATATACATACCAAGTTTCATGAAATTCGGATAAGAAATAGGAAAATTAGCGACACGCATGCGCACTTCACAAATTCAAAATGTCCATGATATTTCTAATCTAATTATACACATACATACCGATTTTGATGAAATTTAGATAAGAAAAAGGGAAGTTGATATTGCGCATGCGCAGAACTAAATTTAACATTTCCCCTAAGTTTTAAATCCGATTATGCGTGTACATGCCAAGTTTCGTTAAAATCGGATAACAAACAAAAAAGTTAGCATCGCGCATGCGCACAACCCATATTTTGTATTTTCCTTTAAATCATTATTCGAACATGAAGGTATATGCAAATTTTGAAGAAAATTGGTTCATAAATAAGAAAGTGGGTCAATTAAGCAGTGGGCGTGCCTACAGGGTGCTTCAGTAAGTTAAATTTTCAGCATGACGTAGTTTAGTCCATCCTAGACCTCCCTTTAATGCGTAAATTGAATATAATTCATATCTAACAAAAATCGAGGTAGAGCCCCTTTAACTTTACATGTCAAACTTACTGACTCTATTAATAGTGACACTGTTTATACAGTCAATTAACTGACATACCTATTATTGCCCCAGGTTAAAGTATGGGATATGGAAATATGCAAGTTACATAGAAGTGTTGCATATTTTTGGAAACCTGAGGAACTCAGCATTACGGATCCGAAAAAAATATTGCTTTATCTATCTTAGGGCCCTCGTAAAAACGCTTTAAAGATGCAAAATCACCTTTGAGTCACACCTCTAAAACAGAAAGCACGTGTCGGACATGAAAAATGAATACATCATGTTAAAGCTCTCATAAATCTTTATGAGATCTGTAAATATCAAGATGATCTGAGATCAAGTTCTCGAGATAGAAGCCTTTAAAGTTTGATCAAAATCGCAACATTTTCTTAAATTGAATTTTGACATCGCCAAATCTGATATTATTTGAAACCCCTTAAAGAGTACAATAAAAATCAGCAAACATTAGGGTGTTATTCCAGTAAGGCTTTGCGCTACAGCACTGGCAATATGCTAAAACAGCCATGTTTAGAGCCCTATAAAATAGGTTTAAGTAGTCTGACCCCAAAGGTCAAAAGGTCATCAGAAGGTCAAGGTCACAAGGTAACAATATGTGCAATATGAAGGTCATCCAAGGTCAAGGTCATGTGATACAAGCCTCTAAACTTTGGAAAAAAACATTCAGTTATACAAAAAAGTCAAAATCGAAAATCGAAAATCGGCTTCCCATAAGTTGTAGAGAAAGCTTTAATCTTTTGTTTAACATCAAAATTGTGAAAGTCAGATAACAAATAGATTCAAAATAGCAATTTTCACAAAATTACCAAAACCAATATGGCGGCTTAATTATAACTTCCGGTAATTATTTTTTTGATCTGAACAATTTGTTATAAGAGCATGATCATTATGCATACCTTATTTTATATCATAACCCAGTTTTACTAGAAATCACACAACCGGAAATGAAAAAACATGATATCATTGAAACCGGAAGTGATGCAAAAAATTTGATTGTGCAGAATTATTTGCAATTACCGACAGTATACACCATAGACATTTCAAATTGATCCGTTAAAAATCAAACAAAAAATCATACTTCGATTAATTACGGCATGGAAAAGTGACGAACGATTTTCATATAATCGAATTTTTTCAAGTTCCATTATTTGTCTTTTGTTACAAGGAATACGATGAAGGTAATTTGAGCAAAATCGGTTGATAAATATGTTCTCTAGGGTCCATTTTATGTTTGTTGCTCATGTCGCTTCATGTTGCGCGGAACAATTTTGTTTTACATTTAATAGTTGATTAGCCACAGGTTAGAAAACGTCATGAAATCTGTTTTTCCATACATGTTACCATTTTCGAGAAATAGGCCGCGCCATGGACGAAAAAAAAAAAAAAAAAATAATCAAAACGAAAACAAAGCAGGGCGTACGAAGTACGCCCTGCAATTATATTTTGAAAAAAAATCACAAGAAAGTGCCCGAAATCTGAAATTTGGTTGTTTGCAACTAATCTCTATATCTTCCAATGGTATCTCTAATAAAAATAGATCTGATTATCTTGATAATTTTCTTAATTTCGGTATGCATTTCCATTTTCTGGCCAACCGGTTTTGAGAGCTGGAGGCTAGGAAATCCAGGCCTGTAGCCCACCTAATTTAAATCTTGCCCCCCTAAAAAAATCCTAAGTGTTATTTTTAAAAATATACATTGATTTTAACTGAGTCTTTGAAGCAAGAAATGTTAAGAATTGCGTTTCCTAGTATCGAATTCTCAAAATTATCCTGTGTTAAGGTTAGACCCTTAAATTCGTCAGGAAATCGCGTTTCACAAAATTTTCTATAGGTCTTCAAACTTCAAAAAACTTCCCATGCTTACGATTGCACTAATAAATGTAGAGAGGGCACTGTTATAGCGCAACATTGCATTGCAAAAACACAAGTTTTCCATGAAAGGGGGAAGGGCGTGTTTTTTGGTGGATACTTAAACTGCCCCCTTTATTGGATGTTTGCCCCCCTAAAAGTACTTGGCAGGCTACGGGCCTGCGAAAATCACGTTTATGGCAGTGACTTTTCAAAATTTTCTGGGAGAGGACCCATTAAGACCCCGACGCTCAGGGTCGTGCTTTCCCAACACACCTAAGTGGGCCGGTCAGTGGCGGTCACTGGAAAAAAGCCATGGCCGCGTCAATGCCCCAGTCCGCCCCTGGGGGTTGGGTGGGGGTCGACTTGTCGGGCAAATATATTTCGTTGTCGGGCAAATTAGCATTAGTTGTCGGGCAAATTGGTTTTGCCCCCCCGCTCAACTAACGCCCCGTACGCCTATGTGTGGCTGTATATAAAGGCAGATAAAATGGAATCAGAAATACCAGCAGACAGACTAAATAAAAGAGGTGCAGAACTACAAGCAGTCATACGAAATAAAAGGGGCGCACAGCTACCAGAATACAAGCAGGTTAACTAAAAGGGATGCGGGAATACCAGCAATACTAACAATATTTTCAAATTCTAAAACGCGGAATTATGATTCGAATACATATTGTCATATATCATTGGAAAGCGTAGATCAAGCCCAATACGATTCAAAAATAATTTGTGTCGTATGTAAATTAGGTCACGTGACAGAGCTGTTTAAAGTTAAAAATTGCAATTTTCTGACAGCCATAAAACCGGAAGTAAACATCGGGCATCTAAAATGATTATGCCATTAGATAGATCTCGTCAAGGGCAACAACTTTTGTTGAGGTCACAAGGTCACTCAAGGTCAAGGTCACAAGATATGAGCCTTAAAAGTTTTGACTATTACTGAAAATTTTAAACCGGAAATAAAAAAAAATCTGAATCGAAATTCAAAAATCGGCTTCCCATGTTTTGTTAGCAATCGACTGTAGATTCCATAGACATCATTTTTATTCAAATCGGATGATTCCCTGATTCTGAATTTCGATTTAAAGAAAAATTGGTCATTTCAAGATGGCGGCTGATATGAAATATCTGGGTCAGATTTTATCATTTCATATTTTGTCAATAGTTATTTCTAGTACATTGCAAAAAGATTTTTTTGAATATCTTCATTATCCCAGAAGTCAAAATTTCAACTTTACAAGTGAATGACGTCAAAACCGGAAGTGATATAACATTTTTGAAAAAAGAATTTTGTTCGCGATCAAAATGTCTATGCACATGTAAGTTTTCAGATTGATCAGAATAAAATTCCGAAAGTTGAAAAAATGGTCAAATAAGTGCTTCAAAAAGTCAGCGACAAAGTTTTAAAAATTCATGTTTTTAAACTCATATTTTGTAGACAATCGTTTAAAGAAATAAACAAAAAAGTTCCCATCAAAATCGGACAAAAAACAGAGGTGAAAATGATAAAACAATTAAAATGGGTTTAACTCGCATACGTCATTTCCGGTTGAAAGAAAATGCATCATTTTACATTCATCAAATACCGAGCAGTTAGATGTCGTAGGAAATCATCTGAGATAATGTGTGGTATTTCTCCTTCATACCGAAATAGCGTGACCAGAAATAGACAAAAAAAAAAATAGTCATTATGAAAACAAAGCAGTGCGTTCGCTGCAATAAAGAGATAAATTAAGATGAAGTCATAAAAATTATGACGTCATCAAGCTAATGACATCAGAGGTCCTACCCAACAACACTCCTAACAAAAATTCTAGCTATAATTAAAGTAAAAGTAAAAGCCAAAATAATTTAAAGGGAGTATTGATCTAAAAAAGATTTTTTACTTTGAAAAGTTTTTGAGATTATCAGGATTTTGTTCATTTAAGCCATTGCATTTAAGCCATAAGCCAAAATGATTCAGCCATATCTAATCTAATTTTGTTCTCATGGTAAATTTTCTGGAGAATAGTCCATGTAAAAGAATGACCTGGCATATTAAAATGTGGCGACACTCTAGGTGCTTTTCCCTCTTTCTTTAATTTAATATTAGAACGGTGTTTGTTAAGTCTTACACTAAATGATGTTATAGTTTGTCCAACATATTGAATTCCACATTCTGAACAAGTTAAACAATAAATTACAAAATTGGATGAACAATTAACAGAGTCTTTTATGTAAAATACTTTTGAGTCTTTGCTTGTCACGGTATTAGTAATGTTGATGGTGTCACACGCTTTACAAGGAGGTCTTCGTCTTAAACATGGTGTACATCTTTCGAGTGGGCGTATAAAAAGTTAATGTTGAGCCCTGAACAATTTCAGCAACTTTCGTCTAAATCTGTAAATAATTGTGGCTAGTAGAGTGTTAACGAGCTAAAAATCGAACGTGTTTTCAAGAACAAGGGCAATACTTCATATCAAATATTATTTGATTCTTTCGATTTTAAATAGGGTTCACCTTTGGGTGATAATAAACAATTTCAGTAAATTTCGTCAAAATCCGTAAAGAATTGTGACTTGTAGAGTGTTAACGGCCAATTGTGGACAGACGGACCGACCAACGGATATGCGTAACGGCAATATACGCTCCACATTTCATGTGGGTGTTTAAAAATTATAAAGAGTTACAAAATTAAAGTAGCGCCGAAATGTCAACCCAAAAAAGTCACTAATCTGACTGAAAATTGTCCTCTGCTAAAACAAATTTTGAAGACATAAATTGTGTTCCTATTTATATTTTCATCAAAGCAAAGATATTCTAAGATATTCTGAAATTATATTGGCCCCCCCTGCAAAATTTTCATTGGGATATGCTAAAAGGCTAAAAAAAACATTTCTGAACCTGAAATATGTCACTAAGAAATCGCATTTCCAGTCGTCTAAATATCAAAATTTTTCTAAGGAATATCCCAGTCCAGACCAAACTCACTTTCGTAATGGCAGGAAATCGCCTTTCCAGTTGTTTAAATCTCAAAATTTTCTAGGGGATGTCCCCCAAAACCAAACTATTTTCAAAATGATTCCAGTAGTCTAAATATCACAATTTTCTAGGGGATGTCCCCCAAACAAAACTATTTTCAAAATGATTTCAGTTGTCTAAATATCACAATTTTCTAGGGGATGTCCCCCAAACCAAACTATTTTCAAAATTATTCCAGTTGTCTAAATCTCAAAATTTTCAAGGAGATGTCCCCCAAAGCAAACTATTTTCAAAATGACAGGAAATCGCATTTCCAGTTGTCTAAATCTTAAAATTTTCTAGGTAATGTCCCCCAGCCCAGACTCTTTTCAAAATGACAGGAAAAGACAGGAAATCACATTTCCAGTAGCCAAAATCTCAAAATTTCCTTGGAGATGTCCTTTAGACAAATCTCGTTTCAAAATGACAAGAAATCACATTTCCAGTCGGGTAAATCTCAAAATTTTCTAGGGAATGTCCCACAAACCAAACTCTTTTCAAAATGAAATCGCATGTCGATCATGTCCCCCAGACAAAAACTCTTTTCAAAATGACAGGAAATCGCATTTCCAGTTGTCTAAATCTCAAAATTTTCTGGGGAATGTCCCACAAACCAAACTCTTTTCAAAATGAAATCGCATGTCCCCCAGACAAAAACACTTTTCAAAATGACAAGAAATTGCATTGCAGTTGTCTAAATCTCAAAATTGCAAATTGGTTTTCAGGAGTATCGTCATTAACTGCCCCCCTACTCTCTGACCACAATGGACTCAGAATTGCATTTTACCTATCCTCGGGTTACCGGTTTTGACGAGTGTAAGCTTTGCCGTCGTTTCCCCGTCCATACATACTTTTTACCAGTGATTTTTTTGTTCAATAATAAAATTCAATCAATAACCCTTATTATATCCAAATATGAAGGTTTGATCTCAAATATTTCTGTGTAAAAATTTTGTACAAAATGGGGCATGATATTTCGCGACATGAAAACTGGGTCACCTATTTCAACAGTTGGTCTAAAAATAGGGATACGTTTATATCTGGCCTTTAAAAATTCATACACACCAAGATAAAATCCTTATCTTTTCATCAAGTGAAAAAAATTGGAGAAAAAAGGAGATGTATATGTATCAGAAATTAAAATATCCACACTAGTAATTTTACTGTTTTTTATGAAATATAGAGCGATTCTGTTGAAATAAAAAAAAAGAAGTGGCATGACCTTGACAGCCCACAAATCATAGACAAACCCTTGCAATCATGTGACAGTCACATGATTTGGTGTAGCAGACGTGCAGGTGACTTCCCACATACAACTTTCAAGGATATTTTCATTTGATTACATTTTATCACAAAATCAAAATCGCTCCAATTTGGGAATAGTGAAAAGCCGCTATTTTGGATATGTTTTAGAAAAATAATCCTATAAACTCTATTGTCCAGTATGGTTTGAATCCATTATACTGGTGAGTGAGGGGACTGTTTGCTTGAAATATTAAACCAGAAATTGAATGCATTGGTGATATATTTACTGAGCAGTAGCTGCCGAAAATTCATTCATCGAAATAGGTATTCGTCGAATTAGGTCACTAGACGATACTACTTTTTTAAGAATTGAAATATTAACCCCAAATTAGTTCTGAGAGTCTTAGATTGTCTTTGGGTTGATGAAAATGACAACTATTAAAAAAATATACGTTTTGAAATATGATTTTACAGAGGAAATTTCAGTCCGAAAAATTGGTCATTTTCACTTGAAATTTCTAGGAGGGAACTGTATTTATTTTATATTGAAAATATTCAAACCGTATATTTTAATGGACCCGAATGTGTTCTAAGACACGTGGTATGCAATTGATAGTCATATTTAGAATATTTGTGACATGAGAGAAATAATTCAATTCAGACCTCGATGTGGTCAGAGAGTAGAAGCACTGGGCTGGTTACGGGCCTGTAAGGCCCTCCTACCCATCCATGATTGGCACGACATGACGCAATTAACTTACGTTAAAATTTATTCCTATCTCGTAGTTCCTTAGTCTTACAAGCAATTCTGAAACCAGGCAGAATTTAACTAAGATTGGGGAGAAACAACAACGCTTTTGTCAATAAAATTGTAGCTAATGGATACCCTAAATCTTAAGACTGATAGTAATAATTGTTCAAAAAACGAAATTATTGTTAATCAAATCATAGAACCATAGATATCTTATATGATTGTATTATATGAGTTATATATATAGAAACTAGAGTCTACACTTACCACGTGGCCGCGGGCCGATAAGGAGCCTTGACCGCCATCATGATTTCGGGGACTTCGCTTCAGTGAGTGGCGTTTCTATGAATTTTTAGGTGGAGGGGGCGCGTTGGGGCCAAATTATACCACTACCAGCACATAGCATCTGTATTTAACATTATACGAAAATTTCAAAGTGGGGGGGGGGGGGGCAAAGCCGAGCCAGCCTAAATTCTGGGGGGGGGGGGGGGCGGTCATGGTCCCCCTGGCCTCCCCGTAGAAACGCCCCTGCTTCACTTGACATTGAATCTTGACCTATTTAATGATTTAGTGCATAGAGTGCCTGAAAGTTGTTTTTTTTACGGGTTTTCTAACACGATATAAGAAAGAGAATGGATTAACATTTCATAGGAAAATATATTATAATGTTTTATCCCCTCGTTCAACCAAATTCGGTTTATTCTTCGGCTAGGCCTAGCTAGAAATAGGTGTATGTAGCCTATATAACGGCAGGTTTTATCTGGCTAATCAGGTTTTTTTGCTGGTCCTGAGGTAGGGTTAGTCTTAGCTTCCCAGGCCGTCTCTGGGAAATTTCTTCTTGGCTTCTGTTGGCGCCCGAAAAATTGTAAAATAATGTTTTTGTCAAGAAAATATTTAAAAAAATTAGAAAATCCCTCCGACCACCAGAACAAAGTGCCCGAAATCCGATGGTCTGAGCTTCCCAGCCCGTCTCGGGAAATTTTGTTTGGAGCCCGAAATTGGTAACTACATATTAATCGACAGACCAGATCTTCTATTTTATCTAAATATCAGTCCAGATCGAATTGATAAGTCAAATCTTGCTTTTTGAGATTGTTTTGCAGTATGACTATGACTCCAGCTATTATCGCAAAGTCCTTTCTGTGTTATATCACCCGCTCCTGTAAAGTTAGCTTATAGTATAAGAAATTTATTAGACTTATTACCCTTATATTATATAAACTAATAAAACCGGCCTTGAGGCCGCCCGGACAAACGAAATTCTCTTATTAAAACCTAACAAGTTTTCTACATCCAACCAATCAAATTGTTTGTTCTCCTTCGTTTTCTGTCCAATCACGACGTTGCATTGATGGAATTTATGGTTAGAAAATAGGCTACACGTTGTTGTTTTTTTTTTTTAATTTACATGGCCTTTTTCAGAATGGTGGCATCTAACTTGCCGGTAAGTCTACTTTCTCAATCAGCCTACAACTACAAAAGGGGTTCATGAATAGGCTGCCAGTACTAGGGGCCTACATATTTATAATAGGCCTAACTGATTTTTTTTTAAAGGCTTCTAAAAGTGACCTATATAGGGCTAATACTGGGAGTCTAGGCTAAGAATTTTTGTAAATTTTATTATCTCTTGGATTCTTTGAAATTGCAGATAAATTCTTGCCCTACAGTTTCTGTAACTCTACGTTTCTAGCCTTGTTATAGGTGTTATAGAAGATACTGCCTTCTTTATAAGATAAGTCCTCGGGTGCTCTAATGAAATTTTTTATGCATAAAATTTAGAATCAATTTATTCGTATTATAACCTTTTTTAGTATTAATATGAAAAAGGCATTGCCTTGAATTAGAGCGCAGATTTTGATCCAGGATATCTCTCTCTTTAACCTAGATTGGATTATTTTGGAGATAAGAAGGGGTTTGATTTATGCGTTTAAAAAAGGAAAAAAAGGAGAAACTAGAGCCACATGTGGCACAGAGTGGGACTTTGCAAATGTGCAAATTGCTAAGGGGAATTAAAAACAAATGGGCCCTTAACGTTAATCCTAGGTGCCAAAGAAGTCGACAACTTTCAAAATTTGTTTTTTTTGAAAGGTTGTGAAACCGGAAGTAGTCATCAGACCTAACATTTGAACGTACCAGCTGAAAACCTTTATCAATAACCTTCAGTCTACTGAAGGTCAAGGTCACTCAAGGTCAAATTCACGAGAAATAGGTCTTTAAAATTTGGATGTATACAGTAATAACACCGGAAGTTGACGCTAGACATCAAATATGAAAGTATAAATGAACAGACAAAGTCAATGGCCTTTGATCCTAAAAAAAAAGGTCAAGGTCAACAAAGGTCAAGGTCAAAAAAAAAAATTTTTTTTTTTTAACCCTGTTCCCTTTTTTGAACTTCAAAGCCGAAATCAACGAGCCTTTAACATAAGCTGAATAAAGCAATGCTGTAACTGTATGCAAGGTCATTTTTTGAAAACAAATTAAACTTTACCTTTTTTTTATAAACAAAATTTTGACAAAAACAAAATTTTACCCGGATGTGCCACGCCCACGTCAGATGTTTTTACGTGACTTCATTTATATTAATAATATCTTAATATGACTAAATTTTCAAGCCTTTACATCTATTGGTTAACGAGATATACAATCATAAATGTCAAAAAAGGTTAAAATCTATTATCGGAAATTTTGAAATTCTTAAACCTTGTTCCCTTTTTTGAACTATGAAGCCGAAACCTCTGAGAATTTAATATAATTGAGCTAAAGTAATGAGGTAAGTGTGTGCAAAAGCATTTTCCAAAAAATTGTTTCTATATATATTTTTTCCAGACAACAAACTGTAAACAAAACTAGAACCGTGCGACGGTACCGAGCAGTGCGCATCCGGTTTCGTCCATGGGTGAAAAGTTACATTTTCAATCCATATTGCGAAATTTACAAAACATAAATATCGGCATATAAATTGTAGAATAACCAGTTCCCGTTCGGTAGTGAAAAGTCATCTGCATTATCATACATATGAAAGAAATGAAATGAAATGAATGGAGTTTTACGTCTTACTTTTCTGCACCTATAAGGGCTAACTGGG
Source organism: Lottia scabra (assembly GCA_029955415.1). Classification (NCBI taxonomy): domain Eukaryota; kingdom Metazoa; phylum Mollusca; class Gastropoda; family Lottiidae; genus Lottia; species Lottia scabra. Next base: position 8,557,170 of record JARJEI010000014.1, on the reverse strand, counting down.
GACGGGCAAACGCCATGCAGTGTGCAATGAGGGAAATTTTGCCAGGTCAGCGGCATAAGCCTACTCTTACTTTCGATTTCCAACTGTCGAGGGATCTTTAACGTGCACACAGGACCTCGGTTTATTGTCCTCTCCGAACGCCTAGACGCTTTTTTCCATGTCAGCCCCTCCGACTTGCATCACTGACTGATTTTTTAATTTCGATATATTTTTAGAACAAGAACTTTAGTAATGACCGAAACTTTCAAGACTTATATTTCTATATTTATTAGTTGAAATGACCAGGAAGTATTAATAGCCTTTAACCTTCATTTAGGTGTAAGATCAATCTTTTCCCATATCTGATGATATGCGAGAATCTGCGTTGTTGAATTACAACGTTTCATCCCCACAGCACATCATACGATTCATGATCAGTTTATCAACATCTAGAAAGTTACAATTTACCAAATTGTTTCCTTTAACGCTTCTCACTGGTCAATGTTTTGCATGTTTAAACGCAGTTCTCTCCCTTCAACTGACAAATGTTTGTTGTCTGTATGTTTAAATTTAGTTCACTCCCTTCAACTGACAATTGCTCTAACATGACTTTCTTACATAGTAACTTGCATTTTTAACGTTTTAAATTATGTAGTAAAAAAGTTGGTTGGTTGGTAGATGACAAGTTAACGTTCGCTTCCAGCGTCAGCTGATATCGCAAACTAGGTAGTTGTTGGTAGTGGTGGTAGTTGGTAGTTAATTGGTTCAATAGGATGGTACTGTGCTGTTGGTTTGGTAAGTGGATAATTCGTAAGATCTGGTCGGGTCGAATGACATGGCAGTGAAACTCGGCCCTGGGTGGTGTGGCGTTACTCGATCTTCTTCATTCTTCCAAACTCGTTGTGATCATGGTTATTCTTCTTGATGCTGGTAGTTGAATGGTAGTTGTTGGTTTGGTTTGGTTAGATTATCTGATGGATGTTGGAAAACTGGAAGACCTGAAAAGAAAGGAAGAGGAGAATGTGAGAAAGGAGAAGAAAAGAAGAAAAAAGGGGGGGAAAAGCTTTCAACGAAAAAAAAAGGGGGAAAAATGTTCTCTTTGTTTCTGTAATGAAACTTATTAAAAAAGTTTAAAAAATATCTAAATGTAGTAGATAACGATCCAATGCCAAAAGAAGAAAATATGTTCTAAAAATCTGGTTCTGTCATATATTCAAAAAATATTGCGTGTCTAAAAACGTTGACCATTAAAATGTGTTTTAAAAAAAATAACTAGAATCGTGAGACGATACTGGGCAGTGCGCATCCGGTTTCGTCCATGGGTGAAAAATGGCGTTTTCAATCCATACTGCGAAATTTACAGAACATAATCGGCATATAAATTGTTTATATTCGGGAGTGAAAAGTAGAATAACCAGTTCACGTTCGGTAGTGAAAAGTCATCTGAATAAAAAGTCGTTGTTTTTATTTATGTACATTTTTATACATCATTGGAAGTAGAAAAGAATATTTATTAATATTTTTCATATAGAAATGAAATGAATGGAGTTTAACGTCCGACTTTTCTGCACCTATATGGGCTGACTGAGGACGGGCAAACGCCATGCAGTGTGCAATGAGGGAAATTTTGCCAGGACAGCGGCATTGGCCTGCTCTTATTTTCGATTTCCAACTGTCGAGGGGTTTGTCACGTGGTTTATTGTCCCATCCGAACGACAAGGCGCTTTTTCCATGTTAGCCCCTCCGAAATGCATCATTGAGAGGGTGAAAAATCAAAAGGCATTATCTCGACCCATGCCGGGATTGAACCCTGGACCTTCAGCATAGCGAGCAAGCGTCTATCTCACTGTGCCACCGCGGCTCCCTTCATACGATAGAGCTAATTTTTGATACGATCCATAATTGACATCAGAATACTGATTGCTAACTTCCATACAGGTAAGTTCGCAGCACAGCTCTTAAATTATCATTTTATTATGAACATAGCCAAAATTCTATATTATTATTTTTTTAGAAAACATTTTAATGGTCAACGTTTTTGGACATGCAATTTTAAAACTTGTTTTTTAATAAATGACAGAACCAGATTTTTAGAACGGATTTTCTTCTTTTGGCATTGGATCGTTATCTACTTCTTTTAGACTTTTTGTTTATCTTTTTTAGTACATAATTTAAAACGTTAAAAATGCAAGTTACAATGTAAGAAAGTCAAGTTAAGCATGAGGCAATTGTCAGTTGAAGGGAGAGAACTGCATTTAAACATACAGACAACAAACATTTTTCAGTTGAAGGGAGATAACTGCATTTGAACATTTTAAAATACTACTCTGACCAGTGAGAAGCGTTAAAAGAAACACTATGGTAAATTGTAACTTTCTAGATGTTGGTATATTGATCATGTATCGTATGATGTGCTGAGGGAATGATACGTTGTAATTCAACAACGCAAATTCTCGCATATCATCAGATATGGGAAAAGATTGATCTTACACCTAAATGAAGGTTAAAGGCTATTAATACTTCCTGGTCATTTCAACTAATAAATATAGAAATATAAGTCTTGAAAGTTTCGGTCATTACTAAAGTTCTTGTTCTAAAAATATATAGAAATCGAAATTAAAAAATGATCCTCTCGAGGTGTGTTACACATATTTGAAGCATACAGGCTAATAGTACTTCCTGGTCATTTGAACCAATAGATTTATAGATAGCTTTAAAAGTTTCAGTCTAAATTAAAATTTTTGTTCCAGAAATATAAAGAAATCGAAATTAAAAAATCAGTTGCCACAAGGTTGTTGGCCATCGACTAAGGATTTCATAGACACCGATATAATGTAAATTAGATCCCAATTTGAGTTTTATAAAAAATTAGTCACAACAACATGGCACCTGACATAGTACTTCCGGGTCGGATTTTATCTATATCTTTTCTGATGACCATTTCTAACATGATGCAATAAGAAACTTTCAAATAATTCGGGCACTCCAGAAGTTAGAATTTCAAGTTTACAAACAAATGACGTCAAAACCGGAAGTGATATCAAAATTTCAGAAATATTGTTTTGTTCATTATCAAATTGTTATCTACTTTTAAGTTTTCGGATCGATCAAAATCAAATTTCCACAAAACACGCACAGTTACAATGAAAATTGGCACAAAATTTGAAAGTTTTAAAAAGCGCAATTTTGATTCAAATATTTGGTGTTGTATATCATTTGAAAGAGCAGATTTAGCATAATAAATATGTCTAAAAATGTGTGACGTATGTTTATTAGGTCACGTGACAAAGATCTTTAAAGTTAAAAATTACAATTTTCAAATGGCGATAAAACCGGAAGTTAACATCAGAAATAGGAAATGAATATATCATTTGATAGATCTCGTTAAGGGCAATAACTTTTGTACAGGTCAAAAGGTCATCAAAGGTCAAGGTCACTAGATATGAGCCTTGAAAGTTTCGGTCGTTACTGAAATTCTTTGTCCGGAAATAGAAAAAAGTCTAAATCGAAATTAAAAAATCAGCTGTCATAAGGTTGGTGGCAATCGACTAAGGATTTCATAGACACCAATATTGTGCAAATCCGATTATCCCCTGAGGCCCCATTTTGAATTTTATAAAAATTTGTCAGAACAACATGGCGCCTGACATATAACTTCCGGGTCGGATTTTATTATTTATATCTTTTATGACGAACATTTATAACATAATGCAAAAAGAAATTTTCAAATATCTTCAAAACTCCGGAAGTTGAAATTTCAAGTTTACAAGCAAATGACGTCAAAACCGGAAGTGATATCAAAATTTTGAAAACACAGTTTTGTTCGCAATAACAATGTCTATAAGCCTAGAAGTTTTCATAGCGATCGAAATAAAATTGTGAAAATTGAAAAAAGCGTCAAAAAAGAGTTCTAAAATTCAGCGTCAAAAGTAAAAACTCATACGTTTTTAAGTAGTTATCGTGTAGAAAAGACATAACTGAAATAAACAAAAATTATTCCATCGAAATCGGTTGAAAATTGTAGGAAAAAATGATAAAAAACCGAAAATACACGTTTTGTCATACCTCATTTCCGGTTGGACAAAACTGCGTCATTTAGCATTTAAGCCACAATGTGCAGCAACTTATCGTGGGAAATCGTGTGAGATTGAGCGTGACAAGTTCCCTTCACACCGAAAAAGCGAGACCAGAAAACGAAAAAAAAAAAAAAAAAACTAGAATCGTGAGACGATACTGGGCAGTGCGCATCCGGTTTCGTCCATGGGTGAAAAATGGCGTTTTCAATCCATACTGCGAAATTTACAGAACATAATCGGCATATAAATTGTTTATATTCGGGAGTGAAAAGTAGAATAACCAGTTCACGTTCGGTAGTGAAAAGTCATCTGATTAAAAAGTCGTTGTTTTTATTAATGTACATTTTTATACATTATTGGAATTAGAATAGTTAAAGAATATTTATTAATATTTTTCATATGCATTATCATACATATGAAAGAAATGAAATGAATGGAGTTTTACGTCCGACTTTTCTGCACCTATATGGGCTGACTGAGGACGAGCAAACGCCATGTAGTGTGCAATGAGGGAAATTTTGCCAGGACAGTGGCATTTGTCTGCTCTTATTTTCGATTTCCAACTGCCGAGGGGTTTTTAACGTGCACAGCCAATAGAGCACGGGACCTTGGTTTATTATCCCATCCGAACGACTAGGCGCTTTTACCATGTCAGCCCATCCGACATGCATCAATGAGAGGGTGAAACTGGGTTGAAACATCCGCAGGCATCATCTCGACCCATGTCGGGATTGCACCCTGGACCTTCAGCTTAGTGAGCAAGCGTCTATCTCACTGTGCCACCGCGGCTCCCTACATATGATAGAGCCAATTCTTAATATGATATATATATGACATCAGAATTCTGAGTGTTAACCTCCATACAAGTAAGTTTGCAGCACAGCTCGTAAATTATCATTTTAACATAATCTTGGTATTAATTCTATAATATTATTTTTTTAGAAAACATTTTAATGGTCAAAGTTTTTAGACATGCAATTTTAAAACTTGTTTTTTAATAAATGACAGAACCAGATTTTTAGAACGGATTTTCTTCCTTTGGCATTGGATCGTTATCTACTTCTTTTAGACTTTTTGTTTATTTTTTTAGTACATAATTTAAAACGTTAAAAATGCAAGTTACAAGGTACGAAAGTCAAGTTAAGCATGGTGCAATTGTCAGTTGAGGTGAGAGAACTGCATTTAAACATACAGACAACAAACATTTTTCAGTTGAAGGGAGAAAACTGCATTTGAACATTTTAAAATACTACTCTGACCAGTGAGAAGCGTTAAAGGAAACACTATGGTAAATTGTATCTTTCTAGAAGATGGTATATTAATCATGTATCGTAAGATGTGCTGAGGGAATGATACGTTGTAATATTACAGCGTAGTCTCTTTCATGTTGTCAGATATAGTAATAAAAAATGATCCTCTCGAGGTGTGTTACACTTAATAGAAGTATACAGGCCAATAGTACTTCCTGGTCATTTGAACCAATAGATTTAGAAATAGTTTTGAAAGTTTCAGTCTAAATTAAAATTCTTGTTACAGAAATATAAAGAAATCGAAATTAAAAAAATCAGTTGCCACAAGGTTGTTGGCCATCGACTAAGGATTTCATAGACACCGATATAATGTAAATTAGATTATCCCCTGAGGTCCCATTTTGAGTTTTATAAAAATTAGTCACAACAACATGGCACCTGACATAGTACTTCCGGGTCGGATGTTATCTATATCTTTTCTGATGACCATTTCTAACATGATGCAAAAAGAAACTTTCAAATAATTCGGGCACTCCAGAAGTTAGAATTTCAAGTTTACAAACAAATGACGTCAAAACGGGAAGTGATATCAAAATTTCAGAAATATTATTTTGTTCATTATCAAATTGTTTATCTACTTGTAAGTTTTCAGATCGATCAAAATCAAATTTCCAAAAAACACGCACAGTTACAATGAAAATTGGCACAAAATTTGCAAGTTTTAAAAAGCGCAAATTTGATTCAAATATTTTGTGTTATATATCATTTGAAAGAGCAGATTTAGCATAGTAAATATGTCTAAAAATTTGTGACGTATGTTTATTAGGTCACGTGACAAAGCTCTTTAAAGTTAAAAATTACAATTTTCAAATGGCCATAAAACCAGAAGTTATCATCAGAAATCGGAAATGAATATATCATTGGATAGATCTCGTTAAGGGCAATAACTTTTGTACAGGTCACAAGGTCATCAAAGGTCAAGGTCACTAGATATGAGCCTTGAAAGTTTGGGTCATTACTGAAATTCTTTGTCCCGGAATAAAAAGAAATTGAAATCGAAATTCAAAAATTCGCTGTCATAAGGTTGGTGGCAATCGACTAAGGATTTCATAGACACCAACATTGTGCAAATCCGATTATCCCCTGAGGCCCCATTTCGAGTTTTATAAAAATTACTCACAACAACATGGCGCCTGACATATTACTTCCGGGTCAAATTTTATCATAAATATCTTTCATGATGACAGTTTCCAACATAATGCAAAAAGAAATTTTCAAATATCTTCAAAACTCCGGAAGTTGAAATTTGAAGTTTACAAGCAAATGACGTCAAAACCGGAAGTGATATCAAAATTTTGAAAACACGGTTTTGTTCGCAATAACAATGTCTATAATCCCAGAAGTTTTCATAGCGATCGAAATAAAACTGTGGAAGTTGCAAAAAACGTGAAAAAAGAGTTTCAAAATTTAGGGTCAAAAGTAAAAAAATATAAGTTTTTAAGTGGTTATCGTGTAGAAAAGACACAACGGAAATAAACAAAAAAATATCCATCAAAATCGGTTGAAAATTGTAAGTAAAAATGATAAAAAACTGAAAATACACGTTTTGTCATACCTCATTTCCGGTTGGACAAAACTACGTCATTTGACATTTAAGCCACAACTAGCAGCAGTTTATCGTGGGAAATCGTGTCAGATTGAGTGTGACAAGTTCCCTTCACACCGAAATAGCGAGACCAGAAAGCGAAAAAAAAAAAATAGAGCCGTACCAAAACGGCGCTGGGCAGTGCGTCATCCTGGAATCTTTCATAAATCACAAGGCACAAAGCAAATGGTTATAAAAATATTAATATTAAAAAAGTTAGAAACATTTTTTCTAGTCTAGTTACAGCATGATAGATTTAATAAAGATTAACAATAAAAATAGTAGTTCTCTCCCTTCAACTGTTTTGACGATAATTGTTAGCGTTATTTAATCAAATGTGTTAGCGTTTTGGCGATGTTTTTTATTTCTTTGGTTTAGTATCGCCAAAAGTCAAGTTCATTACAGGTAGAGCACTATCATTTAACCATTTAGACAACAAACATATTATTTTAGTTAATTAGCCAATAACGTCAAAACCGGTAGTAGTATCGAAATTTTGAAAATAGATTTGAGTTCGCAATCCAAATGCTTAGCTACTCACAAGTTTTCAGAACATTCTAATAACATTTGAAAAAACACGCACAGTGACAATAGAACTTTGCACGAAACTTCCAAATATTATATCGCGCAATTTTCTTTAAAACATAAAGTGTTATATATCATTAAAAAGAATAGATTAGGCATATTAAGAATATATAAAAATTTATGACGTATGAAAGTTAGGTCACGTGACAGAGCTATTTAATGTTAAAAATCGCAAATTTCAAAATGCCAGGTCACATGGTAAAAAAGTTCAAGGTCACGGGTTACAATTCTTTGAAATTTTGGCAATTACATTAAATACAATATACCGGAAATAACAAAAAGCAGCATCTTATATCAAAATCGAACACGTACTTTTTTGGGCAATCGACTAAGCTGTCTAAAAATACTACAGTTACCAATTCCGCTCATAACTTCGAGGCCCCATTTTGAATTTTACAAAAGTTGGTCATATCAATATGGCGGCCGATCTTTTACATCTGGGTCAAATTTCATTGATTGATTGTTTATATAGCATCATTTCAAATATATTGCAAACAAAAAAATTCAAATAATTTTAAAATTCCGGAAGTTAGATTTTAAATTTAAAAAGCGAATAACGTAATAACCGGAAAAGTTATCGAAATTTTGAAAACAGATTTGAGTTTGCAATCAATATGTCTATCTACCTGTAAGTTTTCAGGACGGTCAAAATAAAATTAGAAAAAAACACGCACAGTTACAATGAAACTTTGCACAAAATTTTCAAATTTTAAATCGCGCAATTTTCATTAAAACACAAAGTGTTATATATCACTGGAAAGAGTAAATTAAGCACACTAAGAATATATAAGAATTTGTGACGTATGTAAATTAGGTCTCGTGACAGGGCTGTTTAAAGTTGAAAATTGCAAATTTCAAATGACTATAGAACCGGAAGTAAATATCGCACAACCAAAATGGATGTATCATTTGATAGATCTTGTCAAGGGCAATAACTTTTGTTCAGATCACAAGGTCAAAAAGGTCAAGGTCACGAGTTACAAGTCTTTGAAATTTTGGCAATTTCTGAAAACGTTATAACGGAAATGAGCAAAATGCAAATTCAAAAATCAAAAATCGATTTGCGTATTTTTGGGGGCAATCGAATAAGCTGTCCAAAAATACTATAATTATGAATTCCGCTCATAACCCCGAGGCCCCATTTTGAGTTTTACAAAAGTTACTCATATCAATATGGCTGCTCACCTGTTACTTCCGGGTCAATTTTTTTTAATTTGTTGTTTTTGCATTATCATTTGAATCATATTGCAGAAAATTTTTTTCAAATAACTTCAAAATTAGGAAGTTGAAATTTCAACTTTACGAGCCAATAACGTCAAAACCGGAAGTGATATTGAAATTCTGAAAATTGCATTTTGTTAACAATCAAAATGTCTATTTACTTGTATATTTTCAGAATGATCGAAAACAAATTGTAGAAGTTGAAAAATTCATAAATTTCAAACGAAAAAAGTAAGCAACAAATTTCAAAATTTGTAATTTCTTCAAGAAGCCGAATTGTAGCTTGTAGTTCCTGCAGCCAAACACAAAACATCCGATTAAAATTAAATCTAAAATAGAGTTGTTAAAGCGAAAATTCTAAAATACGACTTTGTATCCTACGTCATTTCCGGTTGGATAAAAATGCGTCAAATTTCATTTAAAAAATTTAGTTTTTCGAGTACAGAAAGGAAATCTTATCAGTGCATATGTGGTATTTCCAGTTTTGGCTGTGTACTCTGACCAGAATTCGAAGAAAAAAAAAAAAAAAAAACTAGATCCATAGGCTTTGCATGGTTCTGAGCAGTGCGTAACAGTTTTGGAATTACTTAAAAACTGTTTTTTAAAGGGTCTGTAATGGTATTATTTCTAGACAAAGAAAGCTACCACAACTAGCGAAATCTGGATGTTGCTGGTAAAGTCAAACATCGCAAATTTGAATTGCTCACAAAACCGGAAGTATACATCGGACAACAAATATGAATACATAGTCGGATAGATCTCATCGAGGGCAAAAACTTTTGTTCAGGTTACAATTGAGTTTTACAAAAGTTAGTCATATCAATATGGCGGCCGATTTGTAACTTCCGGGTTAAATTTTTTTATTTCAAATTGTTGATATACCATAATGTTAAATATTGCAAAAAACAAATTTAAAATATATTCCAAATTCCGGAAGTTGAAATTTCAAATTTACAAGCTAATTACGTCAAAACCGGAAGTGGTATCAATTTTTCGAAAACGGATTTTGGATTGCAATCGAAATATCTTTCCATCTGTAAACTTTCAGATCGATTGAAATAAAATTTGAAAAAAACACGCACAGTTACAATGGAAATTTGCACAAAATGTTCAAATTTTAAATCGTGCAATTTTAATTTAAGTGTATATTGTCGTACATCATTTGAAAGAGAAAATTACGCATAATATGATTGTTAAATCATTTTTGACGCATTTACGCTAGGTCACGTGACAGGGCTGCTTAAAGTCAAAAATCACAAATTTCAATTGCCTATAAAACCGGAAGTATACATCGGATGACAAACATGAATACATCATTGGATATATTTAATCAAGGGCAATAACTTTTGTTCAGGTACCAAGGTCACCAAAGGTCAAGGTCAAAAGATATGAGCCTTGAAAGTTTTAGTAATTGCATAAAAAATCAAAACGAAAATAAAAAAAAAATTGAAATCAAAATTAAAAAATCAGTGGCTAGACTTTTTTAGCAATCGATTGTAGTTTCCAAAAATACTAAAGTTACGGATGTCGCTCATAACCCTGAGGCCCCATTTTTAATTTTATAAAAGTTACTCATATCAAAATGGCGGATGATCTATTACTTCCGGGTCGGATTTTTTTATTTCAAATTGTTGTTATAACAAATCATATCACATTGAAAAAAACAAATTTGAAATATCTTCAAATTTCCGGAAGTTGAAATTTTAAATTTACAAGCTAATTACGTAAAAACCGGAAGTGGTATCAAAATTTTGAAAACTGCGTTTTGTTTAGAATCAAAATGTCTATACACCTGCAAATTTGCAGATCAAACGAAATAAAATTGTAGAAGTTGAAAAAAACGCAAAAATTAAAATTAAGAAAATAGTCAACTAAAAGTCAAAATTGGAGAAGTTTAAAACTTTTATTTAGTAGCGCACAGTTATAGAGAACAGTTCAAAACAGTTTGATAAAAATCGGATCAAAAATAGAGCTGTGAGATTCCAAAAACCAAAACTGTGTTTTTTGTTCTACCTCATTTCCGGTTTGTCAAAATGGCACCATTTTATATTTAATAGTTGATGGTCAACAATTTATCGTAGGGAATTGAACAAATCTGTATGTGGCATGTTGCCTTCTTACTAAAATAGCGAGTGTAAAATTCGAAAAAAAAAAAAAAAAAATAGCCGTTTGCAAAACAATGCAGTGCGTTCGATTATCGAACGCACTGCAAAAAACATTCTGAAAACAAAGCAGTGCGTTCGAAATCGAACGCACTGCAAATAGTCAATTGCAAAACAATGCAGTGCGTTCGAGAATCGAACGCACTGCAAAAAACTAGAATCGTGAGATGATACTGGGCAGTGCGCATCCGGTTTCGTCCATGGGTGAAAAATAGCGTTTTCAATCCATACTGCGAAATTTACAGAACATAAGAACATAAAAATCGGCACATAAATTGTTCATATTTGGGAGTGAAAAGTCATCTGATTAAAAAGTCGTTGTTTTTTATTAATATTCATTTTTATACATCATTGGAAGTATAATAGTTAAAGAATATTTATTAATATCTTTCATATGCATTATCTTACATATGAAAAAAATGAAATGAAATGAAATGAATGGAGTTTTACGTCCGACTTTTCTGCACCTATATGGGCTGACTGAGGACGGGCAAACGCCATGCAGTGTGCAATGAGGGAAATTTTGCCAAGACAGCGGCATGAGCCTTTTCTTATTTTGGAATAAGTCGAGGTTTTTTTTGACGTGCACAGCCAATAGCACACGTAAGCCTGGTTTATTGTCCCATCCGAACGAATTCGCGCTTTTTCCATGTCAGCCCCTCCGACCTGCATCATTGATCAGCTTCGCGAGCAAGCGATTAACTCACTGTGCCACCGCGCCTATCTCCTTATGAAATAGCCAATTCTTGACATGATATTTAAATGACATCAGAACACTGAGTGCTAACATCCATACCCGTAAGTTAGCAGTAGAGCTCGTAAAGTATCATTTTAACATAAATTTAGTAAAAATTCCACATTATTATTTTTTTAGAAAACATTTTAATGGTATGCAATTTTAAAACTTGTTTTTTTTTTTAAATGACAGAACCAGATTTTTAGAACGGCTTTTCTTCTTTTGGCATTGGATCGTTATCTACTTCTTTTAGACTTTTTGTTTATATTTTTTAGTACATAATTTAAAACGTTAAAAATGCAAGTTACAATGTAAGAAAGTCATATTAAGCATGGTAGTGCAATTTACGGCTAAAGGGAGAGAACTGCATTTAAACATACAGACAACAAACATTTTTCAATTGAAGGGAGAAAACTGCATTTAAACATTACTACTCAAAACATTGACCAGTGAGAAGCGTTAAAAGAAACAATATGGTATCTTGTACCTATCCAAATGTCGGTATTCTGATCTTGAATCGCATGACGTGCTGAGGGAATGAATGACGTGCTGAGGGAATGATACGTTGTAATACAACAATGTATACTCTCACGTCATGTTGTCTGATATAGACACAAAGAATGATCCTCTCGAGGTGTGTTTCTCCTGTATAAAGATTACAGGTTATTAATATATCCTGGACATCTGAACTAATAGTTTTAGAAATGTGAGCCTTGGAAAGTTTCAGCCTATACTAAAATTCTTGTTCCAGAAATATAAAGAAATCGAAATTAAAAAATCAGTTGCCACGAGGTAGTTGGCCATCGACTAAGGATTTCATAGACACCGATATTATGCAAATTAGATTATCCCCTGAGGTCCCTTTTTTAGTTGTATAAAAATAAGTCACAACAACATGGCACCTAACACAGTACTTCCGGGTCGGATTTATCATTTACATCTTTTCTGATGACCATTTCTAACATGATGCAAGAAGAAACTTTCAAATTATTCGGGAACTCCAGAAGTTAGAATTTCAAGTTTACAAACAAATGACGTCAAAACCGGAAGTGATATCAAAATTTAAGAAATATTTTTTGTTCATTATCAAATTGTTTATCTACTTGTTAGTTTTCAGATCGATCAAAATCAAATTTCCAAAAAACACGCACAGTTTCAATGACATTTGGCACAAAATTTGCAAGTTTTAAAAAGCGCAGTTTTGATTCAAATATTTTGTGTTATATATCATTTGAAAGAGCAGATTTAGCATAGTAAACATGTCTAAAAATTTGTGACGTATGTTAATTAGGTCACATGACAAAGCTCTTTAAAGTTAAAAATTGCAATTTTCAAATGGCGATAAAACCGGAAGTTATCATCAGAAATCGGAAATAAATATATCATTTGATAGATCTCGTTAAGGGCAATAACTTTTGTACAGGTCAAAAGGTCATCAAACGTCAAGGTCACTAGATATGAGCCTTGAAAATTTTGGTCATTACTGAAATTCTTTGTCCGGAAATAGAATAAAGTCTAAATCGAAATTAAAAAATCCGCTGTCACAAGGTTGGTGGCAATCGACTAAGGATTTAATAGACACCAAAATTGTGCAAATCCGATTATCCCCTGAGGCCCCATTTTGAGTTTTATAAAAATTACTCACAACAACATGGCGCCTGACATATTACTTCCGGATCAAATTTTATCACAAATATCTTTCATAATGACAATTTCTAACAAAATGCAAAAAGAAATTTTCAAATATCTTCAAAACTCCGGAAGTTGAAATTTGAAGTTTACAAGCAAATGACGTCAAAACCGGAAGTGATATCAAAATTTTGAAAACATGACTTTGTTCGCAATAACAATGTCTATATGCCTAGAAGTTTTCATAGCGATCGAAATAAAACTGTGGAAGTTGAAAAAAACGTGAAAAAAAAGTTTCAAAATTCAGGGTCAAAAGTAAAAAATTATAAGTTTTTAAGTGGTTATCCTGTAGAGAAGACACAACGGAAATAAACAAAAAAATATCCATCAAAATCGGTTGAAAATTGTAAGTAAAAATGATAAAAAACCGAAAATACACGTTTTGTCATACCTCATTTCCGGTTGGACAAAACTGCGTCATTTAACATTTAAGCCACATTGATCAGCTAACTATCGTGGGAAATCGTGTCAGTTTGAGCGTGACAAGCTCCCTTCATACCGAAATAGCGAGACCAGAAAACGAAAAAAAAAAAAAAAACTAGAGCCGTACCAAAACGGCGCTGGGCAGTGCGTCATCCTGGAAATCTTTCATTAATCATTAGAAGTTAAATCTAGTGAGATTGTCTTATTTTAAGGAATTAAAATAACTGTTAATGATCTGAATGCTTGAAAGATAAACGTTTGGTTAGTTTCCGATTATAGCAACATTTCTTCTTTGCTAGTTTCAGGGCTGGCTTGTTTAATAGTGACCGCTTTACCGATGTTGACAGTCCGATGTATGTATATCAGCTGACTGAATGGCGTGGCTCCACTTAATATTGGGTCGTTGGCGGATATAGACCTTCTGTATGGCGACTGAAAGTAGTAAATATGGCGAAAAGTGGAGGATGGTTTATATTTTTTATAAACATTTCTAGTTTAATTACAGCATGATAGCTTTAATAAAGATTTACAATAAAATAGTAGTTCTCTCCCTTCAACTGTATGCATTTAAAGTTAAAAATCGCAATTTTCAATTGGCAAGAGAACCGGAAGTAAACATTGAACAATCAAGGACAATAACCTTTCATCAGGTCACAAGGTAAAAAAAGTCTAGGTCAAGTCTTTGAAATTTTGGAAATTACCTAAAACATTATACTGAGAAATAACAAGAAAGCAATATCGAATATCAAAAATCAAATAGCGTATGTTTTATGGCAATCGACTGGGCTGTCCAAAAATACATGTACTACAATCACAAAAATCGCTCATATCCCTGAGGCCCCATTTTGAGTTTTACAAAAGTTGGTTATATCAATATGGCGGCTAATTTATTACATTCAGGTCAGATTTAAATATTGAATTATTTCAATAACATTATTTCTAATATACTGCCGATAAAATTTTTTAAATATCTTCAAAATTCCTGAAGTTGAAATTTGAATTTAAAAAGTGAATAACATCAAAACCGGAAGTGATATCGAAATTTTGAAAACAGATTTGAGTTTGCAATCAAAACATCTATCTATCTGTTACTTTTCAGAACGCTCAAAATAAAATTTGAAAAAAACACGCACAGTTGCCATGAAACATTAAACAAAATTTTCAAATTTTACATCGCGCAATTTCATTAAACATATAGAGTGTTATATATCTCTAGAAAGAGTACATTAGGCACATTAAGAATATATAAGAATTTGTGACGTATGTAAAAAAGGTCACGTGGCAGAGCTGTTTAAAGTTCAAAATCTCAAATTTCAAATGGCTCTAAAACCGGAAGTAAACATCGGTCAACAAAAATGGATATATCATTGGATAGATCTAGTCAAGGGCAATAACCCATGTTCAGGTCACAAGGTCAAAAAAGGTCAAGGTCACGAGTTACAAGTCTTTGAATTTTGGCCATTACATAAAACGAATGTACCGGAAATAACAAAAAAGCAAAATTAAATATCAAAAGTACTTTTTGGGGCACTCTACTGAGCCGTCTAAAAATACTAATGTAACATGGTAAATATAACTGATTGTTAATTTAGTGTTAATCTTTAGGATGGTCTTACATTCTAATTATTGGCATGAATAGCTGTCCATAGTATCCTTTAGATTTATTAAATATTGGCATTAACAGCTGTCCATAATTATCTCCCTTTAATTAACTAATTAAGGAAATGAGTTCAAATTTATTCTTTTAAAATTAATTAGTAATTAGATTTGTCATTTATTGTATATAGTAGGTGATATTTTATATTTTACATTAAAATTATAATAGTTTAATAATTCTCATATCTTCAACCTATCGGCTAATCACACCTGTTGTATCCAAGTGATTGACCCCAGGTCAGGTAACAACAGGTAACATTAGACAACTGGTTGATGAGTGGAGAAGCAGGTCATCATAAAACTATAATGTAATAATCTACATCCTTTTTGGAAGTAAGTACAATATGATTCATAATTGTCCATTTATATTTCAGTACATTAATAAATAATATAAATTATTTATAAATTTATTATATTTAATACAATATGTTCTGAATATTGAATTAATAGTTTATATTATCAATTCCATTCAATTTTACTAAAAGATAGTTTTCTTTTATTTTTGCTCTATAGAACATTGTCCAACACATGTATTTGTAGTATTATCAAATAGTTATTTGTAATTGAAATTTGAGATAAAAGTTGTTAAACTGGAATAGTCTTATTTCGCACGTTACAAATTGGCGACCACGACGAGACCGATTTTTGATTTGATAATATGTGTGTTGGTAATGTGAAGTAGATATATAGGTTCATCATTAATGGAATATCGAATGGTACGATAAACTGGTCAATTTTATGGTAGATGTACTAGCTTGGCGTATAATATGGAGAGCCATTGACTGCAAATTATGGTGATTTGAATTATTCCAATGGAGATTTTACAACTAAATTATTCCAATGGAGATTTTACAACTAAATTATTCCAATGGAGATTTTACAACTAGAGATTTTACAACTAAATTATTCCAATGGAGATTGTACAACTAAATTATTCCAATGGAGATTATATTTAGATGGTGATTGGTGATCATATCTGGTGATAAACTTTATTATATATGAATATACAATCTTTGAGTATACAGTGAATGAACTTTTATTATAAGTTATTTTTTATGCTACCCTAATATTTTCTACATATAAATAGTAAGTTTAATCTTATATTATAATAACACAATATGGCTGAATTGGGTGAATTAAGATCACAGTTAGAACAACAAACTGAAAAATCTGATATTTTAGAAAAGGAACTGTTAAAAGCTAAGCAGATGATAGTTGAGATGTCCATTCCGAAGGCTGACTCTTCCAATCAGACGGTTTATGTTTCTCGAGAGAAGAAATTGGTCAAATTATGTGGACGTCCCAAGAAAGATGGTGATCCAGATGTCTTAGAGTGGATTGAAGATGCTCAACATCATTTAAGAACAATTAACACAGATGCTGCTAAAATAGAATTTCTGTTAGACAATATTGGTGGTCAGTGTAAAGATGAGGTGCGACTGAGATCTGAAGTTGAGAGAAATACACCCAAGAAGATACTTGATATAATCAAGGAAACATTCACTTTGGCAACAATTGGTCAGTTACAGAGAGAATTTTATCAACGAAATCAGAATGAGGGTGAATCATTGCAAGCTTATTCATTAGTTTTACTGAAATTGGTAGACAACATTTTCCAGAAAGATGGTAACGCCATTCCTGATAGAGAGATGACATTAAAGGAAAGATTTGTAGATGGTGTAATGGATCCTATTTTAAGGCGAGAATCGAAGATGTCCTTACTTCAAAACAAAGATCTTACATTTTCACAGTTTAGGACTTTGGTATTTCGATGGTCAGAGGATGAGGTTAACCGACCCAAAGTCACAGCTAAACCACAGTCTAAGGTTATGACAGCAAAGACTAGCACCACTAGCAATGAGTTAACCGAAGTTGTCGATCTGTTGAAGAAGCAACAAGAACAGTTAGATAAACAGCAGAAACAGTTAGATAGTTTGATGAAGAAGTTAACAGATTCAGAAATTAGTTCAACAAGAGGTTCGAGTTCTAAGACGAGTCAAGATATTATATGTTTTAAATGTAACCAAAGGGGTCATAAAGCTAACAATTGTTTCAGAAGAGAACAGAGTACCAACCAACCAAGGAGAGGAAGTTACCATAACAGACATTTAAACAATTAAAGCCTGCAGTGGAGAGTCACATTGCAGGGTATGGTACTGACTCTAGTTTTAAACAGCGTATTATTGACACATCAATTGGAACTTGTCCAACAGCTGAAGTCGAGATCGAGGGAATTGAAGTTAAATGTCTGCTTGATACTGGTTCCCAAGTGTCTACAGTTACCGAATCATTTTTTAGGAATTTATTAGAAGAGAAACCCACATTGGTAGATGTTACAAAATGGATAAGAGTAACTGGAGCCAACAGCTTACCTATTCCATATCTTGGATATATTTCTGTTGACGTCCATGCTTTCCATACAACTGTACCAGATGTTGGATTTTTAGTAGTGAGGGATCCCGTAGATGTTAGTGGTGAGCGGAAGATGGAAGTACCAGGAATTCTTGGCAGTAACTTTTTTAGTTTGCTAAGGGAGAAATGTCCATCCATGGCTAACACATTTAGTTCCGATACATTTGGAAAGGATGATAATTTATGGTACAATATTTTATCATTATATGAAATGACCACAACTGTAGATAATAGACACCAATTTGTTAAAGTTCCAGGTTCTAGATCAACTTGTATTCCAGCTAGATCTAGGAAAACGGTGATGTGTAAAGCAAATCAGAAGATTAACAGAGATTTCAATGGAATTGTTGAAGCGGTATCTGGTACTTTTGGAAATTTGCCAAGAAATCTTATGGTTGTTAGTTCCTATGCTGAAGTGAAGAATGGTAGAGTCCCAGTCCAATTTATCAACATGTCAACTGAAGATATATGGTTGAAACCTAAAACCAGGGTAGGTTTAGTTTCCAGAGCTGATGCTATGCCAACTGAAGGAAATTCATTGATGAACATTGATGTGACTGAATATGAAATAAATGTTTCATGTGGTGAAATTGACGTGGATGATGGTAAAACACAGACTGAAGATAACACCTTGGAGATACATGGATCGAAGATTGATATTGGAACAGATTTACCTAGTAACGAGCATAGGGCGCTGACACAGTTATTACTAAAACATCAAGATGTATTCAGCAAAGATAGTGCCGATTTAGGTTATACATCAACAGTGAAGCATCGTATACATTTGAAAGATGATATTCCTGTTATGCTGCCATTTCGACGAATTCCACCACATCAAATGGAGGAAGTGAAGAAGCATATACAGACTCTATTAGATCAGAAGGTTATACGCCCAAGTAATAGTCCATATGGTGCTGCTACTGTTTTGGTGAGGAAATCTGATAACACATTACGGCTATGTGTTGATTATCGAGCTCTAAATAAAAAGACTATCCGAGATGCATATCCTTTACCCAGAATAGATGAAGCTTTAGATTCGTTGTATGGATCCAGATTCTATTCGACACTTGATCTTTCGCAAGGGTATTACCAGTGTGCTGTTGATGAAAGAGATATCCAGAAGACTGCTTTCCGAGTTGGAACTGGTGGATTATTTGAGTACATGAGAATGCCTATGGGTTTGTCTAATTCGCCAAGTACATTTCAGAGACTTATGGAAGTTTGTTTAGGTGATAAAAACTTTGAGTATTTACTTATTTATCTTGATGATATTTTGGTATATTCATCGACATTTGAGGAACATTTAAATAGGTTAGATTTTGTATTACGTAGACTCAAGATGCATGGTTTAAAACTGAAACCTTCAAAATGTCATTTTTTTAAACCCGAAGTCAAATATTTAGGACATCGTATTTCAGAGCGAGGAATTGAGGCTGATTCAGATAAAATTAAAGCAGTGGTAGAATGGCCTATTCCAAAGACAGAAAAGGAACTACGTTCATTTCTAGGATTATGTTCATATTATAGGAAGTTTGTGAAAGACTTTAGTAAAATTGCTGCGCCTCTACACAGTATTCTTACAAAACAGGAAAAGGTAAAGGGTAGGAAGAAGTCCATTGCTGCGTGTCCAGATAGGTTGTTTCCAGCTAGATGGGATCATGGGTGTGATATTGCATTTGAACGTTTAAAGCAATGCTTAACGTCTCCGCCTGTGTTAGGTTATCCGGACTTTAAATCATCGAAGTTCATTGTCGAAACCGATGCCAGTTTAGAGGGATTAGGAGCAGTATTGTCACAGGAACAAGCTGATGGTAAGGTGGTTATTGCATACGCATCAAGAAGTTTGCGTCCTAATGAAAAGAATATGTTGAACTATAGCTCCATGAAATTAGAACTTTTAGCGTTGAAATGGGCGATCACCGAGAAGTTTCGTGATTATTTAATAGGAAGTAGTTTTGTCTTGTATACTGATAATAATCCTTTAAGTCACTTCAAAACGTCTAAATTAGGTGTAATTGAATCTAGGTGGGCTGCTCAGTTAGCGCAATTTGACTTTGAAATTAAGTTCAGATCAGGACGGTCAGTCGTTTTCCTGTTCAAGATCGGGTGATTCATGTTGAGAAATATTTGATGAATGTTTTGGATAGTACATCATTGCATGATCTTAAGAACACCGGATGTTCAGAATCAGAAACTCCTATTACTGTTACACCAACATTTCCAGAGTATACAAAGGCAGAGTTAAGGAAATTACAAGAAGATGATGTTTCTATTTCCAGAGTCATATATTGGATGATGAAAGGGTATAAACCAACGACTCGATTAACAAGTAAAGAAATTCCAACGGTGAGGAAGTTGTTGTACAAATGGAATAAATTAGAATTGTCTGATGGAATTCTTTATAAACATTGTCAAGATGACGTTGGTGATTTTCGGCAGATTATAATACCTCATCAAATGAAGAACAATATTATGGAAACTTTACATAATTTCTCAGGTCATCAGGGAATAGAGCGGACATTTGCATTGGTGAAGAGACGATGTTTTTGGCCTGGTATGTATATGGATGTACTGAAATGGGTTAAGAAGTGTGAAAGGTGTATGGTAGCCAAGTCCCCAGTACCTGTTATTAAACCAGCTATTGGAAGTTTAATCACATACAAACCATTAGATATTGTAGCTATTGATTTCACACTACTTGAAAAATCGAGAGACGGTAAAGAGAATGTCCTTGTTATCACTGATGTATTTACCAAATTTACTCAAGCCATACCAACAGTAAATCAGAAAGCATCAACTGTAGCGAAGGTGTTAGTTAAAGAGTGGTTTTATAAATTCGGAATTCCAAATCGTCTTCATTCTGATAGGGGGAAGAATTTCGAGGGTGAAATTGTCAAGGAACTATGTAAGTTATACAATATTGAAAAGTCCAGA
This sequence comes from Lottia scabra, assembly GCA_029955415.1. Lineage (NCBI taxonomy): Eukaryota > Metazoa > Mollusca > Gastropoda > Lottiidae > Lottia > Lottia scabra. The sequence goes on along the minus strand of JARJEI010000014.1, from coordinate 8,536,402 downwards.
ACCACACCATATCACCCGATTGGTAATGCCCAATGTGAACGCTTTAATAGAACTCTCCATGATCGATTAAAAACATTGGAACCAGAGAAAAAGAGTAAATGGCCAGATTATTTATCAGAATTAGTTTACATCTATAATGCTACGCCCCACTCATCAACCGGTATGTCTCCTTACTTTATGATGTTTGGTAGAGAAGCTAAATTGCCCCTTGATCATCTTTTAGGGAATATAGATGACGATTGTAGTGGTACGAATGATAAATGGTTAGATCAACATAAGAAAACTTTAAAGGAAGTTATGAAGATTGCATCGAAGAATTTAGATGAAAAGGCTGAAAAACGACGTGCTTATTGTAATAAAGATTCTAAAGATTGTCATATACAGGAAGGATCGCAGGTTTTATTGCGGAATCACGTTTTAGGTCGGAATAAGATACAGGATTTTTGGAAACCAACTCCCTATAAGGTTATTAAAAGATTACCGAACAATGTTTACGTCATTCAATTAGCTGATGGTACTGGTGATACAAGAACTGTAACGCGAACTGAGATTTTGGAAACTGGTAATATAATTGAAGGGAATGGTGAGGACACCGATTCCGAAGCTGGGGGGAAGACGTGGGAATATCTCGAAGTTGATATGAAGTCAAAACCAGAACTTGATAGTATACCAAACGGAGATGATGAAACGGATAAGGAATCAGTCGAACCAACAGAATTGACAGAGGGCTGTGGAACCAACAAAGCAGGGAAGTTGATTAATAGTGATTCGAGTGAACGAAATACTGCACCCGATGCAACTAAAGTTAGCCGCTTTATCAGGAGTTAAGTTAGTGAGGTTAGCCGTGTTCATTAGTCTCCATATTATCATAGGATCATAGGTATGATAATACAGCCCTGTTCAAGCGCTAACTTTAACACCAATGCCTTGACATGGATATACATTGACCAATCAACGACCGAATTGGCAACCTGTAAGGATTATTACGTCCAATCAGATTGTTGTATTTTCGATAAATTTAAAAACAAAAACGATTTTTTTTTTACATTCTCCACAATTTTTAGGCTTTTTTGAGTGATTTGCCCTCATATCCCGGCTTGTGGCATATTTTTTTCACTTTTTTGTTCATTTTGGTCAAAACTTTACATGCCTAAGGCCAAGTTCACAGGGCATTTCGGTCCACTGGCATTAGGCCTAGACCCTTTAGGCTTTACAATCTGGACGTTTAGGCCTAGGGCCTATATAATTAAAACTCAAAAAGGCTTTGACAACAAGATCAATATGTGTTTTTAGTGTGTCCCTCATTGGAATTAATATGCCTAGTTCTTGGGTTAGGTTATTGCCATTATTGGAGAAAAAAATATTGATAAACGCCAGAAATTGCACCCGGATAACGGAGACTACTAGACTGAGTAGAACGCAGGAAGTAGAACCATAGCATGGACACGGTAGAACGAACCATTTATTTGGCGCAGAATTCCAGGGCCAGTGACAGGAGGCTGTATTTTCAGACTTTTTTCTCAGGTATGTTATGTTTTATTTGATCAACCTCAGTTGATTTATTATTTCACAGTGATTGGTAAATCTATATCTAAATAGAGCACACAAGAGTCAGTGTATTTTTAGCCACAGGCATGGGGTCAAAGGTTACTTCCAATTCCAATGACCCAACATGTTCAGTTCTCTGTTACTATATGCACCCATCAATCCATGTTATATTAGGCCTAAGTATATTTATAATTATAGTTTTTACTTTTTTTTTTTTTGACCCCTAGTATATGCTGTATGGGTGCAGATCACAGAGGGTGGAAGGGGGTGGGGGGGTGGTACACTTCTCCCCACCCTGTCAGAAAACTTTGGGGGGGGGGGGGGCGGGGGCATGATACCATTTGTGTCTCCAGATAAGCATCTATACATTGAAGTCACATACATAGTTGTTTGCCTACTCCGCACTAGGGATCTATTGCTACAATTTATGGTGAAGTCAAATGAAAAACTCATTCCTTCCTTTCTTTCGTAGGGAGCCGCGGTGGCTCAGTGAGTTAGACGCTTGCTCGCTAACCTGAAGGTCCAGGGTTCAATCCCGGAATGGGTCGAGATGATACCTTCGGATTTTTCAACCCGGTTTCCCCCTGTCAGTGATGCAGTTCGGAGGGGCTGACATGGAAAAGCGTCTAGTCGTTCGGATGGGACAATAAACCGAGGCCCCGTGTGCTATTGGCTGTGCACGTTAAAGATCCCTCGACAGTTGGAAATCGAAAATAAGAGCAGGCTAATGCCGCTGTCCTGGCAAAATTTCCCTCATTGCACACTGCATGGCGTTCGCCCGTCCTCAATTAGCCCATATAGGTGCAGAAAAGTAGGACGTAAAACTCCATTCATTTCATTTTTTCCTTTCTTTCGTAAATCATCTTCACTAGTACAAGCATCGTAACTAATGGGTACAAAGCAAATTATATCAGTCATATATATTTGTGGATCATATGTCAAAAGTATAAATGTCACTACCAGTCAGTGAAACAGGTCGTAGTTGCTGACATGGAAAAGCTGGTCTTGTTTACCGCATTACAAACATCATGACGTAAATTAATTAATTATCATTTTTTAGACGTTATACAGGAGCTTTGGTGGCTCAGTGAGCTATACGCTTGCTCGCTAACCTAAAGGTCTGGGGTTCAATCTAGAAATGGGTCGTTTGGGTGGGACAATAAAACAAGGCCCTGTGTACTATAGACTGTGCACAACCAAAGTTCCCTCGACGTTAGAAATAAAAATAAGAGTAGGCTAATGCCGCTGTCCGGGCAAAATTTCCCTCATTGCACATTGCAAGGTGTAGCCTATTGAGGTGCAGTAAAGCAATATGTAAAACTCTATTCATTTCATGTTGCACAAAGTCTATGCACTTTATTATTTGCTGTAACATGGTTTGTTTATGTATCAAAGGCAAACAAACAACTTTTTCAGGGTGAATATAAACATCTTTAGAAATATAAATCACTGTACAAAAATTACAAAATGCAATCGCTTGTTTTGATTTTATTATTAAATTGTGAATTATATCCAAACAAACCGAGGGTTTACCATTACTCATGTAATATTGAGATTTTGTGCTTTTGTTAATAATAAAGAAATAAGTGAATTAGCTGGTACTGAAATCATGGCCAAGGCCATGCTATGTGCAATGAAGGAAATTTGGACAGCAGCATCAGCCAACTCTTAATTCTGATTTCTAACTGTCTTTAACATGTACCATCTGTAGAAAACAGGGCCAAGGTTTATTATCCTACTGTCTGTTCAGCAAGATGCTTTTTCCATGTAAGCCCCCTGACATCATTGATATTTATCTCCGGAACAATATACAAGGTTTTACTGTTAGAAGGTGACCAGTTGATATATTATAGAGAAGATGGCTTTGTCATGATGTCTATTAGTTATATTAAGTATCTTGTAATATAATTTTTTTACTGCTTACTTTTTTTATTTCAGAGGCTGGGAAAAAATTTGGATCTTAGACAAAGTTGTTGAAGATTGTCATAACTTGTTAGTTTTAGAGTCAAAGATTTATTAATGGTAAACTATCTAATAATTTTATGTTTTCGGCATATATTTAACGTTAATATTTACAGTACCAGTACTGTACTCTCCAGTTGGTAATATGTATATGTACAAATATTTTTCACTTTTTTTCACCATAAAATCAACTGTCATGGTTTATATTTTCTTGGTGTGGTGAGAGAATATTTTGACAAAATGACAATGCAAAAATTCATCCATTTGGTTTTATTGAAATGACTTATTGATATGTGTGAAAGACAATAAAACTCTAAAAATGTCTTTAAAATGTCTTAAAAATGTTTGTCTATGTATAAATGTTTATATAATAATTATATAATTTGTATATTTTGATTGTTTTTATTAGGCAAAAAGAATGAACAATAAACAGTTTTTGGAGAAAATAAGTTTATTAATGAGAAGGCTAAGTGTGATTGTTTGATACTTCTAAAAAACACATAGGTAATTTTTACTTTTACCATCATACACCTGCTGCAGTAAATCTGTCATACAAATTGACATAATATGGGCAAATTTGTCTCAGTTATGCAGGATTGGCACAGGTCATGGAAAACCTGGAAAATCAGGGAATTTTAAAAAAGCTTTTTCAGACATGGTACATCATGATTATTCTGGAAAATTGTCAAAATGACATTGAAAATTGATATTTCATACTATTCTCTTTTTTCTGCATTATTAGATAAAAAAAATCATGATCCGGAATTCTGATGATTTTTTTTAAAAACATTGGTTGTGGAAAATGTCTGAATAATGGAAATATTAGTAAAATTTGCCCAGATAATCTTCATGAACCATGGTTATATTTAAATGTGGATGGTTAGAAAAAAAAATTGTCAAAACATTGTGTTCACATTCACAAGGCAAGTTATAAAGAGTCATTTAGTCATGATTATTCAGTCATATTATTGTCATCAATGTGTAACAGCGTGATCCAATTTCTTTCACCAATTTTACTTGGGACTATATTACTGTTGATGTCATCTATTTAATTTTGACCGAATGTCATCTGTTGATGTAAATTGTGACAAATGAGTGACCACATTTACCACCTATTTAACTTGTTACCATACTACATGTACTTTTACAAATGTATAGTGATACCAAATTTCTGCTACCTTCTTAATACTGTCAGCCATTTACAATCTCACAATTAACTTTTGTCCATACTACTATTACCAATGCATTGTTTGTATATGTTTTTGTTTACTATTCTTGTTTACTACATGTGACCATTGTACAAAGTAGTCACCAATATACCGTGATCACATTTCTTATAAGTCAACTATATAACTTAAGCAGTTACGGTCAGCCATGTACAGTGTGAAACCATTTCTGTCACCTATTTGATTTATGAGCATTTTGTCAGAATTATTTGGACATTGGAAAGTATCATCTTAGTCATTCATTTATTGACAATGAGTCAACTCTGTTTAGTAAAATTGTTACTAAATTTTTGTCATCCAAGCCAAATTGCTTTGACACATTTACAGTGTAACCATAATACTATTAACAATTTTATGTGACCCATTACATACAGATGTATTGATTGAGTAAGAAAAAATTTGACTCGTTCTCACTTTGTATTTTTCAGGAGAAAGATGATTAGTAAGTTTTAGTCTAGATAACACCCTTATTAGGTGGAAGACAATTTCCTTTGAAAGAAAAATGAACCTGTAGATTCTCTAAAAACCATGAATCCAAGAAGTATGGAAAGTACAGTACAGTACAGAAATCTTGTTAGATTTAAATCAACTGTAGATCAGATAAATAAAAATGTTTAAATTTGAAGACATTGTTTCATCAAAGATCATTTAACAAAAATAATGCAGTAAACCAACAATTGTATAGTGCATTATGTCAATATTCCTATCAACTGTATAGTCCTAAGACCCTAAAACTAAATAGTTAATATAGACCCAGCAACAGTATAGTCCAAATTTTTCTCAACATTATAATCTTAAGACCCAATAACTTAGACAAATACGTGAAGTTAGTACTGTCTGATAATATTAATACTAGGTGTTGAAATGAATGAATTTTAGTGTGGATACCAGTATGTTGTTCAATTCATAACCATAACCTACCGCACAATTTCCTTTAGGATCCCTGTAGCTGAACTGTCTGCAATGTTTCCATTCATATCAACACCTAGTTATGTTTATTTATCACAAATTTAGATCTATTTTCAAGTAGCTGAGTGTGTTGACTTTGACCAATAAGCAGCCATTTTTGTTCATTTGGCTTCTAATTTACATACTTTGGTTTTATTAGCTGTCATTTACTGTCACATTTATTGATTGCTACTAAAAAAAAAAAAATTCAGATCCCAGTTGTGGACTACCAAAACTATATTAGTCAATAGACCCAATATATATAGTCAATAGACCCAACATATAGTCAATAAACCAGCAACCATATAGTCAATAGACCCGGCAAGTATACAGTCAATAGACCCAACATATAGTCAATAAACCAGCAACCATATAGTCAATTGACCTGGCAACCATATAGTCAATAGACCCAACATAGAGTCAATAAACCCAGCATATAGTCAATAGACCCGGCAAGTATACAGTCAATAGACCCAATTATATAGTCAATAGATCCAACATATAGTCCATAAACCCAGCATATAGTCAATAGACCCAGCAAAAGAAAGTCCGTAATCCTATCAACTATTCAGTCAGTAAGTCTACAAAACTGGATATTCTAAAGGCCCAACAGATGCGTAGTGCATATTTCCAAGCAATGTATCACCAATAGATTCAATAACTGTATAATTAAACAGCTCAAAAACTGAATAGTCATGTAGGCAGATCCAGCTGAATAATAAATTGGGTCATCATAGTAGGTATGTCACTATGTCTTTTTACACACTAAAATATTTTCATGACAAAATCATTTTACGTACAATGTAGATATTTGGTTTACAATTGAAATTACATCTATCAGATTGCCACGGACAAGATCTGTCAAATAAATGGAAATTTTTTTAATTAAAGATGCAAATGGTTTGTTCACTTTCTATCAAATCAAGACAAATCCTCGCCGTGGACAAGATCTGACCGATAAATGGAGATATTTCATTTGCTATGGAAATGTTTTTACGCATTACATCCAATCAAGACCAATACCTCTCCTTCAAGATCTGTCCGACCAATGGAGATATTTTATGAAAAATGTAAATGGTTTGTTCACTTTTTTATCAAATCAAGGCAAATCCCTCTCCCTGACTGATTAATTGGGATATTTCATGTACGATGGAAATGTTATACAGTATTCACATTAGGACTACATCAAATAAATACAAATCCTTCGCCTTGGACAGAATTTTTCCGATAAATGGGAATATTTTATGTACATTGTACGTTGGTTCACATTGCATCAAATCAAGACCAATACCTCGCTTTACACTAGATCTTTCCGATATATATGATATTTTATGTATTAAGAAAATAGTTTGTTCACATTACATGAAATCAAAACCAATACCTCGCTTTCGATAAGATCTGCCCGATAAATTGAGATATTTTATGAAAACGAAAAATAGTTTGTTGACATTATCTGAAATCAAGACCAATACATGCCTTTGGACAAGATCTGTCATGCCAATGGAGATATTTTATGAAATCAAGAAATGATTTTTTCATTTTCTATCAAATCAAGACCGGTTCCAGTGTCAAGATCTGTTAGACCTGTGGAGATATTTAATGTACAATTAAATTATACGTTCACTGTCCATCAATTCACCACTTTTTTTAATGTCGTAGACAAGACGAATGTTTATTGTGTATTAAATGCATGAGACGAATATGACGTCCGAAATTTCTTGGGTGTAACTAATCATATTATAGGATTGAGTCATTAAGTTTCAGACAAACACTAATTTATGCCAGTACCGTATATTTGCATGTACGTTGCGCATTTTATTTATTTTTTATTTTCTCCTCTAAAGGTAATTGCTAAACTTTGGGTTGGCACTATTGACAGTGACAAAATATGGTATGTATATTGTTATGCCTTATATAGAGTCAATAAGTTTCGAAATGACCTGCGTCATTAGTTACATATACTATGAGGTATGTGTATTTGTTTTAGAACTTTTCAAGGGCATCCGATTCATCTTCAACTTGGCAGTCTTTGTAGGCCCGTAGAAAGCAGTGTGAAGGGGTGGGAGGGGCTAATTGTGCAAAACTCATTCTCAAGGATTGTGGTGCATATTTCAAGACTTTTCGTTGGCTGTTCCTGCCTACATTATGGTACAGAAAGCAATTTTGATTATACTGGCCCTATCAACATACCCATAATTTCTATTAAGTACAAAACGATCGTTCTTCAGTAATAAATGCCAACCGCCCCCTGTTCCTACGGCCTGCTTTGGTACAGCCCATACAAATATTTTTTGTGGTGAAAATGTAGTATTAATCAAAGGTTTTGAACAAAATAAAAATCATTTAAGGTTTAATTCTTTATATTCTTCAAATTTAATTGATACAATTTAGTATTTATAATATACTATATTTTAAATCAAATTCTTCTGTCTCTGTAGACTTTGAACAGCTGTCACAATTAATCATCAACTTTCTCCAATAGGACGTTTTCTGGAGAAAAAAAAAAATCATTGATATTAATCTATTCAGTAGTTTGGTCAAATTCAATTGATCACATTTGGTCACAAAATAAATTTATCACAATAATTTGGTCACAAAGTAGATTTATCACAGTAATTTAGTCACAAAGTAGATTTATCAGTGTAATAATAAAAATCCGTACAAGCAAAACAATTTCGTTAATCAAAAATCTCGTCCAGAGCATGACAAAATCAGGTGCAATTATTATATAGTAGAGGACTTCCTATACAAGAAGTACCATCAGGTGTTTCGAAAAGAGTAAGCATGGTCTTCGCGCGCAACACCCGCCACTACTATAACATGGGTCGAAATAAAAAATAAAAAGCAGGTGCACAGTGTGCATCTAGATTATTTAAAAAATCTAAACTAGGTGCACAGCAACAAAATTAGGTGCATGAATTGGGACATGTTTAATTTGGTAACATCTTTATAGAGGCACTCAGCCTAAACTGTAGCCTTATTGTAGCCTTATACTTATTGTTAGGTGAATTTAAGCATTTTAGCATTGTGTCAGTCAATTTTATCTAGGTGCACAGACGTGCACCTAAAACATTACATTTTTAAAAAGAAGGTGCACAGCGAAAAAAATAGGTGCACCGGTGCACCTATGCACCCAGTATTTCGAACCCTGTATAAAGGTCAAAATCATGATGTGCAACGAGATCAATTCATGCCTGACTAAACAAATCTGGTCACAAAGTAAATTTATCACAATAATGTGGTCACAAAGTAAATTTGTCACAATAATTTTGTTACAAAGTGAATTTATCACAATAATTTGATCACAACATGAATTTATCACAGCAAATTGATCACAAAATATTTTTTTTACAGTAATTTGGTCACAGAGTAAGTTTATTGCAATATTTTCGTTACAAAGAAAATCTAGGGAATGCATGGTAATAAGGTCATGAAGGGAATTCATCACAATAATTTGGCCCAAAAGGAAATTGATCATAGTCATTTGGTCACAAGTATATTAAAACATGATAACAGTAATTAGTCATCTATTACAGTAATCACTTATTTGATCCCAAGTATATTGATCACAGTAATTTCGTCATAAATTTATGACAGTAATACATATTGTGATTACAGCAATTTGGTCACATGGTTAGAGGATAAAATTTTGTAAACACATTCCAGTTACTTGATTAAAAAAAATTATCATGACAATACAATGGCCAATGAAATAGTAGGTTGACCTGACAAAAAATTTTGTTTTGATGAGTTTGTCTTCCTATGACAAGCAGTAGGTATAAATATAATTAAATACCTTGCATACAATTTATAAGAATCACAATGGAATATGTTCTTGTGACCAGCACATACCATCTGGACTGTGATCAAATAATCATGGCCTAATGAATTGTATGATTGTTACTTAAATTTAATCTATGGTCAAAACTATTGACTTTTTAATGTTTTGAGATACTTATATAGAGGTGAACTACCTAACTTTTTTTTTATCACAGAACCAACCAAACTTACCTCTGTACTTTTAAATCTTATCATAATCACATATTTTCTCCAAAAAGACTTTGCCATGTTGTTATTTCTCTTTGCCTGTGATAAAACAAAAATTAATTTGGTTTAAATTGAAATAAGATTTATCTTATGACAGCATTATACTAATCTGGACAGATAGTATGCAAAAATTGTTCAAATATTTGGACTTCAGCAAAAGAGCAATCGAAAAGTAAGAAAATGTAGATTACTGTTAATATAAAACAACAATAACTTTTCGAACATAAAAAAGATACAACAACGTCAATAACTGTACATAGTAATTTTACCTTAATTTAATCTTTTGAAAGCACAAAATGTTTTGATAACATATCATATTCTCTCTCTGCCATATCAAAATCTTTTCCTATTCTCTCTAAAATATAAAATTCATTAAATGTTAATTATTTTTTTTTACTACAATCATCTTTGTTTTTTTTGAAGCAACACTTTCATTCTTGTCAACACCATCAACAAGCCTGCTTTGTGCTTATATATTATGCTTATATTTTTCACTTATTTTATTGAGCATTTTAGGACATACCATTATTATCTTGTATTTTATTTCTTCATTTTAAATTGTGTATGTCAGGGTGTTATGTTTTTGCATGTATTCTTCTGTACTAAGAATTGATGACAATTTCAATTATGCTTTGCTTCATATTTTACTTTAAATAAAATGATGGGATATTTTACCCCCATAACTTTACTCTTACTCAAACACTGTAACACTGATGAATATGTCTAAATTAGAATCACTGACTGTTGAAACAATATTCTGTACAATAGGACTATTTACGTACCAGTAATCAAAAACCAAATCAATCCTGAGAAAATGCATATATACTGACAGCAATACAGCCATATATTAACAAACAGAAAAGTAATAGACCCTATGAACACATTAATGCAGTGAAATCACCTCCTTCTACTCATTAACAGAAGGGGAAAAGCAGTTTACAAGCTTTTTTTTTTCACACTATCCATGAGGTCTTCAGTGATGTCATAAACTATACATATTACAAAGCCACCTTGGTAATGACATAATATTCACTATGAGCAGTACATTTCATGTATTGAAAACAAGACAAAGCAATGTTACCTTTATTTAACTTTTGCAATTCTTTCATGATGAAGTCATGCCATTTGAAGATTTCCCAGTAATATTTTCATGGAGGTATCTTGCTCTAGTCTCTGTAAATATAAAAAAGGGCTATATTTCACTTGCATACGTATTTTCTTTCATTGAATGTTTGTGGTACAAATCAAACTCATTTGAGATTTCATCATACACATAAATTGTCATAAAGCATACCAAGTTTTGTAAAAAAAATACAAATAAAACTGTTATCTGTCACATTCTATTGTTTTAAGTCAGGAAATAAATAAATGCACTGGTTCATTATTATATTAATTAGTGCAAGATAATTGAAATAACAGATAATTCACAACTCAAGGTGTTCAGAGAGAGTAATATTACTTGTAATATTTGTTTATGAATATCAATAGTATTTAACAAGGGTGTGGATTTGTCAAGAATATTAGGGGGGGATTGTTTTTAGAGTCTAAGTATGTTGCGATGTGCCTCAGACACATGCTTTAACCTAGGAAAAAAAGAAAGAACGGCATTGAATTGGTGCATTCCAAATCATATTCAGGTATTGAAGATTTAAATCCGGTTTTCAGACTCTGATTTACATCTGACCGATTTTCAACCTTCCGGATGAATTGGCTGCCACTAGAAAAGTGGGCGTATTATTATTCTGCACAAATTCTTTCTAACCAACAAAATAAATTATTATTGGATCTTCAACTAAGTACCCCCCCCCCCCCCTCCATGGTGTCTAAGGGGAATGTTCAGCATTTTAAGGGTTGATTTGGTCCTTGAAGCTATGTAAACAGTCTTCAGAAGCACCTGTACTATATAGATATTAAAACATCCCTTCTGATATAAGCTTACCCCATAAAAAATCCCTTTCTATTTTCACAGATCTCCATTTTTCCTTAAAATTAGGCTAGCCAGTAATTGTATGTCTTGTTGATAAGGTCTAATATAAAATCATTTTAGTGATTTGATAATCAAAATTTAACCCTATCTGAATATAGCAAATATCCCTTAAAATTTTCATATCACTGTTTCCAGAGTTAGTAGGCCTACCAGTGTTTGAAAGTAAAAATTACGACTCGTAAAATAATCTGCCATACCTAGGCCTACAGGGCGGTGAATGAAAGATAAATGTTTCGTGCATTTCTAGTTGACAAATAGACTTAAAGAAATTTTATGGAGTTTATAATATAACAAATCTGCATCTTGACTGATTTGTTAAGTCAGGCATAAATTGATCTGATTTTATATCATAATGTTGACATAGGCCTAGGCCTACAGTAGTAGGCTAGTGTTACTGTCTGTTTTCGAAACACCTGATGGTAAGTTACTCTTTTAGTATTCAACTAATACTCTCGTTTTATCATGTTTGAAAGGGATTTTGCTAAACATAATTGTTTTGCCTTTAAAGATTTTTATTCTTCTAGTTTTTGTGAAAGCTATAGGCCCTAAGCTTAATAATTTAATAATTTTCCCCTTAAATGTTTAAAAACAAACAAAGTTTCATTGGAATTGGAGAGAAATACAAACAGACAGGGGTGTTCACAATGTAGTCCATATTATAACAAGCTTGCCAATAAAATTTAAAAACAAATACAATAGGCCTATCTATGGAGAAACAAACAGAGAACTGAATGAATATGTATGACCAATCCAATGGCAATGGAAGTTTACTGTTATTTGATCTACTGACTACTAAACTAAAAGTACACAGAATCGTGCATGCTTTATCTTCAATTCACAGTGTATTTACAAATAAGTTGAAGTTAATCAAATGAAACATAACGTACCTTAGTCAGGAATCTTCACATCGAATAGGTTACAATCGCCAGAAATCAATGCCATGATCGATGATAATATGGTCATGGATCGCTCTAGTCAGATAAAACCTGCCGTTGAGCGGGTAGGATCGCTCAATTTCTAGTCTGCGTTATCCAGGCGCATTTTCTGGGGTTTATCAATTTTTTTCTCCGGTAACCTAGCCCAAGAACTAGGCATATTAATTCCAATGAGGGACAAACTAAAAACACATATTGATCTTGTTGTCAAAGCCTTTTTGAGTTTTAATTATATAGGCCCTAGTCCTAAACGTCCAGATTGTAAAGCCTAATGCCAGTGGACCGAAATGCCCTGTGAGTGTGACCTTGGCCTTCATGTAAAGTTTTGGCCAAAATGAACAATAAAGTGAAAAAAATATGTCACAAGCCGGGATATGAGGGCAAATCTCTCGAAAAAGCCTAAAAATTGTGGAGAATGTAAAAAAAAAAATCGTTTTTGTTTTTAAATTTATCGAAAATACAACAATTTGATTGGACGTAATAATCCTTACAGGTTGCCAATTCGGTCGTTGATTGGTCAATGTATATCCATGTCAAGGCATTGGTGTTAAAGTTAGCGCTTGAACAGGGCTGTATTATCATACCTATGATCCTATGATAATATGGAGACTAATGAACACGCCTAACCTCACTAACTTAACTCCTAATAAAGAGGCTAACTTTGGTTGCATCGGGTGAATACTGATGACGAAGATAAAAATAATACTACTCAGAATATTGATAAAGTACGTCGTACAACCAGAACAACTGCTGGGAAACATCCTAATCCTCATAATCTTCCGAAATCAGTAATTGCAGTCAGTAATTCTGAGGCAACTGTTGAGTTTTCAGATTTTAGTGATGCGATAGCAGCATTAGGTGCTAGTATCAGTCAAAACTTAAGTAAAACTTTAGAATCTGGGTTTTTAAGGTATAACCAAACATCGTAAAAAATTGTATATTTGTAATTATTAAGATTATTTACTGTTTGTATAAGTGAGATTTAAAATGGTGCGGTTATTGCTATTAATATGTTAAAATACTAAAAATATTGTTTACTGAACTTTTTGTAGTAAATTTATTAGTATATCTTAACAAAACGTATTCATATAATACACTGTTGAGGACAACATGTAGTAAGCAGGGAAGAATGTAACATGGTAAATATAACTGATTGTTAATTTAGTGTTAATCTTTAGGATGGTCTTACATTCTAATTATTGGCATGAATAGCTGTCCATAGTATCCTTTAGATTTATTAAATATTGGCATTAACAGCTGTCCATAATTATCTCCCTTTAATTAACTAATTAAGGAAATGAGTTCAAATTTATTCTTTTAAAATTAATTAGTAATTAGATTTGTCATTTATTGTATATAGTAGGTGATATTTTATATTTTACATTAAAATTATAATAGTTTAATAATTCTCATATCTTCAACCTATCGGCTAATCACACCTGTTGTATCCAAGTGATTGACCCCAGGTCAGGTAACAACAGGTAACATTAGACAACTGGTTGATGAGTGGAGAAGCAGGTCATCATAAAACTATAATGTAATAATCTACATCCTTTTTGGAAGTAAGTACAATATGATTCATAATTGTCCATTTATATTTCAGTACATTAATAAATAATATAAATTATTTATAAATTTATTATATTTAATACAATATGTTCTGAATATTGAATTAATAGTTTATATTATCAATTCCATTCAATTTTACTAAAAGATAGTTTTCTTTTATTTTTGCTCTATAGAACATTGTCCAACACATGTATTTGTAGTATTATCAAATAGTTATTTGTAATTGAAATTTGAGATAAAAGTTGTTAAACTGGAATAGTCTTATTTCGCACGTTACACTAAAATTACCAATTTTGCTAATAACCATGAGGCCCCATTTTGAGATTTACAAAAGTTTGTCTTATCATTATGGCGGCTGATCTGTTACTTCCGGGTCAAATTTTTTTGTTTCAGTTGAATATTTGTTACACATATCACGAACATACTTACACTGAATATTTTTCGAGAAATACAATAACTTTCCAGAACATTCCATGGAATATATATGATACAATAGCCACGGCTTTCTTGAGATTTATCTCAAAGACCTTTAACGTGGTGCAGAATTGTAAAGACAGCATATTTCAGTTGAAATTATTTTCTGCAGTATAAAAATTTCATTAAAAAGTTTACGACTGGTAAAAAATTGTATAAAATTACCTCCCTTGTCAACGTTAAATCATTACCAATATTTAAATGGCTATAGATCCGGAAGTAAAAATGGGACAACAAAAATGATCTTTTCATGGAAAGCATTCATCTTGAGCTGTAAATTTTTCAACCCGGTTTACCCCTGTCAGTCATGCAGGTCGGAGGGGCTGACATGAAAAAAGCGTCTAGTCGTTCGGATGGGACAATAAACCGAGGCCCCGTGTGCTACAGGCTGTGGCTACAGGCTGTGCACGTTAAAGATCCCTCGACAGTTGGAAATCGATAATCGCGGTCCTGACAAAATTTCCTTCATTGCACATTGCATGGCGTTTGCCCGTCCTGATTAGCCCTATAAGGTGCAGAAGAGCAGGACGTAAAACTTCATTTCATTTCATTTGAGCTATAAATTTGAAATTGCTTGAATTTCTATCCTGTAGCTATTGGTTAAAAGAAATAAACAGAAAAGGACCGATCAAAGTCGGTTGAAATAAGTAGATATACTCTTATCACTTAAGGTTTTTCCTACATGCCAGTACCTTCGTAGCATTTAGTTAACCACATACAATCCCTATATCCGGGCTATCTGTTGAATACTTATTACACAAACGGGCTTACACTGAATATTTATAGAAGTACAATCACTTTCCAGAATATTCAATGATATATTGAACAAAATTTAAGTACTTGAGAAGTATTTCTCTGACTATTATACTGGTGCAGTATGATATAGTCAATATTTTAATTTCCTGTAATTTCTGCAATATGAAAATTCCATTTAAAAGTTTACGACTGGTAGAAATATTTAAATATATATATATAGAAATAATATAAAATTACCTCCCTTGATCGTTAAATCATTAACAATACCAATATTTAAATGGCTATAAATCCGGAAATAAAAATAGGACAACAAAAATGAACACATCATGGGATAGCATTTATCTTGAGCTGTAAGTTTTGTCCCGGTTTCAACGAAATCAGAAGTCAAGGTCACAAAATATGAGCCTTGAAAGTTTTTTAAATTGCTGAAAAAATTTAACCGGAAATTGAAAAATAACAAAATTGAAATTAAAAAATCCACTCCCGTACTTTTTTTTCGCAATCCATTGCAGTTTCCAGAAATACCACAATCACGCAAATCGGATTTATCCCTGAAGCCCCATTTTGACTTTTACAAAAGTTGGTAAAATCAATATGGCGGCCAAACTATAAACATTTCCTCCCAAAAATTGTCTCCCAAATTTTAAGTTATACCAATAAAAACCTATTAAGATAAGTTTCGGCGACATTCATGCATTTTCCAGGTTGTGGCTTAGCCGGAAGTTTGTATCATTATTTCGTGAAAACCGGAAGTGATGCAAAATTTTTGTCTGAATCAATTTGTTATCGATTGTGATCTGTTTTAGCACCAACAATTTCAAATTGATCGGACGAATACTGTAGAAAATAGAAAATTTGGTCAAAATTGGCAAAATTCGGTCCAGAAATGTGTGCTATGAATTTTCGAAATTCGAATTTTTTTGAATGCTATCATATCAAATATTCGCGAAAGATTCTAAAATTGGAAATCCGAGCAAAATTGGAGCAAAAACGCGTCTTCCAGGATCGATTTACTACTTTTTGCACATATTTCAGTTTTGCATTTCCGGTTTTGCAAAAACGTTCCAATTTACATTCACTCAGTAATTCACTAAAAATGTTGATCTACTGCGTTATAATTGTTGCTGTAACTATTATAGTTGCTGAGATTTAGGCGACACAAAATCGTAATTTTTTGAAATTACGAAAACAATAGCAGTGCGTTCGATAGAACGCACTGCTAACTAGAATCGTGAGACGATACTGGGCAGTGCGCATCCGGTTTCGTCCATGGGTTAAAAATGGCGTTTTCAATCCATACTGCGAAATTTGCAGAACATAAAAATCGGCATATAAATTATTTATATTCGGGAGTGAAAAGTAGAATAACCAGTTCACGTTCGGTAGTGAAAAGTCATCTGATTAAAAAGTAGTTGTTTTTATTAATGTACATTTTTATACATCATTGGAATTAGAATAGTTAAAAAAATATGGGCTGACTGAGGACGAGCAAACGCCATGCAGTGTGTAATGAGGGAAATTTTGCCAGGACAGCGGCATTGGCCAGCTCTTATTTTCGATTTCCAACTGTCGAGGGGTTTTTAACGTGCACAGCCAATAGCGCACGGGACCTTGGTTTATTGTCCCATCCGAACGACTGGGCGCTTTTTCCATGTCAGCCCCTCCGACCTGCATCATTGAGAGGGTGAAACCGGGTTGAAAAATCCGAAGGCATGCGACCCATGCCGGAATTGAATCCTGGAACTTCAGCTAAGCGAGCAAGCGTCTAATTCACTGTGCCACCGCAGCTCCCTACATGATAGAGCCAATTCTTGATATGTCAAAAAAATGACATCAGAAAACTGAGTGTTAACCTCCATACATGAAAACTCGCAGCACAGTTCGTAAATTGTCATTTTAACATAAGTGACGTGGCAAGATGGCGGACTAGCAACGACACAAACATCAACAGAGACAAAATATCGTAATTCTATCAAATTGAATGGATTAATTTGGACTAAATATTCAGGAAATATTAATGAATAATATTTTGTAATGAACACTGTAAAATATTGTGAATTTGCAACGTTCTAGTGTGATATTACTGGATTTTTATCGGAAAACAGTGAGCAGTACTAAGCAACTAAACAACCAGTGAGCTGATAAATTACAGTAAGCTACTTTAAAGATACATCTATAATTAAAATCTAAAATGACTCGTCAAAAATCTAAAAAATCTAAAAGAGACGACACTGAAGCATCAAATAGCATTAACGAATTTCTGGACACAATGTTAAAAGATGACAATTCCATAAAGTCCTTTTTAGCTGAACTTTTAAAACGTGAGGTTATAATGGGTCACATTATGAACTTAATCAAACCCGAAGTAGAGAACGAACTTAATAGACGTATAAGTACCCTTGAAGACCGTATAGACGAGCTTGAGCAATATTCCAGGCGAACCTGTTTAAAATTCGCTGGAATCAAAGAAGCTAGTGACGAAAACACCGATGACGTGGTGCTAGAATTAATAAACACTCATATACTTTCTGGGGAAGACACTAAACTTTCGAAAAAAGACATTGGGAGATCACATCGAGTTGGCAGAAAAGGTGGAAAATATGATCGTGACATCATCGTTCGCTTTATAAGCTATAGAGATCGAGCCTCAGTCTATGGTAACAAAAAACGCCTTAAGGACGTTAACTATCGCAACAAATCTCGAATTTACATCAATGAAGCTTTAACTCGAAAAAGAGCTGAACTGTATAAAAAGACACGACAATTGCATAAGGACAATTTGATTAAAAATTGCTGGACTATGGATGGGCGCATATACGTTAAAAGTTTGCTTGATGATCGAAAAATACTCATTAATAATGAGTATGACATTCTGAAATTCAGACCAGCTGAAAGTGCATCCCTTAGCTCCAGAGTATCCAACATCAGCACCATTCCTGGGGCAGCAATTGCGACAAACGTTGAAACTATCACAGCAATCCCATCATCTCTAGTCGAGACACAGAAACGCAAGCAACCATCACTTATGGATCTAGGATTGACATCAACTCCTATTGGAAACAGATTTAATATAGATCCCAAAACTTAATTTTCACATTTTGAAATATTGAACCTAAGTCAATAAATTTATAGCATAAAATATAATCTCAAACATTTATATAAAATATATAAAATAAAACAAGATTTAATAGACTTATAATAGAAAATTTCAAATTTCATTCAACTTGTATATTTATTTTAATTATATAGAATATTGAACAAGACTCAATAGATTGATGATAGAAAATATTATTTCATTCAACTTGTATATTTATTCTAATTATATAAAATATTAAACAAGACTCAATAGATTGATGATAGAAAATATTATTTCATTCAAATTTCATTCAACTTGTATATTAATTCTAATTATATAAAATATTGAACATGACTCAATAGATTGATGATAGAAAATATTATTTCATTCAAATTTCATTCAACTTGTATATTTATTCTAATTATATAGAATATTGAACAAGACTCAATAGATTGATGATAGAAAATATTATTTCATTCAAATTTCATTCAACTTGTATATTTATTCTAATTATATAGATTGATGAACAAGACTCAATAGATTGATGATAGAAAATATTATTTCATTCAAATTTCATTCAACTTGTATATTTATTCTAATTATATAGAATATTGAACAAGACTCAATAGATTGATGATAGAAAATATTATTTCATTCAAATTTCATTCATCTAATATATTTATTCTAATTATATAGAATATTGAACAAGACTCAATAGATTGATGATAGAAAATATTATTTCATTCAAATTTCATTCAACTTGTATATTTATTCTAATTATATAGAATGATGAACAAGACTCAATAGATTGATGGTAGAAAATATTATTTCATTCAAATTTCATTCAACTTGTATATTAATTCTAATTATATAAAATATTGAACATGACTCAATAGATTGATGATAGAAAATATTATTTCATTCAAATTTCATTCAACTTGTATATTTATTCTAATTATATAGAATATTGAACAAGACTCAATAGATTGATGATAGAAAATATTATTTCATTCAAATTTCATTCAACTTGTATATTTATTCTAATTATATAGAATATTGAACAAGACTCAATAGATTGATGATAGAAAATATTATTTCATTCAAATTTCATTCAACTTGTATATTTATTCTAATTAGAAAATATTACTTCATTCAACTTGTATATTTATTCTAATTATATAGAATATTGAACAAGACTCAATAGATTGATGATAGAAAATATTACTTCATTCAACTTGTATATTTATTCTAATTATATAGAATATTGAACAAGACTCAATAGATTGATGATAGAAAATATTATTTCATTCAACTTGTATATTTATTCTAATTATATAAAATATAGAACAAGACTCAATAGATTGATGATAGAAAATATTATTTCATTCAAATTTCATTCAACTTGTATATTTATTCTAATTATATAGAATATTGAACAAGACTCAATAGATTGATGATAGAAAATATTATTTCATTCAAATTTCATTCAACTTGTATATTTATTCTAATTATATAGAATATTGAACAAGACTCAATAGATTGATGATAGAAAATATTATTTCATTCAAATTTCATTCATCTAAAATATTTATTCTAATTATATAGAAATTTGAACAAGACTCAATAGATTGATGATAGAAAATATTATTTCATTCAAATTTCATTCATCTAATATATTTATTCTAATTATATAGAATATTGAACAAGACTCAATAGATTGATGGTAGAAAATATTATTTCATTCAAATTTTATTCATCTAATATATTTATTCTAATTATATAGAATATTGAACAAGACTCAATAGATTGATGATAGAAAATATTACTTCATTCAACTTGTATATTTATTCTAATTATATAAAATATTGAACAAGACTCAATAGATTGATGATAGAAAATATTATTTCATTCAAATTTCATTCATCTAATATACTTATTCTAATTATATAGAATATTGAACAAGACTCAATAGATTGATGATAGAAAATATTATTTCATTCAAATTTCATTCAACTTGTATATTTATTCTAATTATATAGAATATTGAACAAGACTCAATAGATTGATGATAGAAAATATTATTTCATTCAAATTTCATTCATCTAAAATATTTATTCTAATTATATAGAAATTTGAACAAGACTCAATAGATTGATGATAGAAAATATTATTTCATTCAAATTTCATTCATCTAATATATTTATTCTAATTATATAGAATATTGAACAAGACTCAATAGATTGATGGTAGAAAATATTATTTCATTCAAATTTTATTCATCTAATATATTTATTCTAATTATATAGAATATTGAACAAGACTCAATAGATTGATGATAGAAAATATTACTTCATTCAACTTGTATATTTATTCTAATTATATAAAATATTGAACAAGACTCAATAGATTGATGATAGAAAATATTATTTCATTCAAATTTCATTCAACTTGTATATTTATTCTAATTATATAGAATATTGAACAAGACTCAATAGATTGATGATAGAAAATATTACTTCATTCAACTTGTATATTTATTCTAATTATATAAAATATTGAACAAGACTCAATAGATTGATGATAGAAAATATTATTTCATTCAACTTGTATATTTATTCTAATTATATAAAATATTGAACAAGACTCAATAGATTGATGATAGAAAATATTATTTCATTCAACTTGTATATTAATTCTAATTATATAGAATATTGAACAAGACTCAATAGATTGATGATAGAAAATATTATTTCATTCAAATTTCATTCGTCTAATATATTTATTCTAATTATATAGAATATTGAATAAGACTCAATAGATTGATGATAGAAAATATTATTTCATTCAACTTGTATATTTATTCTAATTATATAGAATGATGAACAAGACTCAATAAATTGATGATAGAAAATATTATTTCATTCAACTTGTATATTTATTCTAATTATATAGAATATTGAACAAGACTCAATAGATTGATGATAGAAAATATTATTTCATTCGAATTTCATTCAACTTGTATATTTATTCTAATTATATAAAATATTGAACAAGACTCAATAGATTGATGATAGAAAATATTATTTCATTCGAATTTCATTCAACTTGTATATTAATTCTAATTATATAGAATATTGAACAAGACTCAATAGATTGATGATAGAAAATATTATTTCATTCAAATTTCATTCAACTAATATATTTATTCTAATTATATAGAATATTGAACAAGACTCAATAGATTTATGATAGAAAATATTATTTCATTCAAATTTCATTCAACTTGTATATTAATTCTAATTATATAAAATATTGAACATGACTCAATAGATTGATGATAGAAAATATTATTTCATTCAAATTTCATTCATCTAATATATTTATTTTAATTATATAGAATATTGAACAAGACTCAATAGATTGATGATAGAAAATATTATTTCATTCAAATTTCATTCATCTAATATATCTATTTTAATTATATAGAATATTGAATAGATTTATGATAGAAAATATTATTTCATTCAAATTTCATTCAACTTGTATATTTATTCTAATTATATAGAATATTGAACAAGACTCAATAGATTGATGATAGAAAATATTATTTCATTCAAATTTCATTCAACTTGTATATTTATTCTAATTATATAGAATATTGAACAAGACTCAATAGATTGATGATAGAAAATATTATTTCATTCAAATTTCATTCATCTAATATATTTATTTTAATTATATAGAATATTGAACAAGACTCAATAGATTGATGATAGAAAATATTATTTCATTCAAATTTCATTCATCTAATATATTTATTTTAATTATATAGAATATTGAACAAGACTCAATAGATTGATGATAGAAAATATTATTTCATTCAAATTTCATTCAACTTGTATATTTATTCTAATTAACTGCAAACAGTACTGTTTCGGCCTTCTGGGCCTCATCAGTGCAGTGCTGATACTGGAGTTGAGGTTTGGCTATATAGCCACCTCAGATGATCCCACATTATGTGATACCATCGTACCATGTCAGAGTGCTCAAACTAGCAAGCTAGTGGGCTACGCTTAACGCTAACGACAATGGTACACTCCAGATAGAGTGCTCAACAAGGTATGAACCAAGGAGCTTATCTAACTGCAAACAGTACTGTTTCGGCCTTCTGGGCCTCATCAGTGCAGTGCTGATACTGGAGTTGAGGTTTGGCTATATAGCCACCTCAGATGATCCCACATTATGTGATACCATCGTACCATGTCAGAGTGCTCAAACTAGCAAGCTAGTGGGCTACGCTTAACGCTAACGACAATGGTACACTCCAGATAGAGTGCTCAACAAGGTATGAACCAAGGAGCTTATCTAACTGCAAACAGTACTGTTTCGGCCTTCTGGGCCTCATCAGTGCAGTGCTGATACTGGAGTTGAGGTTTGGCTATATAGCCACCTCAGATGATCCCACATTATGTGATACCATCGTACCATGTCAGAGTGCTCAAACTAGCAAGCTAGTGGGCTACGCTTAACGCTAACGACAATGGTACACTCCAGATAGAGTGCTCAACAAGGTATGAACCAAGGAGCTTATCTAACTGCAAACAGTACTGTTTCGGCCTTCTGGGCCTCATCAGTGCAGTGCTGATACTGGAGTTGAGGTTTGGCTATATAGCCACCTCAGATGATCCCACATTATGTGATACCATCGTACCATGTCAGAGTGCTCAAACTAGCAAGCTAGTGGGCTACGCTTAACGCTAACGACAATGGTACACTCCAGATAGAGTGCTCAACAAGGTATGAACCAAGGAGCTTATCTAACTGCAAACAGTACTGTTTCGGCCTTCTGGGCCTCATCAGTGCAGTGCTGATACTGGAGTTGAGGTTTGGCTATATAGCCACCTCAGATGATCCCACATTATGTGATACCATCGTACCATGTCAGAGTGCTCAAACTAGCAAGCTAGTGGGCTACGCTTAACGCTAACGACAATGGTACACTCCAGATAGAGTGCTCAACAAGGTATGAACCAAGGAGCTTATCTAACTGCAAACAGTACTGTTTCGGCCTTCTGGGCCTCATCAGTGCAGTGCTGATACTGGAGTTGAGGTTTGGCTATATAGCCACCTCAGATGATCCCACATTATGTGATACCATCGTACCATGTCAGAGTGCTCAAACTAGCAAGCTAGTGGGCTACGCTTAACGCTAACGACAATGGTACACTCCAGATAGAGTGCTCAACAAGGTATGAACCAAGGAGCTTATCTAACTGCAAACAGTACTGTTTCGGCCTTCTGGGCCTCATCAGTGCAGTGCTGATACTGGAGTTGAGGTTTGGCTATATAGCCACCTCAGATGATCCCACATTATGTGATACCATCGTACCATGTCAGAGTGCTCAAACTAGCAAGCTAGTGGGCTACGCTTAACGCTAACGACAATGGTACACTCCAGATAGAGTGCTCAACAAGGTATGAACCAAGGAGCTTATCTAACTGCAAACAGTACTGTTTCGGCCTTCTGGGCCTCATCAGTGCAGTGCTGATACTGGAGTTGAGGTTTGGCTATATAGCCACCTCAGATGATCCCACATTATGTGATACCATCGTACCATGTCAGAGTGCTCAAACTAGCAAGCTAGTGGGCTACGCTTAACGCTAACGACAATGGTACACTCCAGATAGAGTGCTCAACAAGGTATGAACCAAGGAGCTTATCTAACTGCAAACAGTACTGTTTCGGCCTTCTGGGCCTCATCAGTGCAGTGCTGATACTGGAGTTGAGGTTTGGCTATATAGCCACCTCAGATGATCCCACATTATGTGATACCATCGTACCATGTCAGAGTGCTCAAACTAGCAAGCTAGTGGGCTACGCTTAACGCTAACGACAATGGTACACTCCAGATAGAGTGCTCAACAAGGTATGAACCAAGGAGCTTATCTAACTGCAAACAGTACTGTTTCGGCCTTCTGGGCCTCATCAGTGCAGTGCTGATACTGGAGTTGAGGTTTGGCTATATAGCCACCTCAGATGATCCCACATTATGTGATACCATCGTACCATGTCAGAGTGCTCAAACTAGCAAGCTAGTGGGCTACGCTTAACGCTAACGACAATGGTACACTCCAGATAGAGTGCTCAACAAGGTATGAACCAAGGAGCTTATCTAACTGCAAACAGTACTGTTTCGGCCTTCTGGGCCTCATCAGTGCAGTGCTGATACTGGAGTTGAGGTTTGGCTATATAGCCACCTCAGATGATCCCACATTATGTGATACCATCGTACCATGTCAGAGTGCTCAAACTAGCAAGCTAGTGGGCTACGCTTAACGCTAACGACAATGGTACACTCCAGATAGAGTGCTCAACAAGGTATGAACCAAGGAGCTTATCTAACTGCAAACAGTACTGTTTCGGCCTTCTGGGCCTCATCAGTGCAGTGCTGATACTGGAGTTGAGGTTTGGCTATATAGCCACCTCAGATGATCCCACATTATGTGATACCATCGTACCATGTCAGAGTGCTCAAACTAGCAAGCTAGTGGGCTACGCTTAACGCTAACGACAATGGTACACTCCAGATAGAGTGCTCAACAAGGTATGAACCAAGGAGCTTATCTAACTGCAAACAGTACTGTTTCGGCCTTCTGGGCCTCATCAGTGCAGTGCTGATACTGGAGTTGAGGTTTGGCTATATAGCCACCTCAGATGATCCCACATTATGTGATACCATCGTACCATGTCAGAGTGCTCAAACTAGCAAGCTAGTGGGCTACGCTTAATTTATTCTAATTATATAGAATATTGAACAAGACCCAATAGATTGATGATAGAAAATATTATTTCATTCAAATTTCATTCAACTTGTATATTTATTCTAATTATATAGAATATTGAACAAGACTCAATAGATTGATGATAGAAAATATTATTTCATTCAAATTTTATTCAACTTGTATATTTATTCTAATTATATAGAATATTGAACAAGACCCAATAGATTGATGATAGAAAATATTATTTCATTCAAATTTCATTCAACTTGTATATTAATTCTAATTATATAAAATATTGAACAAGACTCAATAGATTGATGATATAAAATATTACTTCATTCAAATTTCATTCAACTTGTATATTTATTCTAATTATATAGAATATTGAACAAGACTCAATAGATTGATGATAGAAAATATTATTTCATTCAACTTGTATATTTATTTTAATTATATAGAATACTGAACAAGTGTCAATACATTCATAATAGAAAATATTAGGCATTACTTCTTTTATAAGACTTTAGATATTTTTATACGAACTATTTTGTCTCCGTCACTTGATAAACTTCGGAAATGTTTAATGGCATTTTTGTGTATATATGTAATTTAACCCATGTATATAATTATCGTATTTGTTATTCTACACCTCACAATGTTTTAGTTAACTATATATTCTTGTTTCTTTGTAGGTTATTGTTACTACTTGCTGGTGATATTGAGTTGAATCCTGGTCCATCTCAAAATATTTCCCTTGTGCATCTGAATGTTCGAAGCATCAAAAAAAAGAAAAAAAGAAGAGATTTGTTATTTGCTGAATTTTCTGAAAAGTTTGATTTTATTCTATTAACTGAGACATGGCTTGACAAAACTATATCTTCCAGCACCCTTTCTATCCCAGATTTTTATGCACCTATTAGGAAGGACAGGTCTGACGGTATGGGTGGCGGGGTAGCTCTTTTTATTAGAAATACTTTTTTTGTTAAGCGAAGAAAAGACTTGGAAACCGACAATACAGAGGCTATATGGGTAGAAACTAAATTTGATAAATTGAAAATTTTAATTGGCACATTTTATCGACCACCAAATTCAGGAAACGTAATCAATAATTCTATTTTTAATTCGATTTCACTTGCAGCATCTGACCAAATTGATAGAATTTTCATTTTTGGCGATTTTAATATTGATTTTTTCAAAACAAACGATTCTTTTCTTCATACCTCGATGAACCTATTTGACATGAAACAAATTATAAATGAACCTACGCGAATTGATACAAAATTGAACACTCAAACTTTGATAGACTTGATTATTACAAATTGCTCAGGCATGGTGCTTGAATCTGGCTGTCTTGATCGAATTTGTGGTGACCATAGGCCTGTGTATTGTCGTTTACAAATATCAAAACCAAAATTGGCATCTTTCAAAAGACTCATTTGGGACTATAGGAACTTTGACGATACAACTAAAGGACTAAGACAAGACGTACTCAGTACAAGATGGGATACCTTTGTTGATCGGGGTAATATTGATCTCTCAGTTGCGTCCTTTACAGGTGAGTTGATGAGGATAGCCAAATCCAATATTCCAAATAAATTTGTGACTATTCGACCAAGAGATAAACTTTGGATGAACAATGCAATAAGAATTCTGAGCAGAAAGAAAAACAAAATTCATCAAAAAGCCGTCAGATCGAATTCTGGACAACATTGGGAAAAATTTAGATTAATCAGGAACCAGTACATTAAACTTATTAGAAAAAGCAAAAAAGATTATTATGACAAAATTGATAATAAAATAAATGAGCAGAACAATTATGGTTCTAAGGATTGGTGGCAACTTATCAATTCATATGTAAAGGATCGCAATATCTCAAAATCTGAAATACCACCTCTGGTGAACAACGGCATCGTAGCTTGTACTTCCTTAGAAAAAGCAAATTGTTTAAACCAGTTTTTTATTAACCAATCACAGCTAGACACAATGAACGCTCAACTCTCAGAACTTTCGCAATGTCACAATTCCATCACTCAAATTATACTAAAACCACAGGAAGTTAGAGACATGCTTGTTAATATCAATACTTCTAAGGCATCCGGACCAGATGAAATAAGTGGCAAATTATTAAAATCAATATCAAATGAAATATCTATTCCACTCTGTAATTTATTCAATTTATCTTTAGAAACCAAAAAAGTACCTGTTCTTTGGAAATTAGCCAACGTGACGGCCATTTTTAAAAAAGGTGATCCATCTGAATGCAGTAACTATAGACCCGTATCTCTTCTTAGCATTATAATCAAAATTTTTGAAAAATGTATTTACAAGCATGTATTTAACTTCCTGCGAGCCAACACTATAATAACTAATTTGCAAAGTGGTTTTCTGCACGGTGAGTCAACTGTCTATCAACTAATAGATCTTACGCACTTCTTTTGTCAAGCCATTGATCAAGGAACGTATACAAGGACAGTGTTCTGCGACATAAGCAAAGCTTTCGACAGAGTCTGGCATGATGGACTCTGTCGTAAGCTTTGGGCAGCTGGAATTAGGGGAGACTTACTAGATTGGTTTAAAAATTATCTATCTAATAGAAAACAAAGAGTAGTTGTCAGTGGAGTCTCCTCTGATCCCAGAACTGTACCAGCTGGTGTTCCGCAGGGCTCTGTCCTTGGTCCATTGTTATTTTTGATATACATCAATGATATAGTGAATGATATAAGATCCAATATCAGATTATTTGCCGACGACACCAGCCTTTATTTGAAAATTGGTGACCCAACAGCTAGTGCGAATGTCCTTAATGAAGATCTTGAAAAAATAAATATTTGGGCAAAGACGTGGCTAGTGTCCTTTAATCCGCTGAAAACTGAAACACTAGCACTAACTACTAAACAAAACCCGGTTTTACCTACACTGCAATTAGACAACGTTCCCATAAAAGAAGTTGATTTTCATAAACATTTAGGTCTTACTTTTCAAATAAACTGTCAGTGGGATAAGCATATAAATGAGATTTTAACCAAAACTGGGAGGGCTGTAAACTGTCTTAGATCTTTGAAATATCGTCTCAATAGAAAATCATTGCAAACCATTTATTCTTCATTTGTCTTACCTATCTTCGATTACTGTGATGTCATATGGGATGGGTGCACTGCAAAACTAAAAGATATGTTAGAATCTCTCCAATTAGACGCACTCAGGACTATATGCGGTGCTGTGAAGGGTACCAGCCACAGACTATTATATCAAGAAACAGGTGTAATAACGCTACAAGAAAGACGACTGCGACATAAACTAACATTAATGTACAAAATTTACAATAACTTTACTCCAAATTACCTTTCTAACCTGATTCAACTGAACGATAACCCATACAACTTAAGAAATATTAACGATTTAAAAGAATACAATTGCAGGACAGAGTTATTTTATAGATCTTTCATACCATCTAGTATCAGAGAATGGAACAACCTATCCATAGATATAAAAAATGCACTCTCAATTAAATCTTTTAAAGCAGCACTCAAATCAAATGACATCAATGTACCCTATTCATTTTACTTTGGCTCTCGCAAAAATCAAATCTTACATTCTCGCCTTCGTCTTTCTTGTAGCGATCTAAATGGACACAAATTTCAACGACACATTTCAGACAATCCCACTTGCCTTTGTGGTCACCAATTCGAAGATCCTGTTCACTACCTACTACATTGTCCAATACATTCAGATGCACGAAGGGATACCCTTTTTCTACTTCAACCAATATATCTGTCAATTAATATTCTCCTATACGGAACCACATGTCAAGAATCAACAATAACCATTTTTCAACAAGTTCATAATTTCATCCATTCAAGTAAAAGGTTCTGCATTTCCTAATCTTCAACCAATATCACCAGCACTGAGGTGTAATTATTTGTATGTAAATATGTTTAGTTTATTTTAGATAATATATTTATTACGTTTCATTTCATTTTTATTGTATAATTTTTGCACGTATAATGTAATGATTTTTTTTCGGGAGAGGGGTAATATAGGCGAAAGCCTGTTCCCTAATCCTATTCTTTATGAATAAAATATTGTTTACAAAAAAAAAATTTTAACATAAACCCTGCAAAAAATCTATATTATTATTTTTTTAGAAAACATTTTAATGGTCAACGTTTTTAGACATGCAATTTTAATAAATGACAGAACCAGATTTTTAGAACGGATTTTCTTCTTTTGGCATTGGATCGTTATCTACTTCTTTTTGTTTATCTTTGTTAGTACATAATTTACAACGTTAAACATGCAAGTTACAATGAAAGAAAGTCATGTTGAGCATGGTGCAATTGTCAGTTGAAGGGAGAGAACTGTATTTAAACATACAGACAACAAACATTTTTCAGTTGAAGGGAGAAAACTGCATTTGAACACTTTAAAATACTACTCTGACCAGTGAGAAGCGTTAAAAGAAACACTATGGTAAATTGTAACTTTTTAGATGATGGTATATTGGCCATGAATCGTATGATGTGCTGAGGGAATAATACGTTGTAATGTATCAGCGCTGACTCTCACATGTTAATAGATATAGTATCTAAAGCTGTTTCTCTCGAGGTTTGATACACCTAATTGAAGATTACAGGCAAATAATACTTCCTGGTCATTTGAACTAATAGATTTAGAAATATGAGCATTGAAAATTACAGTCTGAACTAAAATTCTTGTTCCAGAAATATAAAGAAATCGAAATTATAAATCAGTTGCCACAAGGTTGTTGGCCATCGACTAAGGATTTCATAGACACCGATATTATGCAAATCAGATTATCCCCTGAGGTCCCATTTTGAGGTTTATAAAAATAAGTCACAACAACATGGCACCTGACATAGTACTTCCGGGTCGGATTTTATCATTTATATCTTTTCTGATGATCATTTCTAACATGATGCAAAAAGAAACTTTCAAATAATTCGGGAACTCCGAAAGTTAGAATTTCAAGTTTACAAACAAATGACGTCAAAACCGGAAGTGATATCAAAATTTCAGAAATATTGTTTTGTTCATTATCAAATTGTTTATCTATTTGTAAGTTTTCAGATCGATCGAAATCAAATTTCCAAAAAACACGCACAGTTACAATGAAAATTGGCGCAAAATTTGCAAGTTTTAAAAAGCACAATTTTGATTCAAATATTTTGTGTTATATATCATTAGAAAGAGCAGATGTAGCATAGTAAATATGTCTAAAAATTTGTGACGTATGTTTATTAGGTCACGTGACAAAGCTCTTTAAAGTTAAAAATTCCAATTTTCAAATGGCGATAAAACCGGAAGTTAAAATCAGAAATCGGAAATGAATATATCATTTGGTAGATCTCGTTAAGGGCAATAACTTTTGTACAGGTCAAAAGGTCATCAAAGGTCAAGGTCACTAGATATGAGCCTTGAAAGTTTCGGTCATTACTGAAATTCTTTGTCCGGAAATAGAAAAAAGTCTTAATTGAAATTTAAAAATCCGCTGTCATAAGGTTGGTGGCAATCGACTAAGGATTTCATAGACACCAAAATTGTGCAAATCCGATTATCCCCTGAGGCCCCATTTTGAGTTTTATAAAAATTACTTACAACAACATGGCGCTTGACATATTACTTCCGGGTCAAATTTTATCATAAATATCTTTCATGATGACAGTTTCTAACATAATGCAAAAAGAAATTTTCAAATATCTTCAAAACTCCGGAAGTTGAAATTTGAAGTTTACAAGCAAATGACGTCAAAACCGGAAGTGATATCAAAATTTTGAAAACACATTTTTGTTCGCAATAACAATGTCTATATGCCTAGAAGTTTTCATAGTGATTGAAATAAAACTGTGGAAGTTGAAAAAAACGTCAAAAAATAGTTTCAAAATTCAGGGTCAAAAGTCATGAATTATAAGTTTTTAAGTGGTTATCGTGTAGAAAAGACACAACGGAAATAAACAAAAAAATATCCATCAAAATCGGTTGAAAATTGTAAGTTAAAATGATAAAGAACCGAAAATACACGTTTTGTCATACCTCATTTCCGGTTGGACAAAACTGCGTCATTTAACCTCTAAGCCACAATGAGCAGCAGTTTATCGTGGGAAATCGTGTCAGATTGAGCGTGACAAGCTCCCTTCATACCGAAATAGCGAGACCAGAAAAAAAAAAAAAAAAAAAATAAAAAATAAAAAAAAAAAATAGTCAATTGCAAAACAATGCAGTGCGTTCGAGAATCGAACGCACTGCAAAAATAGTCAATTGCATAACAATGCAGTGCGTTCGAGAATCGAACGCACTGCAAAAAAAAAAAATAGTCAACTGCAAAACAATGCAGTGCGTTCGAGAATCGAACGCACTGCAATAATCATTTGCAAAACAGATTTTTTGTTGACAAGGTACACAGTATTCTGATGTCATTTACATGAGAATTAGCTCTTTCATATATAGTGGCTCAGTGAGTTAAACTCTTGCTTGCCAACCTGAAGGCCCAGTGTTAAAGGTCCCTGACAGTTGGAAATTGAAAGTAAGAGTAGGCTTATGCCGCTGTCCTGGCAAAAACTGGTTATTCTACAATTTATATGCCGATATTTATGTTTTGTAAATTTCGCAATATGGATTGAAAATCTAACTTTTCACCCATGGACGAAACCGGATGCGCACTGCTCGGTACCGTCGCACGGTTCTAGTTAATATTGTTCATATGCAATATCAGACATATGAAAGAATTGAAATGAAATGGATGAAGTTTACGTCCTACTTTTCTGCATCTATATGGTTAACTGCGGACGGGCAAACTCCATGCAGTGTGCAATGAGGGAAATTTTGCCAGGAGAGCGGCATTAGCTTGCTCTTATTTTCGATTTCCAACTGTCGAGGGGTCTTGAACGTGCACAGCCAATAATACATGGGACCTTGGTTTATTGTCCCATCCGAACGACTAGGCGCTTTTTCCATTTTAGCACCTCCGAACTGCATCACTGACAACGTGAAACCGGATTGAAAAATCCGAAGGCATCATCTCGACCCATGCCGGGATTGAACCCTGGACCTTCAGCGCAGCGAGCAAGCGTCTAACTCACTGTACCACCGCGGCTCCCTACATATGATAGAGCCAATTCTTGATATGATATATAAATGACATCAGAATACTGAGTGCTAACCTCCATACACGAAAGTTTGCAGCAGAGTTCGTAAATTATCATTTAATCATAAAGCTTGCAAAAATTCCATATTATTTTTTTTTTTTAGAAAACATTTTAATGGTCAACGTTTTAGACATGCAATTTTAAAACTTGTAAATAACTTAATAAATGACAGAACCAGATTTTTAGAACGGATTTTCTTCTTTTGGCATTGGATCGTTATCTACTTCTTTTAGACTTTTTGTTTATCTTTTTAGTGCATAATTTAAAACGTTAAAAATGCAAGTTACAAAGTAAGAAAGTTCTGTTAATCATTATTTGTCAGTTATAATAATAAACTCTTTATTTTACATATGCATTTAAACATACAGACAACAAACATTTTTCAGTTGAAGGGAGAAAACTGTATTTAAACATTTTAAAATACTACTCAAAACATTGACCACTGAGAAGCGTTAAAAGAAACAATATGGTAAATTGTAACTTTCTAGATGTTGGTGTACTGATCATGAATCATATGGTGTGCTGAGGGAATGATACGTTGTAATATATGTCAGATATGTTGTCAGATATAGTAACAAAGTATGATCCTCTCGAGGTGTGTTACACCTAATTGAAGATTACAGGCTAATAATACTTCCTGGTCATTTGAACTTATAGTTTAAGAAATATGAGCCTTGAAAGTTTCAGTCCATACTAAAATTCCTGTTCCAGAAATATAAAGAAATCGAAATTAAAAAATCAGTTGCCACAAGGTTGTTGCCCATCGACTAAGGATTTCATAGACACCGATATTATGCAAATTAGATTATCCTCTGAGGTCCCATTTTGAGTTTTATAAAAATAAGTCACAACAACATGGCACCTGACATAGTACTTCCGGGTCGGATTTTATCATATATATATCTTTTCTGATGACCATTTCTAACATGATGCAAAAAGAAACTTTCAAATAATTCGGGAACTCCAGAAGTTAGAATTTCAAGATTACAAACAAATGACGTCAAAACCGGAAGTGATATCAAAATTTAAGAAATAATGTTTTGTTCATTATCAATTTGTTTATCTACTTGTAAGTTTTCAGATTGATCAAAATCAAATTTCCAAAAAACACGCATGGTTACAATGAAATTTGGCACAAAATTTGCAAGTTTTAAAAAGCGCAATTTTGATTCAAATATTTTGTGTTATATATCATTTGAAAGAGCAGATTTAGCATAGTAAATAATTATGTCTAAAAATTTGTGACGTATGTTAATTAGGTCACGTGACAAAGCTCTTTAAAGCTAAAAATTGCAATTTTCAAATGGCGATTAAACCGGAAGTTAACATCAGAAATCGGAAATGAATATATCATTTGATAGATCTCGTTAGGGGCAATAACTTTTGTACAGGTCAAAAGGTCATCAAAGGTCAAGGTCACTAGATATGAGCCTTGAAAGTTTCGGTCATTACTGAAATTCTTTGTCCGGACATAGAAAAAAGTCTAAATCGAAATTCAAAAATCCGCTGCCATAAGGTTGGTGGCAATCGACTAAGGATTTCATAGACACCAATATTGTGCAAATCGGATTATCCCCTGAGGCCCCATTTTGAGTTT
This sequence comes from Lottia scabra, assembly GCA_029955415.1. Taxonomy (NCBI): domain Eukaryota; kingdom Metazoa; phylum Mollusca; class Gastropoda; family Lottiidae; genus Lottia; species Lottia scabra. Next base: position 8,502,331 of record JARJEI010000014.1, on the reverse strand, counting down.
TATAAAACTTAGTCATAATAACATGGCGCCTGACATATTACTTCCGGGTCAAATTTTATTATAACTATCTTTCATGATGATAAATTCTAACATAACGCAGATTTTGTTTTTCAAATATCTCCAAAACTCCGGAAGTTAAAATTTCAATTTTAGGAGCAAATGACGTCAAAACCGGAAGTGATATCGAAATTTTGATAATACCGTTTTGTTTGCAATAACAATGTCTATAATCCTGTAAATTTTCAGATCGATCGAAATAAAATTGTGAAAGTTGAAAAAAGGGTCAAAAAATAAGTTCCAAAATTCAGCATCAAAGGTCAAAATTCGAGTGTTTTAAAATATTTATCGTTCAGTTAAGCGAACAATTAGCTGAACAAAAAAGTTCCATCGAAATCAGTTGAAAACTGTAGGTTAAATTGATAAAAAACCTAAAATATACTTTTTGTCATACATCATTTCCGGTTGGTCAAAAGTGTTTCATTTTACATTCACCACAAAACGAGCACCTATATATTATGAGAAACCGTGTCAGATTAAGCGTGACAAGTTCCCTTCATACCGAAATAGCTAAAACCAGAAAACGAAAAAAACAAAAACTAGAACCGTGCGACGGTACCGAGCAGTGCGCATCCGGTTTCGTCCATGGGTGAAAAGTTACATTTTCAATCCAAATTGCGAAATTTACAGAACATAAAAATCGGCATATAAATTGTTTATATTCGAGAGTGAAAAGTAGAATAACCGAAAAGAATCGATTTCCAATTGTCGAGGGGTTTTTAACGTGCACAGCCAATAGCGCACGGGCCTTGGTTTATTGTCCCATCCGAACGACTAGGCGCTTTTTCCATGTCAGCCCCTCCGACCTGCATCATTGAAAGAGTGAAACCGGGTTGAAAAATCCGAAGGCATCATCTCGACCAGATTTTTAGAACGGATTTTCTTCTTTTGGCGTTGGATCGTTATCTACGTCTTTTAGACTTTTTGTTTATCTTTTTAGTACACAATTTAAAACGTTAAAAATACAAGTTACAGTGTAAGAAATTCATGTTAAGCAATTGTCAGTTGAAGGGAGAGAACTGCATTTAAGCATACAGACAACAAACATTTTTCATTTGAAGGGAGAAAACTGCATTTGAACATTTTAAAATACTACTCTGACCAGTGAGAAGCGTTAAAAGAAACACTATGGTAAATTGTAACTTTCTAGATGTTGGTATATAGATCATGTATCGTATGATGAGCTGAGGGAATGATACGTTGTAATACTACAGTGTAGTCTCTTACATATTGTCAGATATAGTAAAGAAAATGATCCTCTCGAGGTGTGTTACACTTATTAGAAGCTAATAGTACTTCCTGGTCATTTGAACCAATATATTTAGAAATAGCTTTGAAAGTTTCAGTCTAAATTAAAATTATTGTTCCAGAAATATAAAGAAATCGAAATTAAAAAATCAGTTGCCACAAGGTTGTTGGCCATCGACTAAGGATTTCATAGACACCGATATAATGTAAATTAGATTATCCCCTGAGGTCCCATTTTGAGTTTTATAAAAATTAGTCACAACAACATGGCACCTGACATAGTACTTCCGGGTCGGATTTTATCATTTATATCTTTTCTGATGATCATTTCTACCATGATGCAAAAAGAAACTTTCAAATAATTCAGGAACACCAGAAGTTTGAATTTCAAGTTTACAAACAAATGACGTCAAAACCGGAAGTGATATCAAAATTTCAGAAATATTGTTTTATTTATTATCAAATTGTTTATCTACTTGTAATTTTTCAGATCGATCGAAATCAAATTTCCAAAAAACACGCACAGTTACAATGAAAATTGGCGCAAAATTTGCAAGTTTTAAAAAGCGCAATTTTGATTCAAATATTTTGTGTTATATATCATTAGAAAGAGCAGATTTAGCAGAGTAAATATGTCTAAAAATTTGTGACGTATGTTTATTAGGTCACGCGACAAAGCTCTTTAAAGTTAAAAATTCCAATTTTCAAATGACGATAAAACCGGAAGTTAAAATCAGAAATCGGAAATGAATATATCATTGGATAGATCTCGTTAAGGGCAATAACTTTTGTACAGGTCAAAAGGTCATCAAAGGTCAAGGTCACTAGATATGAGCCTTGAAAGTTTCAGTCGTTACTGAAATTCTTTGTCCGGAAATAGAAAAAAATCTAAATCGAAATTCAAAAATCCGCTGTCATAAGGTTGGTGGCAATCGACTAAGGATTTCATAGACACCAAAATTGTTCAAATCCGATTATCCCCTGAGGCCCCATTTTGAGTTTTATAAAAATTACTCACAACAACATGGCGCTTGACATATTACTTCCGGGTCAAATTTTATCATACATATCTTTCATGATGACAGTTTCTAACATTATGCAAAAAGACATTTTCAAATATCTTCAAAACTCCGGAAGTTGAAATTTGAAGTTTACAAGCAAATGACGTCAAAACCGGAAGTGATATCAAAATTTTGAAAACACATTTTTGTTCGCAATAACAATGTCTATATGCCTAGAAATTTTCATAGTGATCGAAATAAAACTGTGGAAGTTGAAAAAAACGTCAAAAAATAGTTTCAAAATTCAGGGTCAAAAGTAAAAAATTATAAGTTTTTAAGTGGTTATCGTGTAGAAAAAACACAACGGAAATAAACAAAAAAATATCCATCAAAATCGGTTGAAAATTGTAAGAAAAAATGATAAAAAACCGAAAATACACGTTTTGTCATACCTCATTTCCGGTTGGACAAAACTGCGTCATTTAGCCTCTAAGCCACAATGTGCAGCAGTTTATCGTTGGAAATCATGTCAGTTTTAGAGTGACAAGCTCCCTTCATACCGAAATAGCGAGACCAGAAAACGAAAAAAAAAAAAAAATAGTCAATTGCAAACCAATGCAGTGCGTTCGAGAATCGAACGCACTGCAAAAAAAAAAAAAAAAAAAAAATAGTCATTTGCAAAACAATGCAGTGCGTTCGAGAATCGAACGCACTGCAAAAAAAAAATAGTCAATTGCAAAACAATGCAGTGCGTTCGAAGAATCGAACGCACTGCAACTAGAGCCGTACCAAAACGGCGCTGGGCAGTGCGTCATCCTGGAAATCTTTCATAAATCATAAGGCATTAAGTCTAAGGCAAATGGTTATGAAAATATGAACATTAGAAAAGTTAAATCTAGAGAGATTTTCTTATTTTAAGGAATTTAAATAACTGTTTGTGGTCTGAATGCTTAAAAGATTGACGATTGGTTAGTTTTCGACTATAGCAAAATTTCTCCTTTGCTAGTTTCAGGGTTGGCTTGATACTAATAATAGTGACCGCTTATTACTGATGTTGACAGTCCGATGTATGTATATCAACTGACTGAATGACATGGCTTACACGGCTTTATAGTGGGTCGGTGGCGGCCATATTTCTTCGCTACGGAGTCTAAAAGTAGTAAATATGTCGATTAGTGGCTGATGGTTTGACTTATTTTTTATAAACATTTCTAGTTTAATTACAGCATGATAGCTTTAATAAAGATTTATAATTAAAATAGTAGTTATCTCCCTTCAACTGTTTTGACGATAAATGTATGCGTTTAAAGTTAAAAATCGCAAATTTCAAATGGCAATAGAACCGGAAGTAAACATTGAACAACTAAATTGTACATACCATTGGATAGATCTAATCAAGGACAATAACCTTTCTTCAGGTCACAAGGTAAAAAAAGTCAAGGTCAAGTCTTTGAAATTTTGGAAATTACTTAAAACATTATACTGAGAAATAACAAGAAAGCAATATCGAATATCAAAAATCAAATAGCGTATTTTTTATGACAATCGACTGAGCTGTCCAAAAATACTACAAGCACGAAAATCGCTCATATCCCTGAGGCCCCATTTTGAGTTTTACAAAAGTTGGTCATATCAATATGGCGGCTGATATATTACATCTGGGTCAGATTTTATTAATTAATTGTTCCTATAACACCATTTCTAATATATTGCCGACAAAAAATTTCAAATATCTTCAAAATTCCGGAAGTTGAAATTTAAATTTAAAAAGTGAATAACGTCAAAACCGGAAGTGATATTTAAAATTTGAAATTTCTGTATATAAACATAGTTTCTGGATTTATCAGATTATTTGGGCAATCTGTTTTAGTTGTATAGTTATGCCACCAATTTAGTCCACTGATGAATAAATACTCTTATTCACCAAGTTTGAAGACTGTTTGATCATTCTAAGAGGTATTCCTTGGCAGTAATTTACTCTCAGACTCAGGCCAATTTAATTTCATTTTTGTTTCTCGTGTGTCACGAGTATTCAAATATGATTGAAAGTTGCATTCCAGTATTTGTCTCAGAGTGATAACAGGAACATGGACCTTATGGTTTTAAAATGTTTCATTTTTATTAACCCCTCTTCCCTCATGAAAATTTTACTCTTAATCAAACCAAATTTTGTACTATTAATTCCTCTCTGTAAAATGATATTTCATAAATATAATGTTTTCAATATATCAATAGGTCTGTATTGTCAATATATCTCTTTAATAATGTTGCTTTGTAACTTTTATTTCAGATTAAAAGTTTAAGATTGTTGATTTACGTCAGGTAGGCTTCATATAAATTGTTACTATTTTTGCATTGATTATGCGTTTGCCTGCCTGCCTCTATGATAAAAATACCTTATGTAAATGTCAGTTTATCGCTCAGTATTTGATAAAATACTAGGTCAAAAATTGAAGTGGTCATTGTATTTCTTGTATTAATTTGTGTGTGTACAGAACATGCTTGTTCTCTCCCATCTTTACTCTAATCAAAGTCTGAATCATTAAAGTAATGTCACTAGATGTCAATTAATGATGTTGCTTTTTTTATTTCAGATTACAGATGGTTAAATGGGGTTTTCTTTAGGTACGTAGTTTTATATATTAATATTTGTTCTTATACCTATATTATGTGAAATAATGATCATAGTATTTCTCAGATTAATTCTAATATATTTTATTACTTTGTGGAATTAATGCAGTGTATTTTTCACTAAAAACACTTTCTAATGTTTCCTATTTTATATCATTTCAGTATTAATTGGAATTGATTGAATTGAAAGGCTGGTGATTGTTGATTGATTTTATATTTTTCCCCTGAACGTTTTCCACACTTAAGTGGTAAGTAAAAGGCTTGTATAAAATAGAATGGTGTCGAAAGTTTTCCTTTTCATACACCTATAATATTAACTTGGTTAGTAACTTATGATGAATGAAAATAAGATAACTGATTTTTGAGATACATCATGAGCTTATGTAGAATTGAAAAATGCAATAACGTTTTTGAAAGATGTATTTCACTTTCTGTTCGTTGTTTTCTAACATAACCAAAAAATTTTAATACATTTCCATAAACTGTTACAAAACTTTTATTTCAGATAATACTAAGATTTTCTTCAAAGGTAAATTACTTCAATTTATATATTTTTTAAATCTCATTTTTCTACGCACATATGAAATGGGCGGCGTATTTATTGTCTCTACCCATGTCCGTCGGTCCGTCCGTCTACAATTCCTTGACGAAACCTGGTGTGAGTGTCTGTATTCACACAAGAATACACCCTATTCGAAGTATTTGAATTATTGCCCTTGTTTGTAAAAAAGTTTTTAGCTCGCTAACACTCGAGAAGGTACAATTCTTGATGGATCTTGATGGACTTTATTGAAACTTCGTGTAAGTGATCGTTATCAGCCAAGAATACACCCTATTCAAAATCTAAAAATATTTAATATCAATTTTTGCCCCTGTTTGTGAAAACGTGTTGAATTTTTAGCCCGTAAACTCTCCTGAAGGGACAAGTCTTGATACGTTTTGATGAAACTTGGTGTGAGTGATTGTAATTACCCGAGGATAAACTCCATTGAAAAGCCAAAAAATCAAAAATATTTACTATGAATTATTGTCTATGTTGTTAAAAATCCGTAAAACCAAAAGATATTAAATGATTGATATTTGTAAATTAATTTTTGCACGTAAACACTCTTCAATCTTACTGAGAATTGTTAAGATTTAAAAAATGGTATGTGTAGGCAGGCTATCTTTAGTCATGTAATGTTACCAATAAACATTTATTTATGAATATTTATCAAATAGATTTTGTCACTTTGTAATCAAGCATTAAATGAAGTATAATTTATTGAAAGTAATTGTAATGCCACTACAATAAAAATTACTTTCTAATGTTTCCTATTTTATATCATTTCAGTATTAATTGGAATTGATTGAATTGAAAGGCTAGTGATTGTTGATTGAAAACTGATTTAATATTCTGCGGAACGTTTCCACATTTCAGTGGTAAGTAACAGACTTATATTAAATAAACTTTTGAATTGCGAATAGCGGCAGGGTACAGGATTGCCACAGCAATTTGTTTATATCTTTTGTGTCTCCTAAAGCGATCAGCTCCGTAGAAATACCAAAAGATTTGCCGTATTTGTCATGGAAAACAATCAAACCCGAGCCAGTAATAGTGTCCACAACTCATCAACATTTTGGCATTCGAACCCATATTTATACCCATATTTATATTCATTTGAAAGTGAAGATATGTTTTTATACGCCCACATTGAAATGTGGTCGTATATTGCCGTCGCCCCTGTCCGTCCGGCGGCCCGTCCGTCGGTCCGTCCGTCCACAATTGGCTTGTGAACGCGATAGAGACTACAGTTTTGGTTTGATTTGTATAAAATTTTGTTTGTAGGATTATTTTCATAAGATCTTGGACAAGTTCCAATTTTAGTTTGATTCGACACCAATTTACTGAGTTTTACACCCAAAATACGTTAAAAATGGCTTGTGAACGCGATAGAGACTACAGTTTTCATTTGTGTGTGAAACATTTGTATTCGTGAGATCTCGGATAAGTTCGAATTTGACGACTTTTCGATGAATAGTTTTTGAGTTATTGCCCTTGACAAAACGCCCCGAAATTTACTTGTTAACGCGATAGAGACTGCACTAAATCTGATCCCAATAATTATAGACCAATATCAGTTTTATCTAGTGTATCAAAACCACTTGAAAGGCATTATTCAAAACATATTACTAAATTTTTAAATGACAATCAGTTACTTTATTCTCAGCAGTCTGGTTTTAGATCTCAGAGCTCTTGTCAAACAGCTCTAACAAATATAATTGAAACCATTTATGATGCAGTAAATAGTAATCATATAGTCGGTTCTATTTTCTTTGATTTTACCAAAGCATTCGATTTAATTTCACATGATATCATTATTGAAAAACTTAAACTATATAAATTTTCCAATGGATTGCTAAGCTTCATTAATTGTTACTTATCAAATCGTAAACAACAATGTTACGTCAATGGGGCTCTTTCATCTTCTCGAGGCATTGAGTATGGAGTACCACAAGGATCAATTTTAGGTCCCTTATTGTTTAATCTCTATATAAATGATTTACCATTTCATATACAATCTAACTGCGACCTATTTGCGGATGACACTACTATTTATACATCTGGTAAAACTATTACTGATATTCAACTGAAATTGCAAGAAGATACTGATTCAGTCTTAAACTGGTGTTCTTTTAATGTTATGATTTTAAATGAAAAGAAAACGAAATGTATGTTAATTACGACAGCCCAAAAGAGGAGATTTTTAGGTAATTTATCAATTGAGCTTAATAATCAGTTAATTGAGCAAGTTGACAATTTTAAACTTTTAGTTGTTATTGTAAATCAAAATCTCTCTTGGACTCCTCATATTCAAACCATTGCAAAAATTTTAAATTCCAAGTTATTTCAATTGCGCCAATTAAGAAATGTCTTACCTGAAAAGTTTAGAGCTATTTTTTATAAATGTCACTTTCAACCTTATCTTGATTATTGTTCTACTATTTGGGATTCGCACGATATTGAAGCCGCCGACGTATTACATAGACAACAAAAAATTGCTTTCAAATTGATTCTAGGTTTCAGATACAATACTGATTTGGCACTTAACCTTAAAAGGCTTAACATTGTAGACATTATAACAAGACATAACTTTAATGCGTATAAATTTATTTATAAAACTCTTAACAATATGTCTCCATCCTACCTTTCAAATCTTTTTAGCTATAAACAAACCCCATATTCCAGTATAAACTCAAAACTTATTGTACAAAAACCACGAATTAATATGATTAAACAGAGTATTAAATATAAAGGACCAATTCTATGGAATGGACTAGGGGATAATATTAAGTCAGCTCCAGATTTTAAAACTTTCCGGAAAATGATTCTTGATAAGCTTTCAAAAGTATGAGAATATGCCACTTTCGTATTGCTTTTGGTTGTAGGTCATGTGTCAGCTCTGGTTATATTTATTTGATTCTTCTATGATTTAACTGTAGATGCTGTGCCTGTGAGCCGTATCTTCTAGACCGGGGCCTTGTTCTCGAAAACTTAACTTAAGATGATTTAAGTATTCTACATCTTATTGTTAATCACTAAAATCGATTTTATATTGAGTTCTCTTATACAATCAGATTGCCGTACATCTGAATTCTGAATTTATCTGGATTAAGTTTTCGAGAATGAGACTTCTAATTAAACCCCCCTCTAAAATAAGATTTTACTTCCATTATTAATTTGATTGTTTCTCTGTTTTATCTTATGAGTAGATACTGTGCCTTTGAGCCGTGTCTTTCAGACCTGGATCCTTATCCTCGAAAACTTAACTTGAGTTGATTTTAGTATTCTATGTCTTCTGATTGGTTAATCACTAAAATCGATGCTATATTGAGTTCTGTTATCAAATCAGATTGGCGTACATCCTAAAATTCTGAATTTATCTGGGTAAGGTTTTCGAGCGTGAGACTCCTGATTAAATCCCCTTCTAAAATAAGATTTTACTGCCGTTAATAATTCGATTGTTCTCTGATTGAACTTATTAGTTTGTAGATGCCGTGCCTTTGAGCCGTTTCTTTCAGACCTGCAGGATCATTATCCCCGAAGACTTAACTTCAGATGATTTTAGTATTCTATTTAATCCCCCTCTAAATTAAGATTTTATTGCCGTTGTTAACTTGATAGTTTCCCTGATTTAACTTCTGAGTTTGAATTTGTAGATGGTTTGCCTTTGAGTTGTATCTATCAGACATTCTTCTATACCTTCTAAAATCTGATAACTACCGTGGTTAATTTGACTGTTTCTCGGATTTAACTTACCAGTTTGTAGATGCCTTGCCTTTGGGTCGTTTCTTTATACCCTGATTCTGTGCCCCGTGGTTAATTTGATTGTTTCTGTTCAGGAGATGAGGGCTTTCTTCGCTACGCTGTATCCTTTACTTTCTTTACTAAACTTATTGAATTTACTGCAGTGGTTAAATTGATTGTTTAAGATCAGGAGGTGAGGGCTTTCTTCGCTACACTGTATCCTTTACTTTCTATACTAAACTCATTACATTAGAATTTATTGCCGTTGTTAAAATGAATGTTTATGATCAGGAGGTGAGGGCTTTCTTCGCTACACTGTATCCTTAACTTTCTATAATAAACTCTTTAAATTAGAATTTACTGTCGTGGCTAACTTGATCGTTTCGGTGATTTCAGTAATGGGTTTGTAGATGCTGTGCCTTTGAGCCGTTTCTTTCAGACCTGGTTCTATGCCCTTTAAAATTAGATTTTACAGCCGTGGTTTTATTGATCTTGTTTACAGTTGTATTTGTAAATTTTCTTCTTACAGTTGTGGTGACTCTACTTTTGAATTCCAGTAGAGATCTGAACGAAAATATTTATTAATATGTTTTCTTTACTCTCGGAGCATGTCTAGTTGAAGCAGTGCAGTTCTTCTTCTGTTCTGATATCTTTACTTTTAGATTGCAGTAGACTTTCATCAACAATATTCAATAATAGTTATCTTGCCTCTTACATTCAATTCAAGTAGTTATAGTCATAGCGTTGCATGGAATCTGCTCATAAATACTTACTAATGGTTTACCTGTCTCTTGCAGTTGTGGTGTCTTTACTTTTTAGACTGCTGAAGACTTCTCATCGTCAATATTTAATAAGAGTTATCTTGCCTTTTACAGTTGAAGTAGTTCTACTCAGAGTTGCAGAGGATATCGGAAGTAACATACTAACTAACGGTTAACTTTCTTCTTTCAGTTATAGTGTAGGTGCAATAGATGTCTGGACGAAGTACTTACTTATAGTCCTGTCTCTTGCAATTGTATTTTGGCTGTTCCATCTCTTACAGATTTATTACATTTTGACATACCATATTTTAATTATTTCCCTTCCAGGTTTTCTATTTGGCATTATCATTTTTGGCAAACAATTCACACTTTTGGCAAATCTAAATTCATAACACACTGTCAGGGGATGAGTAAACATCCTTCAAGCTGGTCTTGAGCATGGATAAATCCTACCTCCCCCTCCAATTTAGAATAAGAACAGTAATGGAGTAGGGTTGGGTAGCCCGCTTGTAGCACTTGCACTGACCTTTGGCTTCACAAATTCAATAATTTTTTTTTTTTTTGCAGTGCGTTCTAGCGAACGCACTGCTTTGTTTTCATAATGACTTTTTTTTTTTTTGTCTACTTCTGGTCCCGCTATTTCGGTATGAAGGAAACATATCACACGTAATCTACGATGATTTCACACTATATCTAGCGTGTCGGTATTAGGTGAATGTAAAATGATGCATTTTCCTCCAACCGGAAATGACGTATGCGAGATTAACCCATTTTAATTGTTTTACCATTTTCACCTCCGTTTTTGTCCGATTTTGATGGGAACTTTTTTGTTTATTTCTTTAAACGATTGTCTACAAAATATGAGTTTAAAAACATGAATTTTTTAAACTTTGTCGCTGACTTTTTGAAGCACTTTTTTGACCATTTTTTCAACTTTCGCAATTTTATTCTGATCAATCTGAAAACTTACATGTGCATAGACATTTTGATCGCGAACAAAATAATTTTTTCAAAAATTTTATATCGCTTCCGGTTTTTACGTAATTCACTTGTAAAGTTGAAATTTTGACTTCCGGGATAATGAAGATATTCAAAAAAATCTTTTTGCAATGTGCTAGAAATAACTATTGACAAAATATGAAATGATAAAATCTGACCCAGATATTTCATATCAGCCGCCATCTTGAAACGACCAATTTTTCTTTAAATCGAAATTCAGAATCAGGGAATCATCCGATTTGAATAAAAATGATGTCTATGGAATCTACAGTCGATTGCTAACAAAACATGGGAAGCCAATTTTTGAATTTCGATTCAGATTTTTTTTTATTTCCGGTTTAAAATTTTCAGTAATAGTCAAAACTTTTAAGGCTCATATCTTGTGACCTTGACCTTGAGTAACCTTGTGACCTCAACAAAAGTTGTTGCCCTTGACGAGATCTATCTAATGGCATAATCATTTTAGATGCCCGATGTTTACTTCCGTTTTTATGGCTGTCAGAAAATTGCAATTTTTAACTTTAAACAGCTCTGTCACGTGACCTAATTTACATACGACACAAATTATTTTTGAATCGTATTGTGCTTGATCTACGCTTTCCAATGATATATGACAATATGTATTCGAATCATAATTCCGCGTTTTAGAATTTGAAAATATTGTTAGTATTTCTGGTATTCCCGCATCCCTTTTAGTTAACCTGCTTGTATTCTGGTAGCTGTGTGCCCCTTTTATTTCGTATGACTGCTTGTAGTTCTGCACCTCTTTTATTTAGTCTGTCTGCTGGTATTTCTGATTCCATTTTATCTGCCTTTATATACAGCCACATGAAAATATGGACGTATATTGCCGTCACCCCTGTCCATCCGTCGGTCCGTTCGTCCTTCAACAATTTCTTGTACACGCAATAGCGATTAGAGTTTTAATGTATAACACTAGATATTTCAATCAAAATTGCTTTTTATAATTTTGTTCTTTGTTCTATAGTAACTCTGCGTGTTTTTTTTTTTTGGCGGGAAAAAACACGTGTTATCTGAATTACGGATTTCATAAGATAGGTAACAATTTCTTCTTAAGATATGGAAGAACATGACTAACAAAGAAAATAATATGATAAAATCGTAACCGGAAGTAACACGCTGGCCACCATCATGAAATGAACATGTTTTCTTTAAATCGAAAGAATTGAACAGGGTATCATCCGATTTGTATAATATTGATGTCTAGGGCATTTTCAATCTATGGCCAACAAAATGATGACAGCCAATTTGCTAATTTCGATTATGATGTTTGCCTATTTCCGGTAAAAGATATTCAGAAATGGCCAAAATTTTCAAAGCTCATTACACGTTACCTTGGATTTGGGTGACCTTATGACCTGGACAAAAATTATTGCCCATGATGAGATCTACCCAACGGTGAATTCATTTTTGTTGTCCAATATTTACTTCTTGTCTTATAACCATTTGAAAATTGTCAGATTGAACCTAATTCACGTATGTCACAAAAAATCGTCTTTTCTTATTATGCTTTATCTCCTCTTGATATATAATAGTAGATATTTTAATCATTGCAGTGCGTTCGATTCTCGAACGCACTGCATTGTTTTGCAATTGACTATTTTTTTTTTTTTTTTTTTTTTTTTTTGCAGTGCGTTCGATAATCGAACGCACTGCATTGTTTTGCAAACGGCTATTTTTTTTTTTTTTTTTTCGAATTTTACACTCGCTATTTTAGTAAGAAGGCAACATGCCACAAACAGATTTGTTCAATTCCCTACGATAAATTGTTGACCATCAACTATTAAATATAAATTGGTGCCATTTTGACAAACCGGAAATGAGGTAGAACAAAAAACACAGTTTTGGTTTTTGGAATCTCACAGCTCTATTTTTGATCCGATTTTTATCAAACTGTTTTGAACTGTTTTCTATAACTGTGCGCTACTAAATAAAAGTTTTAAACTTCTCCAATTTTGACTTTTAGTTGACTATTTTCTTAATTTTAATTTTTGCGTTTTTTTCAACTTCTACAATTTTATTTCGTTCGATCTGCAAATTTACAGGTGTATAGACATTTTGATTCTAAACAAAATGCAGTTTTCAAAATTTTGATACCACTTCCGGTTTTTACGTAATTAGCTTGTAAATTTAAAATTTCAACTTCCGGAAATTTGAAGATATTTCAAATTTGTTTTTTTCAATGTGTTATAATTTGTTATAACAACAATTTGAAATAAAAAAATCCGACCCGGAAGTAACAGATCATCCGCCATTTTGATATGAGTAACTTTTATAAAATTAAAAATGGGGCCTCAGGGTTATGAGAGGCATCCGTAACTTTAGTATTTTTGGAAACTACAATAGATTTCTAAAAAAGTCTAGGCGCCGATTTTTGAATTTTGATTTCAATTTTTTTTTTATTTTCGTTTTGATTTTTTATGCAATTACTAAAACTTTCAAGGCTCATATCTTTTGACCTTGACCTTTGGTGACCTTGGTACCTGCACAAAAGTTATTGCCCTTGATGAAATATATCCAATGATGTATTCATGTTTCTGATCCGATGTATACTTCCGGTTTTATAGGCAATTGAAATTTGTGATTTCTGACTTTAAGCAGTCATGTCACGTGACCTAGCGTAAATACGTCAAAAATGATTTAACAATCATATTATGCGTAAATTGCTCTTTCCAATGATGTACGACAATATACACTTAAATCAAAATTGCACGATTTAAAATTTGAACATTTTGTGCAAATTTCCATTGTAACTGTGCGTGTTTTTTTCAAATTTTATTTCAATCGATTTGAAAGTTTACAGATGGAAAGATATTTCGATTGCAATCCAAAATCCGTTTTCGAAAAATTGATACCACTTCCGGTTTTGACGTAATTAGCTTGTAAATTTGAAATTTCAACTTCCGGAATTTGGAATATATTTGAAATTTGTTTTTTGCAATATTTAACATTGTGGTATATCAACAATTTGAAATAAAAAAATTTAACCCGGAAGTTACAAATCGGCCGCCATATTGATATGACTAACTTTTGTAAAACTCAAAATGGGGCCTCAGAGTTATGAGCGGAAATCGTAACTTTGATATTTTTGGAAACTACAGTCGATTGCATTCATAGAATTGTTAATCGATTTTTGATCTTCTGTTTTGCCTTTCTTGCATTTCCGTTTTATTTTTTTCAGTAATTACAAAAACTTTCAAGACTCATACCTCGTGACCTTGACCTTCGGTGACATTGTAACCTGAACAAAAGTTTTTGCCCTCGATGAGATCTATCCGACTATGTATTCATATTTGTTGTCCGATGTATACTTCCGGTTTTGTGAGCAATTCAAATTTGCGATTTTTGACTTTACCAGCAACATCCAAGGTTTCGCTAGTTGTGGTAGCTTTCTTTGTCTATAAATAATACCATTACAGACCTTTTAAAAAACAGTTTTTAAGTAATTCCAAAACTGTTACGCACTGCTCAGAACCATGCAAAGCCTATGGATCTAGTTTTTTTTTGCATTGCGTTCTAGCGAACGCACTGCTTTGTTTTGCAAATGACTTTTTTTTTGCAGTGCGTTCTAGCGAACGCACTGCATTGTTTTGCAAATGTCTTTTTTTTGCAGGGCGTACTTCGTACGCCCTGCTTTGTTTTCGTATTGATTATTTTTTTTTTTGTTTTTCGTCTACGGCAGGGCCTATTTCTCGGAATTGGTACTATATTCGGAAAAACGGATTTCATGACGTTTTCAGACGTGTGGCTAATTAAAGTTTAAATGTTAAACGAAATTGATCTGCGCAACATGAAGCGACATGAGCAACAAACATAAAATGGACTGTAGAGAACGTATTTATCAACCGATTTTGCTCGGATTACCTTCATCGTATTTCTTGTAACAAAGGACATATAATATAACTTAAAAATATTCGATTATATCAAATTCGTTCGTCACTTTTTCTTGCCGTAATTAATCGAAGTATGATTTTTTGTTTAATTTTTGATTGATCAATTTGAAATTTGTATGATGTATACTGCCGGCAATTGCAAATAATTCTGCACAATCAAATTTTTTGCATCACTTCCGGTTTCAATGATATCATGTTTTTTCACTTCCGGTTGTGTGATTTCTAGTAAAACTGAGTTATGATGAAAATAAGGTATGCATAATGTGCATGCTCTTATTACAAACTGTTCAGATCAAAAAAATATTTACCGGAAGTTATAATTTGGCCGCAATATTGGTTTGGGTCATTTTGCGAAAATTGCTATTTTGAATCCATTTAATATCCGACTTTCACAATTTTGATGTTAATCGAAAGATTGAAACTTTGTCTACAACAAATGGGAAGCCGAATTTCGATTTTCGATTTTAACTTTTTTGTATAACGAAATGTTTTTTTTCCAAAATTTAGAGGCTTGTATCACATGACCTTGACCTTGGATGACCTTCATATTGCACATAATGATACCTTGTGACCTTGACCTTCTGATGACCTTTTGACCTTTGGGATCAGACCACTTAAACCTATTTTACAGGGCTCTAAACATGGCTTTTTTAGCATATTGCCAGTGCTGTAGCGCAAAACCTAACTGGAATAACACTCTAATGTTTGCTGATTTTTAATGTAGTCTTTAAAAGGTTTCAAATAATATCAGATTTGGCGATGTCAAAATTCAATTTAAGAAAATGTTGCGATTTTGATCAAACTTTAAAGGCTTCTATCTCGAGAACTTGACCTCAGATCATCTTGATATTTACAGATCTCATAAAGATTTATGAGAGCTTTAACATGATGTATTCATTTTTCATGTCCGACACGTGCTTTCTGTTTTAGAGGTGCGACTCAAAGGTGATTTTGCATCTTTAAAGCGTTTTTACGAGGGCCCTAATATAGATAAAGCAATATTTTTTTCGGATCCGTAATGCTGAGTTCCTCAGGTTTCCAAAAATATGCAACACCTCTATGTAACTTGCATATTTCCATATCCCATACTTTAACCTGGGGCATTAATATATGTCAGTTAATTGACTGTATAAACAGTGTCACAATTAATAGAGTCAGTAAGTTTGACATGTTAAAGTTAAAGGGGCTCTACCTCAATTTTTGTTAGATATGAATTCTATTCAGTTTACGCATTAAAGGGGGGTTTAGGATGGACTAAACCACGGCATGCTGAAAATTTAACTTACTGAAGCACCCTGTAGGCACGCCCACTGCTTAATTGACCCACTTTCTTATTTATGAACCGATTTTCTTCAAAATTTGCACATACCTTAATGTTCGAATAGTGATTTAAAAAATAAATAAAAAAATTGTGATGTGCGCATGCGCAATGCTAACTTTTTAGTTTGTTATCCGATTTTTACGAAATTTGGTATGTACATGTATAATCGGATTAAAAACTTAGGGTAATTGTTAAATTTAGTTCTGCGCATGCGCAATATCAACTTCCTTATTTCTTATTCAAATTTCTTCAAAATCGGTATGTATGTGTATAATTAAATTTGAAATATCATGGACATTTTGAATTTGTGAAGTGCGCATGCGCGTCGCCAACTTTTTTATTTCTTATCCGAATTTCATGAAACTTGGTATGCATAAGTATATTCCGATTCCAAATATGATGGAAATAATGAATTTGTGTTTTGCGCATGCGCATTGCTAACTTTCTTATTTCTGAACCAAATTCATTCAAAATTGACATGCATGTGTATAATAAGATTCGAAATATCATGGACTATTAAATTTATGTAGTGCGCATGCGCATCGCCAACTTACTTATTTCTTACCAGAATTTCTTCAAAATTAGCATGTTTGTGTATAATCAGATTTGAAATTTCATGGACATAGTAAATTTGTGTAGTGAGCATGCGCAGTGACAACTTTCTTATTTCTCAACCGAATTGCATGAAATTTGGTCTGCATATGTATAGACTGATTCGGGATTTCATGGAAATAGAGTATTTGTGCAGTGCACATGCGCATTGCCAACTTTATTTTTTCTTGTTGAAATATTTTTAAACGTGGTATGTATGTCTATAATCATAGTCTCAATTGCATTACCCTGTTGATCTCGCGCATTGAATTGTCAGTACAGTGCATGCGCTTTCGAATATTGCCGCATCGTCGTAACTGTATGTCGTAACCCGCCCTGCACCAGTACTGTTAACTGTACAGTTCTAGTTGCAGGGCGTACTTCGTACGCCCTGCTTTGTTTTCGTATTGATTATTTTTTTTTTTTTTTTTTTCGTCCCCGGCCCGGCTTATTTCTCGGAAATGGTAAAATGTAGGAAAAAACGGATTTCATGACGTTTTCTAACTCGTGGCTAATCAACTGTTAAATGTAAAACAAAATTGATATGAGCAACATGAAGCGACATGAGCAACAAACATAAAATGAACTGTAGAGAACGTATTTATCAACCGATTTTGGTCAAATTACCTTCATCGTATTCCTTGTAACAAAGGACAAACAATGGAACTTGAAAAAATTCGATTATATGAAAATCGTTCGTCACTTTTTCATGCCGTAATTAATCGAAGTATGATTTTTTGTTTGATTTTTAACGGATCAATATGAAACTTATATGATGTAGACCTATGGCAAGTGCAAAAAATTCTTCACACTCAAAATTTTTGCATCACTTCCGGTTTCAATGATATCACTTCCGGTTACATCGCTTCCGGTAAAACTGAGTTATGTTAGAAATAAGGTATACATAATATTAATGTTGTTTTTACAAACATTTGTGATCAAAAAAATATTTACCGGAAGTGATAATTTGGCAGCCATATTGATTTTGGTCATTTTGCCAAAATTGCTATTCAGAATCTATTTGTTATCCGACTTTCACAATTTTGATGTTAATCGAAAGATTGAAACTTTGTCTACAACAAATGGGAAGTCGAATTTCGATTTTCGATTTTGCCTTTTTTGTATAACGGAATGTTTTTTTCCAAAGTTTAGAGGCCTGTATCACATGACCTTGACCTTGAATGACCTTCATATTGCACATAATGATACCTTGTGATCTTGACCTCCTGATGACCTTGTGACCTTTAAGGTCAGACATCTTAAACCTATTTTATAGGGCTCCAAACATGGCTTTTTTTGCATATTGCCAGTACTGTAACTTAAAACCTAACTGGAATAACACCCCAATCTTTGCTGATTTTTAATGTACTCTTTAAAGGGTTTCAATTTATATAAGATTTGGCGACGTCAGAATTCAATTTAACAAAATGTTGCGATTTTGTTGAAATTTTGAAGGCTCCTATCTCAAGAACTTGACCTCAGATCAAGTTGATATTTACAGATCTTATAACTATTTAAGAGGGCTTTCACGTGATGTATTCATTTTTCATGTCCGACACGTGCTTTCTGTTTTAGAGGTGTGACTCAAAGGTGATTTTGCATCTTTAAAGCGTTTTTACGAGGGCCCCAAGATAGATAAAGCAATATTTTTTCGGATCCGTAATGCTGAGTTCCTCAGGTTTCCAAAAATATGCAACACTTCTATGTAACTTGCATATTTCCATATCCCATACTTTAACCTGGGGCAATAATAGGTATGTCGGTTAATTGACTGTATAAACAAGTCACTATTAATAGAGTCAGTAAGTTTGACATGTAAAGTTAAAGGGGCCTTACCTTGATTTTTGTTAGATATGAATTATATTCAATTTACGCATTAAAGGGAGGTCTAAGATGGACTAAACTAAGTCATGCTGAAAATTTAACTTACTGAAGCACCCTGTAGGCACCCACTGCTTAATTGACCCACTTTCTTATTTATGAACCAATTTCCTTCAAAATTTGCATATACCTTCATGTTCGAATAATGATTTAAAGACAAATACAAAATATGAGTTGTGCGCATGCGCGATGCTAACTGTTTTGTTTGTTATCCGATTTTAACGAAACTTGGCATGTACACGCATAATCGGATTCAAAACTTAGGAGAAATGTTAAATTTAGTTCTGCGCATGCGCAATATCAACTTCCTTATTTCTTATCTAAATTTCATCAAAATCGGTATGTATGTGTATTATTAGATTAGAAATATCATGGACATTTTGAATTTGTGAAGTGCGCATGCGCGTCGCTAACTTTCCTATTTCTTATCCGAATTTCATGAAACTTGGTATGTATATGTATATTCCGATTCGAAATATAGTTGAGATATTGAATTTGTGTTTTGCGCATGCGCATTGCTAACTTTCTTATTTCTGAACCAAATTCATTCAAAATTGGCATGCATGTCTATAATAAAATTCTAAATATCATGGAAATATCAAATTTATGTAGTGCGCATGCGCATCACCAACTTACTTATTTCTTATCGGAATTTAAACTTGATATGTATGTCTATAATCATAGTATCAATTGCATTACTCTGTTGATCTGGAGCATTGAATTATCAGTAGAGTGAATGCACAATCGAATATTGCCGCACCGTCGTAACTGTATGTCGTAACCCGCCCTGCATCAGTACTGTTAACTGTACAGTTCTAGTTGCAGTGCGTTCTAGCGAACGCACTGCTTTGTTTTGCAAATGACTTTTTTTTTTTTTTTTTTTTTTTTTTTCACTTTCTGGTCAGAGCGCCCAGCCAAAACTACACATGCCACACATAATCTCTCAAGATTTCCCACGATAATCTACTGCTCGGTATTGTTTAAATGTAAAATGACGCATGCCCTACAAACCGGAAATGAGGTATGAGAACATATGGGTTTTGATGTTTTGGCCATTATCTCCTTTATTTTTCAACCGATTTCGATCGGACTGACTTTGCATATTTCTCTAATCGATTGTCCACGAGACAAAAGTTTAACAATATCATTTTGAGAAAAATCTTGCTGACTTTTGGAGCACCTTTTCTGGACCACTTTTTCAACTTTTGCAATTTTATATTGATCAACCTGAAAACTTACATTTTCATAGACATTTTGATTGCGAGCAATTGGCAATTTTCAAAATGTCGATATCACTTCCGGTTTTGACGTCATTCGCTCTCAAAGTTGAAATTTCAACTTCCGGAATTTTGAAGATATTCGAAAAATTCTTTTTGCAATATGTTTGTTATGTAGACTCAAAATTATACAAATCATAAAATTTGACCCGGATGTAACAGATCAGGCGCCATCTTGAAATGGTATATTTTCATAAAACGCAAAATGGGGCCTCAGGGTGTTATGGAATTTGCATAATTTTTATGTCTATGTAATCAACAGTCGACTGCGACCAAAACATGGGAAGCCGATTTTTGAATTTCAATTCTGAATTTTTCTGATTTCCGGAAAAAATAAGTCAGTAATTGTCAAAACTTTCAAGGCCCATATTTTGTGACCTTGACCTTTTGTGACTTTGTGACCTGTACAAAAGCTATTGCCCTTGATTAGATGTATCCAATGACATATTTTTTTCAGATGCCCAATGGTTACTTCCGGTTTTATAGCCGTTTGAAAATTGTAATTTTTAACTTTAAACAGCCCTACCACGTGACCTAATTTACATATGTCTTA
This sequence comes from Lottia scabra, assembly GCA_029955415.1. Taxonomy (NCBI): domain Eukaryota; kingdom Metazoa; phylum Mollusca; class Gastropoda; family Lottiidae; genus Lottia; species Lottia scabra. The sequence goes on along the minus strand of JARJEI010000014.1, from coordinate 8,481,809 downwards.
TTTTCTTTCACCGTCGTACTATGCTATGTCTGCCCTTTCCAATGATATACAACACAATATATTTGAATCAAAATTCCGCCTTTTAAAGTTTGAAAAATTTGTGTCAATTTCCATTGAAACTGTGCGTGTTTTTTTCAATTTTTATTTCGATCGTTCTGAAAACTTACAGGTAGATAGACATTTTGATGGCGAACAAAAATATGTTTTCAAAATTTTTGTATCTCTTCCGGTTTTGAAGTTATTGGCTCTCAAAGTCGAAATCTCAACTTCCGGAATTTTGAAGATATTTGAAAAATTCTTTTTGTAGTATGTATGTAATATAGACACAAAAGTATACAAATAATAAAATTTGACCCAGATGTAACAGATCAGTCGCCATCTTGAAATGGTATATTTTCATAAAACGCAAAATGGGGCCTCAGGGTGTAATGAAATTTGCATAATTCTGATGTTTTTGGAATCTACAGTCGATTGCTACCAAAACATGAGACGCTGATTTTTTAATTTCAATTCTGATTTATTTTAATTTCCGGTTAAGATAAATCAGTAATTGTCAAAACTTTAAAGGCTCATATCTTGTGACCTTGACCTCTGGTGACCAAGTGACCTGAAACAAATTCATTGCCATTGACGATACCTATGCACAGATACTTTCATTTAGGTTTTCCGATGTTTACTTCCGGTTTTATATCCATTTGAAAATTGCAGTTTTTAGCTTTAAAGAGCTCTGACACGTCACAAATTCTTCCACAATCTAATTATGATAAATCTACTTTTTCAATTATATACAACACAATATTTTAAAATAAAAATAGCACCTTTTGAATTTTGAAAATTAGTTATTCCATCTGCTTGTAAAATATTAAATTCAAATTTCAGTTGAAGGGAGAGTACTACATTTTGACATAAAGCTGCGTTTGGGCGATCGCCCTTTCCCATTAACTTGCGTTTGGGCGATAAGTTATCATTAATGTACTTTTTTTTTTTACATTTTAACTGTTTTAAAAGAAACATTAATACGTGTTTTCTTTGAACGAATTATGTATTGATAAAATTCGATCTGTATTTCAAACTATGAAGTATGAATACTGTGCAATCCGTTTCTAAATTGAGATTTGGCTCTTTCATGTGTCCTTTCTTGCACTTTAGACCTTATTTACAAATCTTAGAAATTTTGTGATATGCGTTTTCCACTGATGTATATCAAACTGTGATTACGCTTTTTTTTTAATCAGATGACTTTTCACTACCGAACATGAAATGTTTATTTCACTTTTGACTACCGTGTGTGAACTGGTTATTCTCACTACCGAATTCAAAATTGTGCGTTTTAAAATTTTGTACCTTCTGCATTTTAATGTAAAACAAGCTTTCTTCTGTAAACCTGACATCATGGATTGAAAGATGTCACTTTTCACCAATGGACGAAACCGGATGCGCACTGCATGGTACCATTCATGGTTCTAGTTTTTTTTTTTTTCCGTTTTCTGGTCAGAGCGCCCAGCCAAAACTATGCATGCCACACACCATCTCTCAAGATTTCCCACGATAATCTACTGCTCGGTATTGTTTAAATGTAAAATGGTGCATGCCCTACCAACCGGAAATGAGGTATGAGAACATATCGGATTTGATGTTTTGGCTATTATCTCCTTTGTTTTTCAACCGATTTCGATCGGACTGACTTTGCTTATTTCTCTAATCGATTGTCCACGATACAAAAGTTTAACAATATCATTTTGAGAAAAATCTTGCTGACTTTTGGAGCACCTTTTCTGGACCACTTTTTCAACTTTTGCAATTTTATATTGATCAACCTGAAAACTTACGTATTTATAGACATTTTGATTGCAAACATTTAGCAATTTTCAAAATTTCGATATCACTTCCGGTTTTGACGTCATTCGCTCTCAAAGTTGAAATTTCAACTTCCGGAATTGTGAAGATATTCGAGAAATTCTTTTTGCAGTATGTTTGTTATGTAGACACAAAATTATACCAATCATAAAATTTGACCCGGATGTAACGGATCATGCGCCATCTTGATATGGTATATTTTCATAAAACGCAAAATGGGGCCTCAGGGTGTTATGGAATTTGCATAATTTTTATGTCTATGTAATCAACAGTCGACTGCGACCAAAACATGGGAAGCCGATTTTTGAATTTCAATTCTGAATTTTTCTGATTTCCGGTAAAAATAAGTCAGTAATTGTCAAAACTTTCAAGGCCCATATTTTGTGACCTTGACCTTTTGTGACTTTGTGACCAGTACAAAAGTTATTGCCTTTGATTAGATGTATCCAATGACATATTTTTTTCAGATGCCCAATGGTTACTTCCGGTTTTATAGCCGTTTGAAAATTGTAATTTTTAACTTTAAACAGCCCTACCACGTGACCTAATTTACATATGTCTTATTTTCTTTCACCGTCGTACTATGCTATGTCTGCTCTTTCCAATGATTTACAACACAATATATTTGAATCAAAATTCCGCCTTTTAAAGTTTGAAAAATTTGTGTCAATTTCCATTGAAACTGTGCGTGTTTTTTTCAATTTTTATTTCGATCGTTCTGAAAACTTTCAGGTAGATAGACATTTTAATGGCGAACAAAAATATGTTTTCAAAATTTTTGTATCACTTCCGGTTTTGAAGTTATTGGCTCCCAAAGTCGAAATTTCAACTTCCGGAATTTTGAAGATATTTGAAAAATTCTTTTTGCAGTATGTATGTAATATAGACACAAAAGTATACAAATAATAAAAGTTGACCCGGATGTAACAGATCAGTCGCCATCTTGAAATGGTATATTTTCATAAAACGCAAAATGGGGCCTCAGGGTGTAATGAAATTTGCATAATTCTGATGTTTTTGGAATCTACAGTCGATTGCTACCAAAACATGAGACGCTGATTTTTGAATTTCAATTCTGATTTATTTTAATTTCCGGTTAAGATAAATCAGTAATTGTCAAAACTTTAAAGGCTCATATCTTGTGACCTTGACCTCTGGTGACCAAGTGACCTGAAACAAATTCATTGCCATTGACGATACCTATGCACAGATACTTTCATTTAGGTTTTCCGATGTTTACTTCCGGTTTTATATCCATTTGAAAATTGCAGTTTTTAGCTTTGAAGAGCTCTGACACGTGACCTAATTCATGTTCGTCACAAATTCTTTCACAATCTAATTATGCTAAATCTACGTTTTCAATTATATACAATACAATATTTTAAAATCAAAATAGCGCCTTTTGAATTTTGAAAAATAGTTATTCCATCTGCTTGTAAAATATTAAATTCAAATTTCAGTTGAAGGGAGATTACTACATTTTGACATAAAGCTGCGTTTGGGCGATCGCCCTCTCCCATTAACTTGCGTTTGAGCGATAAGTTATCATTAATGTACTTTTTTTTACATTTTAACTGTTTTAAAAGAAACATTAATATGTGTTTTCTTTGAACGAATTATGTATTGATAAAATTCGATCTGTATTTCAAACTATGAAGTATGAATACTGTGCAGTCCGTTTCTAAATTGAGATTTGGCTCTTTCATGTGTCCTTTCTTGCACTTTAGAACTTATTTACAAATCTTAGAAATTTTGTGATATGCGTTTTCCACTGATGTATATCAAACTGTGATTACGCTTTTTTTTTAATCCGATGACTTTTCACTACCGAACATGAAATGTTAATTTCACTTTTGACTACAGTGTGTGAACTGGTTTTTCTACTTTTCACTACCGAATTCAAAATTGTGCGTTTTAAAATTTTGTAACCTCTGCATTTTAATGTAAAACAAGCTTTCTTCTGTAAACCTGACATCATGGATTGAAAGATGTCACTTTTCACCAATGGACGAAACCGGATGCGCACTGCATGGTACCATTCATGGTTCTAGTTTTTTTTTTTGCAGTGCGTTCGATTTCGAACGCACTGCTTTGTTTTCATAATGATTTTTTTTTTTTTTCGAATTCTTCCCATCTCGCCCAGCCAAAACTACGCATGGTACGTACTCACTGATGCGACTTCCTATTCACAAATGGTGGCCACCGTTACATGAATATAAATTGATGCATTTCAATCTAACCGGAAATGACGTACGATGCAAAAACGTATTTTAGGGTTTTTAAATTTACGTCTCTAATTTTTGTCCGATTTTTATCGGATTTTTTGGGTTAATATCTATAATCTAACAGCTACAAGATGACTTCTTACTAAAATTCAAAAATTTTAATTTTGACCCCCATTTTTAATTTGAAATTTTTTGAATTTTTCAACTTCTACAATTTTATTTTTTTCGATTTGAAAATCTACATGCAGATAGACATTTTAATTCTAAATACAACCCTGTCATTAAAATTTCGATATCACTTCCGGTTTTGACGTCATTTGCTCTCAAAGTTCAAATTTCCACTTCCGGAATTTTGAAGATATTTGAAAAATTCTTTTTGCAGTATGTTTATTATGTAGACACAAAAGTATACAAATGATAAAATTTGACCCGGATGTAACAGATCAGTCGCCATCTTGAAATGGTATATTTTCATAAAACGCAAAATGGGGCCTCAGGGTGTTATGGAATTTGTATAATTTTGATGTCTATACAATCTACAGTCGATTGTAACCAAAACATGGGAAGCCGATTTGTGAATTTCAATTCTGATCTTTTCTAATTTCCGGTTAAAATAAAACATTAATTGTCAAAACTTTCAAGGCCCATATTTCGTGACCTTGACCTTTTGTGACTAAGCGACCTGTACAAAAATTACTGCCCTTGATGAGATGTATCCAATGACATATTTGTTTTAGATGCCCAATGGTTACTTCCGGTTAAATAGCCGTTTGAAAATTGCAATTTTCAACTTTAAACGGCCCTACCACGTGACCTAATTTACATATGTCTTATTTTATTTCATTATCTTACTATGCTCTGTCTGCTCTTTCCAATGATATACAACACAATACATTTGAATCAAAATTCCGCTTTTTAAAGTTTGAAAAATTTGTGCCAATTTCCATTGAAACTGTGCGTGTTTTTTTCAAATTTTATTTCGATCGTTCTGAAAACTTACAGGTAGATAGACATTTTAATGGCGAACAAGAATATGTTTTCAAAATTTCGATATCACTTCCAGTTTTGACGTCATCGGCTCTCAAAGTTGAAATTTCAACTTCCGGAAGTTTGAAGATATTCGAAAAATACTTTTTGCAGTATGTTTGTTATGTGGACACAAAAGTATACAAATGATAAAATTTGAACCGAATGTAACAGATCAGTCGCCATCTCTAAATGGTATATTTTTATAAAACGTAAAATGGGGCCTCAGGGTGCTATGAAATTTGCATAATTCAGATGTCTATGCTATCTTCAGTCGATTGCTACCAAGCCAGGTGAAGCCGATTTTTTAATTTCAATTCTGAATTGTTCTTATTTCCGGTTAAAATGAATCAGTAATTGTCTAAGCTTTCAAGGACCATATTTCGTGACCTTGACCTTTCCTGACTTATTGACCTGTACAAAAATTATTGCCCTTGATGAGATGTATTAAATAATATAATTTTTTTCAGATGCCCAACGTTTACTTCCGATTTCAAAGCCGTTTGAAAATTACAATTTTTAACTTTAAACAGCTCTGCCGCGTGACATAATTCGTCCAAACACATGCTATTGTTAAAACAGTTGAAGGGAGAGAACTAACAAATCGTAAATCTTTTAATTATTCAGACCATAAAAAGTTACCATTCATCTAAATAAGGAAATCTCAATTTAACTTTTCTAATGATCATTTTTCATAATCATTTGGTTAATGCCTTATGATTGATGAAAGAAATTCAGGATGACGCACTGCTCAGCGCCGTTTTGGTACGGCTCTAGTTTTTTTTTTTTTTTCACTTTCTGGTCAGAGCGCCCAGCCAAAACTACACATGCCACACATAATCTCTCAAGATTTCCCACGATAATCTACTGCTCGGTATTGTTTAAATGTAAAATGACGCATGCTCTACCAACCGGAAATGAGGTATGAGAACATATGGGTTTTGATGTTTTGGCCATTATCTCCTTTATTTTTCAACCGATTTTGATCGGACTGACTTTGCATATTTCTCTAATCGATTGTCCACAAGACAAAAGTTTAACAATATCATTTTGAGAAAATTCTTGCTGACTTTTGGAGCACTTTTTCTTGACCACTTTTTCAACTTTTGCAATTTTATATTGATCAACCTGAAAACTTACAGATTTATAGACATTTTAATTGCGAGCAAATAGCAATTTTCAAAATTTCGATATCACTTCCGGTTTTGACGTCATTCGCTCTCAAAGTTGAAATTTCAACTTCCGGAATTTTGAAGATATTCGAAAAATTCTTTTTGCAATATGTTTGTTATGTAGACTAAAAATTATACAAATCATAAAATTTGACCCGGATGTAACAGATCAGGCGCCATCTTGAAATGGTATATTTTCATAAAACGCAAAATGGGGCCTCAGGGTGAGATGGAATTTGCATAATTTTTATGTCTATGTAATCAACAGTCGACTGCGACCAAAACATGGGAAGCCAATTTTTGAATTTCAATTCTGAATTTTTCTGATTTCCGGTAAAAATAAATCAGTAATTGTCAAAACTTTCAACGCCCATATTTTGTGACCTTGACCTTTTGTGACTTTGTGACCTGTACAAAAGTTATTGCCCTTGATTAGATGTATCCAATGACATATTTTTTTCAGATGCCCAATGGTTACTTCCGGTTTTATAGCCGTTTGAAAATTGTAATTTTTAACTTTAAACAGCCCTACCAAGTGACCTAATTTACATATGTCTTATTTTCTTTCACCGTCGTACTATGCTATGTCTGCTCTTTCCAATGATATACGACACAATATATTTGAATCAAAATTCCGCCTTTTAAAGTTTGAAAAATTTGTGTCAATTTCCATTGAAACTGTGCGTGTTTTTTTCAATTTTTATTTCGATCGTTCTGAAAACTTACAGGTAGATAGACATTTTGATGGCGAACAAAAATATGTTTTCAAAATTTTGATATCACTTCCGGTTTTGAAGTTATTGGCTCTCAAAGTCGAAATTTCAACTTCCGGAATTTTGATGATATTCGAAAAATTCTTTTTGCAGTATGTTTGTAATGTAGACACAAAAGTATGCAATTGATAAAATTTGACCCGGATGTAACAGATCAGTCGTCATCTTGAAATGGTACATTTTTATAAAAGGCAAAATGGGGCCTCATGGTGTTATAGAATTTGCATAATTAAGATGTCTTTGGAATCTACAGTCAATTGCTACCAAAACATGAGATGCCGATTTTTGAATTTCAATTTTGATTCATTTTAATTTCCGGTTAAAATAAATCAGTGATTGTCAAAATTTTAAAGGCTTATATCTCGTGACCTTGACCTTCGATGACCATGTGATCTGAAAAAATTCATTGACATTAATGTTACCTATGCACGGATACTTTCATTAAGGTTTTCCGATGTTTACTTCCGGTTTTATATCCATTTGAAAATTGCAGTTTTTAGCTTTAAAGAGCTCTGACACGTGACCTAATTCATGTACGTCACAAATTCTTTCAAAATCTAATTATGCTAAATCTACTTATCAATTATATACAACACAATATTTTAAAATCAAAATAGCGCCTTTGGAATTTTGAAAATTAGTTATTCCATCTGCTTGTAAAATATTAAATTCAAATTTCAGTTGAAGGGAGAGCACTACATTTTGACATAAAGCAGCGTTTGGGCGATCGTCCTCTCCTATTATCTTGCGTTTGGGCGATATGTTATCATTAATGTACTTTTTTTTACATTGTAACTGTTTAAAAGAAACATTAAGATATATTTTCTTTGAATGAAATATGTATTGATAAAATTCGATCTGTATTTCAAACTATGAAGTATGAATACTGTGCAGTCCGTTTCTAAATTTAGATTTGGCTCTTTCATGTGTCCTTTCTTGCACTTTAGAACTTATTTACAAATCTTAGAAATTTTGTGATATGCGTTTTCCACTGATGTATATCAAACTGTGATTACGCCTTTTTTTTAATCAGATGACTTTTCACTACCGAACATGAAATGTTTATTTCACTTTTGACTACCGTGTGTGAACTGTTTTTTCTACTTTTTACTACCGAATTCAAAATTTTGCGTTTTAAAATTTTGTACCTTCTGCATTTTAATGTAAAACAAGCTTTCTTCTGTAAACCTGACATCGTGGATTGAAAGATGTCACTTTTCACCAATGGACGAAACCGGATGCGCACTGCATGGTACCATTCATGGTTCTAGTTGCAGTGCGTTCGATAATCGAACGCACTGCATTGTTTTGCAAACGGCTATTTTTTTTTTTTTTTTTTCGAATTTTACACTCGCTATTTTAGTAAGAAGGCAACATGCCACAAACAGATTTGTTCAATTCCCTACGATAAATTGTTGACCATCAACTATTAAATATAAATTGGTGCCATTTTGACAAACCGGAAATGAGGTAGAACAAAAAACACAGTTTTGGTTTTTGGAATCTCACAGCTCTATTTTTGATCCGATTTTTATCAAATTGTTTTGAACTGTTTTCTATAACTGTGCGCTACTAAATAAAAGTTTTAAACTTCTCCAATTTTGACTTTTAGTTGACTATTTTCTTAATTTTAATTTTTGCGTTTTTTTCAACTTCTACAATTTTATTTCGTTCGATCTGCAAATTTACAGGTGTATAGACATTTTGATTCTAAACAAAATGCAGTTTTCAAAATTTTGATACCACTTCCGGTTTTTACGTAATTAGCTTGTAAATTTAAAATTTCAACTTCCGGAAATTTGAAGATATTTCAAATTTGTTTTTTTCAATGTGTTATAATTTGTTATAACAACAATTTGAAATAAAAAAATCCGACCCGGAAGTAACAGATCATCCGCCATTTTGATATGAGTAACTTTTATAAAATTAAAAATGGGGCCTCAGGGTTATGAGAGGCATCCGTAACTTTAGTATTTTTGGAAACTACAATAGATTTCTAAAAAAGTCTAGGCGCCGATTTTTGAATTTTGATTTCAATTTTTTTTTTATTTTCGTTTTGATTTTTTATGCAATTACTAAAACTTTCAAGGCTCATATCTTTTGACCTTGACCTTTGGTGACCTTGGTACCTGCACAAAAGTTATTGCCCTTGATGAAATATATCCAATGATGTATTCATGTTTCTGATCCGATGTATACTTCCGGTTTTATAGGCAATTGAAATTTGTGATTTCTGACTTTAAGCAGTCATGTCACGTGACCTAGCGTAAATACGTCAAAAATGATTTAACAATCATATTATGCGTAAATTGCTCTTTCCAATGATGTACGACAATATACACTTAAATCAAAATTGCACGATTTAAAATTTGAACATTTTGTGCAAATTTCCATTGTAACTGTGCGTGTTTTTTTTCAAATTTTATTTCAATCGATTTGAAAGTTTACAGATGGAAAGATATTTCGATTGCAATCCAAAATCCGTTTTCGAAAAATTGATACCACTTCCGGTTTTGACGTAATTAGCTTGTAAATTTGAAATTTCAACTTCCGGAATTTGGAATATATTTGAAATTTGTTTTTTGCAATATTTAACATTGTGGTATATCAACAATTTGAAATAAAAAAATTTAACCCGGAAGTTACAAATCGGCCGCCATATTGATATGACTAACTTTTGTAAAACTCAAAATGGGGCCTCAGAGTTATGAGCGGAAATCGTAACTTTGATATTTTTGGAAACTACAGTCGATTGCATTCATAGAATTGTTAATCGATTTTTGATCTTCTGTTTTGCCTTTCTTGCATTTCCGTTTTATTTTTTTCAGTAATTACAAAAACTTTCAAGACTCATACCTCGTGACCTTGACCTTCGGTGACATTGTAACCTGAACAAAAGTTTTTGCCCTCGATGAGATCTATCCGACTATGTATTCATATTTGTTGTCCGATGTATACTTCCGGTTTTGTGAGCAATTCAAATTTGCGATTTTTGACTTTACCAGCAACATCCAAGGTTTCGCTAGTTGTGGTAGCTTTCTTTGTCTATAAATAATACCATTACAGACCTTTTAAAAAACAGTTTTTAAGTAATTCCAAAACTGTTACGCACTGCTCAGAACCATGCAAAGCCTATGGATCTAGTTTTTTTTTTTTTTACAATTTGTCGCAATGTACTTTATCGCTTGAGGATAATATGTCCATTTAATACACATGTACTTGTGTATATTGCTATATTTTATATCTTAAAAAAAAATATCCAGTAGCCTGTGGTCATGTATTTGATCTCTAAATCATCAAATTCTGTACAATAATCGCTTGAGGATAATATGTCCATTTAATACACATGTACTTGTGTATATTGCTATATTGTATATCTTAAAAAAAATATCCAGTAGTCTGTGGTCATGTACTTGATCTCTAAATCATCAAACTTTGTACATTGATTTTTTTTTTTTTTTTTTTTTTTGGTGTCTATATGTTGTATATTGTATCTATGTTTGTCCCCATGGGCTGGGTGTGAGACAGGACCGTTACCACTCGTGGTATAGGGCCTAATTCTGACCCATGTAAAATAAAGAGTTTATTATTATTATTTTTATTATTACTTTTACCTGATTTGAATGAAATTTGGTGTGAACATTTGTAATCATGAGATCTCAGACAAGTTCGAATTTGACGATTTTTCGATGAACATTTTTTGAGTTATTGCCCTTGACTTAGTCAAAATGCATCAAATTTGGCTTGTGAACGCGATAGAGACTATAGTTTTCACCTGATTTGAATGAAATTTGGTGTGAACATTTGTATTCATGAGATCTCGGACAAGTTTGAATTTGATGATTATTCGTTGATCAATTTTTGAGTTATTGCCCTTTACTTGTGAACGCGATAGAGACTACAGTTTTCACCTGATTTGACAGGTTATATTTTTGATACGATTTCACACCAATTGGGGAATGCTCTTGATATACTAAAATTTTTGGGCGTGGGCGTATATTGCTAGGCAACCACTTGTTTATATCTATGCATCTTCTTGATCAAACTGATTTTGTTTTTAAAAGGTTAATTACAAATAGGGAACAGTACTTACTGTTAATTATGAAAATTGATAATTATCACCCAAGGATGAACCCTATTTAAAATCAAAAGAATCGAATATTTTATATGAATTACTGCCCTTGTTCTTCAAACACAGTGACTTTTAGGAGTTTTTAGAGAAAAAAATCCCAGGAAGAAGATTGATTTTGATATTTTTTGTCAATGTCCTTATGAAGATGATCCCTATTCATTTTTGTGATGATCGGATACTTTTTCATCGAAATATCGTGTCTGACTTGACGTTTCACTCTATTAGCTATTTTGTGCAACTAGTGCTCACTCTACAGGCTTCAATTCTTTACAGATTCTTTTGATTTTGATTTTATGGGTCAATATCATTATGAAGATGATCCCTATTGATTTTCATGATATCGGATAATTTTTCATAATAATAATAAATAATAAATTCTTTATTCGGCTAACAATTAGGTATGTCTGATTTGAGTGCTCACACTATAATCAAAGCTACCAGTGGGCGTATGTTACCTTGCCTGGCAAGCTATGTTTATGTGAGCTATTGCTGATCAGCTTAACTAAAAATATTGTTTTTGAGACTGAGGTCTGATTTTTGATTGTTCGTACTGAATTTTCCTCTAATGGTAAGGGCAGACGAGTGTTTTTTTTAGGCCACTCGGGGCGAACTTAATAAAAACCCCAAAAATACGCTCGTGTGCCTGAATTTTTTCGGCCGTACACGAGCGTATTTTTTTAAATGATTTTAAAATTCACTGCGATCCGCCGAAGAAATACGCTCGTCTGCCCCTAGCATAATAAAACTTGGTGTCCATGCAAGTATTTGTGAGATCTTGTTTTCTTCAAATGCATTGAAATTAACCCATTACATGTGTAGAAAAGCAGGACGAAAAACTCCATCACATTTCACTTCAAAATGCAGTGAAATTTCTATGAATGTTTTTTGATGGGATTTACATTGTTTTATTTGAAATTAGCCGCATTTGTATTGTCATTTTTGTCCAGAACAGGAAAGTAGTTATAGTAGTTATAGATTGAACGCATGTTT